>BSBM01000852.1:3482500-4682500 GCA_027924585.1 Larix kaempferi
AAACTCAAAATCAAAGCATGGACATACCAATGAGACATACTGGTCTAGTGTAAGCTCATATAGCAAACATGCAAGTCATGCATCAGCTCTAGGTCAAGATATGGAAGTAGCTCCTTGAGAAAATTCACCCATGCAGTACATGCACAGCCTTGCGCCCTCTTCTGATGTCAGATCTATAGAAGCAACTCCATAAATGCTACAATGGATCCCAATAAGAAGCAGTAGGATCAATAGTAGTCCGCCCAGTGAATAGTATGAATTATAGATTTCCAATGAACCAGCTGAATGCGCCTCCAGTGATCCAGATACGAGAAGTGTTCCCTCAATATTGTATAAGAAGAATATGGTGCGCCTTCAAGGATGCAACAAGGCAAGATGCCCTTTGTGGAATAGATATGGTGATGTAGATGGGAAACATGCCTCCAATGATTATCAGACCCTGCGCCCTCTGTATGGATCTAGATCTGGACAATGAGCCCTCAGTAAAAGCCAAGAAATGCACCCTCAAGATGTGCTAGAACAATGCACCCTCTATGAATTAATATGCAGTTGTGGATCTCCAGAATCCCTAAAAGGCTGATGGATATACTATAGAATTGAATTATTGTGACAGATCTGGTTGATCTATCCTCAAAAGTGACTAGTGTAGATAGATTTCGCTACCGAATCCACTTGTCGGCTAAGGAACTGCGCCCTCAACCCTAAATCGCCCCCAGAGCTCTCACACATGTTTCTCAAAAGTGAATAATAGCATATGCATGCTAGAGAACTCAATTTGCCTTCTTTTATTGTCTTTTGACTACATGCAACTCACATTTTGCATGCATGCAACTTAAATGACGCATGCTGCAAGCAATTTGATTTATGGCATGCATGTCACTTGATTCTTGCTTAGGTGGTCCCCTTTTATCTCCTAATGACTTAGTATCACTGCTCAAGGTCTGCTTTTATCCCCTGTAGCATCAGTCATTAGTTAATTCCCCGTTCCCCTTTTTCAGTACCCGCTCGAACCTATGGGAATTAAATAGGTTAGCGGGTTGGTTTTTGCTACTTAGGTGGAAGAGGACATTACAATCCTCCCTGCTCGAAATTGCTTGTCCTCAAGCAATTGTAGGCTCGGATGTTGAAGTACCTATTCCCCTTCCCATGTGGCATCTTCAATGGGTAATTCCATCCATCTGACTAGGTACTCCCAAATGACTCTGTTCCTCAATTTCCTTTACCTTACTTGCAAGATCTTTTTGTGGAATTAATACTAGGTGTCCCTCCTCATCGAGTGGGTAGCTCAGACAATGTGGTAATCTGCTGGCCCACGGCCTTCTTCAAGCAAGACACATGGAACACATTATGAATTTTGCTCCCCTCCAGTAACTCAAGCTCGTAAGCCACCTCTCCCACTCTCCGGGTAATCCTGTATGGGACATAGAAGTGAGGCTTCAATTTTTCTGCTCCTTTCTTCTTGAGGGAAGACTGTCTGTAAGATTGTAGCCTCAAATACACCAAATCCCCTACTTCGAAGTTGCGTTCAACCCTGTGCTGATTTGCATACAACTTTTGTTGATTCTAAGTTGTTTGTAAGTTGTCTTTGAGAACCTTGAGAATGTCCCAACTATCCTGAATCCAATCCTTGGTTTTAGGTGCTCTGTTGTCTCTAAATACCAAGTCTACAAAAGTTAAAGCATCATAACCATAAAATGCCCTGAAAGGAGTCATCCCAATAGACATGTGGTAGGTAGTGTTGTAGCAATATTTCCCTAGATGTAACCATTTGATCCAAGTCCTTTGTTGTCTTGCCACATAATTTATCAAATATCCCTCAATCCATTTGTTCACTATTTATGTTTTCCCATCGATCTAAGGGCGGTAACTAGTGCTAGGAGCCAATTCAGTCCCAACCAACCTGAAATGCTCTTGCCAAAAGGAACCTATGAACCTGCTATCCATGTCACTAACAATAGTCTTAGGTAACCCGTGCAATCTGAATACCTCCCTGAAAAATAACTTTGCTACATGTGCCACTGTATTACTATGAAGGGACGGGAAAAAAGTGAGCGAATTTGGTTAACATGTCTACCACCACATATTTGCAATCTCTACCCTGTACCTTTGGCAAACTTGTAATAAAATCCATAGAGATACTCTCCCATTTATGTTCCAAGATGGGTAATGGATGAAGTAGTCCTACCGGATGGGTGTGCTCTACTTTGTTCTACTGGCAAGTGCTACATTCCCTCACATGTATGATTACGTCGTCCTTGAGGCCCTTCCATGAGAACCTTTCTCGAACTTGCTTGTAAGTTTTTAAGAATCCTTGATGTCCTGCTAATGGTGAGTCGTCTGAGGCCTGCATAATCTTCTTCTTAAGTGTTGGCTCAGGAACCAAATAAATCCTACCCTTGTAATAGATGATATCATCGACTACCTTGTACCAGTCGTCCTATACCTGTCCATCCAGTAATTCACAAGCAAACTTATTCTTTGAGTAATCTACCGGAGGTGAGGCTTCCAATCTGCAAAAATCTCCACGAGAGATAATGTAATTTCCCGTCTAGAAGAGAATCGTCTACCACGTTGTTTTTACCCTTCACATATTCAACCTCAAAATCATATGCTTGTATCTTATTGACCCCCTTATATTGCCTCTCGTTTAATTCCTTCTGATCTAGGAAGTACTTCAAGTTGTTATGATCTGTTTTGATTTTGAATTTGCCACCTACCAAGTATTGGCTGAATTTGGTCAAGGCATGTAAAATTGCAAGCATTTCCTTATCATATATCAAATAGTGGCGCTCGTATCCTTGAGTTTCCTATTCTCAAAGGCTATCGGATGATGATTATGTATTAGTACTACCCCTACACCCTCACCTGATGCATTGCACTCTACTACAAATGGCTTAGTGAAATCCGGCAATGCTAAAACAGGGCATGAACTCATTAACTTTTTCATTCTCTCGGAGATCTTTTGTGCCTCCTTGGAGCAACTGAATGCATCTATATTTGTGAGATCTATAAGGGTGCAGTCAACTCTGAAAATCCCTTAACATACCGTATGTAATAAGTACAGAGACCCAAGAAACTCTTCAATTCTATTACATTTCAGGGTGTGGGCCATTCCAATATGGCTTTAATCTTATCCAGATGAACCTGTACTCCATTTTCCCCTATCACATGCCCCAAATATAACATCTCTTGCATCCCAAATTCACACTTGGACATTTTTGCATAAAGAGACAGTTCTCCCAAAATTCCCAACACCACATCCAAATACTGCAGATGTCCCTCCCATGTTTTGTTGTAGATCCATATGTCATCAAATAATACCACAAGAAACTTACGCAACTTTTTATTAAATGTATGATTCATGCATGACTGGAACATGGCTGGTGCGTTTGTGAGTCCAAAAGGCAGTACCAAATATTCATAGTGTCCATAATGGCAACAGAAAGTTGTCTTTGGAATGTCATGTTCCCTTACTCGTATCTAATGATACCCCGATCGGAGGTCAATTTTGGAAAAATATTTTGCACCCTGTAATTCATCCATCAGCTCATCTATCCTCGGAATTGGGTATCTGTTCTTGATAGTTTTCTTGTTTGAAGTCCTATAATTGATGCACATGTGTAAGGTCCCATCCTTTTTCTTCACCAGTACTACAGAGGATACAAATGGATTGGAACTGGGTCGTATGTAACCCAACTTGAGTAATTCTTCAATGGTCTTTTCTATTTCATCCTTAAACTTCTTAGGATTTTGGTAACGGGTAGTGATGACTACCTGTGTCCCCTCCTCCAACTCAATAATGTGCTCAAATCCACGATCAGGAGGCCTACCTAGGGGAAGGTCTCTGAATGCCTTCTCATGCTTCTGTAGAAGTGCTTGTATGTCTAGAAGATATTGTGTTGTGTTGTCTGAAGGCTTCCTGAATGTGACCATGCACTTTGCTGCCCATTCTATGTCTCCCTGCCAGAGTACCACCTCCATCCTCTATGTTGACATTGCCCAAGGTGGGTAAGTATGCATACCTATCAAGACAACCCTCTTCCCATCGAGTCCCTAAAACTCCATCTCCATAGTCTAGTAGTTCGTAGAGTATTTCCCAATGGAGTAAAGCCACTAAACTCCCAAAACCACATTCGTGTCTGGAACATCAACCACATAAAAGGAATCTATCAAAGTATGGTTCCCTAATACTACTTTCAATCTTGGGATCCATCGAGTGCAATTCATATTGTGGTTACCTGCTATTGGCACTGTAAACCCCTCAAACTCATCGGTGGGAATGCCCCATCTCGTCACCCAAGCGGCATCAATAAAATTGTCGGTCACCCCACCATCAATCAAAACTCCAACCCTTTTACTCTATATGACACCTGTCACTCGGAGAGTATGGAACCTAGGAGCTCCTGACAAAGTAGCTATGACACCACCCTTTACATCATCTTGAAGTTGTTCCTTCTTTGATGTATGGAGTGCCTCCCTTTGTATCTACTCCTAATCCTCCTCATCATCCCCACTATCTGAATACACCTCAATGTAATGAGCCTTCTATTGATTTTTGGGCAGCATTGAGAGTCATTCTCTATAAGATTGGCATCATCCTGGGGCTGAGATCCTAGTCTAGGACTAGGACATTGATGTTCTTGTTCTCCTCTTGAAAGAGACTACATCAACATGAATAAACCTTTCTTATGAAGATTCAAGAAGACAAGTTGATCGTTGAATAGTGTAGAGGACCCAGTGTAAAGTACTTAATGAGAATTCAAGCCAGATGTATTAAATGGACCCTAAGACATATATTGAAGAGACCTACCCTTCCTAGAGCACATGTTTTGAGAAGTTCTAGGGCACATGTGAAATATGAGGTCCAAGAGGGGCTAGAAGTAAGCTTCAAGATGACTTGCCTAAGAAGAGTGGGTTAATGGTAACATTAGCCCTAATAAAGTGCTAAAAGCCCACATTGAAATTAAAAGGACCCTAACAAAAGCATTAAAGTTGTTTTTTAATTATATTAAAGTGGTTAGTGGTTTCCTTGATTCATGGAATTTACCCCTTGATTACTCAATGGTGAAATATAAATAAGGAACCCTCTCAAGTGATCAAGACATACATAAAATCTTCATCATCCTTGTTCAAAAGAATTCATGTGGGGTTTTGAAGCTGGTTTTATCTTTTCTCTTCAAAGTGAAGCTTTGGATAAGGGTGGAGTAGAACATAGAGGCTGAAAGAAAACATAGAAGGTTAACGTGAGGGCCCTAAAGGGCTCAGATACCTACAGCAGGTTGGTCGCAGGTTTGAGAGGCTCAGTTAAGATCTGAACAAGCCCTAAGGTGGCTCGGATCAGTCAGCCGCTAGTGGAGCAGGCCCTAAGAGGCTCAGATCAGGGGAGCCGCGGGTGAAGCAGGCCCAAAGGGGCTCAGATCAAGGAAGGTGGAGTTTAGACAAGCCCTTAGAAGGGCTGCGGCCAAGTGAGCAGGTCCTAGAGAGGTGACAGCAGAGCCCTAGGGGTTGTTTGAGGGCTGCCACAGGGCTACAGCAAGCCCTAAATGGTTGTCGCACTTGTTTGAAGGTTGTTGCAAGGCTGTCGCAGGGTTGTAACAACCCTAGGAAGGAAACCGCGGGTGGAGTAGGGCCCAAAGAGGCCACGGTTCAGTAGCATGAGGGTGGACAGGCCCTAAAGAATTCAAATCAGGCCTTAGAAGGCTGGCCAAAGGCAGTGTGAGGCTGGATTAAGGTAGCCACAGGGAGAGACAAGCCCTAGATGGCAAGATCAAGGCTGACGTCATCATTTTGAAAGGTTTATATCAACAGGAAGCTCTCCTATGCATTTCATCTTTAGTTTCATCTTCAAGTTCTCTTGATCGGTGGTCTCCCTTGCTAATTTTAGACCTTAACAAACCACGGAAGAAGTTTGGGGTAAAGTCTGGGCTCTTTGCATTGTGATTAAGGTCTTCCAGCTCTTTATGTTCAGAGATCAAGCCTCTAGAGGGATAACGTTGACATGAGATAAACCCTAGACGGTTTGCAACAGTCAGAGGCTAGCAACAATCAAAGGTTATCAACAGTCATAGGTTATCAACAATCAACAGTCAGAGATTTATGATGGCAGATTTATGATGGTAGTCAGATCAAACTTTTAGTTTTGATCTTTCTTAGAGGGTTTGTCCCTAGGGCTTGTTATAGTCATGATGAAAAAGGAGTAACAGCTCTGCAGTCTCATACTTCAGATGAAAAGATAAGTACTTGGTCTCTCTATTTGTATACCCTCATCTGAGAAGGGTTTAATGTTCATGGGCATGATGTATACTTGTTCTTCTATTAATGAATCTATCATAAGAAAGGTTGTTAGGTTTTTCCATTAGAAGGAGGGTTTTCCGAGGGTAAAATATGGTGTCTACTGTGCATGTTTATTGTGATGTGATGTGTTATTTTTTGCTCTATTTAGTTTATAGTTAATGTCTTGTTGCTCATAAGTAATTAATGTGGTTGATACTTTCATGTGTAATTATGCTAAAGGAAAATTTTTAAAAAAAATGCAATCATAATTACCTATTTATGACAGTAGTTAAAAATTCAACACCTTCCCCTTCCCCGAACACCTGTGACCTGGTACCCATGGTTCCTGGCAACTAAAACACAGCTTATTCCTCCTTAATTATCTCCAGGTATCATCGGCCATCCAATCCTTCTTTGGCCACTCTCTCTGGAAAGGTTTTATCCTTGTCTTTATTGGGGAAGATAGGTTTGGGAAGAAACCTGTTCTTCGGAACTGAATCCTGCAAGTCCCTAGTCCTGCAAATAGCATCCCGTAAGGTGGTGGGTTTATAGGCTTTGACCCATCCACGTAAAGGTTCAGTTAGGGCCTTGGTGAACAACATGACTAGTCGGCTCTCTAATATAATGGTCACCATGAGGGCAACTCTTTGGAATTATGATATAAAGGCCTTCAGACTACCTGTCTGCTTGATTTGAGCTAGCTCTTTGAAGTGAACCTTGGGATCCTTCCTGTCAAAGCGCTCAATGAGCCGTAAAGTCCGTGTATGATGCGATAGTGTTGTGGCCCAGCGTCACCAACCTAACACTCATGAGATTCCCCATCCAAGTGCAATGTAGCAAGTTTTATTGCATCTGCCTCCACCATTGGATTAAGCTGGAAGTAAGTGTCCAACTTTTGTACCCAGATCCTCGCTATGCAACCATGTGACCCATCAAAGTTGGGGATGGTCAACTTCCCCACGATACATTGTAGCTCGAATTTCTAATTGAATGCTCTGTTGAATCCTCTCGGCCCGTTCCTGCTTTTCATATTACAAAAGTCTCCAAAGGACATGGCTAAGTGAAAATCCTCTCTTAGTGCTTTGTACTCCTGTAGAAATGCCAGATATGGCTAATTCTACTCTGCTTGCACTGTATCTTGATGTATTTGTAACTTCGGAATGTATTTCCTATATGTATATTGTATTCCTATAGAGATGTTATTATTCCTCTATACGGAAGCGTTTGTATTCCTATAGAGATGTTATTATTCCTCTATACGGAAGTGTCGTCATTTATATTGTAAGTGTCATAACTTATACTTGATGGGTTATTAGACCACCTTGGTGGGGTCGGCCCTGTATAAGTCATGTGGGTCAAAGGGTTATTAGACCACCCTCTTGGGGGTCGGCCCAGTCAGCATTATGTTATGTGGTTAAGTTAAGGCCAACCTAGTAAAGGTTATTAGGCAAGTCAAGTCAAGTATAAATAGAGTGCGGGAGGCACTCTATTTGATCATTCACTTTCTCACTCATACTCTCATTGGAGAGTGGCGCACTTGTGGAGGAGGAGAAGCTACTGCTAGGAGAAGACTATCTCTTGTACTTGGGTTGTATCATTGCTCTATCTATCTCTGAGGAAGTTGCGGGGTTTTTCACCTTCTTGGTTTTCCCCGGTGAAACTCTGTGTCTCTTGTGTGCTTGCATTATTGTGTCCATGATTGATATGTTGTAGATATGTTGTACATGTTATTCTCTCAATTAAGATCCTAGATCAGATTGAAATTTCTGAAAAACTAACATGTCCTAGGTTAGGGCTATCCAAAAACTATGGCATGGTGGGTCTAGATGATTTTCTATATATGTGAGGATGACTCTGTAAGGTAGTATGCGCATAACTCCCACTACCGCTAGTGGATACTCTATCACCCTTATTGATCTGTTGATTGTTCTGATCTTGCCCTGATTTATCTCCTAACCTGTTTGTTGCACTCAACACTTCCTTTTGGCCCTTAGCCAAATCATTTAAAGCATTAATGAAGCTATTGAATGTTATTTTATCATCATCCCCCATGGTTCCCTTGCCTTTGTCTTTCCCTAACTGAGTCTCTGATTCTACCCTGTCTACAACCCTATCCTCTAGATCTATGTCCTCTAGATCTAAAGTCCTCTTCTTCAGTCTTGTCTTTATTCCTGAATCTCTGTCGTCTGTAAGTGATATTTTGAAAATCTTCTAGATGCATTTAACCGTTTATACTTGCATGCTCTTGCCAATTCCACAGCTGGCGAGGAACATGCTCTGATACCACTGTAATATACCAAATCTCAGTATATTGAGGTTGTGTCGGTTTATTGCTATGTTGCACAAAATTCCTAAAATGCCCATGTACCGGTACCGAAAACTCGCGGAAACTCGAAAACTTCTCGGAAACCATGGGTAGCTTTAGACCCATAGGAGATCTAAAAACCCCTATTTTATGGAAAATGAAAACAAATTAACATCTAAATTGTTTCTAAACCTACCTACAAATTAACCTCTCAGTCTTATTTTATTGTGAAATAACGTGTTATTAAATAAAACTAGATATATAAATATATATACCATGTTTCCCCTGACGTACCCATTTTGGGGGGGGTCACGTTTCCAAGCGTTCCCGTTTCCGAAACTTGTACATGTTTCCATGTTTCGTGCAACATAGGTTTATTGCAATGTGGAATAGTTTATTCAAGTGTTTGGTGAATAGTTTAGCCAATAACAAATTTTGCATGGACAAGAATATTATTGCATGACCCTAAAAACCCCAATATTCAGATCTATAATATAAATAAACTCAAAACCAAAGCATGGGCATACCAATGAGACGTACTAGTGTAGCGTAAGCTCATATAGAAAACATGCAAGTCATGCATCAGCTCTAGGTCAAGATATGGAAGCAGCTCCTTGAGAGAATTCGCCCATGCAGTGCATGCATAGCCTTGCGCTCTCTTCTGATGTCAGATCTATAGAAGCAGCTCCAGAAATGCTACAATGGATCCCAATAAGCAGCAGTAGGATCAATAGTAGTCCACCCAGTGAATAGTATGAATGATAGATCTCCAATGAACCAGATGAATGCGCCTCCAATGATCCAAATAAGAGAAGTGTGCCCTCAATATTTTATAAGAAGAATATAGTGTGCCCTCAAGGATGCAACAAGGCAGGATGCCCTCTGTGGAATAGATCTGGTGATGTAGATGGGCAACACGCCTCCAATAATGATCAGACTCTGCGCCCTTTGTATGGGGATCTGGATCTAGACAATGCGCCCTCAGTAAAAGCCAAGAAATGTGCCCTCAAGATGTGCTAGAAGAATGCACCCTCTATGAATTAATATGCAGCTGCGGATCTCCAGAATCCCTGAAAGACTGATGAATATACTATAGAATTGAAGCAATGTGATATATCTGGTTGATCTATCCTCAAAAGTGACTAGGGTAGATAGATTTCGCTACCGAATCCACTTGATGGCTAAGGAACTGCGCCCTCAACCCTAAATCACCCTCAGATCTCTCAAACTTGTTTCTCAAAAGTGAATAATAACATATGCATGCTAGAGAACTCGCTTTTCCTTCTTTTATTGTCTTTTGACTGCATGCAACTCACTTTTTGCATGCATGCAACTTAAATGACACATGCCGCATGCAATTTAATTTATGGCTTGCATGCCATGCATGTCACTTGATTCTTGCTTAGTTGGTCCCCTTTTATCTCCTAATGACTTGATATCACTGCTCAAGGTCTGCTTTTATCCTGTGTGGCATCAGTCATTAGTTAATTCCCCTTTTCCAGTACCCGCTTGAACCTATGGGAATTAAATAGGTTAGCGGGTTGGTTCCTACTGCTTAGGTGGAAGAGGACATCATTACAGTTTACATTATTGAGGATGTGTTACCAAGTTGATCTTATTTCACAAAACATAAGAGACGGAACAGATAAGGAACACCAATGCCCTTTTGAATGCCAATGAAACATGCAGTGAAGAATTGCAAAGGCCCTTTTCAAAGCATGGATGAATATCAAATTATAGTGATCATTCCAGTTCTTGAAGGACCAGCTGCCATGTGGAAAAGTACAATGAAGCAGTGAACTATTGTGAATGATCTATTTTCTATGACATGCTGAAACTTTGCAGCTTGAGCATTCCAAAATCCAAATAAAATCAAGCAGTACTTCCATAACTTGCAGACTAAAGAGGGAACCACTAGTTATATCAACTTCATAAAGCAACAGAAATAAAATAAGGTCAAATCACACGTAATACTAAAATAATGATAGTTTCCAGTCCAGATTCTAACCTGATTCCTAAGTTCTGCAATCTGTGAATCCTTAGTGAGATTATTTCCTGAAAGAATAAAGATTAAACAGCTTTCAATCAATAGAAGAAGACCATTAAAGAAAATGCTTCACGAGTTGCAAGGAAATGGAACTGCAAAGGAATATAGGAACAAAGCAAAGAACTTACTTGCCAGGTCTGCATGGCCTTTTGTTAGTTCTCCTCGCAACTAAAATTATGACAGCATATCAAAAGTCAGACATTGTTGTACAGTGTATATTGAATGAATACAATTCAAAAATAAGCATAAATCAAAAACACGAAGAGCAGATTGACCCTACTAACCGAATCAAGATGTCTCATGGGTTCCAGAGAATGTAGAAAAGAATTGTAGACTTTACTGTCCATCAAAAGCAGGTCAAGTTCATCCAAACTTTTGCAACCACAAACAAAATAATAAAGGAGATCAATAGATATTACAAAGACACAAAAACGGAACCACCATTTCTTTAAGAGAATCCCATTTAATTGCAAACATGAAAATTGTAGTCACAAAGTCTGGTTTGATTAAGAGCAAGTAATCTTTCAAAAATCTTGAATCCATTGGATGGTTGTGGCAAAGAAATATTGAAATATACATTTAGGCTGCCAAAGGGTTGGTCTTCAAATTTTTATTTTTTTTCCGCGAAAAAAACATACCACTGTTATTCAATTAACCTGAATCAAGTAGTACAGATGTTCATCAAAAGATATTACAGTCTGTCCAACATATCAAAATGGACCTTCCTTCCACTTCAAACTACAAAATTTAGCAAACTGGACTGATATCCATGGCCAATATGCAGTCATACAAAATTCTAATGTAAGACTTAGACAAGAAAATATTGGAAACCAGAATCCACCACCACATCTTCACAAACATCCTCCCAAAATAGAAGACCTTCATCACCATCCAATGCCAACTTTGAAAGTTTGTCAGCTTGAGTATTAAACTCACGGTAAATATGTTCCAGTGAATATGAAAGAAGCGAACTTAAATCCTGCTGAATACGATTACACCAGTAGCTCAGATTAAGTACCTGCAAATCATACTCACCACGAGCCCACTTAATAGTAACTCTAGAGTCACCAAAAATTTTAGCCTTATGCAGACCAAAGCATAATGCAACTCTGACGACACACCAGAGAGCTAAAAGCTCAGCTTTCATATTGGTCCCATATCCACCATGCATACGGAAAGTGTAAAAATGATCATGGTTGAGAAAAATAACACCACCAATGCCACATTTCCCTGCAGATGCTGCCCCGTCAAAAAATAAAACTGGATCATCCACAATCAGCTGAAACCTTCAAATTTTATTATGCATGTATTAAGGTTTTGAAATATTTAACCATTTTAATCCAATTTAACATTTTTATTGTGCTTGGTTCTACATTGCTTTCCAATTGCAATTTGCAGTCTGTGTTGAGTACTAGATAGTTGACGATTTAGTGAGTAGGGTAGAAAAGGAGTTAACAGAATGAGCAGGAAGGAAAATGCAGGTTAGGATATGAAACTAAAAAGTGAAAACAAGTATCTGAATGATGGGCACAAAGCTTACATTATAGACTGAAGCTGTCAGCAGTGAGATAGTGAACAAGCACGTGCATGCAACATGCACATGTACATACTTATTTTGTATGTATCAAAAACCTGAATCAAGCATTTTCTCTAAGAGAGATTTTGGTGCTGGACACTGGTGCACGTTTTATTTCCATATTGTTTACTATAGTTGCTGATGACATGAGAATCTTTTATTACCCATAGACTTCACAAAATACTTTGGCTCTGATACATGTTTTCTTTCCATATATTGTGTCGATAGTTGCTAATTAAATTAGTAGTTTTCCTTGCCTGTAGCCTTAACATAATATGAATTCTTTGCTCAACAAATCAATGATCATTATATATAGAAAGAAAAAGCCTAAATTGTGCTCGCAGTTGACCATATAGCAGCCATTAACTTGACAATGCAATCAAAGCAGTTGACCAACTATGGGCACCGGCAAGTAAAAAGAAATAATACCACACCAGACCCCAAGGGAAGACACAATGTCTTCCAAGCAGCTGTTACAGACGAATGGGCAATGCAGGATCTGGTAGCAAAGAATGTGAAATCAGCACAAAAGCACATTGAGAAAATTATTGAATTCCTGGTTGAGGTTGTGTGGAGCCAGGCACTTTTAAAGCCCAGTAGAAGGAAGGAATCTAGTTGCCAAAGCCTGATTTCTGAAAAGACCATGATACAGTACAAGGAGCAAGGAATAATGGAGATTCTCAATCTAATCTGCCAAGATCAGATCCAAATTAGAGAAAATATGAGGTATGTGGAAAGAATTGTGGCTGAAACAAGCATTAAGGTCGAGGAATTGCTGTCCCTGCAAGGCATTTGTCAACAGGAAGGGGGCCTCTTTGGCAACCTCCTACAACCCCAAAGGAGTTGGTCTGAAGCTGAGGACCGACTGAGACAGGAAGATTAGGACTAACCGAAACATCCACGACAGACAATCAAAACATTATCTCTTTTTGGTGTAAATTAAATAACTCTGGAAAAGCTTGTAATGTTGATTCTGACCTCCAGAATCAAAGTTCTAATTCCTTCGTATATCTAGGAGCCAAACCTGATGTCAAATTAGATGTTAATGTGGGTTATAATGCGAGCATTTAATGTTTATACTTTATAATGAACAATATCTCTGATAAAGACTACGTATTTTTGTGGTGCGGGATAATAAGCAGTTTATCGAAAGAAAACTGTGGTTATTAGAAAGCCAAAACGGAATGAAAAATTGATGTGGGACCCCAGGACCATATCGAAAAACCTGGGCATACTGGAATGTAACAGTAAATTTTTAGCTTATGTAATATAATCAGCTCCATTTTATTACTGAAAGGAAACAAAACAAAAACAATAATGGCACAGATATTGCCTTAGCAATACAGCTGAGTTGTCAGTCATTAAGCACATGATTGAAATGCTAGTCCTCTTAAAAGACATCAGAAATTATTTTACACATGCCCATAATTAGCTGAAGTAGTGGTCAACACCCAAGGGGACAATTTACTGAAGCGACAATACTTCTCATATGTTAGCTAATAACCTTGTCAAAACACATGTTCACAAACCCTAACCCATATTTTAGGTGAAAAATGTGACAAACTACTGAATGGAAGTAGTTACAAAACATCATATACTTCTTGCAACACACTCACCCTCTCAATGTTCTAAATTTGGTTGAACTCTCCAACTATTCATGGGGACTATCATCTATGTAAGTTCCTACATAGTAATATATCATCAAATGAATGTAAACCTAATATATATAATTCCTGAATAATCATCTTAATGAAAATATGTAGTTTGTATAATGCCAGTGGTCATTGCAGACTCCAGAGGATTGTCATCAACCAAACAGTAGCTACAGTGGCTGTAAATAACAGCAAAACTCACAGCATGCCCGTTCTCCCAGACAATCCTTCATTTGTTGCTGATAAATATTTTAGAAATCTTGCTTTAATGAGCTCCCATCATCTCTAAGTCTTAAGACAAATTTCACCTCCTACATATAGACAGGCTTCAGTGTCTCAATTTTTCTACAGCCCAAAGAGAAAAGAGAGTAAAGGGTATCTCATTTTCATGGTCCTATTTGTAACTCATATTAACATGATATCAGTCCAACAACCCTCTGGTGTTTTAGTTCTTTCCTTTCCCTTTTCTTTACCATATCAAATTCTTCTCTCATATTCTGGTCCCATGTGATGGGATAACAATTGTAAAGACTCAAAACTGGGGCAATAGGTATAAAGAGTCCACATACACACTGCATGTAAATTGTAATGCCTCTCAATCTCCTTGCTTAGTGAATTTCACATATAGCAGCCCCCTCCATTATCTGAACTTGAAATTCATCACATACTAATATCCTTTTTGCATGTAGCAATTTATTTTCTTTAGAAGGAAAAGGTTTCACAGATTTATACTCGTATTCAAATCCTAAAATAATATTTCAAATGGTTTAAATGCCATCAATACTTGTTCATGGATTTCATTTCAATACAGATATGATTGAACACAATCCAACTATCCTTATACGAGAGGTCATATTGTTAAAAATTAGAAAGCGCGTCAAGAATCATGTGGTTAAAACATAAAATATTACGTAATTTTCAAAGAAATTGATGGCCAAAAATATAGGATGACATTGAAATTAAACAAAATTTCAAACAACTTCTGCCAGCTTTCTAATTATCATATGTCTATATGTGAAAAAGGAAAGTTGCAGTGAAACAAATAAAACCAAGACAGGTCTACCTTTTCCCTTGCAGAGAAGGAAGTATATCAAACAAATGAGCATTTGGAGCAGGAGAGAATGGCCTAGTGACACCCTGATTTACAACTGAATTCAATCTTGTACTCATATTTGTTTCTGATGGTGGCCCCATTCCAGATGTAGCTGAGGGATTTGTCGAATTAATGGAAGGAGTCACTGTTGGTGACTGATACCATGTTGGTGGTGTAAAAGGTATGGCCTGCGCCTGTTGCTGTCCACCTCTGCTATCAATTGAGAAATAATCACAAATCCATTAGTTTATGCCCCTTTCAGTAATATACGATGTAATCATAAACCATGCCAGTAGAGAAGACAATGATTCATTTTGAAAAAGAATTATGGTATGTGATCTAATCACACTTACACACATGCGCAATCATAAGCTATGCTAACAAAGAAGCCAAAAGCATTATTTAAGAAACAACAAACAAAACAATTATCAGGGTATGTATTTCTTCTTTGGCTGTAAGTGATTATTGGCCACATTCTTCCACTAGCAATGCATCATGATTTAAAACCTTCAGTCCTACGGCTTTTCACCGTCTCTAATACTAGGTTTCTAAAATTAAATGTATTAGCAGTCTCTGGGTTTAAAGTTTTGTAAGTATTTTTAGCATGTGGCTTAAAAAGATTTCAAGAGGCAAAACAGAACTAACATAGGATCAAAACACAATGGAAGGCTTACAAAGGATGTGCACAACATTGGTCACAGATGCTTATGACAAATAGAACAGTAAGGCATGGAAATGAACAACAAACCAAGGCTATTCGCAGCTTGCAAAGTAACTTATCCAGATGTGAGACGCAAGATGCAAGATGCATCAAAACAGCACACTTGTGGAATTCAGCTACATAATGATATAACTTTCTGGCCTGGATTTGACCTATGGTACTGCAACTAGATTCACAAGCCACTTTCATACCTTGCACATGTCATTGCCTGTCATTTTCAACAGCGCAATTGACATCTATCATAGGTCAGATAACCTTTGGCATTCTAGATTCCTAAGTACACTTCTAATTGTGGAAACCAATAATCATGAGTTTTCAAGTTTTGGCTTCCATACTTAAATTTGCCTTACCCTTAAACAGACTTTGTCGTATAAAGTTATAAACCAAGGGTTTGCATCATCAATGTTGAAGTACTTGGACCTAAATTCATTCCGCAAGCTGAAATTGAAGAAATTAAGATTCTAACTTTCTAAGCAATGTGCAACTGCTGCCTTGAAGATATTTCTGGCTCAGCATATCTATTTGCTCTTTTTGTGTAGGTTCAAGCTCCTACAACCTTTCTTCTAGGTGGTTAACCTCCTTTGGAGGAAGGCTTCTTAACTTGTCTCTAGGGTTTTCCATCATATCCAAGTTGAGTCCTTGATCTTTTCTTTGTCAGGTTACTCAAACTTCATCTAGCTATGTCTGCCTTATACCAAGCTTATAGGACAAAGGTGCAAACCATCGGCCAACTTTATCGACACTTTTCTTGCGGATCCTTCCCATGGAACTCGAACCACTTTGATACCTAATAATCTAAAATATTCATCTTTGTGGCATTTCACCAAAGCTCTGAGACAAGTGCCTTTATAATATATGTGCCACTTATTTCTAGATTTGCAGATTACAAGCATTTTTAACCTATGGGGCAAAAGGGTTTAGTAAGGCATTGCGAAACTAAAATCTAATTAAACAGAAACAATAAACAACAACACATTGCCCACACTCGAGAGGCTACCCCAAGAATCTTCATAAACAATACTTTTATTTCAAGGCCTGTATTACAGAGTACCATAGTTTTTATACCTGCCTCTCAGGCAAACACCTAGGTAGCTAGCTCTACTTTTGTCATGTGATTACTCATATATGCAAAGATTCTTTCATTGGGTTGGAATCTCAACATGGTTAGAATTTGAAAGGATAATAGTTGTCTATCTAACTTCTAATCACTTGCCTTCCACATGCCACTTCTGCACTATTATTCCTGACATGTAGGGGTGACTTGATGATCACTGTCTATGTGATCTTCCATCACATCCAGCAGTTCCAAAGAAGAGATATGTTACCTCACAGATTAGTACCCTTCGGATTAGGTCACTATGGCAAGTGCTAAGATTGGCAACTTTTCAGGAGATGCACCCACTGTCACCTCAATGCGCTCTCCTCTCTCTTTAGGCCTACTCCTTTGGCCATGGGAGGCTTCCCAAATATGAAGTAGAAATAGGCCTGTAAGATATGCAACGAGAACAACTCTATCTCTACAAGACCTTCCCATTAAGTTAGTAGATCAATGCCTTAATGGAGTCAACAAGATTTTCAATAAATACTTAATGACTAGGAAGGTTTAGGAGCAATTAAACTTGGTACCAATTACTTAGCAAGATGAATCAATTTTCTGCAGTGTTACGCTTTTGCAGTTCTACAGCGTTCCAGGAGGCCGTTTGGCAGAAAAAGGGCTCAAAAGGGCAAGTGTGGGGCTCTCTGTATGTGATTGGCCATGGCCGGGCCCCTTGGTTTTACTCTTGGAAGTACTATGGCTTTGTGGCATTGTTGACTGGCCTTTATGGGGCTTTTTGGCCCTGGGGTTGGTGTCTGGGGCTTCCAGGTGTGGGCCATTGGGTCACATGACCGCCATGATTTTTATGCATCAAGGGTGAATATATTTCATCTAGGGAGGTCTTCCCTAGCCTATCAACTCCCTCTCACCCCACTTGGGCCTTCTCTGCAACTAATTAGACCTTTTCTAACCAAATTGACCCTATGACGTCATCATGATGATCAAGCCTCAAGCTAAGGCAAGGGGGACGTTGAGAGACTTTTTCATCACTCTGGGGTTAGTAGGGGCATGACGTCCTCCTTAGGCTCACTCTTGCCGTCACAGTCAGCCTTTAACTTGCTTTAGCATTTTTCATCATTTTATGCTAGTTTTAGGGTCTAGTCCCCAACATGTGGGTGATATTCCCTAATTCTGTCTTAAATTAGATTATTTTAGTATTTTATTGTTTTAATTTTATATTGACAAATTAAGACATGTAGGCTTAATAAAAAATTAAATCTTGTGCTAGGATGAATATAAATATCCATTCCAAATTCATTTGTAAAGCACAAGACTTTGGATAAATCATGATTATTATTCTCTTTCTCCTATTGTATGGGCTCTCTTTGTGATGCACACCTCTTGGAGATGATATTTTTATTGGCTTGAAGTGAAAGTGGATGAATTCTAGGGTCTCTTGCACATACATGGTTGATGCAGGCATTGTTGGACTAACACAAGCACAAGGATGATTTAGGGCTCTTCTTTGATCATTCCATTGTTAAAGGCTGGTGAATTTCATGCTTCTATGTGGATTGAATGGTGGTGCTGATGCTGCATTTTCTCTGAATTAGGGCTTCTTACCAGCTTTCTGTCAACTTTGTATGGTAGAAAACATCCTCTTGAAGGATTTTTTCTCTTGTTTGGAGCCTTGGATCTCTGTCTTTTGCCCTAAATAGGCTCCCTCAACAAACCCTAGATGGTTGTTGGTGGATGCCCTATTTTGCAAAGCCTATAGAGTCATTTCAAGAGGGACGTTGATCATTGATCCCCATGCCCTAGGGTTTGAGATGATACCAAAAAAAATCCTTTATCTTGTCACTTCTTTTACTCAAATTTTTAAGCATTTCATATGTATGATATTTAGATGCATTGCATACTAAATTAGGATGTGTTTTTAACCTTAAAACCCTAAAGATCTAGATAAATCGGAAAACCCTGAAATCTAAAAAAAAATCAAAACTTCAAAAATAATTCAAATTTGCAAATTTTAAGCCCACAAGGGGCTACGACCTACCTAAATCGCCCTTGAACCCTGAAGGCGTCATCTTTAGGCCTAATTTTGACCATCAAACCCTTAAAGCAAACTCACTGTAGACTGGTTAGAACAGCAGAGAACCTTTTTCTTAATCTGTTTGGCTAAGTGAATTCTGCCCAGTTGGGTGGTTTTATCTGGTGTTCCACGGGGACTCGTCCCCCAGGGTCGGGGGCGCGCCCCCGTTGCTCCCTGCGCCCCGAGGACTCCTGGCGAAACGTTTCTCAGCGTCCCCAAAATCAAGAAACTCTCGGAAATGCACAAGGGAGCGCATCCCCCTGTTTTGCAGCACGCTCTGGTGAAGGGGGGCTCCCACACGCTCCCTCTCGAAACTAAGGGGCTCCTAGACACCCCACTATGATTTTCCCAATTTCAGTTTAAAAATATGAAATTTTAATTTTAATTGTTGTTTTAGTCTATTTCAAACTTAGTCTTTAGTAATTTACTATTTTACTATTTTAGCATGCAATATCATTGATTCAATTTTTCAATTAGAATGACCGAAATTAGAAATATGAATATCAAGATTCAAATGACAAATTTGAAAACAATCATGATGAATTGTGTAACGTGTTTGTATTATTAATTTGTTAAATTCTAATTTACATTGCACAATGATGAATTTAGTATTTACTATTTATTATTTACTTTTATTGATTTACATGGGATGAATCATTGAATTGTTATTGCTGGGATTTAATAATTTATAATATTAATTTTTTTATTTTTTTATAATTTCTATTATGACCTGGACGTCCCCCGTCGCCCCAAATTTCGCTAAAATTTGGGGGTGGTCTCCACACATCCCCAATGTGCGTTTCTCCGCTCCTGCATCCCAGAAACTTGGGGGTACATTGGTTTTATCCTCCACCTGGACGAGGTTTTTTTTAGACTTTCTAGGCCCTCTTTTAGGGTCGTACCCATTGTGTAATGCTACAAACTTTTAACTGATTTTATGTTGCAGATTTGAGTAGCAGACCTAATTTCAGACCTTAATTATACCATAAACATGTTGTGCTTGACTGATTTATTATAGTGGTATTAAATGACTTGGGTACAAACTGGAGACTGTTATATCACTGATCTTGCACTGCTTACATCTGCTAACATATGTTGAGTACTAAGGTTAACTCGTTGTCTTAAAGGTTAAACACTGTGCTGATATATACTGTGCATTAATGTTGACACCTACTGATAATAAATGCTCCATATTGATTGGCTACAGTTAGGCATAATCACAGTTGAATGCTTTCAATTATATGCTTGTTTGGACCTTGAAATACATCATAGTAACCATATATTACTGAGCGTTTGATTGGCATAATTCGGTGAAGATTGAGTAACAGTATTCAGTTGATATTTCTGCATTGCCTCTTCAGACTTCGATCAAAAGATTATGATGCATGAGATTAACTCACAGTGACTTATATACTTCACACTGCTATATGATCGGACACTTGCATGACTTTATTATACTGTGACTCCTTACCAAGACACTGATCTTTGTCATAAAGGTGTAGAAAGGTATCTATTTGTTGGTGATTGCAGGTATCTTTATAGGGCTCTCCCCTGAATTTAGGAGTTACCTGAAGTAGTTGAGAGACTAAGCTGAGGTGACATTGGGTTTAGATCTCTCCCATGCTTACCATTCACTAGCTTATTGCATCATATGGTGGTACACACCTTAGGCTTAGACTGTTAGTTTGAATAGTAACATGCAGTAAAAAACTAACACATTAACTTGCAAGAAAACCCAAAATAAACTGTGGAAACATGCCAAAAAGTACCTCCTGGAAATCACCAACCAAAGGAGGCCCAATCCCCCCTAGGGTGCACTTGCTTTGATGGATGGATGAGGAGATTCAGGACTGATTTCACCTTCAGATCCATAATAACCTACAGTAATGGCTGAAGGCTTGATTTGGCACTTCAAACCCCCCCAAGGTCAACCACCAATGCTTAATGATGAAGTATGGACCCTTCCCTGCTGTTAGGGTTTTCTTTCTGATGAAATTTGGACCTGCAAAACACTTCAACCAGACCTGCACTAGAGCTGCAGCCAACCCTAAAGGCTGACGTCACCTCCTTTAGGACTGACGTCACCCTAGAATCCTAGATTAGGCCTCCAAGAGCTGCAAAACACACTTTTTGTGGGGTTTTCTGACTTAGTTTTTATGGATTTTTTGAAGAATATCAGTTGAATAAAATTTACCGGTGTCGAATCAAATTTATAAGGAATGCCACCGTCGACAACAGAATTGACAAAGAAGGAATACTGACACAAAGAATACCAGAATCCGGTGAATGTTGTTTAGAGCGTTTGGTTTCTCTTTGGCCAACAGTCAAAGCTTTATTCGGCCATCAGGAGAGTAGCAGCGCAACTAAGATTTGGAACATCCAGACTATCGAAATTTGACTCATTACCACGTTTTTAAGCTTATTTTGCATGTTTGGTATGAACATCACTTAGTGTGCAGGACATAGCATGGTGGGAGAAGATACAATCGTTGTTTTTATGTATCAAATAAGTTTTACAGCCATCTATTAGAACCCACAACAAGTTGTGTCTGTCACGGCTCGAGAGATTTAATATACCGTATATGCCATGACTGAGGAACCAGAAGAACAAATTGGCCAAATTTATAGGCGAACCACAACGATTTCGATTTTTTGGTTGAGGTTCGCCAAATTTCAAACCTGAAGGTTCGAATTCGGCGAACCTTGTGACTTAACTAGAGACCAAGGGGGGTATCTCTAATGAAGGTAAAGTAGACCTACAAAACAAGTTAAGCAATACAAGAATACCTCACAAGCAACCTCTTAAAACAATGATCAGTGCCTTATGGAGTCAAAACAATGAAGGCAGGTACCTAGGGTGTTTACTAGGCACCCTTAAGAGGATAGGAGTTAGAATAATGAGTGAATGGAACAATCAATGATCACATCAAATTAATGAACCAACGATGAAGGGAGTCAAGATAACCCAAATAAGTGAATAAATGCACACAACTAGAGCAAATTTCAATGAAGATGAGCAGCGAGATGAATAACATGATGAAGAAAGAATAAACCCTTGATACAAATCCTATCAAATGAGCAGATGATAGGTGGCTTACTGCTGTTATAAAATGATGAAAGGACAACCAACAAAACGTGCTCAAAAAATAGATGAAAATCAGTTAAGACAAGCCCAACTTACCTAGGAATGTGTGCCAAAAAAAGAGGGTCGGAGATCATACATTTAGGGCAGCCAAAAGAAGACATGAAGCAAATATGGAAATGACATACCAGATCTGGCTGAGGGCAGCAAACAGCCCTAACAGTGGTTGCCAACAGTGCAAAAGAGCTGCTAATGATGTCTTGGGACACTTGGCACCTTGGAGATGCTTCCCAACTGCTTGTAGACCTAGAAAAACGGGTCAAATGATGGCTGAAATTAAAATTGCAGACCTGGTTTATGCCCTAACCAGCCCTCGAAAATCACAAGAACACCAAATTTATCCACCCAATGAAGTCCCAAGTGACTGGGGCTTGTAGTAGGCCCTGTCCTTAACTTGTATAACGACTGGACCTTGACTTTTTATGGATGTACCTGCTTATACCAGATCTGAAAACAAACTAGAACTTACACAACTCATTAGATCTTCTAAACTAACAGTCCAAAGGGGATGCCCTTGAAGATTATCCACAAAACCAAGGTCGAAAATCACTTTTAATAGAATGCTTTGCTCACAAGTGCAATATTTTGGGGATTTTTGTATTATGTAATTTGTTGGGTATTTTTATTATTTGATTTTTTATATTCTGTAAATATATGATTTTTTGGTTTTTTATTATAATAATTTTTTAGTAGTTTTTTAAATATAGATATAAAAAATTTATGATTTTTGAAGAAGAATAAGAGAATTAGACCATATTCTTATTCATAGGGCAACAAGAGAATCATATGCAACGTACCTGTCCAAAATTGCCAAGTCAATGCTTATGAACTAGGGCAAAGACTAGAAACCCTAGGGTTGAAATAGTCCTTGACCTAATTAGGATAAACAAGGATACCTATCCTAAAACAAGAGGTATTCCCCAAGAGAATTACCTCACCAACAAGGTTAACATGAATATAAAATAAAACCCTAAATACTCTTACCATGGACGCATAAGTAAGGCAAGATAAGAGATCGAAGATCTTACCCACATCAATGAAGAAACAAGAGAAGAGTGCAAACCCTAGAATCTTTCCTTCTCAAGAGATAGCATTATCTTTATTTGAATCAACCTTGAACGCATGTAAAGAAGCCTTGAAATATTTAAATTATCCTTCAAACCCTAGAAGACAAGCTAAGAAGAAGGTGCACTGCACATAGAACCTCATGTATACCAAAAGAAATAAGAGTTTCATAGTGATAATCTCATCATTCAATTTGTTTCAAATGGAGAGGAGAGGTGCTTTATTTATACTAAGCGCCCTAGCTCCTTTATCCTTAAGCCGACCTTACAAAAATGACATATAACTTAAATTTATGATTAGTCACCCACAAAATGGCCGAGGACTAAGCCAAAAGACATCGTAGAAAGACAAATAAGCAAGACGCTTCAACCAAGATGGAACATTGAGCCTATAAGGAGGATGTCATTCCCCAACTAACCCCAACAATGTGATGTTGCCCTCAATGTCCTAGTTTTTTGCAAGGTACAACCTTCTAAATGCTCTTTGAAGGTGGACGTCTTTCATTTCTTTGACCAAGATGACCAAGAGGGGTAGTAGAACAAAACAAGGTCCAAGTGGGTATTGTTGAATATTGTGCAACTTGGGAATATATTCTTATTGTATTTGTATTGTACTTCCTTGGGGAAATATTCACATTATAATTGATCATGTAAAGCAGTAAAACCCTAAAAGACATCAAGTAAAATAGAAAAGTCGGCCCCACAGGAATCAATGGGTAAACTGCCCCAAACAATGGGCAGTCTGCCCCAAACAATGGGCAAAAACTACTCGAGTCAAGTCGGCCCGGTTAAGTAAAAGGGTCAGTTTGTCACTAGTATAAATAGGGTGGCGCCTAGCTCATTTGGCACATCACTCACTCAAGCAAGTTCACATGAGTAGAGAGAGAAGAGCAAGTTCGCTTGGGAGAAAGAGTAGCTGCATTGAAGACATCTTATTCTTGGGTTTTCTATCTTATCTTATTCTCGAGATCTTTGTGTGAAAGAGCCTTTGCTCTTAGATTGACATTGTACTTGTAACGAATCTATATTTGAAGAAGTTTTGTTCATTTTTTCCCGTGAGAGGGTTTTCCCAAGGTAAATCTTTGTGTACTCTTGTTTATGTTGTGCTTGCCTATCTTTCAGTGGTCCTATTGTATATGGTTATTGTGATATAATGCAAATTGATTAAAGATCTAACATAACCATCCTTGAAGTACAAATTCTAGCATGGGTTCAGAGCTAGCTTGAAAGAAGACTTTGTGCAGCTGAAACTACCGGAAGTGAAAAACTAGGGTTTCATGTTCCGGGCACTTCCCTCCATAGATCAGCTTGAAAAGGAGGTCAATCAAATTCGCCCTAGGAGGGTGCATCTTTCTGTGGAGGAAGTTACAAATCTGAGAATTTTGAATTTTGACCTTGTCACTGCTGCTAGGGAAAAACTAGGGCATCATATTTTTGAGATTTTTGTCCACAGATTTGACTCAAGGAAGGGTTTGCTCAACTCGCCTCAGGGAGGTGCATCTTTCCCTCAACTCAGATTTGCAAGATTCCAAAGTTATTAAATTAGGGTTTCTCTAACAAAACCTAGGTCAACCAGGTAGCAGATTGCAGAAGGCATTAAAGCAAGGACTCGATTGGAGCATCTCTATTGGTAAGCACTATTATCTTTATTTCCATTTGGGGTTCTCATTTTATCAAGATGACAAACAAAACCAAGCTTGAGGATAAGCTTGAAGGAGTTGATAACTTCCGAGCCTGGAAGTATAGGGTACTGCTCATTCTAGAAGAGAATGATTTGGACAACTATGTTAAGGAGGAAGTTGCGGAGCGAGAGGGAGATGAAGACAAGGCTAAACACAAGAAGAATATGGTTAGGGGCAAAAGAATCATTGTTGACTCTATCAAGGATCACTTGATCCCCCATGTTTCATCTTTGAAGACTCCCAAGGAGATGTTTGATGCATTGAAGAGACTATATGAAGGAAAGAACATTAATAGGAAGATGACCTTGAGAACTCAATTCAAGGGTGTGAAGATGCAGAACTCAGAAAGTATCCAATCCTATTTCACAAGGGACTCTCAAATCAAAGAACAATTAGAAGCTATTGGAGACAATGTTGAAGAAGCAGAATTGGTGATGACTACATTGAATGGCCTCCCAAGATCATGGCAATCATTCATTCAAGGAATTTGTTCTAGAAGGAAGCTCACCAAATTTAGTAGGCTATGGGAGAATTGTACACGAGAGGAAGCCAAAATTGAAGCCAGAAAAGAGAAGATGGGTGAATATGACAATCAAGCCTTAGCAACTCCTGCAAAGAAGGAAAAGAGCAAGAAAGAAGAACACTCTCACAAGAAGCCTAGAAGATTTCAAAAGAATTATAGACATCATAAGGACTATTGAAATTACAGATGTTACACTTGTGATGAAAAAGGACACCTTGCAAGAGATTGCCCCAAAAACAAAGGCAACACCAAGAAAGGAAATAAGAAGAGGTACCATGCTCATGCTACAGAAGGTAATGGACCAGTTAAGATGAGAGCAAGGGAAGATTTCTCAAGTGCTGAAGAATATGTCTTGATTTCAACACTCACAAGGTAAAACTTTTAATGATACAGTAGTAATTGGAGAGCAAGAGGGAGGCTTGTACAAATTAAAAGGCCAACCGGATCAAGTATTGGTTCATGACACTATGGAAACAAGTGAACTATGGCACAAAAGGCTTGTATATATATACACTACAAGGCTTTACCGATTGTAACCAAAAATGGTGACTGGTCTACTCGACATCCAGGCAAAACATGATGGTGTATGTAAAGAATGTGAAGAATTTGTTTCCAAGCAAAAGGAGATCTTGAATCCAATACATGAGGACCAAGGATGGAGACTTCATAAAGTTCCAGACTAGACGAAGGAGAAGATCAAGGTCTTCAGAATCAGATGATGGAGCAAAGTACGCTTCCAGTAACTCCAGTGACTTCTGCAAGGAGGCAGAAACTAAGAGGGAGCCTACAAAACACATGAAAGTTAAGTATTTACTGTCATTTGAATTTCTGAGTATTTTGAAGAATATTGCTCATAACAGTTACATGTAGATCTGTGATACAGGTTTCTTTTATGCATTTATATATGACTAAGATTGACTAGTAGTAGGCTCATGTAGTGCATGTTATGAGTAAGTGGCCTATAATGCTGCACAACATCCCATGAGACCTTGATGGAGCTAGTCTAGGATGAAACCTCTTTGCTAACATGTTGAGAGCAATACACGCTCTTAATAGTATGTTCTGGTAGAGATGGAAAACATCTAGATAGTCACCGTGTGTATACAGGATATGGATGAGGGTTGTGCTGAGGCATTGGCTAAAAATGCATTGTTGCATAATTGTGTGAATTATGAATTTGTCATTAAAATGTCAATATAATTTGATGACTATGAAATGTTACTAATCATACCACTGAACTTGACTTGTAGGAAAAGTCGTGTGCTATGACCTACGAAAGAAGGATGATGATACTTGTTCCGAAGAACAAGTGATGATTGTTCAACAGTGACCTTAAAGAAGATTTAGAAATTCAAGCATACTACAGAAGTACAAGGCAAGGTTCATGGTTTCCCTCAGAAAGAGGGAGTCAATTATGACGATACGTGTGCTCCTATAGCAAGATACACTTATTAGAGCTATACTTGTGATAGCTGCAGTGATGAAGTGGAAGGTACACCAGATGGACGTGAAGACAACTTTCCTGAATGGTGTAGTAGAAGAAGAAGTGTATGTGGAGCAGCCACTGGGATTTGAGACACATGACAGGCAGACACGTGTGCAAATTGAAGAAGGCCTTGTATGGTTTGAAACAGGCACCCAGGATGTGGCACGACAAGATTGACGGATTTCTGACGAGCTTGGGCTTTACCAAGAGTAAAGTAGATTCTAACCTTTACTTTAAGGTTGAGGATGGAAAACCAGTGATACTACTTTTGTTGAAGATGACCTGTTCCTGACAGGTTACGAGAAGCTCATTGCAGAAACGAAGAAGAAACTTGCCGCAGAATTCAAGATGAAAGACCTGGGTATGATGCACTATTTCTTAGGTCTAGAGGTGTGGCAGAGTTCAAATGAGATTTTCCTTAGCCAAGGAAAATATGTTGTGGAGATCCTGAAGAGATTCGGGATGTTGGACTGTAAGGCCATGGCTACACCTATAGCATCGACTTTGAAGTTGTTGTGTGACACTTCTTTAGAGATAGTGGATGCCACTGTATATAGACAAATGGTTGGTTCGTTGATGTACTTAACGAACATGAGGTCGGATATATGCTTTGCGGTGAACACATTGAGTTAATACATGGTAGAGTCGAGACGTGTTCACCTGATTGCGGCAAAAAATGTGTTGAGGTACCTAAAAGGTACGATTGATTATGGGCTCAGATTTGCGATAGAATGGAGGATTAACCTACATGGTTATGTTGATTCAGATTGGGTCGGTAGTGTCACAGACAAGAAGAGCACTTCAGGATGTTGCTTCAGTTTGGGATCAGGTATGATCTCTTGGTTCAATACGAAGCAGACGAGTGTGGCACTCAATATAGTCGAAGCAGAGTGCATGGCAGCTTGTCCGCCTAGTTGCGAAGCAGTGTGGCTTCGGAAGTTACTTGTAGGATTGTTTGATCTTGAGTTAGAGGCAACTTGTATTTTCTGCGACAACTAGAGTTGTGTGAAGTTGTCTGAGAACCCAGTGTTTCATGACAAGTCGAAGCACATCGAGATTAGGTACCACTATATCAGGGATATGGTGCAGAAAGGAGCAGTGAGGCTCTACTATGTGGCGACAAACGAGAAGATAGTTGATGTGTTGAACAAGCCTCTATTGAGAGCGAAGTTTGAGTACTTCAGGGACAAGCTTGGAGTTATCCAGATGATGATCCTCGAAAGAGGGAGGGATTAGCAACATAGCATGTGTGAGACGCAGGTAGTTACGTAGTGACGTAATTTGTGCTCCTGGGCAGGTCTCCACTTGAGGTGATGTGGTAGTGGGTGGTCACTTCGGTGACGTAATGAGGGCTCCTGGACTACACTCATGAGTTTCCAGTAGGTAGTCACGTTGGTGACGTAATTGAGTCTCCTGACTGCTGGTGCTATGTCGAGCATACACGACATGTGCGAAGACGCAATTGGTCACTGGGTGACGTAATTCGCGGTCCTAGGTTGTTCTCCACATGATGTGACGTGATAGCAAGTAGTCACTTGGTGACGTAATTTGTGCTCCTAGGTTATACTCACAAGGTTCGTGTTGTCGAGATGTGCGAAGATGCAGGTGGTCACTGGATGACGTAATTTGTGGTCCTGGGCTGGTCTCCACATGATGAGATGTGACGTGCTAGCGGGTAGTCACTTCGGTGAAGTAATGTGGGCTCCTAGGCTGCACTCACAAGATGATATGGACACGTAGTGAGGTAACGCAAGTGGTTGCTTTGGCAACGTAATGTGTGCTCCTAGGCTGGACCCACTTGATGGCTTGCTCGTACAGAACTTCTAGTGATATATAGATTCAAGAGAGATGTCACAAGTCAATGGTCAGAGTATAGGGTTGTAGTAGCAGTCATAGTGATGATGACGATGATGACCATGCCAGAAGAATACCTTCCTTGTTAAGAGGGAGTGTTGAAGATTGTGTGACTTCGGAAGATATTCTTATTGTCCTTCCTTCGGGAAATATTCATAATATAATTGATCATGTAAAACCCTAAAAGAAACCAAGTAAAATAGACAAGTCGGCCCCACAGAAATCAGTGGGTAAACTGCCCCAAACAATGGGCAGTCTACCCCAAACAATGGGCAAAACTGCCCCAATCAAGTCGACCCAGTTAGGGAAGACAAGTCAGCCCAGTTAAGTAAAAACATTAGTTTGTGACTAGTATAAATAGAATGGCACCTAGCTCATTTGGCACATCACTCACTCAAGCAAGTTCGCATGAGTAGAGAGAGAAGAGCAATTTCGCTTGGGAGAAAGAGTAGTTGTATTGAAGACATCTTATTCTTGGGTTTTCTATCTTATCTTATTCTCAGGATCTTTGTGTGAAAGAGCCTTTGCTCTTAGATTGACATTGTACTTGTGATGAATCTATATTGAAGAAGTTTTGCTGGGATTTTCCCGTGAGAGGGTTTTCCCAAGGTAAATCTTTGTGTACTCTTGTTTATGTTGTGCTTGTATATCTTTTAGTGATCCTATTGTATATGGTTATTGTGATATAATGCAAATTGATTAAAAATCTAACATAACCATCCTTGAAGTAGAAATTCTAACAGGTATGACAGATGTGTGCTAAAGTAGGTATGACAACCCTTACAAGCACAATCACGTTTACAAAGCATAATATCATAAGTGTGGCTAAGGGCTCCACAAATCATGTATCCTAATGGAGTCACCCCAACATGCACCAACACCTATGCAAGGAATAAATGCCCAACATGACAAGGAGTTACCACCCATCAAGGGGTAGTCAACAGGGCCACAAGAACAGTACACCTTGAAATGAGGACCAAGAGGACTTGCCATGACCAACCAATGGGGTCTAGGTCATGGATAGACCAACACTTTTACATAGCATAGCCCCAACTTGGCCTTTTACAATAACAAAAAGAACCCCTCTTTGGCACATCTAGTAGGGTGCACTACAAAGAATCTGGGGCATAACAAGTCAAATTATAAATTGTTTTATGAGTTGTTCATTGTACAATTTACATCATTTTTCAACACTCTTTAACAGTTTTATGTGAAAATTCAGATCTGAGTTATTCCTACAATGTATCCTAATGGAGTCACCCCAAGATGCACCAACACCTACCCAAGGCATAAATGCCCAACATGACAGGGAGTTACCACCCATCAAGGGGTAGTCAAC
The DNA here is from genome assembly GCA_027924585.1 of Larix kaempferi. Classification (NCBI taxonomy): domain Eukaryota; kingdom Viridiplantae; phylum Streptophyta; class Pinopsida; order Pinales; family Pinaceae; genus Larix; species Larix kaempferi. Next base: position 3,512,386 of record BSBM01000852.1, read on the forward strand.
AGGGCCACAAGACTAGTACACCTTGAAATGAGGACCAAGAGGACCTGCCATAACTGGCCAATGGGATCTAGGTCATAGATAGACCAACCCTTTTACATAACATAGCCCCAACTTGGCCTTTTACAATAACAAAAGGAACCCCTCTTTGGCACACTTGTAGGGTGCACTGCAAAGAATCTGGGGTGTAACAAGTTAAATTATAAGCTATTTGATGAGTTGTTCATTGTACAATTTACATCATTTTTCAACACTCTTTAACAGTTTTATGTGAAAATTCAGATCTGAATTATTCCTACAATGTTTTATGGCATGAATACATCTTTTACACACTTAATCATTTGCCTACTATTGGAATTTTCTGTTAACTGTCAACTAATCTCAACACATTTTCTTTATGTTGATGGTTTGCACAAGTAACTAAGTTGACCCTAATCACTTGCATTTCGAACACATGGTTAATTGCTATTTTCTAACTTCTTTGCACAATTATATTCATCTACGTTGTTGGAAATTCTATGTTGTTTAACCACACAATCTCATTTGCAAATATACCTTTTGAGTTAATAAACAACTCTAAAATTGATGGTTTGTTTCTGGAATGAATGAATGACTTTGTTCTATTGGCAAAACCAACAATAGAACAAGAGTTTATGGTTTCTTAAGTTACATTTTAATGAGATTCATTTTCAGAATTGATTTACAATTTTTCTTCAAGCTCTAAATTGGTTCACTTGGCAATTTCATAATCTTCTTTATGATTTAACTATTTCTTTTTATTGTTGGTTATTCAAATCTATTCATCATATTCTGCAACAACAATGTCATCTAGACCTGACATATTTGCTTCCTAGTTGAGGGGTTTGGAGAGCAAAGGAGCTTGCTATCATTTTTTTTGGAGCCAAGGAGTTGATTCATTGTGTTTCCATCTACCATCACCAAGTTATCGTGGATTGGGGATTGATTCCCATCAATGGTTTCCCAATTTGCAGGTATGTGTATCAATGTGTAACCATTTGCTCATCATTTTTTGTTTTTTTGGTAAATTTTGTATAGGTTTAGGGTTCCTATCAATGTTCCCTCTTCTTGCCAAATTTTAAGGACATTTCTACTACCATTTATGCAAAATCTACGTCTGTTTTGATATTTGCAACAAAGGGAATCGCTAGTTTATTTATTTGATTTCATTGTACTACTAGGTAGTATGTAGATCTTAGTTGAATCATGATGATGATATACATTTACTATATTTTTTTATGATATTTTCTTGCTCAAGAATCAATAGACTCATTACTCACTACTCAGGAGTCAGGACTCGGGACATGATTTAGTATTGATGTATGACGTATCATTAGATATCTTATACATCATATATATCTGTTTTATTTCATATTTATGTGGCGATGTATTTATTTGATGTTGTTGTTGCTTTAAATGTTTAAAAATTTGAAAAAAAAATGAATATTTTTGTATTTTTTTGAAGTGTACTGATATTTTCCCCGATGTTACCGATAAGTTGTGTTCCGGACCCTAGGCGATATTTTCGCCGACATTATGTCTTCCACACTGGTTTAGATTTCAAATCCTAGCAACTATAATCCATCAATAATTTACTTTGCAACCTAAATCAATTTGCCTTATCATCAATCTCTTGACACATAATTGCTTTTAGGGAATCCCTCCAAGTGGTTCACCCAAGTCACTAAAGAGAAAGGAAGTAATTGTTGAGGTGGCAATGTCATTACTTCCATTGTTGCACATAGCTACACTTTAGTGAAGACCTTGCACTTCAGAGCATTAGTTTTTGTGGTAACATGCACCTTTGCAACTCTTGGTGGTTGCATTTCCTCCATTACTCCATAACCTTATGGAAGTTAGGGTTACAACCTTTTGTCATTCTAAAACCTTGGGGTTTCAGTCTTTCACAACTTCGCAACTTCTCCATAATCATGACAAGCAGTCTTATGACTATCTCGCAACCTTAGGGCCATTGCTTTCATGCTTCTACAACTTCTTGTGTTTACAATCCCTCATTCACATGCAACTTGATCAACCCACAACTTTAATTGCAATGTCAAGCTGAATTGCAACTTTTCATGTATCACAATGCTTTCTTACAAGTCTTTTCACAAGCTCACAACCTAGCCTTCTAGGGCTTGCAACTTTCTAGCGTCCAATCCCTATGAATCCTAAAAAAGTATGATAGGTTCAATATGTGTTTCCAATATTGGAAACGATTTTCAAACCCAAGAAAGCAACCCGAAAACATTTATGGGGTGATGAAATAGTTCGGTGGTTTCATGTTGTTCAAAAACTACTCAAACCATCTCTAAATGGTTTCTAAAAACGGCTAGAAATTTTTTATCATTCTTGATGATTTTATGCACTTTTTTTAAACTTAAAAGGCATTATTTAGATTAAAAATAATAAATAGTAAAACAATAAAAATAAAATACCTATCCTAACCCTAAAAAGCCCCACTAACCCCAACCCCTCCAAGCAAAAGCCTTCTAACTCCCAAAAAACTCTCAAAAAAGAGAACATTATTTTGTTTCACAAAAAAGAGCAACAAACTAGCAAAGAAAAGAACATTCAAAAGGGTTTTGGGTCAGATTTTAACAAATAGGAAGAAAAATGGTACAATGATGTTACTGATCTCAACAAACCATTGGAGGATCAAATGCATCGGCTTCAACTCCAAGTTCAGCAAGAAAAAGTGTGGACCCATGACCATTGTTAATGAAATTTGTGACCATGGTGAGCAAAAGAGCCAAGAATACAAGGCAACAACTTGTATAGATGTAATTTTTTGCAACAAGGAGTTTCAAGGAAGATATACAATAGTGAAAGCCCATTTGCTACTTGAACAAGGATTGGAGTTAAAGCTTCTCTAAAACCTCCTAATGAAAAACACTGGAAAATATTGAAGTTGCATCATGAAAGCTTTCCCTTTTGCACAACAATACAATGAATGTAGAAAAAGATGATTTAGATGTGGATGACAAAATGGAACTAGAAGAAAGCCAAGTTGGAATAGGCACATCAACAATCATTGGTAATAAAATTCAGTTCGGTTCTAAAAGACCCTATTTTGTGATGGATATGTATAAAATCTCCAATTGTGAACAAGTTGAAAATGCAAGTGTTGAATTTTTCAATGCAAATTGAATAACTTTTAATGTTGTATGGTCACCCTATTATGATAAAATGGTCAAACCAATCACAAAGTTCCACAAGGCTTCAAGCTAGGCATAATTAACAAGAACGGCCTTGATTGATTGATTGATAGGGCGTTGACTAGAGTGGCCTAAAAATACAAGAGCATAAACATGTTTGGGTTAAATATGGTTGTTTAATAATTTAATAATAGATAAGCATAGGAACCACTGTCCCTAGTTAAGCATAATCCTAAGCTTTCATGATGGACATATAGGAACCACCATCCCTAGTTAAACATAATCCTGAGCTTTCGTGATGTTATTTACTTCCTAGGACACCGTCCACCCCCCAAATGACACCTTACATGCCGAAATCCTCAATCTTAAAAGTAAAGAGGATGATAGCTAACCCCAACGGGCCACCTTAAACAAGAAACTGAAACACACATCAAATCATGGGCACAAGTGGTTAGTGGAAAGGATAGTGGTCCACCCCCTCTTGTAGTAGTTGAAGAAGTTGTGCGAGCTAAACTCATCAAGGAGCGTACTGGACGGGCTAAGGAACTGAACCTCAAGGTGAGGGGTCTCCCCTTGGCCCATCCGAACTCCATGGAGGTTGGGACCATGTTCCTTCAAGATACCCTTGGCCTTCCTGATGTGGACCCTTGATAAAGCTTGGCTTGGCTACAACTCCACTCCCTTCCTCCGATTCAGGACTTCTATAGACCAGCTTCAAGCTCTCAAAGCTCAGTGGAAGTTGTTCTCTCTTCCCAGCAGAATCTTCCTAGACGAAGATCTCACTCGATCATATGTTGCAGAGCTCAAATGCTCCAGAGAGCTGGTTATGGAGGCACGATGGGCAAGAAAATGGGCAATGCCACAGTCATTAGGAACCTCGGAGCAGTCATTCAAAACTCCTCTCCTCTTGGTTGGGCACCCTAAATCGGGGCTTCCAAATGACAAGTCCACTTCGGCAGGAGACAGGGCCTGAGCATCTCGATCAATTGTTGGAATGGCAGTGGGTCTTTCTAGTCATCATCAAGCCTCATGTATGACGCTCTTGGTTCATAGGACATCCTCTTCGTTATTGAGACTCATGCAATCCCTATCCAACCTCTCCCAGACATTGCAAGTTACCATTGGTTTTCAGTTTGCAGATAGGAGACAAGGAGTTTGGGTGGTGTTAGAGGTTCAAGTGGAGTCACTTGTTTGACTAGGGGCTCCCTTAGGAGCATGGTTTCTTTAGTGGCCACAAATGAGTTTGCCAAGTTTATGTGGGTTCGAGTTAGAGGTAGAGCTCCCCTCCCTAGGGACATTTACATAGTCGTTTGTTACTTCCATCCATCCTCTTCGATGTTCGCTAACCATAATGGTCCTGTTATCACATTTATAGTAGCCGGGCTACCATACATTATTTTTCTGATGCCAGTACACTATTCAGCCAGTTCCCTTACATTTGAGATGCTGAGATGAGCATCTATATTGGATCACTATCAGATTGTGGACAGCAGTTATATTCCCCATGCCATGACTGAGTTTCAGGACACTCAGAGAGATGCCCGATATAGCCATTATGCCATTGGTACAGAGCAGACAGTAGTGCCCAGAGTTACAGCAGCAGTTCCAGAGGACAGATGATGGTACAGGTTGATGTGCATTCAGGTATATGACTCAGCAGGTATATTACAGGTGTTATGGTTAGATTGCTTTTATACTTATTCTTATAGCATGTCATAGCACTTAGTGTCATGATCTGGCGATCATATAGATATATGGACCTGGTTGACCTATTATATTATATTATATTGTCCCTACTCAGACTTAGAAGTTCACTATTCATACTCATTGGTACATACCCTCCTTAGGGAGAATAGAGGTGATCATTACACCATACTTTGGCTTGCTAGTGTTGGCTCCATCATTTCACTGTCTTCATCCATCCGTGGCCTACCTTTTAGATTATCACCCTGACTTACTACTTGACTAGTGGCATGGAGGACCTTTTCCCACCGTAGCCTCTGTATTGGATGAGCTTCCTTGTTTATTGTGTCTCGGCTCTGAGTTGGTGACAAAACTTACCTATGGTAAGTTGGAGTTCCTTGGAATTCCCCCTAGTCACTAAAGTTGTGTTGGCTAAACCTGAAACTTTTGGTGCTGCCATGAATACAAAATCTGGAAAAAATGAAATGTTATATCTTGTATGAAAAGCCCATTCATGCAATGTGTTTCTAAACACACATGAATGAAAGGCATGCCAAATGAAAATGGCCATGAAAATAAAATGTTATATCTTTTGGAAAAATAAATACCTAGGTAAACAAGCTGTCCATGACACACCTAGAAGTGCTCAGGTAAACAAGTGCCTTAAAAACACACCTGCAGCAGAAAGCCTAAAGAAAAAATGTAAATCTATGCAATGTGTTTGTAAACACACATAGATCAAGGCTATGGAAACCTCAGGCTCAAAAAGCAATGGAACTTAAATGCTATATCTAAACAATTGCTGGCCTTATTTGTATTATGGATTGTGCGCATCTGTGAAGGTGAATAAACCCTCTTTAAACAACTCATCCATTTGTGAGACACCGCCATTCCCTGTGTTATTGCTCATTCAGTATATACTATGGTGTATTCCCTTTCCCTTTCCAAAGTGTCACCAAGTCAAGACAGTTAAGTCATCCCTTAGCCTAGCCAGTTAATTTGTCCTTCACCCTTCACTAGCAAATTGATCACAACTATGAAGTGAGTATGATCCCGAAAGTCTAGTCTGAGTAATAATAATAATTAACGACAATATATATTTGGATGTAGATCGCCAGTTATGATCATTATGTGTTATAATTGCTATTTGAATAAGTTGTAGAGCATGTATTAACCTTGATACTTTACAGCAGCCTTGGATGATGGACTGAGTTATATTTGGTCTTGGTTGGACCTAGTTGGACCATGGAGGACCATGGGACATGAGATGATAGACCTTATGATGATATGGATAGATGATATATGGTCTATGTACACATACAGGATGATTCTATGCAGCAGCTACAGGGTTATGATGATGATTCTTGGGGTACAGCAGTATTGGATCATTTACAGAGCATTATTATAGGCCTTGTTCCGGTATATTGGATATTTATTTTGATCATGCAGAGACTCATATGGTGTATGAGTACACATCTTGGATAGATTTGGACCTTCTGAGTCCAATGGGACAGTTTGTTTTCAGTTCCGGACACTTACAGTGATGATTGAGCCTCAGTAGGCTGTCCCAGTGCAGTTTTGGTCTGTTGGAGGCCCTGTCGGAGCAGATGTGATTTTTATCCGGTTGACCTAGGGCGCTGATGATGGAGGGGGTGGTCCAGCCACTTGTTTTTACCATATTACCCCCCTCCCGGACACACTGGTGCCCTCACCTTGACAGCGCCAGCACTCCAGGAGGCTGTTTGGGGCAGTTTCACGCTTCCCGAGGCATTTCAGGATTGGTAGAAATGGCTATTGAGGAAATCGATTTGGGCTACTGAGGCAAAGTTATGGCATGGGATGATCAGTGATGATAGATCGGGGTCTTCCACACCTTCTCCAGCAGTTTCAGCTTCATCGGGGCCCGCATCCATCACTTATGGCATTTTTTGTGGATTTCTGAGGTCTTTTGAGGACCACGACTTCACTATGGAGGCACGATTTGGTACATTCATGATTATTTATTGGTTATTGTGCTATGGGGATTGACCAAGGAGGGATAAAATTACCCCTTGGACCCACCATAAGCCTCTTATGATATTTCATCATCATGATTTGGTGGGATTCCCCTCTTCTAGGGCGATTTTGTCCACTTACATTATATTTTATGTATGATCCATGTATTATATTGTTGAGCTCATCTCAACCATTGATTAGACATTTGTATCTTTTAATCTTAGCCACTCATTCAAAAAGTGGTTAGGGTTTTGGTGCCTCTCCTTCCTATTTAAAGGAGAGAGCCTCTCATTGTAAGGGGTCTTTGGCTCTTGGATTATTGGTATAGAAAAATATTCTTGTGGAAATTCTTGTGGTCTCCTTTGCATCTGGTGTTCTTAGATGGTGATTGGAAAGTCTATTGCAACCTAGCATTTGGAAATTGTGGCAAGATCTATCTTTTTTTGGAAATCATTGTTTGTCTACAGGAGGGCGACTTCAACAAGGGCGATTTTGCAAGGCTTCTTCAAATCGACTTTTCTTGGCATTCGCTTGTATCAGGGGGTTATCATTAGCATCATTGTGATCTATGCTATCTTTCTGTTACTTCTTTTGTGGCATTAGTCTTATCTCTTGATGCATCAAATCTGATATTGTTGACGTTTGTTGTGCAGGAGAGAGGGCTCATTGGCTTCTTGGATCAAATCGACTTGCATAGAAACTACCTCAAAGCTTCTCAAATTGATCGGGTTTGCATAGATCATCATCATCAAGGCATCTACAAGGTTACCCAGGTAAGATCCACAGGTTTGTTTCTCTTTCCTTTATCCAATCCATTGACATAGCTCATAAATTGTTGAAACCCTAAATATCTTAAAACCCCCATTTTACATTTTCTCAGATCTACTTAGATCTAGTGGGTTGTTGGGCATAATACTGAAAACCCACCTCTATAGCATCCAAGGCATCCCGGATCTATAGTTTGGTGAGGATTGGCTTCAATTTGATCCCCTTCCCAGGCCAACTTAGCCTCTCCCAAGCAAGGCGCACTTCACCATTTGAGCAGGTTGACCTAGATCTAGGTGGTGGGTGTTTGAGATTCCACTTGATTTGACATCTACACATCAAATAACATACACCCAGGTTGTCACTTTTCGGAAATTCACCTTGTGGGCCCCATTCCACATTTTAAGGGATTTAATCCCCTTTTTTGGACCACTTGGAACCCTTAAACTCAGATCTACTAAGATCTAACCGTTGGATTACCACGAAATTATAGATCCATACTCCTACCTGACCGATCTACCCGGATCTAAAGTTTGGATGCCATCCGACTTGTTTTGACCCACCTAACCCCACTTTTAAGCCTCCTTGGGCAAAGTCGCACCACCTTGGAGAAGTGAGTTTACTCACTTCTAGGAACTGGGTACTTGAGATTTTTGGAGATTCATAACCGGAATAATTCAAAACCTAGGTCTAGACTGTCACTCTATCAAATTTTGCCTTGGGGATTGCATTCCTTGTTTTAAGGGATTGTGGTCCACTTGGGTCAAACCTAGATCTAGATACATTCATCCATCAAGACCTCCATTGCCCACTGGTCCCAAGTACTAGGAGTCCTAAACCACAAGTCAAACCTACTTTGACTCCACTTCCCAATTCCCAAGGCACTGGTTTCTCTCCAAGTTAGTTCAACCTTCCTAGATTGTTGGATTGACTTGTGGATTGACCCATGCATGGTGGACTAAACCCTTGATGCTATCATGTATCATGGTCAAGCTTGTCATCCGTACTAGTTAGCCCCAATAAAAACCATAACTTCCCTGCATTGGACACAGTTCCCAAGGCAGTGGACTTTCCAACATTGAACTAGTACACTAGCCCTAGATCTCACTTCAAACATTATAAGTCACTATTACATCAACTATGAACCAAAGCTATACCTATTGAACCCCTCACTTTGCTTGTGACTTTACCCTTAGGTCTAGGATAAACCATACACCTAACTTCACTTAGAAATACCTTGATTTGGTGTCTTGGTTTTGATCTCTCCTGTCGGGAGTAGATCGGGTCTCCCCCTTTGTTATCTGGGCTAGATAACATAAAGCGAAGGTTGCCTCGACTGGCGTGACAACCATACATATTTGGAGGTCGAGGTGATCGTGGTTGCACCTTTTGAGTTGCCCTTCCCTATTGCCATCCATGACTGGATCCATCCATAGGGGTAACTACAGCTTAGGTGATAACAGGTCCTGATGGAGATCCCTTTATAGTCTTATATATCAACATTACCCAGTATTCAACAGTTGGGGAGGTCATCCTCCTACGCGACTTCAATGCCCATACCAAAGCCCTCCAAATTCCTCTCCATAACCAGTCAGATGATGTGTTTTTCCAAGGGATACATCTAGAGTTAGTGGGGCTTCACTGGATGTCTAAAGATGCTTTCGGACCTACCACAGCCTATGGTTAGTACCTTTTGTAGTTGGGGGAATCTCAGGAACTACTAATCTTGAATGAGCACCCCTGTCTCCCAGACTCTCACTTCTTCACCTGTTTGCCCCATGGCAGAGGCACAAGTGTGGTCGACTATGTCCTCTCTAGCCAAACCGTACTCCATTTTATTCATCGCTTCTCAGTTTTCCCCATCCTCCTTGTCAACCATGCTCTTCTCTCCTTCTCCCTCAGGATTGACACCCCCATCCCACCACACCACCCTCCCCAAGACTACCTCATACTACTATTCTTTTCAACGAAGAGGATCAGAACACACCCTCTTCCCACCTTCGTCAAGTGCTTCCCCCTGAGTCCCAGTTCTCTCTACTTGATTATGCCTCTTCCAAGTACACTTGCCTCTCATCTACCATTTGGGAAGCAGCCTTAAAATCGTAACCTCGCACCACCCACTCCATTCACGTCGCCCCAAAACCTGGCTCATGCCCTATGAACCAATGGTATGATGAGGAGTGCAAGGCTCTTCACCACCAACTTCGGTGCGCATTCACCCATGCTCACCCCTTCTACCCCAATCTTAAAGCCTCCTACAGTTGCCTCCTCTACCGCAAGAAAAGCTTCTTCATCTCTCAAAGGAGACAAGACTTATGTGCTCTCCTCATCCACTCTCCCAAAACCTTCTAGCATACCATCTTCCCTCGCCACTCCCCCCTCCCAACTAATCTTAAGCTCAAATCCATGTACTCTCATACCTCCACTCTCTATGAGGTCCTCGAGAGACCCCAGATTCAGGTTACCTCACGCCCCCTTCATGCTACTTATTCTCACACCAAGACATCGAAGAGGTTGTTTGGATAATGAACACCAGTAAAGCAGCGGATGAGGAGGGTTTCCAGGCAAAGTTCTTCAAACACGGTCTTTCCCCTCTAGACAATTACTTGCTTGATCTCTTTAACCATGTGGTCCATACAAGTTTTCCATTGTCTTAGTCACATCACATCATTCACCCAATAACATATCGGGTTCCAACTCAGATCCCAACAACTATCAAACGATCATGATGGGTCACACATTCTCGAAGCTCTATGCTACAATCCTGCATATGAAGCTTTCTAGAGAGCTTGAGAGGAGACAATTTAGAGCTAGAGGACAAGCAAGTTTTGTTAAATTTTTTGTTAGGGTTAGGGTTTGATGCAGAAAAATCAAAATTCCATATACTTTAATGCAAATTTAGATATAACAAACTAGTATTGAAGTAGAATATTGCAGCAATAACTAAACAAGATAATTTAAAACATAATTTTCATTTCTTTCAACTTTAACACTCCCAAATAGGTCCTCGTGTTAACAATAACTAATCAGCAATAGAAGACTAATTAACAATAACATGTCCGATAAAATGACAAGTTGGGATACTTACCTGAAGTGTGGGACCTTTCCTATTTGTATACTCAGAAGAATTTAACTTTCAGAACAAACTGTGCCTCTTAGAGGCCAGTCAATCACTAGGAACAAGCTGACCCTTACTAGAGGGTAAGTACAAACCTGGGAGAGAGAGATTATAGGTTGAGGTACAGTCAAGTAGTGATGTTCAATGACAGTCAAATCACAGTGACGGTCCCAAACAAGCCTCAACACAAGAGGATCTAATCACAACTATAACTCAGCACATAAATTTAACCCCAATCAAAGTCTCAACATATAAATCAGATCCAAGCAAGATCTCTACACAGATACAAGATCTCAGCGCAATAAAACAGACCTCACTAAGGTCTTAGTATAATAGATCAAACCTCAAGCTAAACTCATCACATAGGGTTTTCACAAAATAACCAACTAACCACAGAACGGACTCAGTGGATTACAGCCTCCACAGGGTAATAGATCATACTTTAACAAATCCTCAACAGTGCCAAAAATCAGGATATAGGCTCACGACAACCAAGAACAACGTCACGGTTCAGTCAAGCAAGGCAACAGGAGGCTGCGATCATCCTAGTCAAGTCACGGTTACTCCTAACGGGCTCACGGTGGGAAGGACAGTGCTCCAAGGCTCACGGCTAGGTCACACAAAGGTAGATCGGACTCTAATAAGACCACAACAATCAGATTGGACCCCTTATCAGGCAGATCGAACCTCAATCAAACCCCAGCAAGCAGATGAGACTTCAATCAAACCTTGGTTAAGCCAATCTGAACTTCAACCTGACCCTAACAATCCTCACGGATAGTAGAATGGTTCTCCAAAGTTCACGGGTAGCAGATCTGGGCACAACAACCCCTCAACAGACCCACGGTACCAGTAGCAGCAACATATAGACATTGACGCCATCCCTAACAGTCAACAAATTCAAATCTGAGGTATGTGGTAAACTTTAGCAGGTGGGCAGCCTCAACACAGGTGAGCAAGCAGCATAAAACTGTCCTCAAAACCCTTGACATCAAGCAATACAAAACAGAGTTGAGATGTGATGTGTTTTACATAACAAATGAGTTACAATGGACATCAATAAATAGATCCTTAGAGACTTCTAGAAAGGTCACAAAATAATTATTTAATCAAGTTAGGGTTCCATTAAATAAGGTGAGTACCAACACATAAGGGTTAAGACACCAAAATAATAAAACAACTTATAATATAAAATATAATTAAAGTGTCTTTAGGTGGGTACTAGGTTCAAGTCACCATGTAAATAAATATCATAAAGTTCTTAGGTGAGGGTACTAGGGTCATAGTTAAGGGTACAAGAACCAACAAGATGGTACAAGTCAAAACATAAAACAAGGATGGTTACATGACCCACAACTCCTAGGGACCAAAGGGTGTACCACAAAGGTGGGCAATCAACCCTAATACCCATAAGACCAAAACATCAAGGTGGTAAGGGTCAAGACAACTCAAGGTGAGTAGACAACCCTTCTAACCACAAGTTAAGGTGGTGAACAAGACAAGGCACTAAACCATCAAACCACAATACCAAGAACAACAAGGTGGAAAGACCAAGGGTGAACAACCAAGGTGGGGTTACAACCAATCATCTCTCTCTCAAATGTACAAGTGTTCCATACACTACCTGAAAGTTCATCATCACTGTATAAGGAAGGTCCACACTAGATGATGTGATCCTGTGGTCCTCCAGACTACTCCTGAGGTTAAATGCTAGTGACTCCATCAAGGGATGGCCAGTCCCTTGAGAAGACATCTAGCTCAACCATCTCAAAGACCTAGGAGAGGAGGGCATCACACATCATCATCTTGGTTAACTAACCAAGATCCACCTGGTTAACTGACCAGGTATGTACCTGTAGGAACTACTTGGTCCCCGTGACCAAGAATCTGCCTGGTCCCAGACCAGGAGGTCTCTGTCTCAACCTGCAAGACCTGTTTGGTCCTCGTGACCAAGAAACTGTCTGGTCCCAAACCAGAATACCCTAGAGACAAATAGGGGCCCTAGCCACATGCTAGGGACTTTTCCATGGCATCAACCTGGTTGGTCCCTGAACAAGAACCCCAGGAGACAGTTGGGGGCCCTAGGGTACCTTCTAGGGACTTACTCTTTACTTTGCCTACTTAACTGACCAGGAACCCTAGTTAACTGACTAGGGTACCATCCTCTATGAGAATGGGTCTCGCAGTTGCACTAACTTTAACAAGTTTTTGACTCGTACATCAAACCATTGGCCACATCCTTACCCTCCGGGCTATCATTGAGGAGGCACGGCATCGATCTTCGAAAGTCTACTGCTGCTTTGTATATTTTCAAAAAGCTTTTGATTTTGTTCCTCAAGAGACCCTATTCTAGAGGCTTAAAGACATTAGCATCTCCAAGACCCTACTAATTGCTATCATGTGCCTATATGAGTCAGTCTTTGTTCGTCTTCGCACAGTTCACAAGGTATCAAATTTCATTTGGAGTACCATTGGGGTTAAGTAGAGATGCCCTTGTCCCCCACCCTGTTTGGGATCTATATTGATGAGTTGGAGAACTTTCTTCACCAACATATCCAAGATGGAGATGGGTGCCTCCTCCACCAAGTTCTAATATCTATTCTCCTTTTTGTTGATGATGCGGTCCTCTTAGCCTCACCTCTAGAGGGGTTGCGGAGACGGATGCTTTAGCCCTTTTCTACGACCTTCGACAGTTGACAGGTAACCTAGGCAAAACCAAGGTTATGATCTCCAACGGGACGAAGAAGACTTTATCAAACCTCACTTCCTCTTCAAAGGGGAGGAGATTGAGATCATAGCTCCTACACATACTTGGGAGTGCAAATCTTGGGACCCCGCTTCAGTTTGCAACATGCCCTTCAGCCTTGAGTCAAGAAGGGCTATGGATCCTTAGCCCTCCTCGAGAGACAGTGCTTCCAACGCCACTTTAAAGACATCTCGTCCAAGATGGCCCTCGTGGACTCTCTTATCCAACCCACTGTTCTCTATGGCTCTAAGATTTGGGGACCTGTTTTGTTGGATTCTAATTGAGCTTCAGTCGAGAGAGTACAGACTCTTCTCCTCTGATGCATCATTAGATGCAAAAAGACCATTCCTCAGCACATCATCCTAGCAAAGTTTGGTGCTCGGGCATTCCAACTTGAGACGGTGTTTTATCTAGTTTCTTTTATGCACTGCCTCCGGAGATTTCTTGACTCGACGACAGGTCAGGACCGGTATCCGTACTTGGCCTATTGTTCTTCAAAGACTATTGCCTCATCTAGCCCTCCAAGGCGTGCTCGAGGTTGGTTTGTTGGGACCTCAGTTCTCTTCGATTCCATGGGCATTTAAATGGACTGACTCCCTCCTTTTAGATATTCTGTGGATGCACCTGGCACCTCCTACCTACTAGACAGGAACTGAACAAGATAATCAGAGATGACATTTACAAGAAATTTATCCAGATTACTTGGGTTGACCATCGGGGCAAGTTATGCCCTAAGATGGCCTTCTATGCTAAGCACTTCTTGGAGATGAGAGATAAACTCATTATTCGCCACAGTATACCCTCCGCCATTGGTTACATGCTCTCTACATTCCCCTCAACTAGTTTTGAGTGGGCTCTCACAAATTTCGAGTAGAGACAAACCACCAAATCGACCGTTCTAACAGGATCTGTTGGTTGTGCCATCTTCAGGAGATCAAGACAGAGGAGCATTTCATTTTCTATTGACCCATCTACTAAAAGTTCAAAGGGAGGTTCTACTACCTTTTCAGGGGAACTCAAACCCTCATCAGCTTCTTCAGACATCCTGACCAGAGATGCTTGGCCTTATACATGTAGGAGACCATCAAACTCTAAGCCCATATCCTTTATCCTTCTACTCAACCAAATTCAACCCAACAGATTACTTCCTACTTCACAATGCTACCTTCGGGACAGGGCAATAAGAGACAATCTGATGGCAACATAGTTGTATCATCCAGATTAGTGCAGACCCGCGAGACCCTCCATCCCTCGAGATCTCAGCAGCATGACAGGACCAAATCACCCCTTCCCTTGAGGTAGACGAGACCCCCTAGGCCTCAGCGACAAGTTGCCTCCTCTCGACGGCAGCACAATGGGCCGCCCATGTCTTCCACCAACTCTTCCTTTGGACAACATACTATCTTGAGTTTCCTTGATTTGGCCTCAAATGTTAGGAGAGATAGGTCTATTCCATAATAGACCTACTTCATTACTGCTATATCTTCTTGCTCCTGGATCGTTTACTCTTGTACATCTCCACCCCTATGCGGTCTCCTGTGCCTAGGGTCGAGGGTACCTTGTGTTTTCCATGACCTAGCATAGATTTTGTGTTCTGATCTACTTTACTTTCCTTTCCCGTCTTCTACTTTTATAGGAGGCTGTTTGGTACTCCCACTTTGTAATAACATCTTTGTACTAAGCAGTCCCATTGACCTACTTTGTGGTCATACATTAATAAAATTATCTTATCTTATCTTATATACAGACAGAAGTTTCCAATATGAGATCCTTAATGACACCATTAACTAGGATTAACTAGGTTGGTGACTTGTGCAACAACGTAGTTCTAAGTTTCTAACATGTGCCAAGGACCAAGATATCATCACTCATGATCAGATCATCTTTGCACTAACATTCATTTAGTAGTGTTATTTGTGTAAAGCCAGCTCTGTGCCTACAACACCAACATTACCTCTGTGCCAGAATGCCAACAACACCAATCAGCATCCTGCACCAACTCAGAGACAGGTCAACATGCCACTTCAATGCCATCTCAAAGCTTGGAAGGACCACGCAAATTACATTGTGGGTGATCAACTCTGATCAGACAAACCAGGCAACACACTCAAAACAATAATCAAAATTCCCAATTCAGCACCCCTCCTGCCCAACCCAAAATTAGGGAACGCGTTGGTGATCATCCTCGTGCATTGTGCCCAAGGCTGACTATGAGGGGCCACCTTGAATGAGCATAGCTCATCCATGTGCTTGTATATATATGTATCATATGACATTGTAAATTTATTCTTAGCGGCTCTTGGAGAGTCCTAATTCATTATGCACTTGCAGGGCTAGCTCAAACATCCTTCTTTCACAAGGATTCAACAAGTGTTATCTGCACAACACTGCAGCCTCTGCTCAGTTTTGTATTCTTTTGTGTAATTGCAATAGATTGTACAGCTTGAGCAAATCTCTGGTTTAGTTCTGTGTTAAACTTTCTATGCTAAGAGAATAACACTCAATTACCTTAAGTACTTTGTTACAGTGCACAGCTTTATTGTTTCATTTATTGTTTACTGTTCTGCAGACTGCACACATGTTTACTGCTTTTATTCAACACTGTTCATTCTCTATCATCCATTGCCATTTTTTACTGTGCAAATGTTCCCTCACATTATTTACTGAATTGTTTCCACACATGTCAAAACCTTTAAACTTCTGCTGAGCACATTGGGCAATCCTTCATTGTGCTTTTGGCATGGCAACTAATTTATGCTTTTTCACAGAATGTAATTCCTAAGTCATTCAAAATGTTGAGCCTCCTCACAGGTTTTGGTAGCTTTGCACGCCTACAGGGTTCAATCACCCTAGCAGCTAGATCAGTTGAGCTTCAAATGTAGTTCAACTTTCAAGTGGTTATAGATACATGCATATGCTTGTCATTCTGCAGGTTTGATGGTGCATACCAATTTTCAACATTTGCCCATGGCACTAGGATCAGGGTTAAAGGGCATGTGACCCTACAGGTATTGAACTAACGAAAAATGTTCCCAGAACTAAGAATCTAAAGGAATCTATTGGTTAGATCTGTGAATGACAGAATATAAGAAAAAATAATTCTTGGATACTAACCAGATAAGCTAAACACTTCTTACAAAAAATATAGTGAAGCCTGTTTGAGAAATAGTTGCAATAAAATGACAATCCACAGAACATTCCATCAATGCAACATTTCCAAAGGCCCTCACTATAAGCTGGATAGTGCATGACTACTTAAACCTAATTAACATAATTTGCTCGTCAACAATATGGTATAAGCAAAGATGTAGAAAGATTGCTTGTTCAATACCTCAGATTCAGCATAATTTTGCAAACAGCACAAACAAGGGTGCCTTATTTTATCTGCAGAATCCAGATGTGCTCCACGATTGGGAAGTTAAGAACCTGGCCTCTGTATTTTTGGGGGGCATGATTTCCATTGTTACATTGGAAGAATATAATATTTCATGCTCAAAACAGACAATTTTCTTTTTAAAAAAATACTTCAAGACAATTATTGGGAAGTTAGAAACCTGGTCTCTGTATTTTTTCGGAGCATGACTTCAATTGTTACATTGGAAGAATATGATATTTCATGCTCAACACGTACAATTTTCTTTTAAAAAAAATAGTTCATTACATTATCGTTTGTACTTATTCACCTTATATAGACAGAAAATTGCTTCTATTGCCAACACACATTTTTAGTGTTTGAGAGTCATAACCTGTCATCGCTCTGTAGATGTCTGTGCTCAAAGGCAATGAGGTTAAATGTTTTTCTCACCAGTTATACAGACTCGTCACAAAAAAGCTTGAAGATGGTAGTGAGAAAATCAAAATGTAAGGAGATGAATGCTAACTTCTGCAATTTAGCACACAATCTAAGAGGATCCAAAATAGCATCCAAGATAGACACATCACAAGAAAGCTTGAAGATGGTAGTGAGAAAATCAAAATTTAAGAAGATGAATGCTAACTTCTGCAATTTAGCACTCAATCTAAGAGGATCCAAAATAGCATCCAAGATGCAAAATAGCATCCACTTAAGCTGAGAGCCCTTGCTTGATCCATCAATGTATATTAGATCACTTTGTCACAATACCCTGATGTAAGATGAACGGATGTAGATGAAGACCTAGAGAGACCTTCAACTATAACAGATGAAAAGTGCATGGTGCTCAAGATAAAATTGAAGCATTTGACAATAATTGACTGGTAACCTGAGAGATGATTACAAGCTCCATGTGTAGGTTAGCAACATCTCCTTCTTCAGTGTGACATTATAAGACACATTGAAGAATGAAAAAGTAACAAACCACAGAAAACAAAAGGAATAATTCAAAGTTCGCAAAAGAACAAGCTTATAGAAGCCTAATATTGGTCGATCCATATCGAAGATGATGAAGAGATATAGCTTTTTTTTTAAATTGCTTCAAGAAACACACCCCAAGGTTAGAGGCTGCACCACATAATATGGATTTCCTTCAGCTTAAGTACCAAGTATGAGGGGTGTATACTCTCCCAATTTCTCCTGGGACTTGCACCAGGTCTCATGCCATTCAAGTGAGGCAGATCACAGCAGGAATGAAACCCTGGTGGACGGCTTAATTATTCGTCAACCTTGCCAATAAACCAAGGCTTCATTGGCTTCAATATAGTTTTGAAACGTGAATCATTGTTTATTTCATCTCTATGGGCTACAATTCACAAATACAAAATTGATCACTGCATTTGGGTGCAATTTATAGTTGGAATAATAGTATTCATTCTCGTCCAATGCCCTCAATGACTAATCTGTCAAATCACATAGCATTTCCCAAAATAGAATATTTCTCACAGGCATCTTGACAATTTGTACTTGACATGGCAAAGAAACCAATCTGAGCGACAAAACTGACATGGGAAAGAAACCAATCTGAGCGACAAAACTGAGTGTAAGAAATCTATGAAGCACGCCTTTTTCTTATCATAGACTTCCAAACAAAACTTTTTAGATACCTATGAAAACCTAAATGCATGTCAAAACTACATGAGGAAGAGAGTTGTCAATGTGGAACAAAATCCCATCATGGGATGTGCTGCTGCAGTAAGATAGTATTGTAGACATCACATAGATAACAAACACAAGCTAAACCATTGGCGATGTTAATACTAGAGTGAGATAGTATTGTAGACATCACATAGATAACAACTACAAGCTAAACCATCGGGGATGTTAATACCAGAGTGAGGGAGGATGTGATCACATCAACATGAAAAATATCTAGACCACGAAATAAAATATAAACAGACAGAAAGATAAGAGAACCTTTCTGCACCAAAAACCTTATCATATAACACTTCAGACTGCAGAATTTGAACAAAAGAAAATTTTCATCGGAGCTATACAAGCCTCGACCTTCAATCATTGAAAAAAAAAATTTTAAAAGGACATGATAGGATATTCAGATTCTAAACCAATGCAAAAGAAAACATATAAAACCTACCCAGGCAAATGTAAGTACATATGAACACGCCCAAATATATATATATATGAAATTATGCTTGAAAAGATGCCAAAGATTGTGACTGTGCCATCATTCTGAATGGAACTATATCAAAACTATGGATTCAAGCCTACATGTTTTTTCTTCCAATCTGCTATTGAATGCATCATCAGCTCAAATGGGTGCATAGTACAAGAATTTATATGTACGTATGTATTTGCGCATGTGCATATATAATTATATATACACATTGTATGCGTGCTTTGGTAGGATTTATATGTAATCTCCTGTACTGGTGTTAAATATCCTATAATCTCTGCGTTTTAATATTTGGTCGATTCGAGGTTGAGGCATTTTAATTGTATAATGAGTGAAGTGTTCATTCGAAACACGTCATTCTAAAAAAATTCTCTACCCAGTTTAGACCCAAAAACTCTACAATACGATGTCCAATTGCGAAAGCCTCCAGTCTACTATTGTATAAACTATTGGAGCATGCGACCCATTAGCCTCGTGATAAATTCAAATGTAGATTGGAAGAAAAACTATGTCGGATTGAAGCCGCAATTTGGAATATAATTCTACTCGGATTAATGGCAGTCACAATCCATATGCTTTAAAAAATGCCAATGATTCTGACTGTGCAATAAATCATCCAGAATCAACTAACAGATCAATAATACAATTCTTGCATATGTAATCTCCGCGCATATAAATTCATAAATGAGAAAATTATAGAGAGGAAGAAATGGCACTTACAGCACAGGTCTTTGCATTCTGGCTAAGGTATCCTGCTGCTGTAGAGAATGCTGGTCCAGAGACACAGTAGCAAATAAATTCAAGCAAGGCCTTGGAATCTTCTATATTCAATCATGACACATTCACAAGCAAACACACACCAGAGCACACCCCCTTCTTATACCCACCATGAAAAACTGCAAAGCAATTAAAGAGAAAAAGGCCATGGATGGACGGACCGCTGGGTACCCACCTAGGATTTCTTTCTTCCTTGTCTATATGAAGTTTATTTTGTTGTCCTCCTGTACTTTCTGAAGCAGCCCACATCGAATTTGTCTGTTGCTTGACGAATCCATACAGAATTTGCAGCCTTCGGGACAAATCCACGTCTCGGTCTACATACCCATTACGAAATTGGGAAATTTTTGGCACACCCACATCGGATTTGTCAACTTTTGGGGGCACCCACATGAAAATTGAATCACTTTGGACAGACCCACATAGGAGGTCTGCCCTCGGGACTCGGCGGTCTTGTAAGGTGTAGTTTGGACAACTATAATGATTACACCCTGTTACCGCCTTCGCACGGTACCTTTCTCATCCATTGTTTTCTGTTTACGGATTTTTTATTCTCAAGCCTAGCATAGCAGAGATGCATGCCCCCTAAAGCAAAAGGATTCTCTACAGTGTAATTTTTTTTTCAAATTCAGTCCAATTTCAATCCAAAGACCTGAGTTGTGGTTTCATAGTTATGTTAAGTTTAACTTAATTAATTCTATTTAAAAATTATAAAGATTATGTGGAAAAAAAAACAAAGTAGATTGCTTTTCTTTAATTTGTTTTTTAGAAAGTTAAAAATAATAATAGTTGAAAGTTCTTAACCCTTTTCAATATTTGAGTAACTTTGTATTTATTATTATTATTATAAGAGAAAAAAATTAGGTAATTATTATTATTATTACTATGTATATAAGAGAAAAAAATTCGGTAGAAATAAGCATCAATTTTTTAAATTAGGTAGATTTTGTTGAGACAAAAAATATATATCAATTTTTATTAGGTAGATTTTGTTGAGTTTAAAATATATATCAATTTTTATTTTATAGACTTGTATGTATAAGTTTGTTTTCTATAATTTTGGTCCTGGTATGATTCTTTTACTTAATGAAGTTTATAAGTTTAAGACGAAGATGAATTGTAGTTTTGGCTCAAACTGAGTTAGTTCATAAATTCAATATGAAGATGAATTGTAGCTTTGGCTCAAATACCAAAGTTGAGTTACTTGTTTTATAGTCATTACTAAAATTTGTTACTATAGTGGGTATTGACCATTTACAGATTTTTGGGGATTCCTTAGTAATTATAAATAGGGTGAAGAAGAAATATGATCTTCGTGTGTTGTCACTCGCTCAATGGTGTTCTAGGGTTGCTGACCTTTTGGACTCTTTCAACAATTATACCATTGAACATATTTATAGGGAGCATAATGTTGAAGTTGACGGTTTGTCTAAGGAAGCCTGGGGGGTGTCGAAGGTACCATTCATATTGAAGAAATTATGGAGGATATATCTACATTTGAAGACTCTGTCTACTTCTTGAATTAGACATGTTGGTTCCTTTCTTTGGCCTTGTTGGTGAGTCTCCTAGTAGGATGATTTATGTACTCATTGATGTTATGTATTCTAGTTTTTGTCACTCTTCGTTGTGACTATCCTGGATTTGTTTGGGTCTTTAGATGGACCAATCATTAGACTAGTGACTAATCATTTCTAGCTGATGGGGTATTTTTTGTTTTTCCGTATCCGTCTATCTTGATGGGCAATCATATGTTATGTGATATGTACTCTTTGATTCTATGAATAGCAAGAGGCATATTTTTTTCATGTGTGAAAAAAATTTTAAAAAAAATTATTTGTTTTTCAATTTTGAATAAGTTAAATTTATGATTTAAATAATTGTCTAAAAAAATATCTTTATTATAACTTATAAAATAGTTACAAATTTTGGATCATCAAAATTTATTAATTTGAAAATTTGAGATATATATTTTTATCAAAAATAATATATTTGTTATTATAATACTGATCTCTCTACTTTTATAACCACGTAACTGCATTTTTTCTTCTTCAAATCAAATAGATCAAAGTTTATCATAATCATCATCATTTAAAATAAAAATAAAAATATTATATTATTGTATAGGTTTATTAAGAATATATATTCTCATTGTAGTTTGGAATGTGATTATAATATTTTAATCATAAAAAATTATTTATTTGTAATCCTATTAAAGTCTGGCGAGGTATGCATACTTTATTTATTTTAAGATTGGGACTTATGATTTTCTAGGAGGAAGCACATGTTCTTAACCATTAAACTGAAAAGCATTTTTTGAATTTACAATTAATGTTAATTTACATTATATGGATATGTTATAATAATGTGGAAAGGACGCTTCTTGAATTCAAGATTAATGTTAGCTTACATTGTATGGATATGTTATGATATTGTGGAGAGGACATTTTTTGGATTCAGGATTAATTTAGCTTGAAGTATGTGGATAAATTATGGTAGTGTGGAGAGGGCATTTCTTGGATTCAGGTGGAAGGAAGAAAATGTTTAATTTTTCATCAATCTTTTATATTTTTAACATATTGTGTTTGAAAACACAAAAACCTTAACATTTTATTTTTAAAAACATAACATATTACAAAACATATATATTTATGTATGTATAATTATCTTTAAATTTTATACTAATGTGAAAAACATATAATTAAATTAATTTTAAAACTATATATCAAATTAAGTAAAATGTTAATAGTTGATAAATGACATGCAAGGGTATCCACTTTTCTTTACAAATGAATAAGTTAATGTGTGAAGGGAGTTTTATGTGATCACTTTTCTTTACAAATGAATAAGCCAATGTATGAAGGGAGTTTTATGTGATTTTAATAGAAAATTTTAAAAAAATTACATATATTTTTATAATTAATTTTTTAATAAATATTTATTTCACACAAATAAATTAGTTGTGAAGTACAATGTGTTTAAACTAACATCATTTATAATGATTACTTTCTTTTTAAATAAAATATTTTATATTAAAAATATATATGTGTAGTTTTTTATTAGCAACAACTAAAATTGCATATTTCCAAGTGGAAAAAATAGCAACAACTAAAATTGCATATAACTAATGTATGTGTTAGTCATGTATAATGTTTTTTTTATATATGATTACGAGATAAAGTGTTACTCTTTTTTTTCCAATTTTATTTCAAATAACATGTTAAGTTTATAATAAAATAATTATTGAAAATTTATATATATATATATATATATATATAATAATTCGATTATTATATTTTCTTATATATTTTTTCAAAGTTATTTTCTTTTCGGAGTTGTTTATTTATTCTATGTTTTTTATTTTATGATAGGTTTTGGTTGAGGTAATTTTTTTTTTCGGTAAAATCCAAATTTATACGTGTTTAAAATGTATTTTTGAATCCATAAATAAATCAAGCACTCTCAAATACTCCCATAACATTCAAAATATACAATTTCCATAGCTAATATATATGATGCTAAGATTTTTTTAAAAATTTCAACTGAAATAAAAACAAAATTAGATGAAAAATATACTCATAAAAAATCAAAAATGTATAATATTTAGACTTTACATTTCTCTTTTACCATTCAGCTTCCAAAAATTTGCCATATCACTCTATATTTAAAAAAATATAACTCAATTAAATGTATACTTTCAAAGTATAAATGTTCCTTCTCTTTGACTTAAAGAGACCCTTTCTTTTTAGACATGTATAAATAAAGTGCAAGTTAAAGAATGTCCCCACTTCCCTTCATTTCTTAATTATGCTTTGCTTTTCATTTCTTTACCGACCCAAAAGGAGGGGAAGTTGAGGAATCTATCTCCATTCTTTGTCCTTGCTCTTAATGTACCAACTTCAGGTATTTTCTTCGGTTGCTTTATATGATTTATCTTTTCAATGTATGCACATTGGCTCCTATGGCTTCTTTTCTCCCTTTAGAAGGGGAATAAATGTTCTTCAATGATTTATGACATATTGATTAGTGTGCAAGGCATCTCCCCTTTGATTACTTTAAATATTCAACTTATTTAAAAAGACAATGGGCCACGTGATTTATGTTTTGCTGAAGGATAAAATTAAAAATTGGTTTCTATAGAGGATTTGTAAAATAGGAACGATACTTATGGTTTCTATAGAGGATTTGTAAAATAGGAACGATACTTACATGTAACTAGTAACATGATAGCAATAATAAAAATATCTCATGATTATTGTATGTGTATTGATAAAAATATTTTTCTATTTGGGGTTATGAGGCATGTACGTTGAAGGATGATAGTGAGGAATGTATATACGGAAGTATGATTTTGAGATTTTTTTTGTAGTTTTTGTTTAAGGCAATTAGTTGTTGATACAATGGTTTGGGTTATGGACAATTTGGATTATGGGAATGATCTTCATGACTATTTTTTAATATTTCCCACGGATATATAATTAATAACCCACTGGAGCAAGTGTAATAAGATAGATGGTTATATTAAGTTAGGGTGTTTTGGGACAATTAGCAGCCCTAGGATGGAGAAAGGTGCACCACTCTCCATGCCCAAAGGTATGGAGAAGGCAATCAACATAACTAGTTCCTCCACATCTTCCAAGGTCTTTGAACTCGAAGTTGTTATCTTTGGAAATATGTTGAAGGATGGTGAAGGTATAGAGAACTATCTGAAGGTAGATTAAGAGAGAATAAAAGGATTCAAAGGAGAGAGTTGGTTTAATTTTTGGTGAAGGTGAAAGTAAGGGGTTGCACCACGCTTCATTATAGGAGAAATCACATCGGAATAAGTCCAAGCAAATTAAAAAAAAAAAACAAGCGAAGTGAGATTGGTGGTAGGAAAAGATGTCAAGGTTCAGGAGGTGGAGGACCTAATGACAAAGGTAGTGGTTGGAAGGTTTTGCAGAAAGGTTGTCTCCTGGACTACCCTAAAAGACCGGCTTGAACAAAATTGTCTCCTTGTGCTAGGCTATCTTCCAACTTTTCATGTTTTGGTAAGGAATTGGATGGGTTTTTGGTTCAACAATGATGCAGATGTGGAGAACATTTTAGCCTTGGATTTTGGTCTGTGGGCCCTTTGGGACTAACACTTCAAAGATGGAATCCAAGTTTTCATCCTGAAAGGGAGCCTTACACAATCTAGAAAGTGTGGGCAATTCTCCCTGGAGTTTTGTGGCATCTATGGACATAATGTTTTCTATGGAACATGAGGGAGAAGTAGGTGGACCACCACTGGGCATGAATCCTTGTAGAAGTTGAAGGGTGAGAGGATTGTGTTTCCAAGATGGAGGTGGACATAGGGATTTGGGTGTATACTCAAAGAATGGACTATTGGAGGCTACCCTTCAGGTGCTTCCAATGTCACAGTGTAGGCCACTTAACAACACAGTGTAGGCCACTTAACAACACAGTGTAATTCTAGGCTTTCAACCACTACAAAAAACTACAAGATCTGGCATAAGAAGTCTTTGGAGAAGGGGAGTTCACAAAAGGCTCCGGATATAAATTTAACTTAACTTGCCCCATAAGTACTCCAACCTTCTTTAGAACCAATACGATAGGGAAACAAGCAAGTGATGCGATTTTCATAATGGCGCCTCCTCTGTTGGATAAGATCTCTCTAGAAGTTTCTCATATTCCCCTTAATACCCAAATTGCTTCTATAGTGAAGTGCCCCCATTATTGTCATGGGACTAACTCATGGATGAGATCTTAACATCACATGACCAAGGGAGTTTGTATGAATTGAAAATTGGCGAATTAGATCTGAGGAGTGGGATGGATCTGGTACCCCAGTTACAAGCATCATCTTTCCTTCCTATTCCCAAAAGTGAGCTAGTAAGGGTTGAGAGATATAAAATAACCTTGAGGACAAGTCGTGTGGAGCATGAGACAAATCCCCCTTCGTCGAAAGAGAGTAAGAAGTTGAAAAGATCAGATGGGAAGGGGATTGGAAATTTGGATATGATATCTAATCCAAATCCAAGCTAAATGAAGGAATTAGAATGAGAGGAGGGTTCACTCTTGAAGGTTATCTTGGATGTGGAGTGGGTCGAAATTCTCATATCTCTCTAGCTAAAGACCAAGTGCAACGAGAGGTAAGAGAAGAAAAACAAGTAACGATAGATCGGGCCCTTAGAACAAGGAAATCCCTTCAAAAGGTTTCCCCGTGATAACCTTATCCTTTAACATGAGAGGGGTTGGGGGTGCCCCAAAAAGACTAGCCCTCAAAAGGATCATCAGGATATATAAATTTGATATTCTCTTGATATAAGAAACCATGTTTCTGGGGGGGAAACGATGGAGTTTCTAGCCTCTTTTCTCAAGGATTGGTCATTTTGCTTATTAGACACAATAAGCATTTCTTGAGGTTTGATTATCAGTAGGGATCCCAAGCTAATAGCCTTAAGTTCCTTTTTGATAACTTATGGAATTCAGGTGTTGATTATGGATAAGGAACAAAACTTGGAAGTTTGTGTGGTCAACCTCTACGGACTATATCTTGAAAAACAACCCTTTTGGAATGCTTTGGCCTCGTTGAGAGCGTTAAGCAGCTTGAACTTAATCATTGGTGGCAACATGCACTACAACAAAACATGTAATTAGAGCTTAAAATAACATCAGAGTTTAGTGTATTTTAATTCATGAATTGGACACTTCTGTCAGTGCCTAACTCGTTGCCAAGGTGCATGATCACAGTTGCGCTAGATTTAGCGTTGTAATTAGCGCAAGATGTAGTGTTGGAACTAGCGCCAGAACAAATTGCGCTGGAAATGGCGTCGGATATAGTGTCGAATTTAGTGATGGATTTAGCATCATATTTAACTTCCAATTTGGCTTCCAGTTTTGCTTCTATTTTTGCTTCTAGTGTTTCTCCCAATAATACATCATGTTTTGCTTCTGGTATTTCGTTGAAAATAGCTTCTTTTTGGGATTCCTAAGTAACGGCAAGTTTTGCTTCCATTATGACTTCCTTTGTTGCTTCCAGTTTTGCTTCCAATCCTGCTTCCAATTTGGCTTCTAGTGTTTCTTCCCAGTTTGCTTCTGATTTTGCTTTCAATTTGGCTTTCGGTTTTGCTTCCATTTTTGCTTATGGTTGTCCTTCCAGGTTTGCTTCCGGTTTTTCTTCCAATTTTGCTTCCAATTTTGCTTCCGATATAATGTCGCTTGTTGCATCAAGCTTTGCTTCTATTTTTGTGTCTTTTGTTGCTTCTAATATGGCTTCTATTATTGCCTATTTTATTGCTTATAAAATTGCTTCCATTATTACTTATTTGTCTGCTACCTGAATTGCTTTTGTTTTTGCTTCCTAGGTAACGCCAAGTTTTGCTTCCAAGGTTGCTTCTTGTTTGCTTCTAGTTTGTCTTCCATTGTTGCTTACTTTTTTGCTTCAAAAAATGCTTCTTGTTTTTTCTGCCATTTATTAATTTAATATATTTTATTTCAATTTAATTATTAAATATATCATGCCTCTTAAATAACTTATATGGTTATAAAGTAACTCATATTGCATTTGAAATATTTTATAGGATAACATTTACAAAGATTTTTTAGGGAAACGGAAATCCATACAAATTAACAACATCATTATACTTATTAAATCTCCATCAAAATAAAATCTACAACATCGAGTATATATAAAATAACAAGATAATTTCTATAACATGATCATCATCTATAATTAAAACAAGTGAGTCAAATATCTATAATCTAATTGAATTTGACAACATCCATCTTGAGCAATAAATTAAAACCATCATACGTAATAAATATCCATCCAAAAATCATTGACCACTTTCAATATATATAAATTGACAAGTCAATACCGATAAGACCATCATCATATATAACTAAAACAAGTGAAATTCAAATATGTCAATAGATCAATAACATGTCAAAATGATACATGTCCAAAAGTCGACATAAGTCAAAATGATACATCATGTACAAATGATATAAATAAAAATGATAAATTGTGTAACTCAAAATGATGCTAGTCAAGATGATACATGTCCAAATGATATAAGTCAAAATGATAGAACTCAATAATATGGTACCGCAGGCAATGAAAATGATACATATGATAGTAACCATGAAAAGAGGCATAATAATGATATATCAGAGATGATCCATGATGTAGTCTATATGACCATGAATGTCACGGACTGCTACCAGCAACTGCCTCATCATCATCATCACCATCGCTATCATCATCATCATCGTCATCGGCCTCACTATCCTCGGTATCTATGTCATCACCATCATCTGCCATCTCTGTATCAGACCCAATGTAATATGGATCTATATCATGATGATCGTCTATATCTCCTGGAAGATCTGTGTTCTACAAAAAAACATTTACAATGAGAAGTTATTATTTATTTCACGCAATAATTAATTTTTCTGTTATATATATAATATTACAACATATGAAACCAAATGATAATCATATTACATCACATCAAAGTGCACATACCATAATAAAATTTCAAATAAGTTAAAACTAAGATGTCATTCCAATGATGTAAAACATGCAACAATTATAATAAACGTTAGTAAAGATCATAAAAATATTTGCTATACAATTTAACTATCAACTGTAAATTATATTACATGGCCTAAACCTCAAGAGGGGGAGGTAGACAATTAACTTATAGGAACACTAAATGGTACCCTTCCATCATCCTCAAGGGTTCAACAAAAGACACAGTGGCCCTAGTTAGCAGGTTGTATGAAGAGAATGATGCTTCCCATTTTCAAGAATACAAAGTCTCATTGCTACATATGTTGCTTAAAGAGATACGCTCCCCTCGCATATTGGGGTTGGGCACCGCCTAAGCTAGTCTTGGAATGTCATCTAGAGGGATTAGCTACCCCTCTCAGAGTAGGCATTGTCCAAGAGGTATGAGGCACCCATATTATAGCTCTGGGTGCGTGGGACCAAACACTTATGGTTGGGTGAGCCTTCTTGTGAGTCTCCTGGGTTGTGTGGGTCATTGTGATGGACCGAGAGTGATTAGCTCATGTTGACTTGGTGTGTGTTCATGTGATGGATTTGAGACCTTTCTTATGTTGTAGAAGTGCCCAAGTCAAGTCATCAAGTATGCAGGATATCCCCATGTGTTGGTTGGACCCTTGATGACGGTGATAGCCCTTGTTGGTGGATTGAGTGGTTTCCTCGATGGTAGTCCATGTGTCATGATTCTAGAGAAGTCATAATGTGTGTGTGAACCCTTAACCTAGACTTTGGAACCTTGACTATGTTGGTTTGACCCCTAACTTGATGTTAGATGAATTGTATTTTATGTCGATCTTGAGTTGACACTTGTGACTGTTTGAGTTTACCCCTAGATGTTTATATATAAGAGTGAAGGTTCTCATTGTGATATATCAATTTGGGGTTCTTCTCTTGTGCTCATGACTCGGTTCGTTATATCTCTCTAGATAACTATCTTCAACACCATGGATCAACATTGTGGTGAAGTCCCTAAGTAGAGTGGTTGCATCATCAGCCTAATTGTATCATAATTTTAGTATTAGGTCCATAGGCATGGAATTATAAGTGCTTAGGAAAAAGATAGTAGACATATGTTTGATATCTCACTTGAAAGAGTTTTTTTCTCATGGAAATATTCATATGGTAGACACAATTATGTGATTTTTTTAAATTTCTATGTTAGAAGCTATCAAACGATCAATTTAATTAGGAGAGACTCTATATTAATTAAGCCCACCTTATGTCCTTGTACAAGCATCCTACTGCTAATCAATAAGGTGTTACCATATTTTGTAGTTTGTTGATACATATTGTTGAGAAGCTAGAGAAAAGTGTAAGTAAAATTGGGAGGCATTTTGTAAAAATAAAATCTAAAAGGGAGTGGGCTTTCACAATTCTGGACATTCCATCAGCTTGAGGCATTTGCTTGCCAATTTCATTGTATAGTCTCTCACAGTTTTTGACATTTGCACAGTCATTTGATTTCAAATTATCTAACAACGTTGAGGATCTTGAGATCTTCCGTGGGGATCTTCTTGTTAGGAATTTATCCTAATATATATATATATATATATAACGAATTACATGAGCATACATATTTTAACTTTCGAGAGAAATAAACAGAAACAAGGAATCACATAAATGACACATAATTTACCCTGGAAACCCCATGCAGGGAAAACCAGCACCCAATGAAGATCTTCATTACATGGCCAAACCAGTCTGGGCCAAGTGAGCTAGCCACCGCTCACCTCCAAGCCACATTACAATGGATCCTCCTCAAGCCTTTTATAGGCTTTATTACATGCAATACCTTGGGCCAATACCATGGGCTACAACAAACCATGTGCCCAAAACATGTGTTGGACCTAACCAACTTTGAATCATTCCAGAGTCAAGGTTAACCCTAACAATCCCCCCTTTAAACTTGACTTGGAGTAATCACCAACCCCCATCAAAGTTTTAACCGAGGAATCTCACATAGACCCCCCTATCACCTAGGTCTTTCTCCCAACTTTACCAGTGAGTTACCAGGGGTATGCATGCCTTACCAGGTCTTACAACCATATGCCCTTTTACATGCAAACTGCTCCATTAATTTGTTTTCATGTGTCTTCATGGTGACTACACGATCACCATCTATTGCTTCATTCTCTCGCTTTTCCATGCTCGTTTTCTTGCTCATTTTCTGCCATGCTCCTTTTGTACCTGCATTCAATCATGTCATTGACGTCCATATAAAGAAGAATCCATCTACCGGATTGCATGGGTCCTCAGCTACTGTAACCGCCAGTCATATAGGAATTATCTCTGCATACATGGTTCATCAATCTTGGTCCCAACACTGAGATAAAACCATCTCAGATTTCCCCCTTTGCAATCAAAGATTCACCTTCTCTGATTCCACGTCAACTTAGCGTACGAGTACACCTACCACCCTTGTACCTACCAAGTGGTTCATTCCACACTTGATGTAACATCCATTCTCTGTGCATAAGAGGGATACCTTATGCTTCTAGCACCTGGGGAAATTACATTCTAACCAGGAACCATAA
Source organism: Larix kaempferi (assembly GCA_027924585.1). Lineage (NCBI taxonomy): Eukaryota > Viridiplantae > Streptophyta > Pinopsida > Pinales > Pinaceae > Larix > Larix kaempferi. Next base: position 3,543,274 of record BSBM01000852.1, read on the forward strand.
CTGTTGAGGTGTCGAGTACCACCGATCATACACCCCACAATACAATATTAAAACTCAGGTACAAAAATATAAAATACTTAGCATACTTCTCTGTGTGCAGAATTTTCATATCACCACTTTACACCTATGCGCTTGCCATGCCCCACATCCTTCATCATTTCATAAACCCATGCTCATAAAAACACTTGTGACCCTTTTTATAAATCACCCTCACTTAACATTTTAATCATTCATAAAAGCTTTTCTTTTTGAATTGACGTGGATAATGAAAACATAAAAAACCCTTTTATGTGACATGTCTCCTTACTTTCAAAAAATTCATGTGAACCCTTTTCTTTTTCAAATAAACCGTCCTCACCTAGTGCAATTCGGGCTCTTCAAATGGCTCTCTCCAGATACAACGCCATGATCATCGGAAGCCTCATCTACATCAAGTAGATCTAAACCCTCGTGCTTTTCGAACAGAAGCAAACTGGGCAAATTTGTTTTCAATTGGTCTTCTCACAGGCAAATTTTTCGACGGCTTTAACACACTAAATCCTTAACGATTGGGGCAGCAATCTTTAATATTCAGGGCAGCCGTTCGGGCCTTCTATCACGATGATTTCTTGCAGGAGCAATGGATCTCCATGGCTCCAGCAATGCCGACTCTTCATCTACCTTGGGCATTCACCTTTCATCAAGTGATTTCGAACCTCTCGCAAACAATATTCAACTTGCAAATGCACCGTCACAATGAACTGGTCTTCGAAATTCTTCACACACGGTGGCTCTTTGTTCGTCACATTTTGCTTAACATCTTCCTTCACGTGCAACATCCAGGCAAGGTTTTTTTTCTCTTTGAACTTTCATGGGCACCCCTCTTGCACACACAAGAGCACTGGAATTCAAACATATCAGATCCAGGCTCTCATGACAGTGCCATATCCGATCAGTGACTCCATCCTTCCTACCGACGCCTCTCTTTGACCATTAGGATGCGGCCTCAGCACAGCGAACAACATGTCATCCATGAGACCACAATGTTCTTTACACCTTTCACAGTGTGCCCCTCATAGATTGACACTCAACCTGCAGATCTACAATCTGTACATACAATCTCTACCATAGCATATGTACATAGCAACATCAACAAGCACAACCAAGCCAAACCATGGCTCTGATACCAGTTATTAGGAATTACACAAGCATACATATTTTAACTTTCGAGAGAAATAAACAGAAACAAGCAATCACATAAATGACACATAATTTACCCTGGAAACCCCATGCAGGGAAAACCAGCACCCAATGAAGATCTTCATTACATGGCAAAACCAATATGGGCCAAGTGAGCTAGCCACCGCTCACCTCCAAGTCACATTACAATGGAGCCTCCTCAAGCCTTTTATAGGTTTATTACATGCAATACCTTGGGCCAATACCGTGGGCTACAACAAACCATGTGCCCAAAACATGTGCTGGACCTAACCAGCTTTGACTCATTCCCGAGTCAAGGTTAACCCTAACAATATATATATTTCCTTCCTCGTGTTTGCTTGCCTTTGATTTTGTTGCAATTTTGTTAGTTTCCCAAACTATATTTTAATTAGTAGAAACCAAAGCATTTGAACACCCAATGAGATGTGGACTATTGATTGGATATAGATTTAAGAGAAAAAATAGTGAATGAAGGGAGACCAATGTTCCCATACATAGACAACTTGATTACTTGTATCCCTCATAGACACCATGGTTCCACAAATTGTAAAACATTCATGGAAAAGTACCCTTTTTTTGTAAAATATATAAACCACTGGGAGGAATATTTTGACTCGTTTTCTCTTTAAATTTTGTTTCACCTCTCTTGTCAAAGGATTTGACACTTGAGGATTTTTACTATTTCACTCTAGCAATGCTTGGATTTACGATGAGTCTTATTGTGTTTTGGCCCCTTTATTTGCATGCTTAGTGGTTCTCCAACCTCACTTGGACTATCCCCTTGATTCTTAAATTTTTGCAAGTCTTTCATAATAAATCCTCAAAGCATGTTCAAATCATCCCACATATGTACACACGTGTGAGAAAGGACTAATCTCTCCATATCATAGAAATTATCCAAAATTCCAAGTCATGCACCTTATCATCTAAAAAGTGGAAGGGTTGAGATGTCACCTCAACGCCTCAATCCATGACACAATGAGATTCCTCCAAAGGTGGCATCAAAATATGCAAAGACTGCCATGATACCATATCAACACACCCATGCACTAGGGCCTTAAGTGAGTAGTCAAGGGTTCGTGTCATGTTCAATGTAATCCATACATGTAAGAAGGTTCCAAGTCATCCAATTAGAAACCCCGTGATTGGTCCAAGTATAGAGACATCATGTCAAATCACCTCCACGTGTATAAAGGCATGCCTCCAAGTGGATGAAATGATGTTGAATGAGATTCCCTTTGCATGCAAAGGAGGGGCTCCATCCGTCCCAATTATGCATTTAATATATTAAGATGTTTATTATCCATCAATAGATCAATAAAAGTCACCAAGATCCAAATGTTGTAGTAGCTCAACCCCACTCCATGTGTTTACCAAAGGGGGCTATGTTGTAAGATAAAGGGACTTGAAAAAGCTTCAAGCCACCTAACTCAACCTCAACCAAGGGAGTGATCGGATTAACTTATCACCTTTGACATGCCCAAGTACACATGCTCAAGCTCACAGAACATTGTTATGCTACTCTGGTTCAGTTTGAGGCCCCAAGACCAAATGGTGCCAATTTCCCTAAATGCCTTTTGGAAACAACATTCAACTCACCATAATACCCAAATGGTGACTTAGATCGAAAAATCCTTGATTCCAGCATATTCATAGCTAGGGACGCCCTTACCTAGCTTACCCATGGCCAGAAGGTCATCTCATTAGCCGAAATGGGAAACTAGTTTTTTGCTCAGTGAGACCTAATGCAAATTTCGCATGTAGGGGTCAATTTAAAAAACGTCAACCGCGGGAACGATCAGACAACCTTATCACCTTTTCCATGCCCAAGTACACCTGCTCAAGCTCACAGAACATTGTTATGCTGCTTTGGTTTAGTTTGAGGCCCTGGGACCAAATAGTGCCAATGTCCCTAAATTCCTTTTGGAAGCAAGTTTCAACTCGCCATAATACCCAAATGGTGACTTGGATCGACAAATCATCGATTCCATCATATTCATAGCATCACATTATAACTAGGGATGCCCCTACCCAGCTTACCCATGGCCAAAAGGTAATCTCATTGGTCGAGACAGAAAACTATTTTTTTGCTCAGTGAGACCTAATGCAAATTTCGCATGCAGGGGTCAATTTAAAAAATCTCAACCATGGGAGTGATCGGAAGACCTTATCACCTTTTCCATGCCCAAGTACACCTGATCAAGCTCATGGAACACTGTTATCCTTCTCCGGCTCAATTTGAGGCCCTAGGACCAAATGGTGCCAATGTCCCTAAATTCCTTTTGGAAGCAAGTTTCAACTCGCCATAATACCCAAACGGCGACTCGGATCGACAAACCATTGATTCATCAGATTCGTAGCATCGCATTATAGCTAGGGATGCCACTGCTCAACTTACTATTAAATATTTTAGCAAATATGATGAGCTTTGAACTTTAAAACTTTAAGTGCGAAAATATTGAATACTTGAACCAATGAACCATTCAAATTCAACCATAACACAAGATGTACCCTGGGGAAAATCCTCAAAATCATGCGGATGAAAAACCCCAGCAAATCTTCAAGGTATAATTATGATAGATAGCAGAGAATGTCTTTTTACAAAATAGCAGATTGCTTTTGACACCCCAGGTGCTAGATAAGAGAGAATACTGAGCAATAGAGAATAGAGATCAACTATACCAACTTGCCATGTGGCCAACATATTAATAACAAGCAAGAATCACTTCCATGCAATTTGTAGCGAATGGTTGCATGGGTAATGGTGCTTCACATGCAAAAATTGTGAATTGCCTTCTTGGAGAATTATCCTGTGCAAATATAAGCACCTTGTCTTCATGGAAGAAGAGAATTCACTTCACATTGAATTCATCAATCCCGTATAACATATTTATATATTCTTCACATGCATCAGCTTCTATTTTATCTTATGACTTCATGATGAACTCGCCCTCCATCTGGATGTATCAATCTTGCATGAAGAAGAGTGCCCCACTTCTCATGCAATGCATTAACTCACTGAACCAAGTCGTAGGATGAACTCGCCCCTTAATTTAAATCTTGCCCACTTAGTTAGGTGGCTAACTTAAGTGTCATCATGCAAGTGTCACAACTCAAGTGTCTTTTAGTGTAACATAAGTGTTGTCTTTTAGTTTAACATAAGTGTCGTCTTTTAGTTTCACATAAGTGTCGTCATGCAATAACACTTAGTTAACTAGATCTTCTTTGTTATCACTTAGTTAACTATTATTAACTGAAATCACACTGATTGATTTACTTGTAGTGACCATTGTGAGTTCATTAATTAACTGAGCCATACATTGTGGCTTTAATTGAAGCTTAACATTTCGAGTTCACTTAGTCATCTCATGAGCAATTCGAATTTTATTTTTCTCTATGCATTTATCTTTATCTCTTATCTTTACTACATGGTCAATATGTGTTAACGTTAATTATCTATCATATCAAATTTTACTCAAAATATTTGTCAGATGTTGTGATCATGTTATATTTCTCTCGGACCAAATGATCATATGCTAAAGTAATTCACTCTAGAGGTGTCCAGTCTCTAAAGGAGACTTAATAGCAATTTATGACCATGGTTAGTAATACATCACACAACATTAATGCTTCAACATGCAAAGCATCTACCTCTATAATTGGAGGTCCACCCCATGGGTACCTACTATAACTGGAGGTCAACATGAGAATCTGACTTGACACACAAGTCTCGAGTCTTGTCCAACAAGACTTTACAACATTATCACTTTGATACATCGAAGCATTCACCTCAACACATGAGGAATAACCTTTTACAATTGAAGGCTTAGTCATTCTTGAGTCGAACTCAAGAATTTACTCCAAGTTCCTAAGTCCAACTCAAGATCCCTACCTCAACACATGAGGCCCAATCCTAGCTGCACAAGATTGGCTTGGAGAATGACTCGTGATGTTGTACATTTAACACTCCCTCTTAGCGATGGAGGCATTCTCTGCCATACCAAGATTGTCTCCAAAGTACCTGAACTTCGTCACTGATAAAGGTTTTATTAACACATCTGCAATCTATTCATCAATAGCAATGTACTGAAGTTTCATTGTACCTTTCTGGACCATGTCTCTAATGAAGTGATACCTCATTTCAATGTGCTTCGACTTATCATGAAACACAGGGTTTTCAGAAAGCTTGATGCAAATTTGATTGTCACACCGAATGATTGTAGACTTAAGATTCTCACCGAACAACCCATCAAATAGCTTCCTAAGCCACACTGCTTCTCGGCAGGCAGTACTAGCAGCAATATACTCTACTTCCATAATACTCTGGGCTATAGATCCCTGCTTCATCCTGGACCAAGAGATCATAGTAGAACCCAAGTTAAAACAATAACCGGATGTACTCTTTCGGTCCACAATGCTACCACCCCAATCAGAGTCAGTATAACTAAGTAACAACACCCCTCCATTGGAGGCATATATGAGTCCATAAGCAATCGTACCTCGAAGGTATATAAGCACATGCTTAGAAGCAACCCAATGTCTGTGTCTCGGATCAGACATAAACTGACTCGGAATACTCACAACATAACATATATTTGGTCTCGAGTGTATCAAGTACATCAACGAACCAATAAGTTGTCTATACAAAGTGGGGTCCACTGAATCTGATCCAAAATCTGACTCATGTAGTTTCCTCAAATTGGAAACCATTAGAGTACTCATGGATTTGCAATCCATCATGCCAAACCTACACAACATATCAAAAGTGTACTTCCCTTGAGAAAGAAATATCTCATCTTTTCTTTGCCAAATCTCAAGGACAAGAAAGTAGTGCATAAGACCTAAGTATTTCATCTTGAACTCATAAGTGAGCTCCCTCTTGCACCAAGCAATCAATTATTCCTCTCCAGTAAGGAACAAATCATCAACATATAGAACCAATATCTATGGTTGGTTCTTCACTACTTTGAAGTACAAAGTTGGATCAACTTCGCTCTTAGAGAATCCGAGTCTTTAAAGATACCAATCAATTTTCAAATACCAAGCTTTGGGAGCTTGCTTAAGCCCATACAAGGCTTTCTTCAATTTGCACACATGTAACTCCTTTCCATGAACCATAAACCCCTCAGGATGCTAAATATAAACCTCTTCCTCAACCTCACCATTGAGGAAGGCCGTCTTCACATCCATATGGTGAAGATTCCATTCTAGAACATATGCAAGTGAGATCATAGCTCGAATAGTGGTGTGCTTGGCCATAGGAGCGAATGTCTCCTCATAGCCTATGGCTTCTTTCTGAGAGAAACCTCAGGAAACAAATCTGGCTTTATGCTTTTCAACATCAACAACATGCTTGATCTTGTAAAGCCATCTGGAAGTAACTATGGACTTCCATTCAGGTTTAGGAACAACTTCCCAAACATCATTCTTCATAATAGACTTGTATTCCTATACCATTGCATCTTTTCATACTTACTTCTTTGCAGCTTCTTCATAGGTGGAAGGCTCTAAATCACTGATGTGAATCATCTATGCAACATACCCTTAATATCTGTCAGGTTTCTTTCACTCTCTAGAAAATCCTAATGCTGCTCTATCTCTCTACATCTTGTAGTATATCTCGTCACCATGCATACCTCCTCTTGGTAGGAGGTTCATCAACTAGTTCTAATGGTTCATCAGGAGCTAGTGAATCTAAGAACTCTACTATATTCTCCCTCTAAACATTTGAATGGGGAGAATCAGTATCTGGGTCCTCCATCATAGGATTCTCATGCCCCTCTATGTCTATATCATACTGAATCTCTTTCGATCGCTTGAATCATGCCTCTTCATGGAAGGTCACATCTCAACTAATCTCAATGTGTCTTTCACCTGGCACATATATTCTGTAAAATTTGGATGATTCACTACAACCAACAAAGGTTCCCTTCTTTCCTGATGGCTCCATCTTTCTCCTCTTTTCTTTCGGCACATGAATGTATATAGGACTCCCAAAGATCCTTAGTTGTGAAATATCTGGTTTTTCACCAGTGAACACTTCTTTAGGTGTCTTCTCATCCAGAATGGCACGAGGACTTCTATTATGGATATATAATGTTGTACTAGTGACCTCTTCGCATAATGAGGTAGACAGGTCTTGATCATGCATCATGGCTTTTACAACCTCACATATGGTTCTATTCTTCCTTTTGGCAACCCCATTTTGCAGAGGGTTGTAGGGTACAATTAACTGTATACAAATTCTTGCATCACTACATAACTCATTAAATGCATGTGAATCAAATTCACCTCCATTGTCATATCTCAAAGCACATATTTCCTTTCCTGTCTGATTCTCAACTATGGCTTTGAATTCTTGAAACTTGCTAAAGGTTTCGCTCTTAGCCTTTAGGAAATAAATCCATGACTTTCTAGAGAAGTCATCTATAAACATTACATAATATAAATAGCCATTTAGAGAAGGGGATGACATGGTATCACATACATTAGAATGTATTAAATCTAAAATCCCTTTAGATCTAGTAGTACTATCGAAGAAACTATTTTTAACATTCTTCCCAAGTGCACAACCCCTACATACACTATCATGCTCAAAATCAAATACGGGCATACCTTTCACCATTTGATGTAATCCCGGTAGCGCTTTGTAGTGGAGGTGACCAAGCCTCCTATGCCATAGCTCACATGGACTGATAGTGTTGTGAACCATAGCTTGAATGTACTTATGAGGTTCCTTGTAGAGACCTCCCTCTCTAACTCTAATCACTGCTGCATATTTCAAGTCTTTGTTCCTCGACCATAATAGTGCTTGATTATCCATGAAGATAACTTGGAGGCCTTGTTTTCAAGAACCAAAACTGATAAGAGTTTCTTCTTCAATCGTGGAACATAAATAATTTCCTCCACATGTAAAATATATCCTAAACTCATATGGAAGGAGGTGGATCCAACACCTTGGATCAAATAGGTTGTGTTGTATCCTAACTCTACTTTGCATGCAAAAATTTTCTCCTAGAGATTGGTGACGGCGCTCTTATAACTAGTCATATGTTTAGATGCGCCACTATCAACCAACCATGTGTCCTCACTTGTGATGACGGATCCGGAAAGTGCTGATACAAGGTAATATTTCCTCCTTGTCTCCATTTCTTTGGGTGCATTCTTCTGAGTAGTTTCATCTTCTATAGCGGTAGAAGAAGGAAACCTTCCTTTTCCCGTTTTCTTTGGTTTGCACTCCCTTGCATAATGGCCCTTCTAGTCATAGTTATATCATATAACCTTCGAATTGTCAAAGTCCTTGTTGTATACCTTATTCTTCGAATGGGAAAACTTATTTTGAGAGAAGTTCTTCTTTCCTTTCGTCATCCTTGTTGTGTGGGCGCGGTTTTCTTCTTTGATGCACACTGACTTGCTCTGGATTTGCCACTCACCTTGGAGGAATTCATGCCACAACCTTTTGAATTTAGGTTATACCTCTCATCCATTTAACACATTCAAGAATGTCTCCCATGAGGATGGGATACCATCAATAGCGGTTTGGAGAAGATCATCTTCATCCACCACTACTCCAATACTAGCAAGCTAATCTCTTACTTGAGAGAAATCTTGGTGAAGAAGGAGGCCACTATCTCATCCTTCTCCATCTTTAGATTTCAAAGCTTATTTTCTTCAATTCCCTCTTTCGATTCGGTGCCCTCTTCTCATATAGGTTTGTCAATGTATCAAAACATTGATTTGCGGTCTTCAACGGAGTGATCACAGACATCAAATTGTCCTTTACCAAATCATAGAAGATATGTTTGGCTTTAACTTGGTTCTTCTTGAAGTTGATTCACCTTACATTATATGTAGGCTCCTCCACCACAGTTGTACGTAGATATCCAAGTCATTTTCCTCCAAGATGTTCAACACCCTCGCCTTCCAAGTGTTGAAATTCAAAGTTCCCTCAAGACGGTCTTCTGATCAAACAGAGATCGATGCCATGGCTCTCAAGTATTGTGCTCAACTCCTCAGGATCTACGTAGGCTCAAGTTTGCTTGATAAATATTTGCTCCTTCACGCCCTGGACTTTGATACCTGTTACACCTAAATCTCGTCATCATGAGTCCCTTGTTAACTCAATGCCTCAATCCCTGAAGTCCCTATGACCAAGCAAGTCATGTTAGAGCAAGTTGATGTCCTTTGTCCACATTTCTAGTTGGATCGTCGCACATTGTCCTTGAGCAAGAAGCACCCAAATAGGGTCGGCGCATATTGTAAACTGCCAGCCTGCGTCGGCAGCACAAAGTATCTTTGTACAACCTACGTTTCCCTTCCCTGACGCTGGTTGTCTTCATGCAACTTGCGACAGAGTTGTTTAATTGGGATAAAGGTAGCTTTTGAGCTATTTCTAGAAGTTGGATGAGGTGGATCCCTATCCCTAACTCCTAGGTGAGCTGTCCTACGGTTCCCTAACCTCAAGGGAGGATCCCTTAGCCCTCTCCCCATGATCCTCAACTTACTCTATCCACTTGGTCCTATAAATACAAGGTCCTTCTCCATTCCAAGGGAAGGAAGTCTATAGAACTTTCATGCTGGTGAAATTAGCTTAGGAGATCCCTATCGATCTATTGAGAGACTCTCACTTCCTTTGGAGGCATTGGCTTGGATTGTTGGAGGAGGATGGCAGTGTTAAGGCTTGGGTTGTGATCATCTCTCTACTTTGTATTTCCCTCTTTTATACAGTAATATAAACTCTTTCCACAAATGTTATTGTGCTGATAATGTTTGTAGTTTACTTCCTTAACTGTTTACTTAGAGTAGTTATTGTTTAGACATGTTTTACTGCTTGTATTATTTCCATATGTCTTTATAGGTCTTGCAGCTAAAGATCTGACGATCGCAGGACTTGTAGCAACAACGAGGAAGAAGATATGCAATCTGAAGGTAAGATGTCTAAGTACTTGATCTCTAACTAGATATAGGAAAGTAGCTTTGTAATCTGTCCTTATTTGTTCTAGATTCGCATTGAACTAGGGAGATCTGGCTCGCGTCCGCTCGAGTAGATTGTCCAATAACAAATCTGGCGACCATACTAGGGATATACATTTGTTTTTATTTCAAGTTTGATTGTGTTATTCTTGATTTTCATACTGAGGCATTGCTTTGCCTCTTAAGCCTATTTTCACCATCAATTTCTTTCCTCTGAGAGTTTGATGACTTTCTTTAGGTCTGTTGAGCCATTCTCAGTCCATTTCCTTAATCATTGGTTGGAGTTTTTTCTTTGTTTGCTTTGAGTTATTCTCCTGATGCACCTGGGAAATACATCCAGGGCGCTTGTCCACCCAGGAGCGTATTTTACCTCTGGTCATACTGCGCCAGCGGCGCTTTTGCCGATCTGACATTTTGCGCCACTGACGCTTTTCCCTTGTTTGCAACCTGCGCTGGGCGCTCTGTGCCCAACCATAACCTGCGCCGAGTTTTCAAACTTGATGCTTGGTTTTATTGCTCCAAACATTCTGATTTTTGGATTGATCAGCAGACATCTCTGCACTATATCTTCCAGGCAGAGGTCTTTTTTTATTCAGCAGTGTTTTGTTTGGTTTGCTTGTGTTGGTTTTGGGGTCTTTTTGATCAAGTGAGTTTGATTGAAGTGGTGGGGAATTTCAATCCCCCCACGGTCATCCATTCTATCATGTTGCTCTTGATCACCTCACTAGATCTATCCATCATGCTAGATCCGCTTCCAAACTCTTGTTGAGCTTAGTTATCCTTTGTTGGCTTGCATTTGATCTTTTGAGTGTTTTTTCATGTTTTTAGGTCATTGGAGTGCTTGTCATTTCTTTGAGAATTTCTGAGTGATTAGATTGCTGCAAGTAGTCTTTCTTTTTATCCATTTAGCATTATTATTATCAAGTTTTGTCTTGGCATATCATTGAAAAAACTAAAAGTGCTTCATTTTTACCATTTCCAAGTGCATTTGAGAATTGTTGTGAAAATTGGTTCATGCATTGGAAGTCATCATTGATATTTTGGAAAGTTTGGAAATATAATTAATCATTTGTATTTTTCTCAAACTATGAGCCATTCATTTTCTTGAAAAATCCAAGTGTAGTCAATTTTTTGCAAAAGTGACTCCATGCTTGAAGAAGTTATATGCGTTTTATTTTTTATTTTTCATGCTTTTAGGTTATCATTGTGAAAATTGAAAAGTTAGTATGCTCTAGATAGAGATTCTCCCTTTTCATCATTTAGTTATATTCTAATTGAAAAAGACAAAAAGAAACACATTTTGATTTGGAGTTGATGTGTTGTTCATTTTCATGTTTTGCTTGAAAAACGAAAAGAGTGCTTTAATTATCATTTTTGGTAGATTGAGAGTGTTGTTGAGATTTACTGTTTTGTGAGACCATTGGAAAAAAATTTCTCCTTCCCATACATAGATTTCATAAAAAAAAAAGAGTGCATTTTTCATGTAGTCAGGGTTTGCATTATGTTTACATTTATGTACTCACCTCATGCATTCACCTATCCGTCCAGATAAAATCAATGGTAGAACTAGGTTAAAATTTTTAGTAACTTGTGTATTAAGTCAGAGACGTGTTTCAGCGTCTTAAAACATGGCAGCTACCGTTATTTTCCTGCACTGCATCCCGAGGGCACTGTAGTTCTTCCACGTACCAATCGGTATATCGAAGCTCTTTCACGTACCAACCGGTATATCGAAGGCTCTTTCACGTACCTTAGGGTATATCGAAAGGCACTTCCCGTACTAAGTAGTATATCGGAAGGTGTTTCACATACTCGGTAGTATATAGGAAGGCTCTTGTCGTACGGTGTTGATGTATATGTAACTTCGGAATGTATTTCATCTATATATTATTGTACTCCTATAGAGATGCATTATTCCTCTATACTAAAGTGTCGTCATTTGCATTGACAAGTGTCGCAAGTGGTGTAACTTGCTGATGGGTTATTAGACCACCTAGTAGAGGGGTTGGCCCGATATAATGTAACCTGGGGTTATTAGGCTAAGTTAGACAAGTTGGCCCCATAGGTTTATTAGGCAACACAGGACAAGTATAAATAGAGATCGGGAGATCTCTATTTCATTCATCTCATTACTCACTCTTCTATCACTCGAAAAGTGGCACACATGTGAGGAGGAGGATCAACATATAGGAGAAGACTATCTCTTGTACTTTGGTTGTATCATTGCTCTCTCTATCTCTGAGGAAGTTGTGGGGTTTTTCACCTTTATGGTTTTCCCCAGTGAAACTCTCTGTGTCTCTTTTCTCATGTCATTGCTTGGTGTGATTGATATGCATTGTTATACTTGATATGTTGTACATGGTATTCTCTCAGTAAAGATCCTAGAGTATATTGAATTAATGCTCAAAAATTAACATGGTATCAGAGCTTCCCTGAGAAGAAGACATTGTGCAGTGGTAGAAACTAGGGTTTCTTGTTTATTGAGTTTCTCTCCACATATTTTTGAAAAGAAGCAAGGTAGATTGACTCTACTCATCAAGGAGAATCTTTCTGTCCAATCAGAATTCAATTTTGAGCACTTTCAGTTTTGGCCCTAAAAATTAGGGTTTCCACAAAAATATGAATTTTTGAAATCTGAAGACATAGCTGGAAGCTCCTTGGAAAAATCGAAGTTTAGAGCTTTGGATCGAGATTTTTGGTTGGGTGAAGCTCCAAGAAACTCAAACCCTAATTCAGGGTCCTCTCAATGAATCTGGGAGATTGAAAAGCATTTCTGAAGGGTGAATCTTTGCAGTTTTCAAATTCTGAATATACCAGGCTGATCAGCTCATCAAGGCGCATCTTTCTATCCTTTCAGAATTTTGAAATTCATATTTTGAATTTTTAGGGTTTCTCTGACAAACCCTAATCCGGGACCAGATCCAGTTTTCAGCAAATCAAGTGGTAAGACCTATTTCTTTTTTATTTCCATTTAAAGTACTATTTAAAGATGTCTCACCACACCAAGCTTGAAGATAAGCTTGAAGGGGCTGATAACTTCCGAGCATGGAAGTATAGGATTGGGTTAATCCTGGAAGAAAATGAGTTGGACTCTTACATAAGCTCTGAGGTCCCTGTCCTAGAGGGAGAAGAGGCTAAAGCCCTCCACAAGAAGAACTTGGTCAAGGCAAAGAGGATCATTGTTGATTCTATCAAGGACCATCTCATCCCACATGTGTCATCTCTGAAGACACCCAAAGAGATGTTTGATTCCCTGACCAAGCTATTTGAAGGGAAGAACATAAATCGAAAGATGACCTTGTGGAACCAATTGAAAGGGGTAAAGCTTCAGAATGGAGAAACCATTCAATCTTATTTTTCTAAGGTCTCCCAGATCAAGGAACACCTCGAAGCTATGGATGAAATTGTGGACAATGGTGAAGTTGTCATGACCACACTGAATGGCCTACCTAGGTCATGTGATTCCTTTATCCAAGGAATCTGTGCAAGAAAGAAGTTGGTATCCTTCAGCAGACTGTGGGAGGAATGCTCACAAGAAAAAGCAAGGCTTGTGGCAGAAGAAGAAAAGATGGGGAATGAAGATCAAACTCTCACAGCACACACCAAGAAAGACAAGTTCAAGAGGGAGCCATCCCATCATAAGAAGAAATCTTCTCACCCATACCACAAAGAAAAGAAAGATCTGAGGTGCTTCAATTGTAATGAGAAATGACACTTTGCCTCAGAATGTCCCAAGAAAAGAAAAGAAGATACCAACAACTTCAACAAGAAGAAGAACAACAGCAAAAGAAGATATCATGCTCATGCTGCTGAAGATGATGAACCTCTTAGGAAGAAAGCTAGAACAGAAAGTGATGTCTCATCTAGTGAAGATGAATATGTTCTAATCTCAGCCCTCACAGGTACTATTTCTCATGGTTGTAATGATTGGTTAATTAACAGTGGGGCTTCTAAACACATGACTGGGTTTAAAGAATCTTTTGTAAATTTATCTAAACATGAATCACCCCATAAGGTGAACCTTGGAGATGATTATCAATACCCTATCAAAGGAAGTGGGGAAGCCTCCTACAACTGTTAGGATATTTAGACACTTAGGAGTTAGTTAAGATCAACTTGTGTAATATATCTGTTAGGGATAGTGTGTTTCTTTAGTATGCATTTGTAAATACTTAATCCGATGGTCACGATATGTTCCCAACATAGAGTGATCCAATGGCTCAACTTCACTTAGATCAAACCTAACCTTGATCCGTGGCTTAACACCCGATTGGTCCATGATCTCTATTTAAAGAGCATGGATTGTTTAGTTGATCGATTATGAGAAGCTCATTTGTAACTTTCTTTCTTTGCATAATAAATTGTCCCGTAGAAGCTATTTGGCCGGGGCCGTGGAGTGTTTCCCTCAAGAGAGTTTAAACCACATCAAAACATCGGTGTGTTGATCTGTGATCTGTTTGTGTGAAGTGGTTGCTCTTGGTTTTCGGTCCTTTAGTAGTACCCTGTGTACCCGAACATGGTATCAGAGCTTTTATGAAGAGCCGCTTCCGGTTATGATCTAGATCTTGAACTGTTGTTATCGAAACTTGAAAGGGTTTCTGGTTCTGGTATTTCTGTATATTTCTAGGCTGTGGGAGGTGTTCCATTGCGTCCGGAGCGTCGTTTCCATTGGAAAATAGTTTTCGTTTGATCGAAAACGGTTCCCGGTTAATCCAGAAACGCATATTTCATCAGATCTGAAGGTATAATGTTACAGTGACGCATTTTTTTATTTTCTGTTTTTAAAAGAAAAAAATCCCATATTTTATCATTTTTTTATTGTTAGATTTTTTTTGAGTTCGGATTGTTGCTTTCCCGTCTGCGTATGCTCTTTGCCGTGCACCTTGAGTGATCTTGGCAAATCAGAAACAGAAAGGGAAATGGTTTTTCTCGGCTGAGAGAAAATGTAGACTTTCCGGGCAAGCTAACGAGATCTAACTCCACAAGTGTGGAAAAGTTTTTTTTCGTTTCGATTTGTGGTGTGTTTTGCAGGAAAAAGGGCAAGCATGCAAACTGAGCAAGAAGAGTAAAAAAAAAAAACCATTCCTCATTCCCATATTTTACATACATTTTAATCTAGCTTACTTGGTTCAAAGTTGCTTTATTCCTTAATAGGTCTTGAGTTCAAGTCTTAGGAAGTTACTTTTAAAAGAAAAAGTGCATGCAATTTCTATTTTCAAGTTACTTTATTGTAAAAGTGCATCTCACTTAAATAATAAAAAATAAATATACAAGTGAGTCACTTAAGTTTTTTTTTATTGTTGCACTATTTAAAAGTAATATCATTGTAAAAGTGAAATCACTTATTTTACAAAAGTGGTTCACTTAAAACAACTTTCTTGTAAAGTGATTGTCAAAAGGTTCATCTTGGGAAGAGGGGGATTCTTTTTTTTTGTTGGACATTCTCTAGCTGCCACGTCACTATTGGGGACATCTTCAATAGTTTCTTTGTTCAAGCATAACTTCATCATACAGAGTCAGTTTTTAGTGCCGTTTTTTTTAAACCGTCTATTTTTTTGAGCTCTTCACATCCAGACTATTGGTTTCCGCTTTTACAGCCATTAATTTACAAATATGGCCGTCTCTTGTGATATTCTACTTAACAGTTCCAACTATTTCTCATGAAAATCTCGTATGGAGGATGTTCTACGAAGTAGGGAACTTTTCAGAATTACCTTAGGGAAAGAAACAGAACCCACTGATGATGATAAGAAAATAAAATGGGAAAATAGATGTGACGAAGCTCGTGGATTGATTGGGATGTCAATCTCTACTGATTTGCGATTCCACATATCTGGAATTGATGAACTCGATGCTGCTTGAGACAAGTTGGAATCTGTGTTTGGTAAACACAATGAAATTCGAGGTCACCAACTCGAAAATGAGTTGATTTCTTTAAATCCAAGTGACTTTTCATGCATTCAAGATTATTTATCTAAGTACAAAACTCTTAAACTCTTATGTGCAGAATGTAAAAGGGAAGACAAACAATGCATTTATCATATTCTTTCCAAACTTGGACTTGCATATTCTGTTTTTGTATCTACATTTTACTCCATGAAAGAATCCTTGAATGCAGCTAGCTATCAAGAGCCTAGTCTTGAATCCTTTTGTGATTCCTTGATTAGAGAGCAAGATAAACTCATTTATCCTGGAATAATCAACAATGCATATACATCTGGGAAAACCTTATTGTCCTAATAGAAAGAAAAGTCCAAGCCTCCCAAAAAACAAAATTTTCGCAATAATCAGTCAAACAAGGGTCCAAAACCCTCTCAGTCAGCTCCTTCTTTAAAAAATGACAAAGGATCCAAGCCAAAAGGCAAGAACACTGAGCATCATTGCAACTATTGCGGGAAAGATAATCATGATGGATCTAAGTGTTTCAAGAAGATGGTAGCCTTGAAAGCAACAATGAAGAAGCACCACATCAGCCTACATTCGCTTTCAGAATCTGCCTCTCATGGACATGCACTTTGTGCTTCTGGTTATTCTTATAATGCATCTTCTTCTTCTACTTCAAATGAATGGCTCATTGATTCTGGAGCATCTTATCATATGGCTAAGGATCAAGCCATCTTTTCTACTATGCATGAATGTAACACCAAACAAATATTTGTTGGTGATGATAGATCTCTAAGTGTTGTAGGAGCTGGAACAATTCCAATAGATAATGGTCATTTTAGTGATGTACTATGTGTTCCAAGAATTTCCTGCAATTTGTTATCAGTCTATCAGATCACTCATTCTGGTGAAGGTAAAACTGTGACATTTACACCTCACCAAGTTGTAATCAAGGATTTTAAAGATCCTCAACAGGTCCTAGCTACCGAAATTCTTGATGATATTACCAGGTTGTACAAGTTTAACAACTTTGGGTCATCACCTTTCCCTTCGGTTGTTGTTGCTCATAGTGATAACTTGAGCAAACTTTGGCATGAGCAATTTGATCACTTAAATTATCGCTCATTGCAACAACTATGTAAAGACAATATGGTGACAGGTCTTCCGATGGTATCTTACAGGGATGGTGTTTGTTCCGGTTGTGTACTCGAAAAACATCATCGGAACAGTTTTGACAAACGTGCCTCTTGGCACGCCTCGGTTCCCTTGGAGCTTGTGCATAGTAAATTGTGTGGTCATTTTCCATCTGCTTCCTTTTCTGGTTTCAAATATTTCTTAACTTTCATTGATGATTACACCAGACGCACTTGGATTTATTTCTTAAAACTTAAGAGCAAAGTATTTAACATGTTCTTGGCCTACAAGGCCCTTGTTGAAAAACAATCTAGTGATCAAATTATTAAGTTAAGATATGACAATGGAGGAGAATATGTTAACAAAAAGTTCACTACTTTCTGCACTGAACAAGGCATCCAACAACAGCACACTGTTCCATATACACCACAACAAAATGGTGTAGCTGAGCGGAAGAACCGCACTTTAAAAGAAATGGCTACTTGTATGATCCAATCTAAGGGACTAAGTCTTCAATTTTGGGATGAAGCCATTAATTTTGCAAATTACATAATTAATCGCACCCCCACTAAAGAATTACAAGGTATAACACCGGAAGAAACATGGAGTAAAACTAAACCTGATGTAAGTCACTTCCGTGTGTTTGGTAGTGAAGCATGGGCTTACATTTCGGATAAAAAACGGAAAGCATTGCAGCCTAAAAGTGAAAAGTGCATATTTGTTGGATATTCTGAAGATGTAAAAGGTTATAGACTTCTTCAACCACATTCTCATGATATAATCATTAGAAGAGATGTTAAATTTGATGAAAATCTCTTGGCCCGCGATCCTAACTCGGCGATTGTGCCATCTTTGAACTGTGAGCCTGATTCAACGTTTGTGTCTTCTTCTTCTTCTTCCAACTTCCTTGATAGGTTTCCAACTCCAGTTTATGATGATGACAGTGAGGATGAAAATCCACCTCCGCCTGCTCATGTTCCTCCAGTTGCACCAGCACAAGTGCTTCCTCGATGGGTCCGTTCAACATGTGAAGCAGCTGGTGATCTTGCCGGTGATCCTAGAGATCAACGTCGAACACGTTCTCAGTTTCAGTGAGCCTCTTCTCTTTTGGCTCAAGTTTCCGAGAATCATGATCTAGAAACTTTTGCAAAAGCTTCAGGGAATCCAGATTGGGATGCAGCCATGGATGAAGAATATCGTTCCTTAATGGCGAACGATACTTGGGATCTTGTACCTCTTCCAAAAGGAAGAAAACTTTTCAGATGTAAATGGGTCTACAGAACTAAGTATGCATCAAATGGAAGTGTTGAAAGACTTAAGGGAAGGTTAGTCACCAAAGGTTTTTTCCAAGTTGAATGGATTGACTACAATGAAACCTTTGCTCCCGTCGCAAAAATAAACTCCATCCGCCTTGTTCTTTCCCTTGCAGCCTTACACAACTAGGAAGTCCATCAAATGGATGTCAAGTCTGCCTTCTTACATGGTGATTTACAAGAAGAAATTTATATGGAACAACCTCCTGGCTATGTTCAGAATAACTCTAGCCTTGTCTACCGTCTTAAGAAATCTTTATATGGCCTTAAGCAAGCTCCTAGAGCTTGGTATACCAAAATGGATAACTTTCTCCTTGACACTAGTTTTTCTAGATGCCATTCTGACCCCAATGTCTATACCAAGAAAGTAGGAAACCATCTCATCATACTTGTTCTATATGTTGATGACCTTATTCTTACTGGTAGTGACCCTAAGCTTATAACCCATGTGAAATCCAGTCTTAAACAAAATTTTGAAATGTCAGACTTAGGACATTTGCATTATTTTCTTGGTCTCCAAGTCCTGCAAACCAAAGAAGGAATCTTTCTTTCTCAGTTTAAGTATGCTTATGACCTTCTTCGTCGCTTTCACATGGAAGATTGTACACCAACCCCTTCTCCCTTCCAGTCTGGAGTCAAACTTTCTGCCACTTGTACTTCACCTGAAGTCGATGCCACCTTATATCGTTAGCTTGTTGGTAGTCTCTTATACTTGACTCATTCCTGTCCTGACCTTTCCTTTGCCGTTGGTCGTGTTGCCCGTTATATGCAGACACCTCATGAAAGTCACTGGAAAGCAGCTAAAAAAATACTTCGATATATTCGAGGTACAGTTCAGTTTGGGATTCATTGCAGTACAGGGGGAAAACCTTTGTTGGTTGGTTTCACTAATTCAGATTGGGCCGGCGATCGTAATGATCGAAAGTCTACTGCAGGTTATGTTTTCAGTCTAGGATCTGGACCTATTACTTGGGCTTGTAAGAAACAACAAGCTCTTGCTCTTTCTTCAGTAGAGGCAGAATATCGAGCAGCAGTTAATGCTAGTCAGGAAGCTTTATGGATTCGACAGATCATTTCAGAGTTTGGATTCAAGTAGCAGCAGCCTACTCCACTTTGGTGCAACAATCAAAGTGCCATCAAGCTTGCCAAAGATCCAGTTCTACATCAACGCAGCAAACACATTGAGCTACATATGCACTTCATCAGAAATATTGTTCATGATCGTGTTCTTGAAGTGCTCTTTTTCCCTACAAATGATCAAGTTGCAAACATATTCACCAAGTCTCTTACAGAAGCGAAGTTTTCTAAACTTCGATCTATGTTAGGAGTTCGGGAACTTGTCATTAAGGGGGGATAGGCTCTAATGCCTCCTTCCTTCTCCTAATAGTGTCACTTTTGTAAATCCTTCAATCCTATCCCAAGTTGTTCTTAAGGGGGGATGTTAGGATATTTAAACACTTAGGAGTTAGTTAAGATCAACTTGTGTAATATATCCATTAGGGATAGTGTGTTTCTTTAGTATGCATTAGTATGCATTTGTAAATACTTAATCGGACGGTCACGATATATTCCCGACATAGAGTGATCCGATGGCTCAACTTCTCTTAGATCAAACCTAACCTTGATCCGTGACTTAACACCCAATTGGTCCATGATCTCTATTTAAAGAGCATGGAGGGTCATTGTTTAGTTGATCGATTATAAGAAGCTCATTTGTAACTTTCTTTCTTTACATAATAAATTGTCCCGTAGAAGCTATTTGGCCGGGGCCGTGGAGTGTTTCCCTCAAGAGAGTTTAAACCACGTCAAAACATCGGTGTGTTGATCTATGATCTGTTTGTGTGAAGTGGTTGCTCTTGGTATTCGGTCCTTTGGTAGTACCCTGTGTACTCGAACAACAACCTAGATTCTGGAAATTCTTTAAAGATGAAAGATGTGTTATTTGTACCTGGGCTCAAGAAGAACCTACTCTCCATATTTGCATTGGATGCAAAAGGCATGCGGGTTGCATTTGTAGATGGCCAAGTCCTTATGTGGCCAAAAGGTAAAACTATAGATGATGCAGTGGTGATTGGAGAGCAAGAGGGAGGATTGTATAAATTGAAGGGACAACCTGAACATGCCATGGTACATGAATCCATGGAGCCAAGTGAACTTTGGCATAGAAGGCTTGCTCATGTGCACTATAGAACACTACCAATTGCAAGCAAAGCTGTAGAGGGTCTTCCTAAAATCAAGACCAAACATGAAGGGGTTTGCAAAGGATGTGCAAAAGTAAAAAACATAAAGAAAGCATTTCCAAGCAGTGAAAGTAAGGCAAAAGGAATCTTGAAAATCATCCACTCTGATGTATGCGGTCTGATGTCATCCAGTTCTTTGAGTGGGTATGTTTATTATGTCTCTTTCATTGATGATTTCTCTAGGAAGACTTGGGATTTATTTCTTGAAGAACAAAGATGAAGTATTCAACAAATTCAAGGAATTCAAGGCCTTGATAGAAAACCACACTGAAAAGAAGTTCAAGGCCTTTAGATCCGACAATGGTGGAAAATCCACTTCAGCAAACTTCAAGTGCTATACAGTGATTCAGAGGGAGTTCACCACTCCTTACAATTCACAACAGAAAGGAGTAGAAGAAGTTACTTCAGAATAGGACTCCAGCAACTCCTATAAGGAAGCAAAGATTCAAAGGAAGCACACCCAACAAACAAACAAAGATAAGTATTTGAATTGTCATTTCTTGTATATTTTGTTTGTTTAAATAATGTCATTCAGTGATGTATATGCTTATGCTCCTAGACTTAGGGTGTGAATTATGCATATTAGAATAATTGCATTAATGAACAGTATACTACTAATATGCATATGATGGGTAAGTGGCCTATGGCACTATACAACATTCCATTGCTACTTATCTAGAATGAAACCTCTTTGCTGACATGTTGGGAGTTGTGCACACTCTTAACAATGTTCTGGTAGAGATTGGAAGGCATCTAGAAAGTTACGGGATATGGATAAATGTTGTATTGAAGCATTGGCTAAGATAATTGCATGACTGTATGACATATTTATTTATGTGTAAGAATTTGTTCTATGAGATGTTTTCTAATCATGCAATTTAACTTGTGTTGTAGGAAAGATCGTATACCATCACCTACAAAAGAAGGATTACAACATTTGTTTCAGCAACAAAGATATCTATTGAAGATGTTGAAGTTCCCAAGATCTTGGATTAAGTAATGGAAGAATGCCATGATCCGTCGATCATGAAGAATGATGGTTGGGATGTGGTCTCAGATCAGAAGGGAAGTCTGCCGTGACTTCCAAGTGGATCTATAAGATCAAGCATGCTGCAGATGGTAGCATGGAGAAATACAAAGCGAGGTTGTAGCTCGTGGCTTCTCCCAGAAAGAGGAATTGATTATGAAGAGACTTTTGCTCCAATAGCCAGATACACTTCCATTAGATCAGTACTTGCTCTAGCTGTTGTGATGAAATGGAAGATACACCAAATGGATGTCAAGAGAGCCTTCTTGAATGGTGTAGTCGAAGAGGAAGTGTATGTGGAGCAGCCACTTGGTTTTGAGACACATGACAGAGAGTAATATGTGTGCAAGTTGAAGAAATCCTTGTATGGCTTGAAGCAAGCTCCTAGGACTTAGTATGGTAGGATGGACATCTTTCTATCTAGTTTGGGCTTTGCCAAGAGTAAAGCAGATTCCAACCTTTACTACAAGGTTGCGAAAGGCAATACAGTGACACTACTTCCGTATATGGATGACCTGTTTGTTACATGAGAAGATAGTTTGATTGCTGATACTAAGAGGAAGCTTGCTGCAGAGTTCGAGATGACGGACTTGGGATGATGCACTATTTTCTAGGCATGGAGGTGTGGCAAAGTGCAGATGGGATCTTCCTTGGATAAGGGAAGTATGCAATAGAGATCCTGAAGAGGTTCAGGATGATGGACTGCAAGGCCATGGCCACCC
This sequence comes from Larix kaempferi, assembly GCA_027924585.1. NCBI lineage: Eukaryota > Viridiplantae > Streptophyta > Pinopsida > Pinales > Pinaceae > Larix > Larix kaempferi. Next base: position 3,565,766 of record BSBM01000852.1, read on the forward strand.
CTATGGAATCAAACCTGAAGCTTATGTGTGATGCTTCATCTGAGCTGGTTGATGTCACCATGTATCGTCAGATGATTGGGTCCTTGATGTACCTGACGAACACGAGACCAGATATTTTCTTTGCGGTGAACACATTGAGCCAGTTTCTGACAGATCCGAGGAGTTTTCACTTGGTTGCTGTAAAGCATATTCTGAGGTACCTGAAGGGTACGGTTGATTATGGGCTCAAGTATGATGTGAATCAAAGGTTTAACCTGCAGGGTTATGTTGTTTCAGATTGGGCAGGCAGTGCTACAGATAGGAAGAGCACATATGGGTGCTGCTTTAGTATGGGATCAGGTGTGATTTCTTGGTTTAGTAGGAAGTAGTCCTGTGTAGCACTGAGTACAGTCGAGGCAGAGTATGTTGCAGCTTATTCGGCTAGCTGTGAGGTAGTATGGCTCTGGAAGCTACTGTCTGAGTTATTTGATCTCTCGCTAGAGGCTACTGGTATCTTTTGTGACAACCAGAGTTGTGTGAAGCTGTCTAAGAACCCAATGTTTCACGACAGGTCGAAACACATTGAGATCAAATATCACTATATCAGGGATATGGTACAGAGAGGAGCAGTGAAGCTCCTGTATATTGCGATGGATGAGCAGGTTGCAGATGTGCTGACGAAACCACTAGCCAGAGTGAAGTTTGAGTACTTCAGAGAGAGGCTTGGTGTTCTTTAGATTGATGACACTTCGAGGAAGAAGTGATGGACACATTTGTTGGAGCCATTCCAAGCATGGTGAGAGGAGGATCCTTCCCATGGCTGTGGATGTAAGCGCTGGATGATGAACATCAGGACGATGCTCCAGTTATTACTCTGTATATGCATCAGGTGTATGCATGATATGTATCAGGAGGATACATTGTATGATCAGGTGGATCATGTATGTGATATGCATCAGATGGATGCATGATATGCATCAAGTGGATACATCGTATGATCAGGTGGATCGTGTATGAGATATGTATCAGGTAGATACTATGTATGATCGGGATGATCATGGATGATGAGCTTCAGGATGCTGCTCCAGATGATATGCATCAGGACGGTGCAGTGATGATGATCAGTATGATCATGAGCATCAGGATGATGCTTCGTGCGATGATGATCAGTTGGATCATGAGTACCAGGTTGATACTTGGAGGTCAGAGATGATATGTGGCAGGTTGTGCAAGTAGCATGTAATCAGTCCTCAGAGATCCGATAGGTTGAGCTGTGTGCTCGTAATCAGTCCTGGGATGAGGTATTGCTATGTAGTATGTAATTAGTCCTGGGATGAGGTATTACTACGGAGACATGTAATTAGTCCTGGAGATCTGAGAGGTTGAGTTGTGTGCTCATAATAAGTCCTGGGATGCTCTTTAGAGATCTTGTCGGTCGTGCAACGACACATAAATGTTCCTGGGATGCTCTTTAAAGGTATTGTCTATTGTAATCAGTCCTGGAGATCCGAGAGGTTAAGCTGTGTGCTCGTAATAAGTCCCGGGATGCTCTTTAGAGATCTTACCGATCGTGCTGCGGCACATAAATGTTCCTGGGATGCTCTTTAAAGGTATTGTGAAGGGGATGCATGTAATCAGTCCTAGGAGATCTTGCCGTTCGTGCTTAGGCACATAAATGTTCCTGGGATGCTCTTTTCAGGTATTGCATCAGCACATAAAATCAGTCCTGAGAGACCACCTCTATCAGACCGTTCACACAGATGATGAATACCTACAGGTAGTGGGCCTACATCCAGTATGAAAGAGGACTGGCTCTGTAGAACTTCCTATGACGAGTAGATTCAGAGATTGATTGAGATAGCAGCAATAGTGACAATAACGATGATTCGAGGACAATGATTCACTTATGATGATCCAGAGAAGAAGACTTGTGCCTGTAGTTATGTGTCGAGAAATACCTTCCTAGTTAAGAGGGAGTGTTGATGTATATGTAACTTCGGAATGTATTTCATCTATATATTATTGTACTCCTATAGAGATATATTATTCCTCTATACAAAAGTGTCGTCGTTTGTATTGACAAGTGTCGCAAGTGGTGTAACTTGCTGATGGGTTATTAGACCACCTAGTAGAGGGGTCAGCCCGATATAATGTAACCTGGGGTTATTAGGATGAGTTAGACAAGTCGGCCCCATAGGTTTATTAGGCAGCACAGGACAAGTATAAATAGAGATCAGGAGATCTCTATTTCATTCATCTCATTAATCACTCTTCTATCACTTGGAAAGTGGCACACATGTGAGGAGGAGGATCAGCATCTAGGAGAAGACTATCTCTTGTACTTTGGTTGTATCATTGCTCTCTCTATCTCTGAGGAAGTTGTGGATTTTTTCACCTTTATGGTTTTCCCCAGTGAAACTTTGTGTGTCTCTTGTCTCATGTGATTGCTTGGTGTGATTGATATGCATTGTTATACTTGATATGTTGTACATGTTATTCTCTCAGTAAAGATCCTAGAGTATATTCAATTAATGCTAAAAAATTAACATATGATTGTGCATTAGACAACACCAACATGGATTTGAGCTCCCACGTACCTTGAGTATATCGGGAGAAACTCCTAGGATTCCTGAAACCAACTGAGCTAACCATTTGGCCGTCTTGGTAGAGCAATACACCAAGAACAACACTCGGGGAGCTACTACGCACGTACTATCAGGTAGTTGGGTTATATGGCCAGGGGTACGGTCCTAATCCTCCCTGGTTATTGCTTTGAAAAATTGGGCCGAGTATAACTGTTGGACCCTGGAGTATATCTCGAGTTGCGAAGCCTTGACAATCCCGTGAGGTTCCAGACTTTTGAATCCACACCTATCACATAAGTTTGCTTGCGGCCTTAGTTTGTGTAGATTTTTCTGGACTGCTTTTTCTTTTGTATAGAATACCCTTAGGAGAAGTTCTGGTTCAGTCATTCTGGCTGAACAACCTTTGAGAAGGTACCGCAAAATTTTGAACTTCCCACCCGAATACTCCCTTAATCAGGAGGTAATTTCAAGGGTAAGCATGGCCACACAAGTTACGGTTGTGTCACCTGAAGCAGAAAACTCCAGTATGGAGTCCGAAGCGAACATGTTTCCTCCTGATTCACCAACATCTAACCTGTCAAGGGTTGAAGAGGGAGAACCTTCCACTTCACAAGACACATCCTTCCATTGCGTGATGGCAGGAGAACCTGGATCTTTAGAATGTTTAAATGCATCCCAGGATGACCCTGTATCCGCAGCTTTCGGTCCATCTGCATCCTTTTGGGATACTTCTCTCAGGCAACAATGGGCCCACTTGGCTATAGATCTGGAGCCAGAAACCACTCCTTTTCGTTGGGCTCCTCATGCTCAGCATTTGGCTCCAGTATTTGATTTCATGGACCAACTATGCCAACGTGGCGACGAACTTCAGCACTAGAACCTCACCCGAAGAGGAGATGCTTCGGAGAAATCTATTTTTCAAAACACTCCCATTCACTCATTATCACTTACTTCACCGAAGACACCCATCCACAACGTGACCACTTATGAACCTGGTCAACCTTCATTTCCTGCGAGCACACCTCTCAGTCAGGGGACTAGTTCTGTACCTCAAATGACTCAAAACGTTGAAGGACAATAGTCCAACACCCCTCTTGCTACTACTGGAACATTACCCACTCCTCCCCCACCCCAAAACTCGCTGGGAGGATACGCCCTACCTCCTGGTTTCATTACAAGTAATGTTCCTTCAATAGTATCTAGTCAAAATCAACCCATTATGAGTCAACCATCCACTGGCGACCAATACGTGGTCACTGGGGGGCATTCCTCATTTTCTAGCCATAATTAGAGTGGAGGACTGCTAATTGGTATTTCCCTTAGCATCTCTTTACCTATTGTGGGATCCACCATGGGATTACCTCACAGTGGCGGACCGTCCAACCAACCTCAACCACCATGGAGTCAAGCGGATCCAGGTTATCTTAACCCTGTGTCGGGACAACTCAATCCCGGAAACTCATACACTCCATGGGGATATTTCAATGTTGCACCAATTGGACCCCCCGCCAACTTTCCCTCATGCCCCACCACCCCCACCACCATCTGGTCCACCTCCTTTCGGAGGGGGCGAACCTCCACCTCCTGGAAGAGGTGGAGGCCCTCCCCATTTCGGTAGCGGAGGACCACCCATTACAGTGGAGGCGGAGGACCACCACCTTCTGGTAGTGGCGGACCCCCACCTTATGGAGGAGGCCCACCTCATTCTGGTGTTGGTGGCCCACCTTATTCCAGCGGTGGCATAGGACCACCCCCTTCTAGTGGTGGTGGACCCCCACCTCACGGAGGAGGCCCACCTTATTATGGCGGCGGAGGTGGTGGCCCACCCTATTCTGGCGGCGGCGGTGGAGCCCCACCTGCCGGCGGTGGCGGAGGACCCCCACCTTCCGGCGACGACGGAGGACCCCTACCTAGAGGTCCACCTTATTCCTGCGGTGGAGGACCCCCACCTCCTGGCGGCGGACCACCCTATTATGGAAGCGAACCTACATATGGCCCACCACCCAACCCCGGAGGACCACCCCCTTATGGCCAATTTCTGACAAGAACACCTTATAATCAGTCGATTCAAGGTCCCACTGGTCCATATATGCCCTATCAATACTATCAGTATCTGCAGTCGAACCAACAGTTGCCCTTTTTGGCTACTTTGGACCTACTCGACCTGTCTCATCTAACCAACAATCCCATATTCCACGGTTATAATTGGCCACCCATTCCGTTCAAGTTACCCTCTAATATTCCCAAATTTGATGGAAAACCCGGTGAGGACCCGAAAAACCATGTGATGACCTACCATCTGTGGTGCTCATCCAATTCCTTGATGGATGAATTGATCCGTTTAAGGTTGTTTCAAAGGACCCTCAATGGCCCATGTAATGTCCCTTTTTTGAAATTTATTAAAATGGTGAAATTTTCAAAATTTTCCACTAGTTCGACCTTTGACTAGTATTGGTCTCTTGGTCTCCAAATGCTCCCAAATTGTTACTGAAGGTGTATGGATGATATTAGGAAATAATTATGATATTTAGGGATGCTTTAGATTCTTCAAGAGGCTTCTGTAACTCTCCTTTAAGTTCTGGACAAAGTAAGGATTCCACCCCCCAACCTAGGGAACTAGTAATTTTCCTCTATGGCAGTTCATTTGGATGGGTATATTATAACTTTCAATTGGGAATTTCTCTTAATGTGACCCACCTTGTCCATTTGGATCTAATTTCACATTATTACTAACTTGGACTTCATTCTTGGCATTTATTTGAACCTTAGCATCCATTTGACAAACTATCATGAGTATGGCCAAGGGGCTTAGGTCATTGTGACCCAATGCAAAATTTTGGGACATGACAAATCCTCCCTTCCCAATATTGCTTGTCCTCAAGCAATTTCAACACATTTATGTGGAAGAACCTACTTTCTTTCCAAAATTTTGCTTCCCAAAACTTCTCTTCTGGAACCTTGAGTAGAGCCACCCATGCACTACAATTGTGTGTTTCCAAAAGCAAGGAGATGTGGATTTTCTTTTTCATTTTGATATCCCTTGTAACATCACCACTAAACACCAAAATGTTAATTAAATCCATCAAAACCATGTTTTCACAATTACTCTTTACCTCTTTTATATTTTGGAAACCCCTTATGATACCATTGTAATTCTTGAAGTTGCCACTGAGTTGCCCAACTTTCAGTCTTCGAGATCCCATGAATAGTTTGGAGAGGAACCACCATGCTTGCTACTGCACTACTCTGATCAAAATCACTTTATTAAGTGGGGAATCCATCTCCCATAGTTCTTGTTTCCCCCAAAAATTGAAATCAATGGGACTATAAATTATCCCAAGGTCCCATTGCTTGTATTGCACTCCAACAATTAAGAGTGCTCTCCAACCCATACCACCAGGAAAGAGAATTCTTGGATCCCATTTTCTTGTATGTATTCTTCCAAACATCATGAGTACAAAAGATATATCATAAAAAGTAAGCACCATAATAAAAATGTACATCAAGTAGGTGTCTCATCAAAGAATCATGAAAGTGCTTAGACCTCCAAGTAAGTAGACCACCATTTGCCAAGTGCGTACAAGTTTCAAGTGACCAACCAAGTCTGATCCAATGACATAGGTGAGGATCCCATGTCCTATAATGCTGCTCCAAAAGGATGTAAGATGCATCAAAATATTCAGCCATGTGTTCTTTCATCTAAGAAGTGAATGAAGAACCTCCACTAAAATCTGAACCAAGTAGGGAGCAAAGAAAACAGTGAGCCTTCAAGGGCCTCACAGAAGTACCATTTGTGTAGCCATGAATATGTGTATCATCATAAGGTAAAAGAAGATGCTTCTGCAAATGTAAATAATGAGGTGCTCTAGTCATGTCATCATCAAAAGGAGAGGTAGGAGTTTGATACCCCTCATGTGGCACCATTAGAAAAAAACCTTTCACCCAATTTTCATCCCCAATTGATGTGGTTGAAAAAGTAGGGGGTGAGGAATTATGAACCAACCTTAAATATTTACAACTCTTACCCATTGAAATCTTTAAGTCATCTTCTCCATAATTGGCTGGTCCAACTATTGTGAGATCATGTGCCTCCTCCAAGGCTTTGCAACTCTCTCCATGAGGCAACTCATAATCCCTCTGAACAAGGACAAGTGCTTGTATTTCTTTTTGTTTAAGTGTAGCATCTTCAAGCACCTGCATATCAACATGTACCTCATGTTCCACCATTACATGAGGTTCCTCCTTTGTGACATAAATTCTTTCATCCATTGCCTTCTCTTCCTCGAAAGGAGAACCACTGCTCCCTCCTATTGTCAAATTTCTTCCAAATTGACTAGCAAACAATTCGAACCCTTGCATTAGTTGTTTTGTCATGTCTTCAAATAATGGTTTCAGTAATTTCCTAAGGTCCTCATTCTCCTCTAAGGTTCCTTTCTCATCCTTACTCACGGTTACCAAAGAATGCACTTCTTCTCCTACTTCTTCCCTTTCACCAAAGTACTTTCAGTTTCAGTTTCTAAGGGTGGGGGCTGATTTCTTTGACTTATTGTTCTCACGAATATCATACCACATTAGGTGCCAATATCATGCTCCGATAACACTGTAATGTCCCTTTTGTGAAATTTATTAAAATGGTGAAATTTTCAATTTTTTCCACTAGTTCGACCTTTGACTAGTATTGGTCTCTTGGTCTCCAAATGATCCCAAATTGTTATTGAAGGTGTATGGATGATATTAGTACATAATTATGAGGTTTGGGGATGCTTTATATTCTTCAAGTGGCTTCTGCAACTCTCCTTTAAGTTCTAGACAAAGTAAGGAGTTTGACTAGCAATTTCTCTTTGACTAGTATTGGTCTCTTGGTCTCCAAATGACTCCAAATGCTTGTATAATGGGTCTGAAGGTATTTGAGAGGTATTAATACATATAACAGAGATTGATGGATGCTTAAAAACCCTTAAAACACTTCTTCAACATTCATTTAAAATATGGACAAAGTAGGGAAGATTACTAGTAATTTCGAGCTTCAAATCCATCAAGGGTAGTGGACAAAGATGGCTTCCCAAATGCTGTTAAACCCTTCCAAATTTCTGAACAGAGGTATGGTAATTATAAGTGGCTTTAATTATCTCCCCAATGTATCCTTAATTAATTCTTATGGCCTTTTTCAACTCCTTAAAATCATATGTTTATATGCAAGATTTCACATAGGGGGAAAAGCTAGTTATTTTCACCATGACTTATGAAATTTGAATTTTAGGTGCCAAGGGCTTATGCTCTATTAATGAAACTTCTTCAGAACTTTAATAACACTCCATACATCAAAAAAATCACAGAGAATGACTGATATAACTCGAAATAGTGTCTCTTCAAACTCCAATAGTGTTTGGTATTTTTACATAACTCCACTTAGTATTTCGACCTGATAGTATAATGAGCAGTAAAAATAGAGTATATATATCAGATTACAAATATATGGGGCCTCTATATCTATCCCAAATATTTCATCACCTAAACAGATGCGCCTCTCCTCAAGGAGCAAGAATATGCCAAGAGATAGAAGAATGGTTGTAGAAGCAAGTTGAAAGAGATGTGACCATGAGCTGCCTTGTAGCTTCAACTTGTAACAAAATACTCCATTAAAGCTCCAAATGAAAGGTCTAAATGGCCTTTCCAATTACCAACTAGGATGGGAATCTGTCACCCTCGAAATTGGTTCTAAGGCAAGTAGAGTAGCACTCCACTAGCTCTCCTCTCCCAAATGCAAAATGCAAATTCTGAAATGATCAAAAGCTACTATCCGTCTTTGTTATTGTCTTTTATAAAACTCTAAGTTCCTCCATGGGTAGAATTCCTTCCAAGAGATTCATGCCAACTCAAGTTGGGAAGAGATTCCCAAGTATGCCACTTGTCCTTCCAATTCTAGCCCTCTCCTTCTCCAAATTCGAATTGGTGTCTCTTTGGCTGCCCTAACTCACTTGAGTGCCCTCTTGGAGGCTATTTGTATCCCTCACGTGTCATATATGTCAGATGTCAGCCTTCAGGTCTGATTTGTGTCATAGGTGTCATAGCATCTTCATCATTGTTGTCATAGAGCTAGGGAATCTAGTCCAAGTGTCTCACTAGCTCCAAAATGCCTCTTCCTCTTCCATGGGAGTTACTCTTCCACTCCAATTTGACCTTAATTGATTCATGCCAAGTATATTGACCTTCCAACTCATCCCAAGAAACTTGGGCTTCTTATGGATTCAAAATGACAAGAGGAGGATGCCATGCGGCATAGAAGATCTAGCTTGTGTGGGTCCCACATCCTCCATGTTTCTTCATGATCAATTGCCACTTTTATTTTCCCTTGTATTTATTTATTTAGCTCTTTTATTAAATATTTGTGCCATTCTAATGTTCAAACATCATTTATTATCCCCCTTATTTCAAATCCCAAGGATTCCACCCCCCAACCTAGGGAACTAGTAATTTTCCTCCATGGCAGTTCATTTGGATGGGTACATTACAACTTTCAATTGGGAATTTCTCTTAATGTGACCCACCTTGTCCATTTGGATCTAATTTCACATTATTACTAACTTGGACTTCATTCTTGGCATTTATTTGACCCTTAGCATCCATTTGACAAACTATCATGAGTATGGCCAAGGGGATTAGGCCATTGTGACCTAAGAGCACGATTCGAAAAGCAGTCTTCAATCTTAATGCTCGGGCAGCTCAAAACTACAACATTGTAGAAGACTTGGCTCAAGCTCCTTATGCCATGTTGACGCTAGATGTATTGCAGAACTGTCCCAACCAGTGCAAGACTCTTCTCGTTGCCATTGGCGCGGTTGATCCAGATTCTTCTAATACAATCATGTTCTGACTCGAGTACTTTAAACCGAGGCTTACCCACCAACTGGTATTTCAAGTTGCCACAAATATTGCTGGGAAGACGATCCAGGGTACTGTGTTAGATGAGGGTGCTTCTACCTTGGTCATGCGATATCGTGTTGGAGAGCCATTGGTTCTCCCGAGTTAAATTATTCTCCCCCTACCCTGAAAGCATTCGACGGTCGTGGATTTCAACCCCATGGGTTGTTACAAGCCTTGGCAGTAGAATTGGGAGGTAAGACCGCCACCATTAACATGGAAGTAGTTGCAGCCCCTTTGGATTATAATCTCCTACTTGGTCGTAATTGGTTTTATCCCATGACTGCAGTCACATCATCCGTCTTCCGCAATGTGCAATTCCCCCACTAGGGCCGAATTGTCACTGTCGACCAACTAGACTTTTGTACACCGAACACTGCTAGTCATCCTGGTGATAACGTCTCGTTACTCGGGCAATCTTCGCAACCACATGAGAGTGTGGGGGTCGACGTCATAAAAGACTCATCTCTTATGGGTGTCTTTCCAACCCCAGATCCCCCTAACCATGTTGCCACAATGAACATGATATCATCTTTCCCCAACTCCATCGATCAATGGCTGGTACCCGACGAAGCCACCATGCATTTGATTGGAGATAACATGCCTCTTTCACCTGCCGAAATCACTTATGAGGCTATCCAGTCAGCACCAGAGGATCACTTAGCTGTGGCCTCTACATCTTGTTCTCTACAACGGACATCATCCTTACTAGATCCCTTGCTCCATAATTTTCATTCCGACGAGTCCATTATGGAGATTATGAGCGCAGATGACCCTCTGTGGGAAGACCTCCACCACTGATCGTCTTTCCTACCCCCATTGGATTCTGTGGAGAACAACATCACCACCATTTTCACACCGGATGCCTATCCTTTCTCACAGTCACCGATACTTACGTGTCATACGGTCACCGAGGGAAACTTGGAAAACATTGATCCTACCATTTCGGTAGACATCTCGGTTACCCTTGGTGTCATGGAACATATGCGTTTAGTCTAGAACTATTCCCCCGAAGAGATCACCATTTTTACGGCCTTATTCAAGCAATTCCGTGACGTGTTTGCTTGGACCTATGAGGAGATGCCCGGGATAGATCCTGCTATCGTTTCACTTGAGATTAAAACCTATCCCGATGCTAAACCAGTCCATCAAAAGTTACGACCGGTACACCCTCGAAAAACTGCGGCAATTAAGGAAAAAATTGAAAATCTCTTGAAGGCCTGCTTCATCTACCCTGTTCCATTAACAGAATGGGTCTCAAATGTTGTCCCTGTGGCTAAGAAACAGGGAACCATCCGCATCTGTGTCGATTATAGGGATCTGAACAATACTTGTCCTAAGGAAAACTACCCCACTCCCTTCATCAATCAAATCATAGACAATTGTGCTAGGAGTGTCATCTTCTCATTCATGGATAGCATGGATGGCTTTTCCGGTTACAACCAGATTGAGATCCACCCCGTCGACCAACATAAGATGACTTTAATCTTCCCTTGGGGCACGTTTGCTTATCGCAAGCTCCCTTTCGGTCTTAAAAATGTCGGTATCACATTCCAGCGGGCCATGTCGTACACTTTTCATGATGTGAAGGACTTTGTGGAACCCTATCTTGACAATCTCCCTACTCATTCACAGTAGCGTGAGTTCCACATTGATCATCTGACGGCCGTATTCCTTAGATGTAGGTGGTATAACATCCGCCTGAACCCTCACAAGTGTATTTTCTGCGTTGAGTCTGGACGCCTCCTGGGTTTTATTGTTTCGAAAGACAGGATTTGCATTGATCCCTTGAAGGTGGAATCTATTGTCGCTCTCCCACCTCCTACAGACATTATGGAACTACAAAGTTTGCAAGGGAGGCAGCTTACCTACGGCATTTTGTCTGTAATTTTGCTCAGAAGACACAGGGCTACATGAGATTACTGAAGAAGGATGTCCCATTCATCTGGGACAAGCAAGTGCAACAATCCTTCGACAGTCTGAAGCATGCCATTACCCATGCCCCTGTGCTCCAACCGCCAATTACTACAAGGATTACATCCTTTATCTTGTCGCTTATGCCACCATGATCGCCATGGTCCTGGTCTAGGAAGAAAACAATGCCCAGGAGCATGTGATTTATTACCTCAGTAAGGGTCTTATTGAATCTGAAACTCGTTACTCACATGTCGAGAAACTCACTCTCGCGTCAGTCATTTCCGTCCAAAAGTTTCATCATTACATACTGCTCCGCACCACCACCATTATCGTCGACTCGAACCCCATGTACCACGCATTGACACGTCAGGTACTCGAGGGCAAGTATTCACGCTGGATTGTGATACTTCAAGAATTTGATCTCCTCTTCGAGAAGGCCAAGTCTAAGAAGTCTTTGGTGTTTTTCGAGCTCATTTGTGATCTTCCCTGTGTTGATTTAGGATCTGAGCCCAACAATTCCCTTCCAGACGAATCGTTGTTCCTCATCAACACGACAGACCCATGGTATGGAGATATTACTTTATATCTTCAAACCCAACAGTTCAACCCCCAACTGTCTCGTGACGATCGTTGTCGTATATGTCACCACACCAAGTATTACTTGATCATTAGCGATACCCTGTATCGTTGTGGAGTAGATTTTTTTCTTCGACGTTGTCTGATACATGAGGAGGATGAACACGTCTTGAATGACTATCACTCTGGGGCTTGTGGCGGTCATCCCTTTGGGATGGATACAACCCAGAAGATACTACACGCGGGATATTATTGGCCATCCATCTTTAAAGATTGCATTGAGGCCGTCAAAAAATCATGTCCCCCATGCCATCATTTTCAAATGAAAAAGTGCTCCCACCAAGCCCCGTTACACCTGGTTATTGCCGTCAACTCCTTTGCGAAATGGGGCATAGATTTCATGCACTGTAAGCCTACCACGGCCGGGGGGCATGGTTACATCATAGTAGCCGTGGATTACTTTACTAAATGGGTCAAGGCTATGCCTACATACAACGAAGATGACAAAACCGCCGCACTCTCATGTTCAACCATGTCATTTCATGGTTCGGAGTTCCACAAGCCATAGTCACTGACCATGGATCTCGCTTTCAGAACCATATAGTAGACGAATTGAGAACCAGAATGGGTTTTCGTCACGAAAACTCAACCCCTTACTAGCCACAGTCCAATGGACAAGTAGAGGCCATTAACAAGGTCTTGAAAACCATGATTCAACGCATGGTTGGTACGCATAAGTCAAACTGGCATAACATGCTCTTTTCAACACTATGGGCATATCGGACCTCTGTCAAGACTGCCACCGGATTTTCACCATTCCAATTATTTTACGGATTGGAGGCGGTCCTACCTATAGAGTGCGAGATTCCATCTCTCAAACTCGCAATTGAACTTCTCCTGAACACTACTGCCGAGGAAGAACGCTTCCTTTACCTAGAGAAACTTAACGAGACCCGCCGCGATGCTGCTCTTGCCAATGAGGCACATAAGAAACGCATCAAAGCACAGTATTATAGGCCAGTTAAACCTCGTGTCTTTAACGAGGGTGATTTGGTCCTCACATATGAACAAAAGCATGATAAGCTGGGGGCAGGTAAGTTCGAGTCCATGTGGCATGGACCGCACATAGTGAAACGTGTTCTGGAGAAAGGAGCCTGCGAACTAGAGGACTATCATGGGATATCTTTGGGAGAGCCCCGCAATGGCCTGTACTTGAAGAGGTACTATTCCTGAGTTTTTCACGCATAGGTATCTTGTATATACTGTACATGGCGTGTGTTTTGTGTGGTGTGATGCTTTGTTTTAGTGTGTCTAGATCTTGTTTCGCTACTTATACCATGTTTTTTCTGCATGTGTAGATGGCAACTTGTTATGGATTTGCGGACGGCGCTAGCCGACATACCCATAACCTTGCTTCGGTAGCCTGGGTACTTTATTCTCCCACTAGCGAGCTTATGAGCTCAGGAAGAAGTTGTCTAGGATACTCAACCAATAACACCGCAGAATACCAGGCGGTGATTGGAACCCTAACTGGCGCTCTTTCCTTGGGTATGAACCACGTTGTCATCCATCTGGATTCACAACTAGTGGTTTCTCATCTTAACCGGATCTACGCTATCCGCGACCCTACTCTACTCCATCTCTTCCGATGAGTTCATCTTCTGGAAAGGTCCTTTGAATCTATTCAATACCTACACATTCCACGAGACACGAATATAGTTGCTGACTCGATGGCCAACTTCATTTTAGATTGGTACATTGCACACACATAACATATTCATAAAATATAAAGATAGACATAACATGTAAATCATCCATTTTATAAGCAAACATATAAACAAGATCTCATTAATCACCAATAGAACACAAGATGTATAAAACCGCCAATAGTGTCTGTATATATATAAATCGATACAAAATGGTAGCATTGATACAAAAGTCTGAAGCATGCTAGCTTTTAGTAAGAGTCATCTCTACAAAATATGAAGCTCATAAGCTTTCAGTATATACATAAGTAAAACATGCGCCTAAGCCCTAGGTCGCGCAGCCCTAGGCCTCGTAGCACCAAGCTTCTCATGGAAGCAGACTACGGCCTCGCCACCTTCCGGAGCAGCATGCCGAATCGAACTGATACTCCAACCGTCAGTTTCTGATAGCGACGGGGTAGGTCATGGAAACCCGGCTATGGGATGTCCAAGTTCATCCTCTGGAGGTTCTCCTCTACCGCCTCTAGCTCCTCCAAAGCATCACGGACCGCAGGGCACACCTCCAGTGCTACTCCTCTCCGCACAAGGCGAGAGACTCCAAGTGGTCGCTCTGGACCCACGTCTGCAGGAAAAATGTAAGAGTCATCAACACTACTCCAAAATAATCATAAAATGCATAAAATGAAAAAACACAAGCAGTTGTTCTTACCGATATCATCCCACTGCGCTCCCTCGGGAAGCGCCAAGTCCGGGTCACCTCGGAAGTCTGTACTGTGGTACGGGTAGTCCTCCACCATGAGGATCTGTCCCTGCAACCATGCGAAGAACCCTGTACCATAACTGATGATGGAACCCCTGCCACCATGGCAAGCCATCACCCCTGCCACCATGGCAAGCCATCACCTCTGCCCACTAAGTAAAAAATGATTAACCGGGTATAAATGAATCCAACTATAGAAAAATGACCCACATTAGAATAAATTAAAAAGGGAATATGCTCTTTTTCAATATAAATAGGGCTAAATAGTAAAAAGAATTACTATTTTTTTTACCAAGTTGGAGAGGTGGAAAGTGACATTTGGAGCTATTCTTCTTTTGCTGATTCCAGGAGCTGTGATCCATCATTTCAGGTGCCGTCAGTGACAGGTAACCCTAAAATTGTCTCTTTAACTTTCTAGTGGTTTATAATTTGCTTTTTATTGCATTTAGGTAGGTTTTGCGCATGTTAGGTTGGGGGATTTACGCTCACGGGTTGACACAGGTCGCCCTTTCGGGATCTGTGCCGGCAAAAAACCCAAAAGGGAGTTCTGCGCTGGCGGTGCACTGTCCAAATGGACGTTCTGCGCCAGTGCAAACGGCCAACTCAAAACCAAAACCCACTCAAATGCAAACTCTTTTGATGGTTGGGAAAAGTTCTAAAGGTTTTAAAATGTCTTTCTTGACAGGTTTGGAGTGAGCACGATGGTTCTTGAGTGGAGAGAATGCAAGCATGAGCTCGGTGATGCGCAAGCGGAAAATGATCTGCAATGTGTCGCTGCGTTGAGAAACTGTGGGCTACTCAAGTACTTTCGAGTGCCAGGGATGAGGTCCCAAGTACCTTTACTAACATACCTGTTCCAATGTTGGGACCCTATACAGTAGCATTTCCAGATTGGTGAGCACACGCTGACCATAGATGTCGAGGACATCTATTTTTTGACAGGGTTGTCCCAGCGAGGGGACCCTGTGTCCTTGACCGGATCACGAGGTGGTGATCACTCGGTAGAGGACATGATCTAGTAGTGGTGTAGTCCAGGTACGTCAATGATTGGTGGGAAAATTCCCATCAAGGATGTTCGGGATTGCGCTCTTTGGACGGTACTCTTTACCATCGTGCGAGTAGCTGCCAGCCGATCTGCTCATTTGGCGAGTAAATCCTAGATGATGTGTGCCGAGGAGTGCATGGATCCTACCATGTTCAACTGGTGCGAGGGGCTTCTCACCAGTCTTCGAGATCAATTAAACAAATGCCAGCGCGGGGCACTGAAGCAGTTTGGGTACGGTTCGGTGGTGGTGTCCTTTATGCTGGAGTGGGTGCCCCACTTGTGCCTGCAAGTAGAGATCGAGGATCGGGATGAATGCAATCCTCACATGACCAGGTGAAGTATGAACGCGATCCTCACATGACCAGGTGAAGTAAAGTACCACTTTGATCCTATTTTTTGTGGTTGTGGTCTTTTCGCGCATATTCTCAGGTATGAACGACTCATCGAGCATCTTTTTGTCATTATTTCGCTCATTAAATTCAATTATTAATGGCACCGAGCTAACTCTTTGTTCTTTCTCGTGCTCGTAAAACAATGAGAATAAGTCACCGAGTTACAGTTTATCGCTTTTTCGGGCTCGTTAAACTCCTACGAAAAAGGAACTCCCCGGAGTCTTTTCTTTAAGCTCTTTTCAGGCTCTCTAAATACGAAAAGGTCGCCAAGCGAACTTGATGCGTTCACGCTTGTAAAAGTATTTGAATGATCATCTTCCTGGTGATAGTTTACCCCTTTTCAGACCCGGGGGCACTATTTACGAAAAAGGAATACTCCAGCCAATCATGACTGGAAGAGTCCTCTCTCGCGTTGTCTTACCCTTTTCTGGGCGAAGAGGCTAACTTTACAAAAAAAGACCTTTGGATTCTTCTTTAGTTCTTTTCAGACTCTCTAAATATGAAATGACGCCGAGTTTGCCTTCTATGGACTCATTGAAACTCAACATCGAAGGGCCTGTCATGGGATGAACCCCTCCTTTCCCAGGTTCATAAAACATTTGGGATTGGACTCATCTATGAAATGAGCTATACCGAGCATCTGTTTACCCTCCTCAAGCTCGTTAAAAAACAAGTGAGGCACTCATCAGTCATGATGGGGAAAAGGAAATATTTTGTGTTACACTTTATTTACGGGAACTGCATCGTCGCTCTTGAACATGGCACTCATTTTCATTTGCATACAGTGCTTGGGTCATCCATTTGTCTTCGAGTCATACCGATTCCATGAGTCATGTCACTCCTTTCGGTCATCCAAAGAATGTCTCCACTATCAGTTCCATTAGGGGTCAGTACTGTTCTCGTCATGTCAATATTGGCAAGTCATGCCATTCCCATGTTCAAGAGATGTCCATCTCCATCTCTCATCATCTGCAGTCAGTGCAGCTTCTATCATGTCGGTCTACCTTGAGTTAGTATTGCATGTTACTCTACCGTCCGATCTACTCCAAACATCTGTTATCGAGTTTCATGTCGTTGATGGGGGATTCATTATGGCCCTCCTTCGACGGATTCATCCTTTTCAACTTCAACACATCATCCTGGGATTGAATCTAGGGACCAATCGAGTAGCTTGGGCCTGCATGCCTCAATGGAAGGTTACCTTGCTTTCACCATGAGTTTACATCATTGACTCTTGATTGAAAGATTTCATCAGGTGTTCGACCTCAACTCATTTATTCACGCTTGGTGATATGTACTGTGATACCTTGGGGATCATTGACATCAATGGTGATTTCCCTCGCACTTGTTAACAGTATTCATCAATGACCGGTAATCAAGTGGTTTCTACCATGTTCGACTCCAAAACATTGTAATCACATGGATAGATTCGTATCATTGCGGGTTCAGCTTGAAGACCCTGGGAAGTCATATTCTACCCAGGTTGCGATGGATATTGTTTGAGTCATATTACACAGATCCACTTTTGTATTGGTCGTGGTTGTGTTATCATCTCATCATGGATCTACGATTGTGTCTAGTAGCCATGATTATGTTCAGTCGGTCTTTACTACCATGGATTTGCAATGTATTGGTCGGCAGCCATGTTATGAGTCATGTGAGACTTGTATCTCAAAGTTAGTTGTACTGCAGCAGCATCCTCCAGCCAGGAAGTCCTTTCCATTTATACACTTCACCTGTCTTGTTTTTCCAACTTCATGCTTTGGCCCGGGCATTCTGTTACACCTAAATCTCGTCATCATGATTCCCTTATTAACTCAATGCCTCAATCCCTGAAGTCCCTTTGAACAAGCAAGTCATGTTAGAGCAAGTTGATGTCCTTTTTCCACATTTATAGTTGGGTCGGTGCACATTGTCCTTGAGCAAGAAGCGCCCAACTAGGGCCGACGCATAATGTAAACTGCCAGCCTACACCGACGACGCAGAGTATCTTTGTACAACCTGCGTTTCCCTTTCCTGACGCTGGTTGTCTTCATGCAACTTGCGCTGGAGTTGGTTAATTAGGATAAAGGTAGATTTCGAGCGATTTCTAGAAGTTGGATGAGGTGGATCCCTATCCCTAACTCCTAGGTGAGCTGTCCTACGGTTCCCTAACCTCAAGAGAGGATCCCTTAGCCCTCTCCCCATGATCCTCAACCTACTCTATCCAATTGGTCCTATAAATACAAGATCCTTCTCCATTCCAAGGGGAGGAAGTCTATAGCACTTACATGCTGGTGAAATTAGCTTAGGATATCCCTATCCATCTATTGGGAGACTCCCACTTCCTTTGGAGGCATTGACTTGGCTTGTTGGAGGAGGATCACAACGTTAAGTCTTGGGTTGTGATCATCTCTCTACTTTGTATTTCCCTCTTTTATACAGTAATATAAACTCTTTCCACAAATGTTATTGTGCTGATAATGTTTGTAGTTTACTTCCTTAACTGTTTACTTAGATTAGTTATGGTTTATGCATGTTTTACTGCTTGTATTGTTTCCATATGTCTTGACAGGTCTTGCAGCTAAAGATCTAACGACCGCGGGAATTGTAGCAACAATGAGGAAGAAGATCTGCAATTTGAAGGTAAGATGTCTAAGTACTTGATCTCTAACTAGATCTAGGAAAGTAACTTTGTATTCTGTCCTTATTTGTTCTAGAATCGCATTGAACTAGGGATATCTTGCTCGCGTCTGCTTGAGTAGATTGTCCAATAACAATACCATGTTAAATTTTTGAGCAAATATGATGAGATTTGAACTTTAAAACTTTAAGTGCATAAATATTGAATACTTGAATCAATGAACCATTCAATCACATGGAACATTCAACCATAACACAAGATGTACCTTGGGGAAAATCCTCAAAACATTGAGGATGAAAAAACGTGGAAAATCTTCAATGTATAATTATGATAGATAGCAGAGAATGTCTTTTTACAAAATAACAGATTGCTTTCGGCACCCCAGGTGCTATGTAAGATAGAATAATGAGCAATAGAGAATAGAGCTCAACTGTATCAACTTTCCATGTGCCCATCAGATTAATGACAAAAAAGAATCACTGCCATGCAATTTGTAGCGAATGGCTGCATGGGTAATGGTGCATCATATGCAAAAAATGTGAATTTCCTTCTTGGAGAATTATCATATGCAAATAGAAGTGCCTTTCCTTCAAGGAAGAAGAGAATTTGCTTCACATTGAATTCATCAATCCTATATAACATATTTATATATTCTTCACATGCATTAGTTTCTATTTCTATCTTCTAACTTCATGATGAACTCACCCTCCATCTGGATGTATCAATCTTGCATGAAGAAGAGAGCCCCAATTCTCATGCAATGCATTAACTCACTGAACCGACTCTTAGGATGAACTGCCCCTTAATTGAAAGCTTTTCCACTTAGTTAGGTGGATAACTTAAGTGTCGTTATGCAAGTGTCGCAACACAAGTGTCATCTTTTAGTTTAACATAAGTGTCATCTTTTAGTTTCACATAAGTGTTGTCATGCAATAACACTTAGTTAACTAGATCTTCTTTGTTATCACTTAGTTAACCATTATTAACTGAAATCATGTTGATTGATTTACTTGTAGTGACCACTGTGAATTCTTTAATTAACTAAGGCATACATTGTGGCTTTAACTGAAGCTTAACAATTCTAGTTCACTTAGTCATCTCATGAGCAATTCGAATTCTATTTTCTCTATGCATTTATCTTTATCTATTATCTTAATTGCATGGTCAATATGTGTTAACTTTAATTATCTATCATATCAGATTATACTCAGAAGATTTGTTAGATGTTGTGATCATATTATTTTACTCTCGGACAAAATGATCATATGCTAAAGTAATTCATTCTAGAGGTGGCCAATCTATAAAGGAGACTTAATAACAATTGATGGCCATGGTTAGTAATACATCACACAACATTAATGCTTCAACATGCAAAGCATCTACCTCTATAACTAGAGGTCCACCCCATGGGTACCTACTATAACTGGAGGTCCACCCCATGGGTACCTACTATAAATAGAGGTCCACATGAGAATATGATTTGACACACAAGTCTCGAACCTTGTCCAACAAGACTTTACAACATCATCACTTTGATACATCAAAGCATTCACCTCAACACATGAGGAATAACCTTTTACAACTGAAGGCCTAGTCATTCTTGAGTCCAACTCAAGAATCTACTCCAAGTTCCTGAGTCCAACTCAGGATTCCTACTCGACACATGAGGTCCAATCCTGGTTGCACAAGATTGTCTTGGAGAATGACTCGTGATGCTATACATTTAACACTTACCCAGGGCTAGAAGGTCATGTCATTGGCTAAGACAAGAAACTAGTTTTTTGCTCAATGGGACTAATACAAATTTCGAATGCAGTGGTCAATTTCAAAAATATCAACCATGGCAGTGATGAGATGACCTTATTACCTTTTCCATGCCCAAGTACACCTGCTCAGGCTTACATAACACTATTATCTTGCTCTGGATCAGTTTGAGGCCTCGAGACCAAATGGTGACAATGTCTATAAATTCCTTTTGGAAGCGAGTTTCAACATGCCATATTACCCAAACGATGGCTTGGATCGACAAATCGTCGATTCCATCATATTTTTAGCATCACATTATAGCTATGGATGCCCCTACCCAGCTTACCGATGTCTAAAATGTCATTTCATTAGATGAGACAAGAAACTAGTTTTTTGCTCAGTGAGACCTAATGCAAATTTCGCATGTAGGGTTCAATTTCAAAAATATCAACAACGAGAGCGATCGGACTACCTTATCACCTTTTTCATACCCAAGCACACCTGATCAAGATCACATAACGTTGTTATGTTGTTCTGGTTCAGTTTGAGGCCCTGGGACCAAATGGTGACAATGTCCCTAAATGCCTTTTGGAAGCGAGTTTCAAGTCGCCATAATACCCAAAATGCGACTCGGATCAACAAACTGTTGATCCATCAGATTCATAGCATCACATTATATCTAGGGATGCCCCTTCCCAACTTACCCATGGCCAGGAGGTCATTCCATTGGCCCAGACAGGAAACTAGATTTTTTCTCAATGAGACCTAATGCAAGTTTCACATGTAGGGGTCAATTTAAAAAATCTCAAGCACAGGAGCAATCAGATGACCTTATCACCTTTTCCATGCCCAAGTACATCTTCTCAAGCTAACAGAACATTGTTATGTTTCTCTAGTTCAATTTGAGGCCCCGAGACCAAATGGTGCCAATGTCCCTAAATGTCTTTTGGAAGCGAGTTTCAACTCTCCACAATATCCAAACGGTGACTCAGATCAACAAACCGTTGATTACATCATAATCGTAACATCGCATTATAGCCAGGGACACCCCTACCCAACTTACCCAAGGCTAGAAGGTCATCTTATTGGCCGAGATATGAAACTAGTTTTTTACTCAATGAGACCTAATGCAATTTTCGCATGCAGGGGTAAATTTCAAAAATCTCAACTACGAGAGTGATCGAACGACCTTATCACCGTTTCCATGCCCAATTACACCTACTCAAGCTCACTAAACAATGTTATGCTGCTCCGGTTTAGTTTGAAGCCCCGGGACCAACTGGTGCCAATGTCCCTAAATGCCTTTTGGAAGTGAGTTTCAATTCACCATAATACCCAAACGACGAATCAGATTGATAAATCTCTAATTCCATCATATTCGTAGCATCGCATTATAGCAAGGGATGCCCATGCCTAGCTTACCCATGGCCAAAATGTCATCTCATTGGCTGAGACAGTAAATCGTTTTTTTGCTCAGTGAGACCTAATGCAAATTTCGCATGCAGGGGTCAATTAAAAAAATCTCAACCATGGGAGCAATCGAAAAACCTTATCACCTTTTCCATGCCCAGGTACACTTTCTAAAGCTCATGGAACACTATTATGCTGCTCCGGTTCAGTTTCAGGCCCCGGGACCAAATGGTGCCAATGTCCCTAAATGCCTTTTGGAAGTGAGTTTCAACTCACCATAATACCGAAATGGTGACTTGCATCGACAAAACGTCGATTCCATCTGATTCGTATCATCGTATTATATCTAGGAACACCCTTTCCCAGTTTATACATGGCTAGAAGGTCACCTCATTGGCTGAGACAGGAAACTAGTTTTTTGCTCAGTGAGAGCTAATGCAATTTTCACATGTAGAGGTTAATTTCAAAAATCTCAACCACGAGAGTGATCTATTGATTGAGTTGTCATTGATGCCAACAATGGACTTGCAGTGGCCATTGGGTTTTCATTGATGCCACCAAATCCCTTGTAGTGGTCATGCTGGATGGATGATGTTGGTTGGCTTATGGATGTTGGTGGATGATGTTTGGAGCCCCTGCACTTGATGCTCATGGTCAAGCCCTTTCTCATGGTGATGGATCCCTTGCACTTGATGCTCATGGTCGAGCCCTTGCTCACGGTGATGGAGCCCTTGCTCGTGTTGATGGAGCCCATGGTGTTTGATGATTTTCTTGGTGGAGACCTTGCACATGGTAGCCATGATGATGTGTTAGTGGAGCCCTTCCTCTTGTGATCCTCTTGCATTGGTGGTCATGATGTGTTGGTGGAGATCTTGCATCATGAAGAATCCCCTAAACAATTGAAGAAGCCCCTTGGATGTATAACAAAGGCTCTTGAATATTGACGTGATTAAAGGTGATGTGCCTTTTGATGGAGAATATGGGTGCAAAGGCACATGCTGAAGACCTCAAGTGGAACCTTTGGACGTGGCACCCTCCAAGCATAAAGTTGGCAAGCACCCCTCCAAATCTTGAGTTGACTACAAGCATATGATGAAGGTTGATTCTTGAATAAAATGGACATGACATTGAATATGGTAAGCTCCTTTGAACATTGCGAAAACTATTTCTTGAAGTGATTACAAGCCCTTGGACATGGCAATCCCTTTGAAGATTGATTATGGTTTCGGTCCTATGTCCCCGAGTTTTGTTCCTATGTCCCTGAGTTCTCCCATGTCCCTGATTTTTGGTCCTATGTCCTTGATTTTTTGGGAGAGAAGAAAGAGGGTTTTACTTGCTTGTCTGAATCTTTGGAGTAACATCTTGTCACCTTGTTTGAATGCAGATCTGGTCCTAATCCATTAAAGGAAATCCACACCTAGGAGGATATCCATCTTGCATCTGCTCTAAGGTTGGTCTAGGTTAAGTTATGCTATGATTTTAGTTAAGAATGGAAGAGTAAGAGGTGAAACAGTAACATCTTCATGTCAATGAAGAGCTGCAAAGTCTACACTACTCGGCTCAAGGCATACTCAACACAAGGAATACTTCACGAGGATCTTAGTAAGTAACAAGGTTCATACCCTTTTGGATACCATTTTAAATATGATTTTGTCTAAGTCTTTAAGGAAAATCATCCCTGCCAGATGGTCATTGTGTAAAGTCATTTCAGACCTTGTTTTAAAGGCATATGGTGACCTCATTTGAGTATGATTTAGCACTTATTAAAATCAACTCAGAACTGAGTTTCTAGGAGCATTTGTTGACCAAGTCCTTGACTGAGTTTAAGACAACATTAGTTGAGTTCTAATAGCATATTTGAATGAGTCTTAGAGCAGATCCTTGATCATGCTGGACTGAGTTTAAGGGGCATATTTCACTGAGGTTTTAGAGCTGAAGTTTGCTGTGTTTTGGAACTGTTTTTTAGGCCAAGGTTGACTAAGCTTAGGGCATGTTAATTTGATTCAGTTTGACCAAGTTAGAGAGCACCTATTTGGATGAGTCTAAAGTGCACATTGAATTAGATTTGAGCAGACCATTAGGCTGAGTATGACTGTGTTTTGAGTTTATTTTAAGGGTTGTACTTGACTGGGCTTAAGAGATTTTTGGTTGACTCTGATTGGCTGAGTTTCATAGAATATATTGATTGAATTTGTTGACTGGCTTAGATCTGAGTTTGATTAAGTTTGTTAAGGCCATTTTGACAAGGTATTTGAAGCTGAGTTTTGAGTAAGCATCATGATTGTATTGATTGAGTTTTCAAGATCATTTTGGGTTGAGTTTATAGACCAACTTGACTGAGTTTTATAGCAGCATTTGAACTGAGTCTATTCGCACAATTTTGAGCATCACTTTGACTGGATTTAAGGGCTTCACTTTTACCATGGTGATGATTTTGAAATTATAACGATCACCATATAACACTTGTAAGCCTCCCTTTACATAATACGTGTGGTAGTTCAGTGGCATGATTGTAACCCTAGCCAGTTTCTTGTTTTAGTTGATGGGTGATACATTTTGGTTGTTAGATGATGTCCTAATAGGAGCCAAGGTTAATGTATTCTAAAGGTACCTATCCAACATTTATGTGGCAGTTTTGAGATGTTTTTGAAAGCTGAGCCATCATCATAATGTTAACCACTTATGAATATGGAGGAATATAACCTCAAACCTTTTTCATACACAACCTTTCTAAAAGTGCCCTTATTGAAAAATTATTCTCTTCTCATTCCGAACATTACTCTTCACCTTCTCAAAGACATGTTTCTTTAATATTTTTCTGGATATATTCGGTTTTGCTAAGCTATAATTCGTTTGAATTTGTCCTTACGTGAGTTAACTGGTCACTAGGACCATGTTCTCCATTCATCCTTCTAAATTTGAAGTTGGCCTTATATGAGTTAACTTGGTGACTAGGACCATGTTCTCCATTCATCCTCCTAAATTTGAATTGATTATTACTTAGCCATTGCAATGAAGTTGGCCTTATGTGAGTTAACTTGGTGACTAGGACCATGTTCTCCGTTCATCCTCCTAAATTTGAATTGTTTATTACTTGGCCATTGCAAGTCTAGAGAAGACACATAAGTGGGAGAGAGTTTTATGAAGCCTTTTTTCCTTGTATCCCATTTTTCATATTTTTTGTCACTTGGACTAAAAGGCCGCATTTGTTGCTTAAAAAAAGTGCAGAGAAGATGGTTGGCACTCGTGAGTAGATAAAAATGTGTGGTGTTGAATAAAAACATGTGGAATAGATGAGTTGGCACTTGAAAATATGTCCTACTTGTTTGACACATGTAGAGTGCTACAATTGTGGATCCATTCTCCATCTATGAACTTAGTCTAAGGTTAGGATTTTACTTTGCTTGTAACTGACTCTTTATCTTACTCTATAAAAGGAAGGAGGACCACATCACTTCATTATTATTAACAAGAATACAGAGAAGAAAGCATAGGGAGAATGTAACCTCTTGGTGTGTGATTCTTCATTTGGGTTAATATAGATTATAGGGAATGAAGATAAGCCAAGGTTAATGAGTGATTAGCATGCAGTGCCCCAACTAGTGTTTCCTATGCTTTTGAAAAACAAATAAGCTTTTAAGAAGCTTTGATTGGGATAAATTGTAGATTGGTTGAATTGCCATGATGTAAAGTGTTGCTTGAGATGAGTTGGAAAGGTTTTGTATTTCTAGCTTGGGATACCTGGTTTACTGTAACATAATCATCTTTCATGTGAAATAGACATATATGTATTTGTTGTCCCAAATTGAGTTGTAGATCTTATTTTAGAGATTTGATTTTGGGTGGTTTTGTTTTTTATTTCTTATGTTGGGTGATTTTGTGTTGTATTTAATATGTTGATTTAATGAGCAGTTGGGTTGATGTAGAGCTAGTTGTCTTGGAATGAGTTGGCACACCTTGACACTTCTTAGTAGTAATTAGCATGGACTAGCATTCCCTGGCACGCCCTCACACTCCTTGGTACTCACTAGCATGTGTGGAACTCCCTGGGACTTGCTGACACTCCCTGCCACTCCCTAGAACACCATGGAATGACCTCTTATTCATTATTTTCCATGCATTTTAGCTTAGTGCTCCCTTGTTTTTCCCTAGCACTCCTTGTCTTGTGTTGGCATGACTTGGCACTCCCTGGGACGCCCTGGCACTCCATATCACATGTTGGAATTTGTCACTTGGCATGTTTACTTGAGACTTTCGTTTGTATAATGCTTGAAAACAAGCTCTTTTAGCAATCTTCCTTCTTTCCACTTCTTTGGAACATGGTTCTCGAGTCTCAACTCTGGCTCTTAACCAAAGCTCCAACTCAAGCCTTAGATCTACTCTTCGAGTCCTTGAAACATCGATGAAGGACCTTGAAACCCCTCATTTGTTGAAGAAGCCCATTTCCCATAACAAAGACCCAAGGTGATAGAACGTGGGTGCAAAGGCCAAAGTTGAAGCCCTCCTCAAGGCTACAAATCCTTGGATGTGGTAAACATGGCACAAGCCTTTGAAGGATGGATGTGG
Organism: Larix kaempferi; assembly: GCA_027924585.1. Taxonomy (NCBI): domain Eukaryota; kingdom Viridiplantae; phylum Streptophyta; class Pinopsida; order Pinales; family Pinaceae; genus Larix; species Larix kaempferi. The sequence continues at coordinate 3,591,992 of BSBM01000852.1, forward strand.
CTAGGCACTAGCCCCTTTGTTGTGACAATGTCCCTAAGAATATTGGAAGTAGTAAAAGTCTCTTCCTTGATGTGGCAAACGCTTTTAAAGGATATTGACGTGGCAAGCCCTTAAGCATGCAAATCCCTCCAAGCAAATTGACGTGGCAAATAAATCAAGTCAAATTTGTTTGTGGTACCCTTTGGATGTGGCAATCTAACAAGTGGATATCCTTTGAACATGGGATAGGTCACAAGTTAATGTTTCTAAAGAGGATGTGGCACTTCTTTTTGGACCTTATCAAGCATCATTTGTATTTGGATGAAAGGTTCATTAAGTCGGTCAAGCCCCCAAATGGATGGGACCCCTTTTCAAGGAACTCTTGTTATTACTTTAATAAGGCTTTAAGGTCGTCCAAGCCCTCCAACGGTTGGGACCTCCCCTCATGATATACCTCTATATATACACTTCAATTCATTCATTTTTGAGATATGTCTTGGGTGATTTAAGTGAGGAGAGCTTAGAAATTTTCGTCCATCAGTAGAGAGGGTGCTTTTATCTCAAGTCTTTGGAGGAGATTCTTCACACAAGTTTTCCTATGATTGATCTGGGATAAGCTCTGAATTTTCGGTGCATATGGATAGAGCATGTTTATTGTTGTAGATCCAAACTCATGTGGAGCTCCAACATGTTCTTTCTTTTATATTGGTCCGGTTTGGAGCACTGAAATTTTCGGCATCTTATCTCTGAGATTTTGGCACAAGTTCAGGTTTTAAGCATTGAAATTTTTGAGCATAGTACAATGGTATGCTATGCCAAGCACAAATATTTGTCTAGGGCAATTAGAACATTGATATATGTTACTAAATAAATAGTATGCAAGGGTTTCTCATGGTCACTTTTGGGATATTTATAGAATTCTTACAACCAACATACTTAGAGCACTATATCCTAGATCACGCACATGTATTTTGAGCAGTTTTATTACACATAAACATTTCCCTTTGACATTTCTTGAAATTCATAGCTCAAGAAAGGATTTCTCTTATCTACAAGATTCAAGTAAGTGCCACAAAAACACAATCCCTACTTCTATTACTCTAAATTTCCATACTCTGTCTCCATGCAACCAAATAATATCCAATATGACAAGGTATTTACATTTACATGAAAGAAAAATCAAATAAAGGTTAGTACCATACCATATCCTTCACTCATTCTACCTTAGAGAAAAAAGAAATCATTATTCTATCCATACATTGTCTATATTACAATCAACTTGCAAAAATATGTTTACATTTCCCATTTTCCACATTTTTACAAATGAAATATTCCATCCATTTCACCATATTCACCCTTCCATTTCATTTACATCATCATTTCTAACGGCTACACTACCACCTGTACCCTTTCCCATTCCAAGGTTCCTACAAAAACCTACACCTACAACACTACAAGAATGAAAGTTACAACACTATAGGAATGTTACAACACTACATGAATGCTACAACAGTACATGAAGGGAAAGTATAAAACACTATAAAGTCTGATGTTGTGAGTAAGGAAAAGTAAATGATCAAAGTTTCTCTATCATTGAATAATGATGGATCAAAGTTCTTAGTGAGACTCTAAGAATTATGCGAAAGTATTGGATATGCAAATATTCTTGAGATTGAATTCTTGCGAGGTTTGATCCTTTTACCAGGGACAATGACACAAGAAACAATGATTACATACAGTGTCATTATGCAATCCAGCATAGTGAAGTTCAACAATCGATTATGAAGCTCAGAAATCCATCATATTTTAGATTATAGATTGCTTGTAGTCACAAACAGTACACAAGGTCCACAGCTCGAGGTTCCATGACAAGATTTAATTTATGATCAAAGTCTCGGGCACGACAAATCAGAGCATTATCAAGGATGCATGCTATGATGATTAGAGAAAAATCCAAAATACAAGTATAATGGTCACTCATTAATAGAAAAACAAGGTACGAGAAATATTTGGTAATCTACAACAAGTTAGACTATCAAAGATCCAATGCAAATATAATCACAAGTTCATTTTTCAGTCCAACAAAGACACCATCGAGTATGAGGTTTTATAAAGTGTACACTTAATCGTACTCATGTTGTCAAAGTTCTAAGAAGAAATCTCAATAGACATATGGTTGAACAACAAGCATGGAAACAATCAAAGCAACATCTACAACTAGTTCCTACATAAACGTGCATTTCCAACAAACAAACTTCTATAGGAACATGCAAGCATATCAATTCCAAATCAAGAAAATCTCGTGCAAGCATATCAAGCATCCTGTGGATGATCACAACAACATGCAAAGTCCTCCACACATTAATGAGATGATTCTTGATGCTCTCAAAATTACATGCATATAAGGACTCAAAAAGTGACCACATTCCTTGTTGGTTCACCATGTGACCATTTCCAAATCTAGTCTAAAAAATCTTTCAAATGCTCCATCCAATCCAAACGCTCATTCCCTTATTCATACTCTAAACAGAGCAGACTTCGCTGGAGGACACACTTCACTATTTCTCACTATTTGAAACCATTCTATGCATGACTTATTTGCACAAGAATGTTGTCTTATTGATCATCAAAAGAGTGTTCATAATTGCTTCAGTACTACTGTTTGATTTTATCCCTTTATTGTTGTCATGAAAGACTTCAGAAAACTCACTTTATCAATGGGTTTCTTGTGCATTGGGGGATCTAGTATTTTTCACATTGGCATATTTCTAAGTGAATAGAGGTTCATTAGTAACATAAGTAAATGGCTCTCAATGTCAAAGTAGTAACATGCATTTAGAATGCAATCTCTTATTGACAAGTGATCAATTCCCTATTGCTTTGACTAATTTAGTGGAAAAGTATGATGTCAACATTCAAGAAATCCAAGAAATAATGGAGTCAAGAAATCACACTACTTTTAAAATTGGGATGTGTAACACAAGGATGAGAGTAATCAATTAGAAAGAACACTAGTTTTTTGGGTTTTCGATGATGTTAAAGAAGAATAGTAGCCACCAACATGAGAATAAAAAGTTGAGAGATACAATAATCTCAAATAACTAACAAGGATCAAGGGTTTCTTTCAAAATGTTAACACCACTCTAGGGATGCCCTCGTGTGATGTGGTTAAACAGTGAAACCCTAAACCCTTAGTTGTATCTTAGACATTTTGGTGGAAAACATTTGGAGAGGTCTTAATAGGTGGTTTATTGACCTTTGCCTTGATGCTAGATGTTATGAATAAAATAATAATAAAATAAACATCAACATATATATATCTATCTATCTATATATATAGAAATAATAATAATAATAACAACAAACAAGAATAATATAATAATATAATTAATTAGTGAAATGGTGTAACTCTTAATGAAGAGTTGCATTAGACACGCTTTAAACAATTATAAATACGGGAAAGTCTATCTTGTAAAAGACATAATCTATTATTCATCAATTATCAAATATGTAGCTTTTCAAGCATTTGTGGCATTTCTAGAAGTATTACTGCGGTAAAGAAGCTTATATCGCTTCAGTGGTATCAGAGCCCCTTCTTGGGCATTTTGGTGATTTGGATTTTAGCCAAATAATTTCAGGAGTTTCTCCATATATATATATATGTTGATGATATCTCATACGTTAATAATATATTAATCATATATGGGTCTGCAACTAGGGTTAGGGTTCTGATTGGCGGCCACTGAAGAAGGTTTGGCGGCCATGGCTCCTTCCATGGCCGCCTTCCTCTATCTCTCCTGAGTTCTGATTCCGTCAATGGTCGACTCAGGTTTTTTTCCGCTCCGGGCTGATCGAGAGAGACTTAGCGTGGCGACCCATAGGGCAGCTGGTTCAGCGGCTCCCCTGTGGCGGCGACGGTGGCTTATGCTTTCATGGTCGCGAATGGTGGCTTCTGGAGACGGTTCCTTCTGTAGGTTAGCCGGCGGCTGTGTGGACTGTCGAGCTCGTGCTCCAGTTCCCTCGATGGTGTGGCGGTTCCGCAGAGGTGGACGCGCAGGGAGGTCCATTCCCCTGTTTCGTTGAAGGCAGGCGAGCTTCTCGGTGGGCATTTGAGGACGGTGGAGCCGCAGAGGAAGACGCGCGGGGCTTATGGCGGGCATGGCTGCAAGACGGCCGCAAGATCCTCTCGGTGGTACTCTCTCTTGGGCGGTCGAGGAGAGGCCTTCTGTCATTGTTTTTTTTGGCCGATGAATGCAGATGCTAGTGGATCTGTTCTTTTTTTCTGGGGTTTCTGGAAACGTTCTTCTCTCTGTATCATTTTCCTTACTTCTTCGGCATCTTGCTGCTGTTTCTTGTAGTGACATCATGGTTGCCCGGGTGGGTTTTTAGCTGTAGTATCTCTTCTGAGTTTTCATTGAATTAGTTTGTTAATGTGTATGAAGTGGAAAAGCTTGTAGTCTCTACAAATTTTCTCGGTACTGCTTCGCAGTATAGACACTCTTCAAGAGTGACGCAGATCAATGTAATTTTGTACTCGCAAGATGAAATAAAATTACGCTTTTTTTTCGAGGGAAAAAATATATATATATGTTGATGTTTATTTTATTATTATTTTATTCATAACACTAGATGTGGCACACTCCTTGATTATGTGCTTATTTGATGTGGTATAGATACCTTCGTCATGGTGCACATGTTAAGGAGGATGGGGGTTGGATCTACCTCCTTGGAGAAGCATTGCACACTAGGAGGGTGGGAAATGATCCCTATGAGTAGGGAGACCACTTGGCATGCCTTAAGAGGATGATCACTTGACTTGAGGATGTTGAGGGCGCATTACTTGTGGTTTTATGTGGACTTGAGATACAAATTTTGAGGGGGAGTGTTGGAGCATTGGCTTCTTGTATTGGACATCAAGGATCCTTGTGATGAGGAGCACTTGACATTAGAACCCATGCTTGGAGAGCACACCACTTGATGAGCCTTGTCTTGACATGTATACACCTGGGAGAGAGAGTGCTACAAGTAGAGAATTCACCTTAAGGATTAGATTAGGTTGCTTGTGGACCTTGTCCACTTTACTAATGTTGGTTTCCCTCACTTATTCTATATAGGGGGGGGGGGGCAAAGTTATTTAGTTGTAGTATTCATGTAGTAATCATGTGAGATTACATTAGATCATTGTGTATCTTGAAGATGAAGTTGTCTTGAGTCTTTGTAGTTATATTTATGCAAGGGAGGAAGGTGCCAAGGATTGTGAGAGGCAAACATTATAGGAGACTAAGTGCTAGGGTTTGAGTCCCTTGGGTGAGAAGGATTTAAGGTTTCTTGCAAACAAACTCTATATGAGACATGGAGTGCATTATTTGGAGAGCTTGTGTGAAGCAACATAGGAGAAAGACCAAGAGTGGTTTAGGGACCTACGCATGTCCAATGAGATTCAAGTCTCCTCTAGTGGGCACAAAGCCAAAATTATATACAACCTCCTACTTGTGTTATATTATTTGTGCAACTAATAAGTTCTTTGGGGATGAATTGGACATGGAGCATCCCATGTTATTTTGTCATGTTTATTGCTATGCATCAATAAACAACTCAAACTACGCATCAATAAACAACTCAACACAAGAAATGAAAATTGACATATTAACACAACAATATCCAACTAAGTTATTGAAAGTCAACTATTGATACCTCATTCTCCATCAAAATTATGAAATCAGACCACTTTTTGTTTTGTAACATTTCCTTTTCAAATTAAGATGGATACCGACCATATTTCTGCTCCTGTCAAAACATGGCACATGGACTAGTTAAACTAATTAATATCCAATAATGTACTTTTTGTATGAAATAGAAAAAATATCATTTCGCATATTAAATATACTTACAAATGTGCATATTAAGGCTTGTGAACCTTTTTAGCCATTGTGATGTGTGGCACGAAGTTTGGCAAGACTGGCCTTGGAGGCCTTGTCCCGAAACATATACTAATTCAATTTAATTATGCACAAATAAAATATAAAAATCGTTTAATAATTTTGAAATAATCTTATGAGCAAATTTAGCTAACCTGTGTGCTTTCCTCACCAGAATTACTCTATGCATCCGCTTTCTCATATGCTTTTACGAGCTCTTTCTGTTGGAATCCTATGGGATATGTTGTAAATAATTATGTAAATAGATTTCAATTTCAAATAGGTAAAATGAAGAGTTTGAGACTCCAACAAATCTCTTGGAATCCAAAGTCCAAGAGTCTCATCTAATGTGTATAAATAAATGATTTTGCCTATGAATGAAATAGAATCGGGATTTATTTATGTCATCTGGTATCATAGCTTCCATAACTATGCATGTCAGATTGTCTACTTTTGGCTTTGCGTTCTTCCTTAGGCTCTTAGGCCTTCCCTTTGCGTCCTCTTGCTTGCTCAGTCCTACGTTCTTCCATTTCTCTACCCTCTTCGGCCATCTACGAGGTTCCTCTGAGTGGATGTTTCAAAGACCATAACTGGATGCCTCTCCTCATTCTCGTGAAGGTATCTCTATGAAATTGTGTGTGCTATCACAAATGCTTGAGCTCTCCAATCTTTGCGTGAAAAGAGTTCTCCCTCCCCGACGTTTTTCTTAAGAGTTGTTGCAGTATCACTCTTTTTGATGCCTTTGCGTGGAATATATCCCTTCCACTATGTAGGTTATCTCTGCAATCGCCTGAGACATGAGAGCATTATAAAATTATTCTTTAGCGTGGAGACCATTATATTCTGTGGATACCCTCTACAATTGAAGTGTGAAAGTTGTGACTGTTGATGACATTTGCGTGGAGTTGCAACCCGTGTATTGAATTTTGGAGTTGTAAGTTGTGGAGACGAGATTGCAAAGACAAGCTCTGCCAAAATCATGAAGCTATTGAGATCGTGGAGCTACTACGTATTTCTCATTGGAGCTGTGAAACCATGGAGTTGGGTTTCCACATTGAAGTCTTCTTCTTTTTTGAAGGCTGCGTCACTGCTATTTGTTGTTACGATCTCGAGCACTGCGTTTTTGTGAAGAGATACGTCCACGTTTTATGAAGCTACAAGCTGTTTGTTGGTTTTGGAGCTTGATATTCCTTATTTAGAGGTCGTTTTTCAGCCGTGTCTGAATCCCATCCCATGAAATGGGGTTTAAGGGGGCTTCCCCCCCAATATAGTCACCATGATGGGGTCCAGGGGGGCGACAACTACATTTTAGGAGCCCCCCTTGGCGGGGTTTTGGGGGCAGCGCCCCTGTAGAGAAATTTTTGGAAAAAATGCCTTGTAAAATGTTGTAATTTCATAGTCATGACTTGGTCAATAATGGGTGATTTACGGGCCCATGGTATTGGGTGTTCCATAGTATTTTCCCATGGTAATCCCTCTTTAAAAGGAAGGCATTGTAATACGGTTGTATATTGTAGCATTGTAAAGATCTCTATGACTGTAAGAGATTGAAGAGGAAATTGCAGCGGATGTGCTGCAGGTTGTATCCCTTCATTTTGCTAGATGGTATAATAAAAGGACTGGCAATTTTTGTGTGGACGTAGCCCATCTTGGGTGAACCATGTTATATTGGTGTCTCTCTTGTATTATGTTTATGTGATTTATATTCGCATCTTGTTTATTATTATTTCTCTGCGATCCTATATTTCTAATAAGTGGTATCAGAGCCAAAGGTCTATTTGGTAGATAAACTCGCAGGAAAGAAGGGTTCCTAGTTCAAGTGGGAGCAATGGCGGAAGAAGGAAATTTTAAGGTTAAGAAATTTAACGGCCAAAACTACCAGTTATGGAAGATGAAAATGGAGGACTATCTGTATCAGAAGGATCTATTCCTACCATTGGGAGGAAAATCAAAATAGCCAGCAACCACTATGAAGGACAAAGAATGGGAGGTTCTTGACATAAAGGCACTGGGAACAATACGACTATGCCCGGCTTTGTCGGTGGCTTTCAATATTTCAAAACAAAAGACAATGGAGGGTATGATGAGCGCATTAGGTAAACTATATGAAAAACCCTCGGCCTCCAACAAGGTATTTCTAATGAAGCATTTATTTAATATGAAGATGTCAGAAGGTGGATATATTGCTGATCATTTAAATGAATTTAATACAATTACACATAAGCTAAGTTCTATAAAAGTGAAATTTTATGATGAGGTTAGGGCTCTTCTAATCTTGTGCTCATTGCCAGAAAGATGGAACGGCTTGGTCATGGCTGTAAGTAACTATGTCTTTGGTTCAAACACTTTGAAATTTGATGATGTTGTTGGTGTTATTTTTAGCGAGGAAATGTGAAGGAAAAGCACAGGTGAGACATCAGGTAATGCATTGACCATGGAGAGTAGGGGAAGACAAAGGGAGAGAGGAAAGATCCCAAGTAATCGTAGCAATTCTAGGAAGGGAAGATCCAAGTCCAGAATGGGAAAGATAGAGTGTTGTAACTATGGAAAGAAAGGACATATGAAGAAAGACTATAGACCTCTAAAGAAGAAAGGGGATGGACAACAAGAGACTACTCAGGAAGAAAATGTAGCAGGTGATGTGTTACAATGTGCTTTGATTATTGCATTAGATAATATTAGTGATTAATGGGTAGTAGATTCAGGAGCTTCATGTCATGCTACATTTCTTTATGATTATGTTCAAGGCGATTTTGGACATGTTTTATTGGGTGATGATGAACTATGTAAAATTGTTGGAATGGGTAAGGTATAGATAAAGTTAAAGAATGGAGCTGAATGGCCGTTGAAATATGTAAGGTATATTCCTGCTATGAAAATAAATCTAATCTCAATAGGGAATTTGGGAGATGGTGGTTGTTTATCTACATTTGGAGAAACATGGTGGAAGATCATTAAAGGATCGATGGTGATAGCAAAATGAGACAAGATATGTACGTTGTATTTATGTCCTCATAATACTAACTATACTATCTCTTTAGATTCCACAAGAACATATACAACATTGTGGCATCATAGGCTTGGCCACATGAGTGAGAAGGGGATGTAGATTCTCCACTCAAGGAAGTTGCTGCCAGATCTGAAGCGGGTAAGTTTGGAATTCCGTGAGAACTGTGTTTATGGAAAACAAAAGAGAGTCAGATTTCTTAGGGTTGGGAAACAGAAAATGAGTGAGAGCTTGTGCATACATATGTATGTGAGTCAACTCAAATACAATCTCTTGGTGGCTCTCGTTATTATGTTACTTTTATCGATGATGCAACTAGAAAAACTTGGGTTTATTGCATTAGACAGAAATATGATGTGTTTGCTATTTTTAAGAAATGGAAAGCTTTGGTTGAGAATGAGACAGGAAAAAGGTTGAAGTGTCTCATATATGATAATAAAGGTGAATACTGCGGCAAGGAGTTTGATTGTTATTGTTCATACCATGGGATTCATAAAGAGAAGACAGTCCAAGGAACACCGCAAGAAAATGTTGTGTCAGAAAGGATGAATAGGATGATCATGGAGCATGCAAGGTATATGAGATTACATGCCGGGTTGCCCTTACAGTTTTGGGCTGATGCTGTAGATACTGTTGTTTACTTAATAAACATAGGGCCTTTAATTGCTCCGGATGGTGGTATTCCAGAGGAGTCATGGACAGGTAAAAAGGTAAACTACTCATTTTTTAGAACTTTTGGTTGTGAACCATTTATCCATATTGATAAAGAAAATAGAACAAAGCTTGAGGTTAAATCCAATAAATGTACCTTTATAGGATACGGGGTTGATACTTTTGGTTATCACTTATGGGATTATGAAAAAAACAATATCATTAGGAGTAGACATGTGGTATTCAATGAAAAGGTCATGTATAAAGATCAATTGCAGGGAAAGAAACATGAAAAGGAAAACATAGAGTACACAGTGCTTGATGAAATTAAAGAAAATGAAGTTCCAAAGGTGCCAGAAAATCAAGAATAGCAGCAGGCACCTCAAACTCTTGCAAGTGTTAGAAGATCTATCAAGTTAGATAGATCCCCTGAACGATACTCTCCTTTAATCTATTATTTATTGATGACTGATTTTGGTGAACCAGAATGTTATGAAGAAGCAATGCAGGTGGAAACTAGAGAGAAGTCGGAGCAAGGCATGAATGAGGAGATGGACTCATTGGTAAGAAACCAAACATGGGATTTGGTTCAGTTGCCTATAGGTAAAAGAGCATTGCAAAATAAATTGGTTTACAGGTTGAAGGAAGAAGATGGAGGCAAGAAGCGGTATAAGTCCAGACTTGTTGTAAAGGGGTTTGCACAAAAGAAAGGTATAGATTTTGATGAAATATTTTATCTCGTTGTTAAAATGACTTCAATTATAACTATTTTAAGTCTAGTGGTGGTAGAAGATTTGCATCTTGAACAGTTAGATGTAAAAACAGCCTTTCTCCATGGGGATTTGGAGGAAGAGATTTATGTGCAGCAACCACAGGGGTATGAGGTCAGAGGGAAGGAGAATTTAGTATGCAGGTTGAAGAAGAGCTTGTATGGCCTGAATCAAGCTCTAAGGCAGTGGTATTTGAAATTTGACAGGTTTATGACAGAACAAGGTTATAGTAGATGTCATTCTGACCATTGTGTTTATTTCAAGAGGTTATATAATGGAAGGTATATTATCTTGTTATTGTATGTGGATGGCATGCTTGTTGCAGGGTCTAACATGCAAGATATAAATGTGCTCAAAATGAAGTTAGCTAATTCATTTGCGATGAAGGATTTGGGTGTTACAAAGCAAATACTTGGTATGAGAATAACAAGAGACAAAAAAATCGCAAATTGACATTATCTCATGGTGAGTACATAGAAAAGGTGTTGGAGAGGTTTAGAATGCAGAATGAAAAACCAGTTAGTACACCTTTGGCCAGCCATTTCAAACTAAGTAAGGAGATGTGTCCCAAGAAACGGGAAGAGATAAATTACATGTCAAGTGTTCCCTATTCATCAACAATTTGCAGCTAGATGTATTCCATGGTGTGCACAAGACCAGATATTTCACATACAGTGGGAGTTATGAGCAGGTATATGAACAATCCAGGTAAAGAACATTGGAAGGTATTACAGTAGATTCTTGGGTATTTGATAGGTACTACCACTCATGCATTATGTTTTGGAGGTTCAGACACTATTCTACATGGATATGTTGATGCAGATATGGCAGGTGATAAAGATAGCAGGAGGAGCACCATTGGGTATGTATTTACTGTAGGTGGAATAATAGTAAGTTGGATTCCGAAACTGCAAAAGGTTGTTGCAGTTTCAACAACGAAATAAGAGTATGTTGTTGTTACAGAGGCCAGTAAAGAGATGATTTGGTTACATAGGTTCATGGAGGAATTGGGTAATAAGCAGGATAATAACAGGTTGTATAGTGACAGCTAGAGTGCCATTCATCTTACAAATACCTCAGCCTTCCATTCTAAGACTAAAGATATACAACTCAAGTACCATTTCATACGGTATGTTTTGTAAGATGAACTGTTGAAGCTGGAAAAGATACACACTAGACAGAATCATGCAGACATGTTGACAAAGGTAGTAACCAGAAAGAAACTGAGTTCCTGCTCTATTTTAGTTGGCCTTCAAGCATGAAGGTGAAGATGAGAAATTTTCCAGGTCCAAGGTTCAAATCATAGTCCAACAAGTGCAGCAGCGGTGGAGTTGTTGTGATCAGTCTCCGAGTGGAAGATTGTTAGCTATGGAGCCTGATATTCCTTATTCAGACGTCGTGTCTAGATGCCAGCCTATGACAAGGGGGGTTTGGGGGGGCTCTCCCCCCCAATATAGCCGCCGTGGGGGGTCCAGGGGGGGGCGACGACTATTTCGGAAAAAAATGCCTTGTAAAATGTTGTAATTTCATAGTCATGACTTGGTCAATAATGGGTGATTTACGGGCCCATGGTATTGGGTGTTCCATAGTATTTTCCCATGGTAATCACTCTTTAAAAGGAATACATTATAATATGGTTTTGTATTGTAGCATTGTAAATATCTCTATGATTGTGTGAGAAAGACTATGAGAGATTGAAGAGGAAATTGCAGCGGATGTGCTATGGGTTGTATCCCTTCATTTTACTGGATGGTATAATAAAAGGACTGGAAATTTATGTGTGGGCGTAGGCCATCTTGGGTGAACCACATTATATTGGTGTCTCTCTTGTATTGTGTTTAAGTGATTTATATTTGCATCTTGTTTATTGTTATTTCTCTGTGATCCTGTTTTTCTAACACTGTTTTCATCATGTCTGTTGTGCAACTATGAAGTCTTTTTAACTTGTATGTTGATGGAGGGTTGCGTGGGAGCCCTATTTTCTTGAATGTGTGGGATATGTACAAATTTTGAAGAGAGCTTCAGGGATGAAACTCCAATTTTTTCTCAGTATTGTGATTTCTTGTGACTGCAAGTCGAATCCTGAAGTTGTTACGCTTGACCTTGAGCTACGAGTTGATTCATTACAGCAACTGCGACCCGTGGGAGGTAAATGATTTTTAATACATTTTTTTGAAATCTTAATTCCTACGTGGAAGAAATCATGTTGTTTTGGACTTCATCTAGCTTATATTAAGCCTGCAATCAATTTTTGATGTTGTCGAGGAAAAATAGAAATTAATGATATTGTAGACTCATGATTCAAGTGTAATGCACCCTTGTTTAAATATTGTATTTAAGTCAAGAATACTATATCATTGTATTTTGAGAGGATGAGATTCATTTTATCTCAGTGAGAGAGTGATAATCATTGTAATTTGTTCCTCTATAAAGAGGTGTGAAAGAAAATTTGTATATTGTTGCAAAAGCATATGTAATAGGGCTCTAGGGAGTGTTGCATAATTGATTTGTAAACATTCTATAAAGAAGGGAGAAGAAACTTAATCCACAACCTATTTATTTTCTGCCATATATTCCCCCTAATAGTTGTAGGTTCAATTCCAAACTAAAGATGCATTCTATAGCATCTATACTTGGTGCTACCCTCACTGGAAAAGACACATTTCCATAATGGTGGAGGAATATCAAGGCTACATATGTCTACAATGATTTTCGGGACGATATTTGCGAAGCAAAGACCACTCTCACCGATGAAGGCTCTGCCATCACTTCATCGCCAAAGCCTCCAACATCATAGAAATAACTTGCTATTTGGCAGTCCAAAGACACAAAATCCTTAGCCATGATCTCTACCACTATCAATGAAGAGGTGAGCTAGCATATATTGCCTACAAAATCATGTTATTAAGCTTTAAAGACTCTAAAAAATTTGTATGAATCACACTCTGAAATGGAAGTGATCCAACTAATGTTAAAGCCATTTAGTTTGGAAGTAAAAGATAATGATCCCATCCTGGTTTCATATGATATCAGAGAAATCATGCACAAAATTCAAGCCTCTGGTATGAAACCAGACCTTCCACTTGCAACATTTGTAAAGTCTCTTTATCCTACTCACTCAAACTATCTTGAATCTTTGAAAGCAAGCGACAAGTTCAAATACCTCACCTTTGACACCCTTGTAGAGAAGATTGCAGACGGAGAGAAAGCATTTGGAAAGAAGACAAATGAGAATACCATAGAACCTCTTTGCTTTCCTAAAAAAACAAAGAATAATCCTAAAGACCCTTCCAAGGGAGATAGCAGCAAAAGAGGTAGAGGAAGAATAAATTTTGGAGGAAGAGGAGGAAGAAACAACTCAAGTAGAAGATCATATATGAAGTGCAAGAGCTGCGGAAAGACCGAACATGAAGGAGATCAATGTTGGGCTTCTTGGGATTCCATCAAAGGGAGACATAATCAAAATAAGGAAGAAGAGAATAAAAACCAAGAGTCTAGTAAAGCCCCTGATTCTACTCATTGTAATCTTGGAATCAATTAAATAACCTCTCTTTCATCTTACAAAGATTGTTGGATGATTGATACTGGTGCAACATCTCATGTGACTTTTAGAAAAGATTGCTTTGAAGAACTGAATGACATTGTAAATGGCATAGTGTAATTTGGCGGAAAATCTAGCCTAAACCACAGGGAATTGGCTCAATCAGGCTTAAGTTTCCTGGATTCCCGGATTTCATATTAAAGGTTGTTCTCTATCTTCTAGAGTTGCAGAGAAGTTTGTTGTCCTTAGTACATATTGGAAAGAAAGGCCATTCCATCCACATGTTCGATGGAATTGTAGAGATACGAAATCCTCTGACAACAAGGTCATCATGACTAGTTCTGAAGATGGACAGTTGTTGAAGTTGAGGGGTTCTTCTGCAAGAGTTCAAAACTTTTCCTATCTCTCTAAGCATGAAGAAGGTAATATGTCATCCAGTTTACTATGGCATGATAGATTTGGTCATCTGAATTATAATAGTCTTCATTTGTTAATAAAGAATGGTGTATTTGATTTTCCCACCATTCCTAGGCAAAATAACAAATGTGATGGATGTATACTAGGCAAGAATAGTAAGCAGCCATTGCAAGAGTCTAAATTCAAAGCATGTAGAACGTTAGAGCTAGTTCACTCTGACTTATGTGGCCCCATGCATATTCCTTATTGAAATGGTAATAAGTACATTATGAATTTTGTTGATGACTATAGTAGAATGTGTTGGGTTTACTTGTTGAAGACAAAATTTGAAGCATTTCAAAATTTCAAGAAGTTTCATGCATGGATAGAAAATCGAGCACAAGCACATATTGTTACATTTTGATTTGATAATGGTAAAGAATATACATCTAAGGCATTTGAAGAGTATCTTTGAAAACATGGGATTACACACCAAACTTCAGTTCCCTACAATCCCCAACAAAACGGTGTAGTAGAAAGGATGAATAGAACCTTAATGGATACAACACACTCAATGATGTTTTTCAAGAATGTGAAGCTAATGTTTTGGGGTGATGCATTCATATGTGTAGCATATTTGAGAAATAGAAGTCCATCTCATGTTCTTGAACATAAGACTCCACATCAAATGTAGTTTGGCCATCTTCCTTCTGTTAGGCATCTCAGGGTTTTTGGTTCCACCTGCTATGCCTTAATACCAAAGGAGCAAAGAAACAAGCTTGGTGTTAGAATTCGAAGATGCATTTTCTTGGGGTACTCAAAAACTTCCAAGGCATATCATATTTATGATGAGGTAGACAAGAAGTTTGTTGTTTCTAGAGATGTCATTTTTCTTGAAACTAATAAAAATGACTAGTCTATTGAAAGACAGCTCGATTGTCTGGAGACATTTGCTCATATAAAGACATATTATGAATTTGATAATGAAATTCCACATATTGAATGGGGGATCCCTATCTTGGATCAATCTATGTAATTTCCCTTTGAAGCAACACCAACACCCCCTCATGAAGAAAATCATGAAGAAGAAGTTCTCGCCACTTCAACTAAACAAGAGACTCAACTGGATGATGTGATTGAGAGGATTGGAAGATTGAATCTTGAAGAGAATGATGCACCACCAGTTGATCAATATGGACCATCAAAGAAGATTCTGAAATGGGCCACAAAGACACTTGAAAGTCTCCATGCAGATGAAGTTGGAAAGACGGGAACAAGAAGCTCAACCAGACAAGAAGATGGAGGAAATTAAGATAACTCACGTGATGACATGGATGTCTCATTTGATTGTGAATTGATTTTTTTTGCTAATTTGTACCAACTTCCTTTGAAGAGGCTGCTACTCATGATGAGTGGAAAGAAGCCATGCATACTCAGTATGATGCACTCATAAAGAATGGAACCTGGAAGCTGGTTGACCCTCCAATCGCAACCAAACCATTTGGAAGCAAGTGGGTATACGAGAACAAATACAAATCAAATGGCTCACTTGAAAAACACAAAGCAAGGATCATGGTGAAAGACAATGCACAAAAAGAATGAATTGACTATGAAGAAATGTTCTCTCCCACAACAAAATGGGGCACCATCTGTACTATACTCTCCTTGGTTGCACAAAATGGATGGATGTTGGGCCTGGCCCAAGTAAGGCATTTTTGACAAAACAGTTTTGGGAGATGCGAAGTTGAGCACAGCGCAGCATCGACAGGGTAAGGAAGCCAGCGCCGCGAAGAGACAACGTTGTGAAGAGCCTGATCCGCAGGGATCTGGCAAGGCAAAATGTTGGAAGGAAAATGGTACATATTCCAGTAAGACCATTGATGGTCTATTTTTGGTTAAGATACTCCATGATTACCAAGCAGGCGGGTAAGGAGTAAGCCGGAGGGAAAGTGACCAGTCACACGCGTAGAGGAAGCACGACGAGAACTGGCCACGTGAAGCCGTTAGAGAAGGAACGGCTGGGTGAAAGCGACAGTCGACATGCGGTCGACAGGGTAGGCTGAAAGTGATGTGACCACGCATAGAGGATGGCCACAACGGAAGAGTCGCTATTAGAGCCTAACAGTCTAGTTAAGGGAAACCGTGACAGTTTTGGGAAACCTTAGGGTTCTTCCTATGCATTGTAAAGACATGACCTACGGGAATGATCTATAAGAAGGCACATTTTGTAAGGGAAAGGGTTAATCTCTGAGAGCTTAATAATCTCTAATAGTGAGTAATCTTCATTGTAAAATCCTCTGAGAGTTGAAGCCATTATAAAGGCTCTGCAACTGAGTGCGCAGACACCTACAGAGAGAGAAGAGAGTCTGTAGCTGAGTGCGCAGACTAGAACTGTGGTACCCTTCCCAAGATAATATAACAACAGTTCCTGTGGACGTAGCTCCCATCCTGGGGGTGAACCACGTTAAATTTTTTGTTATGTGACTGTTTATGTGTTTGAATCTGTATATTTGCTTACAATGAATGCTTAAGATCTCATTTATAAGTTTATATGTTCTTAATTTTATATGTATTCGCCATAAAGAGTGAAGATGGGAATAATATGTTAAGTATCGCATATGTGGATGAATGTTAGATGCATAAGTCTTTCTAAGGCAGAATGAATGCATAAGTAGATTGGGTTAATACTTTAAGTAAGTGGAGTTCGCACCGTGCGATTCACTTGAAGCGCAACACCGAAAGTGCGCAGTATATTGTGTGTTGTCATATTGCATAAGTCGTAAGATAAATAACCCAAGGCAATTGATGAATGGATAGGAAATTCTAAGTAAAGTCACCGAAGTTGGTTAAGTCCAAACAGGAAGTGTAGTTATCAATTGCGTTGTCCTGTCATCGGAGAACCTTCCAAACTGTGTAGTCCTTGGATGCGCGAGTTGTGCAAGTGTCCTCGCTTGTAGTAGTATTAGCCGCGAAGAAGGTGAACTTCGCGCAGTCCTCAGTCCACAGCGTGAGTCCCGCAACGCGCTGTTCCCCAGATCGGTTTGCGCACTCATCACCTGGTTGTGGAAACCAGATTCTGCATCCATCCCATAACTTCACCTCGGGTGAGACCTCATTCTATTCGTAGGTTGTTGCCGAAAGGGCCGTTGAAAAGGGGTTTTGTTGGTTCATTGAACCACGAAGAACCCGTGTCTTTATAGAAAACCTCAAGACAATTATGTAAGCCAACAATGGAAAGTTCATCAAATGGATGTAAAGGCAACATTCTTGAATGGAGACTTGAAAGAAAATGTCTTCATGTCTCAACCATAAGGTTTTGTTGTGAAGGGACAAGAACACAAGGTATGCAAACTTGTCAAGTCCTTGTATGGCCTAAAACAAGCACCTCGAGCATGGTATGAAAAGCTAACCGAGCATCTTCTAAAGCTAAATTTCAAACATTACAATCTTGATGATGCAAAATTGTTCACAAAGAAAGTTGGAAGATCTGTTGTGTTTCTTGTAGTATATCTAGATGATATTTTGATGACAAGGAACAATGAAAGTTATACAGCATCCATAAAGAAAGATTTAAAGAAAGGGTTTGAAATGATTGATCTAGGACATCTTCACTACTACTTAGGAATTGAAGTGAATCAACATCCTAAGTACATATTCATTTCTCAGAAGAAGTATATTGGAGAACTGTTGAACGTATTTGGCATGATAGACTACAACCCTCTCTCAACTCCAATGGAACAAAAGCTAAAGCTCACATAAAGTGAAGGAAAAGAATTTGAGGATGCAACCAAGTACCGACAACTTGTAGGACACCTTATCTACCTTACCACCACCAAACCAGATATTTCTTATGTTGTTACCATTATTTCATGGTTCATGCACAAACATTGTGAAGGACATTGGTCTGCAACAAAGAGAGTTCTAATATACTTGAAAGGGACTCAAGACTTTGGACTCATGTACTCCAAGGTGGACGACTTCAAGCTTATTGGGTACTATTATTCATACTTTGATGGTGACAAAGAAACAGGAGTGTCCACTTCTAGATACATGATGAGTCTTGGATCAGCACCTGTCTCGTGGAGATCACACAAACAGTCAGTTCCAGCATATTCGACAACATAGGAAAAATATGTAGTTGTTGCAGAAGCAACCAAATAGATTGTGTGGCTCAAGAAGTTACTTGAAGTTTTGTAGTAGAAACAAGAGAACTCCACTCCACTTTTGATTGACAACACTTCTGCAATCAAGTTGGCCAAGAATCCTAGATTCCATAATCGAACCAAACACATCAACACAAAGTACCATTTGGTTCAACATCATGTATAGGCCAAGACAATTCATTTATGTCATTGTTCCACGAATGAGCAAATTGCAGACATCTTCACCAAAGCAATTGGACAAGAAAAATTTGAAAAGTTTAGAAACATGATCGGACTTTCAAACACCCCTAGGATTATGATTTCAACATTAGTGTAAATATTGTAAATATTTAGTCAGTTAAAAATAAATGGGATATGAAGAGTCATAGAGACTCCAACGGATCTCTTGGAATCTGAAGCCTAAGAGACCCTTGGACAATGTATAAATAGGAAGCTTGCTTAATGAAATTCATCAATCCAGGAGTTAATTAAACCTGTCGATTTCCTTTTTCATTTGCAACCTTTATTGGTTTATTTACAAATCCAAAATACATGGTGGGAATAGTTATCCACTTGGTGATTTCTCAATGTTTAATTTCACACTTCAACTTAGACCACATATGTCTAGAGTTATAATTTATCAATCATTACATACACATCCATGATCTAGGGGTCATAAGTGAATTGTCCACACAATCCTCGTGAAGCATCCAATGTAACCTTTCCATTAATACTTTTACCTTTATTATTGATCACTAGACCATTGTGAGACGTCTTCAATATCATTTCATAGTGGATTTCAAGTAACTTTGATAGCTCACTTTTGGATTGGAATGACTATATTAATGCCCAAATGAGAGTGCCTAATTTATTCAATGAGCATCAAGGATTTTATTTCATCAATGAGATTTTATATTTCTAGTTATTGCACCAATGTTGTTAATTTCAATGTTGTCCTTTGCTTCTCTTGATAATTTCAATGACAATTTTGTGGTTTATTCAGTTTGAAAACTATTGCACGACAATTTATATTTTTCTTCACATTTGTTTGATACTAATGCAATGATGACTATTGTGGTAACTAATGAAAAGATTTTTTTTCAAAAGAAAAAAAATAGTTTTTTGTTATTCATAGGGTGAATCAAAGAAACTACAATGTGTACCTATCCCATGGATAGAGTAAACAAGAACTATTAATCAAGAGTTTGAGAAATACTGATATAACTGTTGCACTAAAACAAAATATGTCCGAGTGACCATCTGACACAAAATCTTGGAGATGGTCTCCAAAACAAGACTTAAAAAAGCTATTGATATCATTGTTACTAATTCTTCTCTTTAACAGTAACATAGTATGCAAAAATCACATCTTGCGAAAAGATGCACATGATGGGAATAGGAAGAAAATGCATAGTATAATCGGATCATACTATCTTCCATCTAAAGATAGTTGCGGTAGCCCCTAAAATGAACCCAACCTTCCTCCATAACTAGGCCCTATTTGGATATCACATCAACCCTATGGTTGTATGTCTAGAAATTTGTATGAAACTGATGGCAGAAAAAAAGGAAGTAATTCTTGAACCCAGATTTTCCAATGTTCCTAATTTGCGATTGCCTGCTATCCAATCTATCATTGTTGTGGAGTCACCAAATATCTATATAGTTGCAATATATTTCATATATTCCATCTTTAGTATACCCCAAAGGGTGAGTAGCTATGCATGAGTATTGTTGCTCAAACCACATCCCATACTTACCTCATAATAATGATCTATGGAAATTAAACTAAGAAACCTAGCACCACAAATCATGCCTTGTTATGCCCCATGAAAGAACCCCAAAGGAGCCTAATCTAAAATGATTGAAGGGGTCTTCATGGCATTTTTCAGTTTGGCAGGTTTCCTAAAAAACCCTGAAAAGAAGCTCATAATAAATCTACAGGATCCCTCCAAAGAGAAACAGGTATCATCGAATAGGATCGCATTTATGTATCGCCAAATGCCCCATAGAAAAAAAAGGAAAGGATGGGGATTTATCACTAGTTTTATACCACTGATAAGGACAATTTTCCAATGAACCAAGAGACCAACAACCTGGAATCCTACATCTACTCGTCATCTCGTCCCATAATTCAAGGGTCATAGTACAGTTTTCCAAAAGATGATCCACAGTTTCTGCATCCCTGTAGCAGAAGGGGCAACCTGAGGGACCCATCCCTCCTCTTCTCATATAGTTCTCCATAGTCAATATTATGCTCTTTAATGCCATCCAAATAAAATAGTGAATCTTAACTGGTACTGGCCACTTCAATAACACCCTATACCACTACTGAACTTGTTTGTCTCTATTATTGAAGGAAATATCATTATATGCCTTGTTTTTTTTCACTTCGGCCGTCTCATAGTCACATGCCAGCAAAATATGATCTAAGCAGTCCATAAATCTTATGCCCGAGTGTCGGAGACATGCCACATATCTATCCCAGTTGCCAGATTTAGTTGGATTTAAATTTAAATCAGATGACGTGAGCCAATAGTCATCCGAGGTACCTCCATATCCCAACATTCGAGCATGATTTAGAAAATAAATCCCTTTTAAGTGTAATGCTTGTATATTGGAGTATGACAGAGAAGAATACTTATCAGCTCTAATGAAGGGATCAAATTTGACTCTAACCTGGAAACTATTACCAATACGCCAAGCTAACCACCTGTTAAGTGTCAGAAATGAATCCACCAATCCAGACCAGATATTTGATATTGTGTAAGCTCGGTTATTCGTTGATCTGATCCATTCAATAAAAATAAGATTCTTGATATATTTGCTTCTGAAAACCACACCCCATAGTCTACGGTCCATTAGCCCCCTCTAGAGACTTTTCATATGCAAAGCCGTACTGACCCAGTAGATGTTCTGAATCCCCTAATCGCCGATAGCTTTGGGAGTAGCTAATTTTTCCCAGGTCACCAAATGAAGTCCAGTTCAGGACTGTGAAGCATTCCACGAGAAATTGAATACGAATTGTATGATATGATTCCGAATTGAGGATGGAACTTTATCTAGATTTAACCAATATATAAGGATATTATTGAGTACATAATTAAGTAGCGTAAGCCTTCCTCCCAAATTCAATTTCTGGTTGAACCAAGTGTTAATATTCTTCTCAACTTTCTTTATTAGCCAAGACCAGTCAGTCTTAAGATAATCATTGGGTTTCAAAAAATAACCTAAGTATTTCAACCCTTTGTCAAGTTCATGTAAATCAAAAGGAAATAGTGAACTGACCTGACTGCAAAAATATTCATCTAAATTGTGGTAATACATACATGACTTGGTAATGTTGATCTCCATACCCGAAGTCGAGCAAAAACAATCCAACATTATTTTATAATGTTGCCACTCAATCAGGTTGCCAATACCAAAAATTAAGACACCATCCATGAAAAGCAAGTGGGTAATAAATGGGTTGGTAGATACCTTGAGTCATATAATATTGCCTTTTGATTTTTCCCTATATAATACCTAGCTAAGGCTTTCAATTACCAAGAGAAACAGTAGCAGGGACAAAGGACAACCCCGACAAAGACTACGAGTGCTCTTGAAAAAAGTGGTGGGGCTTCCATTGATCAATACAACGAAGTTTGCAAATGAAACACATCCCATAATCCATTGAGTGACACCATAATCCACACCAACATTAAGAAGGAGGTGAATAAAATACCAATCCACCTTATTATATGCTTTTACCAGATCGATTTTCATGACCAATGAATTGTATCTCTTGATCTTTTCTGAGTGGATTGTTTCTTGTGCAACCTTGATGGCGTTGAAAATCTGCCTTTGATGCAATAAACCTAATTGTTCCTTAGAAATAACCTGGGATAATTCAGTCTTTATTTAGTTTGCAATCACCTTGGAGACAATTTTATAAAGTAAGTTGCACAAAGAAATGGGACGGAAGTCCTGAAAGGAGGTAGGATTTGTAGCCTTTGGAATGAGAGCCAAAAAAGTGGCATTAACCCCTCCTGAAAATTTGCCAGAGTAGAGAGCTTCTTCAGCCAACCAAACAAGTTTTGGTCTGATTAAATCAAAATATTGCAGATAGAATTCTACCAACTGGACATCTAGTCTAGGGATTTTATCCCTATCCATGCCTTTCAAAATATTCTCAAATTCCAACAGAGTAACAGGTCTACCCACTAGAGCACTCTCCTCATCAGTAAAATTTCAAGGCATGCATTGAATAATCTTTCATTGTGCCTCGATATTGTTAACAAAGTGGTTTAGTAAAAAGGTTGGAGAAATACCTTGAGGCCACATTCTCAATACCTTGTTGTGTAGATACTTTATGCCCGTAGGATCTTCAATCTCCCAGATAGCATTCTATTTTTCTTCTGAGAAGCATAGGCATGGAAATATTTTGTGTTTTGGTCCCCATTAGTAATCTAGAGAGCCTGACTCTTTAGATGCCATAGTTCTTCCTCTGCTTGAAGTAACTCCACTTTTTCTCGCTCCAATGCCTTAATCAAATCCATCTTAATCCCTGAAACAATTTCCAAGTGTGTAGAGGAGTAAAAATATTTAATTATACCTTCTATGCAGATCAACTCCATATTTTGTGCCTTCTTTTTAACCTTGTTCCATAGTGAAACCAGTGCTTTAAGTGATCGGAGTAAATTTGGTAGACGTCACATCATTGGTCCCAAGTCTTCCTCCATGGATGCCTTCCAGTGATTTCTGACCAAATTAATGAACTCCAAATCCACTGACCACACCGAATAGTATTTGAAAAGATACCTGGATACCTACAAACCTTTCCTCATACTCAATACAATCGGCATAAGGTCTGAAATAACCGTTCATTCGAACCAGGAGGAGCACCAATCCAAACACTTAAAGGGTTCTTCGTGGATTAAGAATCTATCAAGTATTTTAGCAATGGCGTCAACCCCCCCTTTACCATTACGCCAAGTGAGCAGTAAAGGACACGGTTCAATATCAACCAAGTTATGTCCCAAGATAAATTCCTGGAACCCAGATTGTAGAGGTGTTGGAATCTTATTAATACTGAGAGGGGTCAATATTAGCGCAGTTATGAACAATTTTTACTTCTTATCAAACTGAACTGGAACTTAAATTATGCATTCACCATAAATAATAACATTCATCCACATATGCGTAAAACACAGAACACAAAGTTTTTACTTGGAAACCCAAACAAGAGAAAACCATAGAATGCTCTCTTATATTACAAAGATACATTCATGGAAGCACCAACTTCCAGATTTCTCCAGCACCAACTAGAAGGAAGTTCCAACCCCTTAGTTTTACTAGTACGACTTGAAGGAAGCACCGAATCCCTAATTTACTAGCTCTGACTAAAAGGATGCACCGACCCCCTGGTTTTACAGGCACTAACCTAAAGAAAGCACCGAATCCTTGTTCCTTTGCCCGTCCTGCCACCCTGATATGACTGTTGAAGATACTTCTTTGTTGTTCTACTGATCCATGCACTCTTCAGATTAACTACAATACTTGTTGTTGTGTGCACCTTTTCTATACTGAGATCTTGCAATCACTGAACTATATCACATACTTCACTTCACCACATCAACATTACACACTTGGCCTCGTACTTCATAACCTCCTGCAATCTATGCACTGGTTCAACATACTGTTATGCTTATGTGCATTTGCAAACTCAACTGATACTGTGCATCCTATACTATATCGTTATTCTGGCCTCGCGCACCTGTATCAGATAAATCACATCATTATGTGCATCCTATTCTATGCTACACTTCTATCTTGGCACATCTGTCTTAGATAATCGGTGATCTTTGGTGTACCATCTGTGATACTTCCTTTCTATTCTTACACACTTTTCTCAAATAAACCTCATCATATTGTGCATCTTCTATTGTGTTATTATTCTATCGTTGTGCATCAGTCTCAGATATACCACATCTTTCTACGCATTATCTGTTGTGTTGCATTTTGTGCATCTGGACCTTCTGCTAGATTATGTTGTTCCAGTTCCACGAGCCATTGATACCCTAATATTAGAAGCTTTCCAAATCAAAGTGCTACCACTTTCGCATATTCAACCTTACTTCAACTCTCCAAATTGGCTTCTTATTTATACTTGTCCCGTGTAGACGGTATGTCCACAAGTTGGTCGTAGTCTCCCTTCTTCTTTGCTTCACTATCAAGCTTAATTCACGCTTTCGCCACTTGTCATGATCTGTTCCATTTAGGTATCACACCTTATGGGTCTTGCGCATACTTGGTCCTTTGCACAGTGGGTCTTGTACACTTTGGAACCACTTCGTGTATGGTCTTGCACCCTTGAAGTAACATCACTTATGGGTCTTGCACACTTGAATTGTCCGACCGCCACTTTCTTTTGAGGATCTTGTGCGCTTCAAAGACTTGTATACTTCTTCCGATTGGTGAGTCTTGTGCACTTCCGGGACTTGTGTACTTGTCCAACGGCTTCTTGCTCCCAAGCCTTTTTTGCACTCCCGAAACTTGTCCAACCAACTCTTTTGACTTTATCTTTGAAATATCATGACTAGATTGATTAGGACTTGCGCATGTGCCTTATGTACTTCTTCAAACTAGATGTAGTCACTGAATGTATTGGATGTACTTCTCCAACCTGGATGTACTTATTTAGTCTAGTTATGTACTTCTTCAAACTGGATTTCATATACTTCTTCAAACTGGCACAAGGATACTGCATCCTCTTTGACATCAGTTGACATCAATGACAACCAAATTTCAACAAAAGGGTCGATCATAGCTTTGGTACCCCAGGACTCCTGAGCCGCCGAAGAGAAGTTAAGGTCCCCAGCCATGATGAGTGAATTAACATCAAATAATCCACTTCTATCTAATGCATTCCAATGGGCATGTTTGTCTAAAAACAGGCCATAATAGTTGAAGAAGTGTAGGGTAATATCCAATTCTCATCTCCTCCCAACTAAAAGTATACCACCACCTACCCGAAACGGGCTCAGTTTGAATAAGGAGGGTTTCCAAGCTGAAATGAGTCCTCCCGAGTGGCTTTCTGCATCTATAGAACAACATTCCGATTATGGGAATAAATGCCACATAAAATATATAGCTTTTGAACCATCAACCATAGTTCCTGGAAAAAAACAATATCCAGAGAGGCCAATTCTATTAATCGCTTAAGGGCCACAAATTTCGAGGTACCCCCAACCCCTCACATATTTTAGGACAAAAGTATCATTGAGTAACCAATCGAGAGGCCGATGCTACTCTAAGGGGCCTGAAATTTTATGAGAGGAGGTCTTGCAAGTCACTCAGATCACAAGAGAAAGAGGTGCCTATTAACATTATTATCTATGGTTGTGAACATAATAATGGCAATGACTAGGCAATGTGTACACTATCCCTCCGGTTATTGAAACTACCGCTTTCATATTAATGAGTACCAATTGTAATTCCACCTTAGCAACCACACTTTCTTATATGTTTGAAAGCCTTTGATTTGATTTTATTTATGAGTACTAATAACATTTTACTCTTTTTTTCAAGTATTAACACAATTTTATTCTTATATTCATTTAGTTTTTTTTCATAAAAATTATACAGCAAATTATTCCTCATGAAATTTTGAAGTTAAAATAAACATCATTAATAACAATAGTAATATTAATTAAATAATCTAAAGGACATAAACAAACTAAGGGACACATCCCATAATCTTCATGACTAATCAATGCATATAAATATACCATCACAAGGCTCATTGACTCGATTTATCGATCATTTATTCATTGTCAATTATTTGATTATTTATCCTATATGAATTTCATCTCTTTGTTATTCTTATGTTGGGTATTTTCTCATAGATGAAACTATTGTTCATTACATTGGTAGGAGAGCCCCTTCCAGGAACCTTTGTCTATTCAGCGTTTAGTCATAGATTTAACAAAAAAAAAAATTGATCTCAACCACTAATCACAATCTAGCCCTTGGCCATTTCTTTTCATAACAAACCATGAAAGGTTGTGTCCTTTAAATTATTTCATTAAAATTACTGCTATTATTGCCAATGTTTAATGTCATATTTATTACATTGATAAACGAGGATTATTGCACCACTCATTATGCGTATCTCAAGTACATTTCATGTAAGCTTTAAGCTCGACCCTTTTAATAAAAAGTTGACCATTCGGGGCAGGGGTGATGGCTTGTTGGCAACTGTTTGTTTGTTAAGGCGTACAAGCTGTTAGGCAAGTCACAGGTTCGAGTCTATCGCAAACGAGGTCGCGGAGGTTACGCCCCAGTTGTTCGCGCCCGAGGTTTATAGTGGAAGCTGCAGGAATCGAACCCATGTCACGCGAGTGCGAAACCCGCACGTTACCGATTCACCTCGTTAACAAAAAAAAAGTTGACCCTTGAAGACAAACCCGGTAAGACCTAGCATGGCCTTACTAGAGTGAGAATGGTTGACCTTTGAGATCAATTGTGATTTTTTCTTTTGGAATTGTGGAAATTTTAGTTGTCATAGATGTGCCTAATACTCATGAGGTTCTAGAGGTTTTGTTGCGATGAATTTTTATGAGTTCCTAACAATATTTGTGTGGTTTGAGGGGACAAAAGTGCTCCATCACTCACTAATCACTTGTGAGTTGCACATATAGGTCAATTAGGTAGTTTCATATTTTGTTTCTTCTAAGATTGTATGAGTATTGCTAACATTTTGATTTTTTTTTTTGTCTTACAAACTTGTGTGTATCAGTAACTAACCATCGTAGTTGAGATATTGTCTTTGTTGGAAGCACATTCTTGAGAATTGAGATGTGATGTAATTGACATATTTTTGGACCACAAAACTAAAGTAGACCATTAGGTGATGTAGAATTAATAATAAATTGGAAATAATATTTATTAATAAGTATACGGTGAGGAGGAATAACTTCCCTTATATTTTTTGTCATTTTTTTATGCAATTGAGATCAGAGTAACACCTACATAAATGCCAAAAAAATGTCCATAATTACATTCATAATAAAGATCTTAGTTGTGATTTTTGTTAAATTTTGAGCATTAATTCACAATACTCTAGGATCTTTACTGAGAGAATAACATGTACAGTATATTAATGCATATCAATCATAACAAGCATGCCAATCATCACAAGAATCAAAAGCATGAGAGACAAGAGACACAGAGTTTCCGTGGGGAAAACCCTAAGGTGAAAAACCCCACAACTTCCTTAGAGATAGAGAGAGCAATAGCTCAACCAAAGTACAACCAAAATACACAGAGATAATCTCCTAGTAGCAGATGATCCTCCTCCTCACTAGTGCGCCACTTTCTGAGTGAGAGAAGTGTGAGTTTTCGAATGATCAAAATAGAGATCTCCTGATCTCTATTTATACTTGTCTGTTTTCCCAGTGACCTTATGGGGCCGACTTGTCTAGCTAGGTACATCAACCATATAATATATATTTCAGGGCCGACCCCACACATGGTGGTCTAATAACCCATCGGCAAGTACACACACTTGCGACACTTGTCAATACACATGACGACACTTCCTTATAGAGGAGTAACACATCTCTTATAAGGGTACAATAAATATATATGAAATACATAGATGAAATACATTCCAAGTTACATATACATCAACACTCCCTCTTAACTAGGAAGGTATTTCTCGACACAGATCTGCTAGCACAAGTTTTCTTTTCTGGATCATCGTCATCGATGCATCAATCTCGAATCATCGTCATCGTCACTGTTGTTGCTATCTCAACCAATCTCTAAATCTATTCGTCATAGGAAGTTCTATAGAGCCAGTCCTTTTTCATACTGGATGTAGGCCCACCACCTACAGGTCTTCATCATCACTGGCCATACTGTGGAATCCTCAGGACTTATTACGTGCGTCACAAAACCTTTAAAGAGTCTCTTGCCTAGAAAGAACCCTAAAGAGCATCTGAGGCCTTTTTCATCCTGTCCAGATCTCCAAGACTTATTACATGTGACCCCACCACAAAACCTTGAAAGAGCATCCCAGGATGTTACGGGTACACAACTCCGACCTGAAGGATCTCCCAGGGCACAAATTACATGTGGTCACCACAAAACCTAGCAAGAGCATCTCAGGATGTTACAGGTACACAACTCTGACCTGAAATCTCCCCAGGGCACAAATTACATGTGGTCATGGAAAAACCTCGAAAGAGCATCTCAAGATGTTACAGGTACACAACTACAACCTGAAATATCCCAGGGCACAAATTACATGTCCTCCCAGAGCAATGTCTCCAAAGAGCATCCCAGGTTGTTACGGGTACACAACTCCAACCTATAGGATCTCCCAGACATGCTCATCTGCACAACCTGATCCACGACCACGAAGTATCAACCTGATACTCATCATACATCATCCTGATGTACACATGATCATCCTGATCATCATCACTGCAACATCCTGTTGCATGTCATCTGGAACAACATCCTGAAGCTCGTCATCTATGATCATCCTGATCATACACTGCATCCACCTGATGCATACCAAGTATCTACCTGATACATATCATCATACATGATCATCTTGATCATCATCACTGCAACATCCTGTTGCATGTCATCTATAACAACATCCTGAAGCTCGTCATCTATGATCATCCTGATCATACACTGCATCCACCTGATGCATACCAAGTATCTACCTGATACATATCATCATACATGATCCTCCTGATCATACAATGTATCCACCTGATACATACATAGATACATGATGCACACAATGCATCTAACTGATATATATCAACATACATAATCTACCTGATCATACACGGTATCCACCTGATACATATATAGATACATGGTCCAAGCATCCAACATGATGCATATACAAAATACATAAATGATCCAACTGATCATATCCAGCATCCAACATGATGCGTACATACATAAATGATCCACCTGATCATATCCAGCATCCAACATGATGCGTACATACATATACATATAAATTATCCAACTGATCATATCCAACATCCAACATGATGCATACACAGAGCAGTAACTGAAGCATCGTCCTGATGCTCATCATCCAGCGCTTACATCCATAGCCATGTGAAGGATCCTCCTTCCAACATGCTTGGAATGGCTTCCGCAAATGTGTCCATCACTTCTTCCTCGAAGTGTCATCGATCTGAAGAACACCAAGCCTCTCCCTGAAGTACTCAAACTTAACTCTGGCTAGGGGTTTCGTCGGTACATCTGCAATCTGCTCGTCCGTCGCAACATACAGGAGATTCACGGCTCCTCTCTGCACCATATCCCTGATATAGTGATATTTGATCTCTATGTGTTTCAACCTGTCATGAAACACTGGGTTCTCAGACAGCTTCACACAACTCTGGTTATCACAGAAGATACCAGTAGCATCCAACGGGAGATCAAATAGCTTAGACAATAGCTTCCGAAGCCATACTGCCTCACAACTAGCTGAACAGGTTGCAACATACTTTGCCTCAGCTGTACTCAGTGCTATGCAGGACTGCTTCCTGCTAAACTAAGAGATCACACCTGATCCCATACTGAAGCAGCACCCAGAAGTGCTCTTCCTATCTGCAACACTGCCTGCCCAATCTGAATCAACATAACCCTGTAGGTTAAACTTTTGATTCGCTTCATACTTGAGCCCGTAATCAACTGTACCCTTTAGGTACCTTAGAATATGCTTTACAACAATCAGGTGAACACTCCTCGGATCTGTCAGGAACTGACTTAATGTGTTCACAGCAAAGCAAATATCTGGTCTCGTGTTCATCAGGTATATCAAGGACCCAATCATCTGACGATACATAGAGATATCAACCGGCTCAAATGAAGCATCACATAGAAGCTTCAGGTTTTATTCCATAGGTGTGGCCATGGCCTTGCAATCCAACATCCCGAATCTCTTCAGGATATCTACTATGTACTTCCCTTGACCAAGGAAGATCCCATCTGCATTCTGCCACACCTCCATACCTAGGAAGTAGTGCATCATTATCAAGTCTTTCATATCGAACTCGGTAGCAAGCTTCCTCTTTGTATCTGCAATCAATTTGTCATCTCCTGTTACAAATAAGTCATCCAAATACAGGAGTAGAATCACAGGATTCCCTTCCTCAACCTTGTAGTAAAGGTTGGAATCCGCTTTACTCTTGGTAAAGCCCAAACTAGATAAGAAACTATCCATCCTACCATACCAAGTTCCAGGAGCTTGCTTCAAGCCATACAAGGCTTTCTTCAATCTGCACACATATGACCCCCTGTCATGTGTTTCGAAACCAAGTGGCTGCTCCACATATACTTCCTCTTCAACTACACCATTCAAGAAAGCAGTCTTGACATCCATCTGGTGTATTTTCCATTTCATCGCTGCAGCCAGGGCAAGTACTGTTCTGATGGAAGTATACATGGCTACAGGTGCAAAAGTTTCTTCATAATCTATTCCCTCTTTCTGAGAGAAGCCACGAGCTACGAATCTTGCCTTGTATTTCTCTACGCTGCAGTCTGCAGCATGCTTGATTTTGTAGATCCATTTGGAAGTCACAACAGACTTCTCTTTAGGTCTTGGGACAAATCCCAAACATCATTCTTTATTATTGGTTGGTATTCCTCGACCATGGCATCCTTCCATTCTTTCTTTTCCGCTGCTTCTTCATAACTGGAAGGTTCTTTATTCATGATGTCACAGAGTAAAGCAACATAGCTGGTATGTGATCTGGTTCTCTTCTTTGCTCTGTGTCCTTCTTCTGGAATGCCGAATCTTTTTGCATCTTGAATGAGTTCTCTAGCCCATGCAGGTTTCCTCTTGTGAGAGTTATCTTCACGGGGTGGATCTACAGGTTCTTGCAGATCTTCAAACTCACGAACAATATTTGGAATTGCTTTAGTCATGGTAGTGTCTTGAAATCTGGTTTCCTTAGGTTCCTCATAATCTTCAATAGGTGTCTTTCTTGATTTGATAAATGTTGAGTTTTCATCAAATGTCACATCCCTACTGACATCAATGTTCTTGAACCCTGGAAAGTATATTCTGTAAGCCTTCGAGCTTTCACTGTAACCCACAAAGATACCCTTCTTTCCTGAAGGATCTAGTTTGGTCCTCTTTTCCTTTGGGACATGAGTGTATACTGGACAACCAAATATTCTGAGATGGCTGACTTCAAGTTTCTTACCAGAAAAGACCTCTTCTAGTGTCTTGTTGTTCAATATCTTGTGGGGTGTTCTGTTCTACACATATACAACTGTTCTAGCTGCTTCTGCCCATAGATGCATAGGTAGATCCTGGTCATGCAACATTTCCCTTGCTTCTTCCATGATTGTTCTGTTCTTCCTTTCTGCAACTCCATTATGTTGTGGATTGTAAGGAGCAGTCAACTCCCTCTTAATCCCTGAATCACTGTAAAGCTTCTTAAAGTCACCTGAGGTGAATTCTCCACCATTGTCGGATCTGAATGTTTTGATCTTCTTATCAGTTTGCTTCTCCATCAAGGTTTTGAATTCCTTGAACTTATCAAAAACCTCATATTTGTTCTTCAAGAAGTAGACCCAAGTCTTCCTGGAGAAGTCATCAATGAAAGAGACATAGTAAACATACCCACTCAGAGAACTGGATGACATAGGACCACATACATCTGAGTGGATGATTTCCAAGATGTCTTTTTCCTTGCTTTCACTGCTTGAAAATGCCTTCTTAATGTTCTTTCCTTTTGCACGTCCTTTGCAAACACCTTCATGCTTGGTCTTGATTTCAGGAAGACCTTCTACAGCCTTACTTGCAATTGGTAATTCCCTGTAGTGCATATGTGCAAGTCTTCTATGCCAAAGTTCACTTGGCTCCATGGAATCATGCACCATGGCATGTTTAGGTTGTCCTTTCAATTTATACAAACCTCCCTCTTGCTCTCCAATCACTACTGCATCATCGAATGTTTTACCCTTTGGCCACATTAGGACTTGGCCATCTACAAATGCAACCCTCATACCTTTTGCATCCAATGCAGAGATGGAGAGTAGGTTCTTCTTGAGCCCAGGTACATAAAGGACTTCTTTCATCTTCAAAGATTTTCCAGAATCTAAGTTGTAGGAGGCTTCACCACTTCCTTTGATAGGGTATTGATAATCATCCCCAAGTTTCACCTTATGGGGTGACTCATGTTCATATAGGTTTACAAAATATTCCTTAAACCCAGTCATGTGTTTGGAGGCCCCACTGTCAATTAACCAATCATTACAACCATGGGAGATAGTACTTGTGAGAGCAGAGATTAGAACATACTCTTCTTCACTTGATGAGTCATCCTCACTTTCTGCCCTAGCTTTCTTCTTTGGAGGTTCATCATCTTCGGCAGCATGAGCATGGTACCTTCTTTTGCTACCCTTCTTCTTTTCGTTGAAGTTGTTGTTGTTGTTGTCCCTTTTGTTCTTGGGACAATCTGAAGCAAAGTGACCCTTCTCATTGCATGTGAAGCACCTTAGATCCTTCTTATTCTTTTGGTGATAGTGAGTGGACTTTTTGTGAAGCACCTTAGATCCTTCTTATTCTTTTGGTGATAGTGAGTGGACTTTTTGTGGTGAGGGTGCTCCTTCTTGGGCTTGCTTATTTTGGTTTGAGCTGCGAGAGCTTGATCTTCTCCTCCCATCTTTTCTTCTCGAGCTACAAGCCTAGCTTCTTCTTGAGAGCATTCTTCCCATAGTTTACTGAAAGAGATCAATTTCTTTCTTGCACAGATTCCTTGAATAAAGGAGTCCCATGACCTAGGTAGGCCATTTAAAGTGGTCATAACAACTTCACCATTGTCCACTACTTCGTCCACAACTTCAAGTTGTTCCTTGATCTGAGAGACCTTGGAGAAGTAAGATTGAATGGTCTCTCCATTCAACATATTGACCCCTTTCAATTGATTCCGCAGTGTCATCTTCTGATTTATGTTCTTCCCTTCAAATAGCTTGGTCAAAGAGTCAAACATCTCCTTGGGTGTCTTTAGAGATGACACATGTGGTATGAGATGGTCTTTGATAGAATCAGCAATGATTCTCTTTGCCTTAACCAAGTTCTTCTTATGCAATATTTTAGCCTCTTCATCCTCTGGGATAGGGATGTCTTCTTTTATGTATGAGTCCAACTCATTCTCTTCCAGGATTAACCCAATCCTATACTTCCAGGCTCGTATTTTATCATCCCCTTCAAGCTTATCCTCAAGCTTGGTGTGGTGAGACATCTTAAAGAGTACTTCAAATGGAAATAGAAAAGATTTAGGTCTTACCACTTGAATTGTTGAAAACTGGATCTCGTCTCGGATTAGGATTTGTCAGAGAAACCCTAAAAATTCAAAATGTGAATTTCAACTTTCTGAAAGGATAGAAAGATGCACCTTGATGAGCTGATCAACCTGGTGTATTCAAAATTTGAGATCTGCAAAGCTACATCCTTCAAAACTGCCTTTTTGTCTTCTCGGATTCACTAAGGAGGACCTTGAATTAGGGTTTGAGTTTCCCGGAGATCTACCCAGCCAAAAATATTGATCCAAAGCTCTAAACTTCGATTTGTGCAAGGAACTTCCAGCTATGTGTTCAGATTCCATAAATTCCTATTTTTTTAGGAAACCCTAATTTTTAGGGCCAAATCTGAAAAAGCTCAGAATTGAATTCTGATTGGACAGATAGATTCTCCTTGATGAGTAGAGTCAATCTACTATACTGCTTTTCCAAAATCTCTAGAGAGAAACCCTAGTTTCTGTCACTGCACAATGTCTTCTTCTCAGGTTAGCTCTGATACCATGTTAAATTTTGAGCATTAATTCACAATACTCTAGGATCTTTACTGAGATAATAACATGTACAGTATATCAATGCATATCAATCATAACAAGCATGTCAATCATCACAAGAATCAAAAGCATGAGAGACAAGAGACACAGAGTTTCCGTGGGGAAAACCCTAAGGTGAAAAACCCCACAACTTCCTCAGAGATAGAGAGAGCAATGGCTCAACCAAAGTACAACCAAAATACACAAAGATAGTCTCCTAGTAGCAGATGATCCTCCTCCTCACTAGTGCGCCACTTTCTGAGTGAGAGAAGTGTGAGTTTCCGAATGATCAAAATAGAGATCTCCCGATCTCTATTTATACTTGTCTGTTTTCCCAGTGACCTTATGGGGCCGACTTGTCTAGCTAGGTACATCAACCATATAATATATATTTTAGGGTCGACCCCACACATGGTGGTCTAATAACCCATCGGCAAGTACACACACTTGCGACACTTGTCAATACACATGAAGACACTTCCTTATAGAGGAATAACACATCTCTTATAAGGGTACAATAAATATATATGAAATACATAGATGAAATACATTCCGAAGTTACATATACATCAACAATTTTAATTGCTTATTAAATGGCGGCACAGTTGTTAATATAATTGCGCCAAGAAGCGCTTTACAACCCAGTATGAGGGAGATCTTGTAACATGATGTAACGTGAGTAACGTTTGTCGGCCATTAATAAAATGTAATAAAAAGTAAAAAGTACTAATATGAGGGAGATCTTGTAACGTTACATGTAACGTTTGTGATATTATTGTCGGTCATTAATAAAATGTAATAATTGCACCAAGTGAAACGAGGTGCTCTATAGCCCAGTATGGGGGAGATGTTGTAACGTTACATGTAACGTTTGTCTTTATTATCGGCTAAAAAAGTAAAAAGTAAAATGTAATAAATATTTTGTGTATTTCAGATTTTATGTTTTTTTTATGCATGATTGTGGCTTAGTGATATGCATACGAATAGGAATAGATTGGCATAGACCATGTAAAGTTTGAGACGATTAGCCATTGCTTGTTATTATATCTCAATTAAAAGCAGAGTCATGGCAAGTCCATCGATCCACTCTACATTGATCAACGTAAAGTGCCATAAAGCACCAATCGAGCGTGCTAAAAGCACATGTACATCCCATATATAGTTTTTATATTCAAAGTGTAATCTAAAGCCCATCGTTGGGTCATTAATCTCTCTATTTCAGTCAAGCGCTACGTGCCAAGTGAGCCCATCCAGAGAGATATCCATAGATAGTTGAGATACCCACTCTGACCTACAATGATGACTTGTAGCATAATACAAATAGATTTATACGCCAATCTAAGACAATTTGTACTAAATAAGAAATGCCTAAAATGAAAGTGACTCTATATGAGAAGTAGTGAGCCCATCCAAAGAGACATATCCATAGATAGTTGAGATACCCACTCTAACCTACAATGATGACTTGTAGCATAATACAAATAGATTTATACGCCAATCTAAGACAATTTGTACTAAATAAGAAATGCCTAAAATGAAAGTGACTCTATATGAGAAGTATTGTGTTCTAAAAATGCTAGATAGGTTGTCATGTATGCCACGAGCAATTTAGCCATAGAAAACTAACCCTTGTTCTAATGGCCTCTCCTAATGAATCATATAAATGTGAATAAAAGGCACTTCAAGAGGGTCCTTATCTGCAGTAGGAAAGGAGATAACACATGTGGTTTTATATTTATCCCATTACAAATTGCATGTGCATTATATGGTTGGTGTCCCAATCGTCAAATAGCTTACCTATTTGTTTGTCTGCCTCTTGTCGATACCACCAACGAGTTATGTGTTTGTGTCTCTCAAGTAGATTGCTTTGAGTGATCACCCATAAAGCAAAGAGAGAAGAGTCAATTCTCGAGACAAGGAAAGAGAGTATAACAGAAGCACCTAATTAGTTAAGTGGCACCATAGCTATAATCTTTTATTATTATTGAAATTGCATGCAGCACCTAGAGAGCAGAGCAGAGGAAAGAACTAGACCAAGAACAAGGTCATTTATTGTGGTCTCTTCTTCAAAACCAAAGGCAAATTTCATTGTTGGATAGGCAACAATTAATAAAACACGAGCAATATTTCAAGCATGATATCAAGACCATGTCCCTGATCTAGGGATCTAATTGTGCAAGTAATCTTATAATTAGTAGGAAACTGATAATTATTCCAAGAAGCTCCATTAATCATGATTCGACCATGTAATTCAATGGTGAGGTAAGTCCCCCGGATGCGGGTGATTTCCGGGATCATCCGGAGTGTGAGGAGATGAACACGGAGTCCACCGTTGCCCACCACATGGCGACTCCTCAACTCTCTCGCCATGCACATTTATTGGTCCCTTCATCCAATGCCCTCGACCTTAATGAAGTTGCCCTTTCGAGCTCCTAGCAGAGCTATTCTTTGTACCTTGGTAATCATGTTCCTCCCTAGCGAATTTATGGCCCTCCAAGATGTTGATCCCATGCCATTTGACAGGGTTTGCTTCCGTTTTTAGGCGTATCGAAATGGTAAGCCTGACAGAGTTTCCCTTCTACGCTTGAGTGGTTACCTTCCTTGCATTTGATATAGTCTCCTATCGCTAGTTTTTGGCTCCTTCCTGATTTTCTCGCCTTCCGGGTCAATTGTGCCATTTCTTGGTCTCAATTTCAGTTAGCAGAGGTTCTAGGCTCTCCTTCTTTGGTCTCGATTCACAACTAGCAGAGGTTGGAACAATGTCCAGAAGGCTTCATGCTACCCCTCTTTGTGATAGTAGAGGAAGGGGAAGCTCTAGAAGATGGGGTTGCGAAGGCTCTACAGAAAGCGGTTATGACAACTCCATTCCGAGCCATTTGAGAATCATGTTGGATGTCTGGGAGGAAAAAATGGTAGTGCAACAACTAGTTGGTCAGCGGGCATGAATTAGACGCAAACATTAGTGGTTAGTGAAGAACACTTTAACTCATGTCCTCTTGCAGTCTCAAGAACTTTCTCAGGAGAACAATCCTCCTCCTTCTCCCTCCCTTGCTCTAGCTCTCCATTCTTCCTCCTCTTTGATTGCCTCCCAGGTCTCAAAGCCTAAGGAGCACCAAGGAATTCAGTTAGATAATGATATTCAGTAGGAAGGTGACAAAACCAATATTTCTTCCACCAGTGGTCACAAGTGAAAGCATGTGGAGCGCAAGACCCCGATGAACCTCTCCTCCTTCTTGAAGACGGATGTGCTGCTAACAAAAGTTGTTCCTGATAGTTCCTCCAGTTTAGATGGCTATCGATGCCCAATTCCGAAGGAAAAACCTAAAGATGTAGATACTATCTGCACTTCAAAGTATTTATGTAGTCTTTTCTTTCTTTCTTTTGGTTAATTGTCAGTTGCATGATGATAGACACTTGGTACTCTGTCCATGGGGCAGCTAGCTTTTTTGTTTATGGTTTATTATTCTCAAGGATTTCCACTTGAGGATTTTTTTGGTATGCTCTTAGTCTTGGACCTTTTTAGCGGGTTCATTGTTCTCACAGGCATGGGCAGTTCTCTAGTGACAATATGCTTTTCCATCCCATGTAGAGGTGGGTTATCAATGGTATCTAGTTGATTATTTTGGATATGTAACCAACCCCAGTGGGATCTCAGACATCTTGTGCTTGTACATTTTTTGTACCTTGATATAAATTTTCTATGGAGCTTACAAAAAAAAAATAGTGAGATAAGTCCAACTATGATATCAATCCAACTATGATACATGATAGTGCAACCTGTCTTTGCCCAAGAAGAATGGAGTTCGGCAATATTACTTTTTTCATCCTAGACAACTTCTACTAGCATCCTGACTCTAAAAGCCTCAACATAATGACCTTTAAAACTAGGGCAATAACATTAATCACTCTACAACAATTGCAAAATCACTACCTAAATTAATGTAAAATGTCAGGTGCTACTGCAAGCCGGACAAATGGCAATAGTTAGTGAAATGGATAAAATAGCTTCTTTTATTGCTTACAAATCGTTAGAGCATGCAGTACCATCAATCACAAGAGTCAAACATCGTAAAATCACTTATGTGGCTTTGGGGTTGAAGCATAAAAAATTTGTGTTGTGAATTTTTGAAATTTCATTTGCACTCGGAAATTAATGCAAATCCAAAAATTCACTTTCTTTTGAGTAGGTTACTTGGATTTTAACCCTATAATTTTAATCCTTTAGGACTATTAATATGAAAAATAGTAGTAGAACAATCACAACAATTCACTTATAGTAACCCCAAAATTGAAGACAATTCAAAGAGAAAAGATACAAATCATTCCAATGACTTTCCAATTCTCTACGACAACTTCACATGCATAATCTAGATATGAAAACTCTCATTATTTGTTAGATATAACAACAAACACAACAATAATATATGGTTGTATTGCTATTTTCAATCTTAGTGTTAAGACATTTGATCATTTTCTTAAGTGTGTCAAATTAACAATACAATTAAGAGCTGGAAACAACCATCCCGAGAAAATAAATATTGAAATTAAATCTGCAATATACACAATATGTGGAAAATTTGAACCTTATATATATGTGTGTGTGTGTGTGTGTGTGTGCTCAATGAATCAAATACATATATATACATATATATATAAGCTACCATTGATCACCAAAGAAGGTAACGATCAAAAGCAGGCATGATTGACAGCCCTTCCTCTGCATCGTCATTATTATTATGAATTAATTAAAAAACCTCACACACTATCATTATTGATATTAATAAGTATTCTGAACATTGAACAGTCCAACGATAACCTATCCCTCCTTTACTTTTCAAGAAAATAGACAAGATTATTTTTCATAATGATAAACCTAGACATTGCATTGATAACCCTAGCATTGTCAAGGTGATTTTGTAATGGTGTTTAGAATGATATTAACACTAATAAATTAATTTCATGATAACCTTAGCATTATCAAGTTTATATGCATTTTAATAGACAAGGTTATTATTTTGATTTATATTGATTATTAATTAAGGTTAATAAATTACAAACACTTTATGCATAACCGTAGCATTTATTAAAGCTCAAATTATTAATTTAATTTTTTATCAAGGATGCTATTATTATTTGCTAGAATCTATATCAAATGGTGCTATGATTATTATTAATTATGATATCTTATTTATTAATAATGGTATCTTATTAATAATAATTCATAAATTAAATAAGTAAAAATAGAAGCAAAGCTGCTTATACTTGCCTTAAAAATAGTTTATAAATAATCTAATTAATAATTGTATAGAGTTTAAAATAATTTATAAATAATTTAATAATTAATAATTGTATATAGTTAAAAATGGTTTATTTCAAAGCAGGTAAAATTAGTTCTTTTATTATTTTTGTCCAATCACAAATTAGAAATTTGATATTTAAAAATTATAAAAATTAATTTTTATTTTTCATAAATTTAATTTAATATAAATATTTTTCAAAACTATTGAAAAACTATAATAAATCTTTGTGCCAACAGCAAAACAAATTTAATTTCAATGAGATGTTTTTACTAGCAGTTAGTTGCATTCAAACACATTGTGAGATTGATGCTTGAAAAGTGAGATGATTGTGACATTGATGAGACTCGTTACTTAATCTTTATCCGTGGGAGGCTACTCGAAATTGGAGTTTCGTGCATGAAACAATCTTTATCAATGGAGAGTCGGTTAGACCTCTTAAACTTGATCTACAAGAGAATGCCAACATGGAGAGACTACGATGGAAATTACGATTTGATATGCATAATGATGTAAGCTGTGGATAGATGGCAATTCAAATCCGTGCTCCAAATTTCAAGGATGATAATAACTAGTTTTAATCAATAAAAATTTAAATAATACATTTTTTAAAATAATATTTATTTTAAAAATATTAATATATTTTTTAATTCTGACAAATAGCTTTCAAAGCAGGTAAAAAAATAAAAAAAATAAAAAAAAAAAAAAAAAAAAAAAAAATTAAACTTATGAGCATTGCAGTGAACCTGGAGAGAAGGAAATGATGAGCAAGAAAGCCGAAGAGGAATCTTGGCGCTATTTGCAAGAAAGCTGAAGGGAATGCATGCGATCGGAGGCAAAATGTTGGCGGATCGCATAGAAAATGCACTTGATGACAGCTCTACGGTGCTTGCCAGGTTTCTGATGGAAATACCGACTGTATTGAGGAGGCAAACACATAACCGACTGTTTTTCTGAACGAGAAGGTGAAGGATTCCCAACAAATTCTGAACCAGAGGAAAATTTAAGGGAGAAGGCGAAGATTTTTAGCACAAATGAGCAGAATAAGAGGAAAATTATAAAATAGAAGAAGGATATCAAAGGATGTGGGTAAAATCATGGACAAGGTTTGACATGGAAATTGAATGAAGTGGAGGCTGCAAGAAGAGCGGTTATGAATTCAAGAATCGACAAACATCATGGTTCTGTTTGAATGCAGGAGGTGTGCAGCATTACCAATTCTGTATTGAATGAGCCAGCATTACCAACTCTGTATTGAATGAAGTTTCAGTTGATGAAGCTCTGATTAGGAAACGGATTAGAGGTTGATCTTCTTGGTCGACTGTCAATGGAATCAAGATGATGACGGCTGAATTTGAAGGAGGCTGCAAGAAGTGCGAATATGAATTCAAGATAATACCGATTCTGTATTGATTGAGCCAACTTGATAGATATATATTTGTGATTTGCATTACTCGATTTAGTTGGTCGGTCCTTGAACCAGGATGATGGAACGGGGTTACTAAGCTTTGATTGAGGGCTACCGGGATCTGGTTTTTTTTTGGCAGGTCCTGTTGACTTTGGTCTTCTTCTTGTTACTGATCACTGGGAATTGTGGATTGGAGGCCGGTCCATTTCTGGGTTTTTAATTATTCTGGTATTTCCGTCCTGTCAGCGGAGTTGTTGATCGTTTTGTGCAGGGGATTGGCATGGCAGAGGACGTGGTTTACACCGGTGACGGGGTAGGTGACAGTGGGAATATTGCTGATGGAGATGTCTATGCTAGGATGACTCGGTCGGGGGTGTTGTCTGGGCCCTCCATGACTGGCGGGGGGCCTGAGGTCTTTTCTGGGCCCACCATGACAGGCAGGGGGCTTAGTCCTCAGACAGGGACTCTTGCTAAGGCTAACTTTCTTAAAAAACCTGCTAAGATGGTAAAAGAACGGAAGCGACAGGACCAATTGGTGCTAGGGGTGGATGTTACGATGGAAGAGGCGGAGGATCTCTCTCTCACTACTGTGGTAGGTCATGTTCGTGGCAGAAGATATGGTCGGGGTTTCCTTCAGCGTTGGGCGGCTGAGCAGTGGAAGTATATTGTGTCATCAGCCCCTGAAGTCTGGGTATTGACGAAGGGATGGTTTTCCTTCATCTTCATGAACAAAGGGGAGGTCGATGCAGTTTTAAGTCGACATTGGTCGATGTTGGGAGTTCCTCTAGTCCTGTGAAGTTGGTCCCCATTCTTCGACTCAAAAACGGAGAAGGTTGATAAAGAACCGCTGTGGGTGAAGCTTCCTGGGTTTCCAATGCATTTGTGGAATGAATCTCGTTTTGCTGCGATTGGGAATTTTCTTGGTGAATATGTGTGTTCAGATTCCTCCCATCTTGAGACTGGCAAGTACACGGTGGCAAAGATATTGGTAAATATCGATCTTCGGCTGGGACTCTCTGTTGAGATCAATGTACAATCCAAGGATGGGGACTTTGTTCAAATCCTGGATTATGTGGGTGTGTCGTTGAGGTGCCACCGCTGCCACTCACTTGGACATATGGTTGTCAGATGTCCTTTACCGTTTCGGAATTGTAAGCCACTGACTGATGAGGTAGTTGATGTAGGTGCAGATCCAATGTCGAAGGATTACTCTCAGGTGGTGGAGGATGATGGGTGTGGGCCTGCTTTTTACAGGGGGGTCATCTACGATTCTGTGGTACCAGCTGATATCTGTGGGAGGCATGGATCAGCGGATTTGCTGCCATCTTTGGTGAACAATGGAAAGGTGCTCATTGGGAGTGTGGATCTTGATGATGAGGGGGCTCCCTTGGGATCAGCGACTCCTACTACATTGACTACCTCCAGTTTGCATCAGCAGTTATCCATAACTCGACAGGGTTCAGCTGAGAATCCCTCGGGTATGTCACATTAATTTTCACCTGTTGTTTCATTATTTGATGTATCTGATGCTTTGGGGGACGGTAGGCTTGGGTCTCCTCCTGTTGCCCATACTGTCATTCCATGTCCGGTAGCTCCTTGTGTGCTGACTGATGTGGATAGTGGTTTCTCGACGCCCATTGTATCCACCAAACACTCTACCTGCTTTGAGGGTCGTAGTATCTGATATGCTCTTCGAAGTAGGGAGATCCCTGTAGCTGGTATGGGGGGGAAGGGACTTCCTGAAT
The DNA here is from genome assembly GCA_027924585.1 of Larix kaempferi. Lineage (NCBI taxonomy): Eukaryota > Viridiplantae > Streptophyta > Pinopsida > Pinales > Pinaceae > Larix > Larix kaempferi. The sequence continues at coordinate 3,634,712 of BSBM01000852.1, forward strand.
TGGCCAATAGTGTTGGGGGGAAAGGTCGGGGCCGTAAATCCCTTTTGTCTAAAGCACAAGACCGGGCAAAAGTGGATTTAGTGATGGGTACTCAATATTCTATTGAGTGGGCACTTAGAGCAGTGAAAGCCCAGGAAGGGGGTTTGATATGAAAATTATGTCCTTCAACTGTCGTGGGTTGGCGAGTCCCATTAAAAAATCGTCGATTAGGAGGCTGGTAGACTTTAATCAACCGGATGTTTTACTGCTGCAAGAAACTCTGGGTGGCAGTGAGGATGTAGTACGGGCATTAGAAACTTTGCTTCCTGGTTGGAAGTTTGTTGGAGTGGATGCTCGGGGGCGCTCTGGAGGGCTGGCCTCGGGGTGGAAGGTTAAGAGTTGCAGATGTGATTGTTCTTGGGGAATATCTTCTGGTATCGGTTTGGAAGTCTGGGATGCTGAGATTGGGAGGATGATCATGGTTCTCAATATCTACGGGCCCTATTTAAATAGGGTTGGATTCTGGGACGCCTTGTTATGTATGGATCTTTTTGATGGAAGGGATGTGATTTTGGGTGGGGATTTCAATCTTACTCTGGGGACTTCTGAAGTGTGGGGACCTCGAGCTGCGCCGGATACATTAGCAAATTATTTCATTCATGCCTTTGCTAGGAAGGATCTTCTCGACATTTTACCATCCAAGTTAACTCCTACTTGGAGGAATAAGAGAGCAGGGGAACATCGGGTGGCTAAAAGATTGGATAGGTTTCTGGTGGCCGATGTGTTGGCACTGGGTGTTGATGTTGTCAGGCAGTGGGTAGGGTCAGGTGGGATATCTGACCAGTGCCCCATCTTCTTGGAGTTACGAGGTGGTAGGAAAAAACCTCCCAGCCCTTTCAAATTCAATCCTTGTTGGCTGAAGGAGGAGGATTATCTTAAGATGGTTCAGGATCTGTGGGTTCATCGACCTCTTGATTCTCTGATACATGCAGGTGCACACTTCCAACACAACCTTAAGCGAATCAAAGAGGCCACTATTTCCTGGGCACATGATAGAAGGGCGATTGATGAACAAACTTTGCGGGCTGCTGAGCAGAATATTGATCGGATTCTTAACAGTCGGGGAATGGGATATCTGGATGAACAGCAGAAAGGTGAGCTGATGGAGTGGGAACGACGCAAGAATGTGATTCTATGTGAGAGAGAAGAGATGTGGAGGATGAAAAGCAGGGCGATATGGCTTCAGTGTGGTGATGAGAATACAAAGTGTTTTCAAGCATACGCTAAGGGGAGGAAATTCACCAACTCTATTTGGGAACTATCTGACGAAGGGGAACCGGTCTCCAGCTTTGATGGATTAGCGGAGTTGGGTGTTAGACATTTTGGTGATTTATTCACTGCTCAACCTGGAGCCTCTATTGCTGAGGTTATTCGGGTGACTCAGCTTTTCCCTCGCTTTGTGGGGGAGGAAGATAATAGACTGTTGATGGAGGAGGTGTTGCCGATTGAGCTCTCCCTGGTCATGCAATCCTTTCATAAAGATAAAAGCCCGGGGCCAGATGGCTGGCCTATAGAATTATTCTTAGGATTCTATGACTTCTTCGGGGAGGAATTATTGAATGTGGTGGAAGAATCGCGAAAGGATGGGTTTGTCCATGGCCCCTTCAACTCCACCTTTATAGCTCTCATTCCGAAGACGGACAAGCCTGACAGCTTTGATGAATTCAGACCTATCTCTCTCTGCAATTGTATCTATAAGATCATATCTAAGGTTATGGCGAGGAGACTCAAGAATATTTTGTCGCAGCATATTTCTTGTGAGCAATTTGGCTTCTTGGAAGGTCGCCAAATACATGAGGCCATTGGAGTTGCCCAGGAAGGTTTACACACACTGAAAGTGCAGAAGCAGAAGGGTGCCGTGATTAAGATTGATCTCTCTAAAGCATTTGATAGGGTTAGCTGGCTATATATCTGGATGCTTCTTACTCACCTGGGGTTCTGCTACGAATTTATTAGATGGATTATGGCCTGCATCACTACGGTAAGCTTTGCTGTACTGATCAATGGTTCTGCTAGTCCATTCTTCCATGCGGGAAGGGGTCTACGATAGGGATGTCCCCTCTCTCCGCTGCTGTTTCTCCTTGTTGCTGAAGGACTCAGCCGATTTATACTGAATGCAAAAGCTGATGGTTCCTTTCGGGGAATATCCATTTCTCAGGTATTGTATATTACACATCTCCTTTTTGTTGATGACATTCTGATATTCTGTGATGGCTCGTGACAGGATATTGATAAGGTGGTTGAAGGTCTCCATTTAGTGCAAGTTGCAGCGGGTATGTTAGTGAATATTGACAAATCTACTATCACATGCTCGAATTTAACAGAGCAGGAGATTCAAAGACTGGCTAACAAACTACCTTATCAGACATTGGATATTGATGATGGATTAAAGTACCTTGGCTTTCACTTGAAACCGAATGCTTATCTGAAGGCTGATTGGCACTGGTTATTAGCAAAATTACATCAGCGACTACATGGATGGAGTCATAAATGGCTCTCTCGGGCTGGGAGGCTGGTCCTGGTCAAATCTGTTTTGGAAGCAATTTTGATGTATTGGATGTCTCTTGCTTGGATCCCCAAAGGTGTCCTGGAGCAGATCCGAAGATTGTGTTTTGCTTTTCTATGGAAGGGTAAGAGTGAGCATCGAGCATTGGTGTGGGTCAGATGGGAAAAAATTGTTGTTCCAAAAGCACTGGGAGGATGGGGGTTAAAGAATATTTTTCTGTTTGCAAAAGCATTGGGGGCCAAAGTGTCGTGGCGACTTATCCATACACAAAGTCTCTGGACTAGAGTGGTATATCATAAATATATTTCTCCTCTTACTCTTCTCGAATGGATCAGGCTGGGCAATAAGTCGAGGGCAAATTGCTCTGTGGTCTTGAAGGCGGTGGTGCAGCATTTCTCATTGGTCGGATATGGATTAGTGTGGAGGATAGGAAATGGACGTCTCATTCGTATTGGGCTGGACCCCTGGGTTGGCTGTAGGGATGAACATGTCCTCCCTGCGGTCTTGAGGACTTATTTGGCTGCTAGAGGCTGTCATTTTCTGGCTGATATAGCGGATTCGGGATCATCTACTCTTTGGCATCAGGGGTGGATCTCTGCACAGCGACTGGAGATCAATGCAGATCTGCAGGGGGCTTGGGAGGATTTTCTGCGGCTCTTAAGAATTACGAATATTCGACTGACCAATAGGGCTGATGAACTGATCTGGGATCACCATCCCTCGGGTATTTACACACCAAAAAATGGATATATCCAGCAGAATGTGGAAGTACATAACAAGGAATTGGTGTTGTGGTGGAAATATCTGTGGAAGTTAAGGTGTCCGAGTAAAGCAAAATTACTCTTCTGGGCTATACTGGAAAATAAGGCACCTACCTGGGACATTCTGCAAAAATGATTCCTCCAGGGTCCGAGGATCTGCCCTCTTTGTCGGGATGCGGAAGAGACTATTGCACATTTATTTGTTCATTGTCGAATTACACAGGCAGTTTGGGATGATATCAACAATTATTTGAATATTCAGATGAGGTGGAGGGGCGAGAGCGTCCTTGCAGCGTTCCAAGGGTGGTGGTCATTACACAAAACTTCTTCCATCCGGGCAATCCCGTGTATTTTCGCCTGGGGGATCTGGATTACAAGAAATCAGCACATATTTCATGATCGCAGGGTACCGATGGAGACTGTAGGGGCTCACACTGTGGCGGTGATACAACAATACATGGCACCTGCCCAGGCGATTAGAACACGTCCTGTGCATGAGGAACAGATTGATAAATCAATGCCGTGGGCATTTTTTGATGGAGCTTCATTGGACCACCGATCAGTGTGTGGAGGGGGGGGAATTCTTTACAAAGCTGAGGCCCATTATTTTCATCTGGTGGCTGGTTTGGGGAGAGGATCAAATAACTATGATGAACTCATGTCACTTAAACTATTGATGTTATTTGCACTTGAACAAGGCTGCCTATCACTTCAGATTTTTGGAGACTCCATGGTAGTTATTGACTGGGCTAAGGAGATCACACATTGCCATGTGATGGTACTATCACCTATCCTGGAGGAGGTGATACGGTTAAAGCAGTCCTTCAATCACATTTCATTTACACATATTTACAGGGAGAGGAATGGGATCGCTGATCAGCTCTCCAAGGATGCAACGCAACAAGAATTAGCTCTTGGCATTTGGAGGATTACTATTCATTCACCTGGGGGCACTTTCAGCTATTATCATAGACCTTTTCATGAGGATATTGAGGCACAGAATTGAGCAATAGCTCAGTTTATGATGTCAAATGATGGTTTTGTTTTCTGTTATAGTAATAGTTCTTATGTATTCGGATATATGCGGGAACTATGGTCAGCAATGATTTGTTGTATGGGACATTAGATATGATGTCAATATGGGACAGTAAATATGTGACAATGTAGGGATCTCAGTGATTCTACTACATGTGCAGAGTGTAATTTTGTTCATCTATTTGAAATAAAATTACGATTTTTTCCGAGGAAAAAAAAAAGAAAAAAAAAAGGCAGGTAAAAATTAGAAATTTAATATTTACAAATTATAAAAATTATTTTTTGATTTTTAAATATTAAATTTAATATATATATTTTTTAAAACTATTAAAAACTATATAAAACTCTTTATAGCAAAAGCAAAAACAATTGAAAGTGAAAAAAGTTGTATCCTAACGGATTGCTATATACTGCCTTCGGCAGGTATAATAAAGTTAGTATGATTATTATTATTTATGATATCTATTTATTAATAATGGTATCTTATTTATAATAAAGTTATTATTATTGAATTTTAATGCCATTAGCATTCATTTACTTATTAGCATTCTCATTTACATTTTATATATCTTTGTGTCGAGGTTATGTTATGATATTAATCCTAATAATTTTTAGTTTCATGATAACCTTAACAATGCATTTATTAACATTATCATGTATATTTATTAGCATTATCATATGCATTATGAATGAAAGAAGATTGTTTAGCATTCTCATTTAAGAATTTGGAAGGATAAGATAAGTTTTTTGAAGAATTTGGAAGGATAGATAAGGTTTGTTGAGGAAAGGAAATGAAATGAACGGGCATACCTAACCTATTTATTGACACCAATAGCAACTCTTCTCTCCATTATTTAACCTGAGGAAGAATCCAGTTGAGGATTTGAAACGTCGACAGTCAAAATGTCGACCGTGGATAATCCGGAAACCCATTATTCTAACACTACAAACCACAGAAACCTCAAATCCTTAAAATCCAACCACTCAAGGTGCCCTAGATAGGGTTAATCAACATACCTTAGCTCCTCCAAGTGCAAGAATCCCTCCAACAGTATCTCTAAGGCAATATGTCCTCCTCCTCTTCTTACTCAAATACATCCAAGGATATTTGTCCCTAAATGCTCCAAGATACCAAGAAACCTTAACACCCAGGAGATAAAGATCAAATGTACAAAAATAATCTCAAGAGAGAGAAATCATCCACCTCCTTCACATATGCTCCACTAGGGTTTCCTCATGAACCCTAACGCATCAGTGAGATATAACTCCAAAGAAAAGATAAAAATGAATGTATGATTCGATGTGTTGTTTGGAAAAGCTCTTTCCTTCCTCTATTTATATCAGAGGTAAGAGAGGATAACAATACAACACTGATAGGCCCAATCCTTGCAAGAAATACTACTAGACATAATTAAGCCACACATAAGTGAAGCACTCCACTCCTAAAGTACAAGTGTTAAGCTCCAGTGACGATGTCACTCATAATAGTGACCTAAGGTGATGTATATATGCAAGGCAAGTCCACACCACTCCATGTTGAGCCTCCACGGAGTCCATCCATCCTCCAAAGCCAAGTATTCCATTAGGGCAGTTACCCCCCGCAAGAACATGATCAAAACCCTAGTCCTCCTTGAGCCATTTCCAATACTCCAAATAAGAAACCAAGTTGCCACATTCCATCTAGGGGTTGTATCCCTCCTCCACAATGCATAATGCTTCTCATATCTTGTAGAGAATGCTCCCACCAAGTGAATCCTCCACGTGGTCATCATCTAGGCATCCATCGCCCAGGAAAGAGATCTCCAATGCACTAGGAAATAGCACTAAGGAAATGCTCGTATTATATCTAACATTAATAAAGAAAGCTATTACAAGTGCGCATACCCAGGTCGCACCATCTCTCATGATATAATCCATCTTAGACCATCTAGGGTTTAAGCATACACCATGCATCCCTAATCTCATGAAGCACCCCAAATATGGTGTAAACACTTTCAAAGTAACCCTAAAGTCACATGAATTAGGCTTCTCATATGTGGGAAAATGAAGGTATTTCTTTGATTCTAACCCCCTTTCTCGGAACCAAGGTGTACTATTCGAGTTAGACTAGTGAAGTAAATTTTGACACATGCCTCATAATAACGTAATGTAGTTCGAAATTCCATTTTAGTCCTAATTCAAAAGGAAAATGAACAAGGATCCATCAATCACTAAATATTTCCCCTGTGAATTGCTCTTTGAAGTTCATGTCAACTACTTCCCTTTGTTAGGATCATGGAAATCACCAGCCTATGCAACAGATGGAAGTTGTCATCAATTGACATGAATCTTTCTTGTTCATTTACTAAACATGGATACATGGAAGTCGTCAATAGTTGGAAAGTACAATAAAACCACAAGTAATTATTACATTTCGTATGGAGGCAAAACACTCCTCACTCAATAGGGCTTGCACACTAGAAAAACACTAGCCATTTCCAGTCATTCCCTTTATGGAGATAGGTAGGATCAAATGGTAAAAATTAGAATCGAGCAGGGGAGAACTAATTTATTACAATGATGCCCTTGAGTTCATGTCAATCAAATTCTAGGCTTGAATAAATGCAAAAGTTGAATATGGCTTCATGGGCCTTTTGTTTTGATGTCTTCTTGTAATAAAAGGGACATGAGGCGAATAAATGCATAGCAAGTGACATACAATATAGTAAAATAGTTTGAGTGGCTTAACCTTTTTCTTTCAATCCAAAATTTGAATTTGTTTCTCACACATATCCAACATCTGAGCCGAAGTTGTACATGTAGCAACATACCTTACAGATCAATAATCATAAGCTCACTAGTGGATCTATAATTGTAGGAGAGAGTAGCCATAACTATCACCAATAAGTAAGAGAAAGGTTACCACCTACAATAGGAACATGAGAAGCAACAAAGTTTATGGCTTAGTGGAAGGAAATTCTAGTCTCCTATTCGTTCGAGTGTCACTTAGTTGTGATTTGCAACTTTTTTCCCTATATCTTCCTTTGTCCCTCCATTGATTTTGATTTTGTTCCCTTCTTTATCTCTTTTCTAGAATTTGTTTGTCCCTCCATTGATTTTGATTTTGTTCCCTTCTTTCTCTCTTGTATATTTGTCCCTCCATTGATTTTGATTTTTTTCCCTTCTTTCTCTCTTTTATAGAATTTGTTTGTCTCTCTATTGATTTTGATTTTGTTCCCTTCTTTCTCTCTTTTATATAATTTGCTTGTCCCTCCATTAATTTTGATTTTGTTCCCTTTGTTCTCTTTGTTATAGAATTTGTTTTAGCATGAAAAAAAGAGCATTTGGAGAAGAAATGAACAAGTACGCTTGAGCTTAGTTCGCATTGCATACAACACCCAAGTTGGATTTAACTATAGTCCTATTTTGGGTGGTCTCTTATACAATAAAATAATGTGTTAAGTGTGTTTTTTGATAGGTATAACTCCCGAATTCATCTTTCTTCATTAACCAAGGTGTCTATTTATATCTTATCAAAGGTCTCTTGGACTTCAGATTCTAAAGAGATCCGTTGGAGTTCTTATGACTCCTCATCTTCCCTTTATTTAACTGACTAAAATATTTACACTATTTACAATTGAGGCGAAATCATAATCCCAGAGGATTAGATTTCCAACATTCCCCCTCTTAATTCAAAGGGGTGTTTGTGAGTCTGAGCATGGTTCTAAAATTTTCTCGTCCAAGTGATTTAGTGAAGATGTATGTGATTTCCTCATTCATGGAACAATGTTGTAAATGAACTATATTGGCCTCTACATGATGTTGAATCAAATGGTACTTTTTGTTGATGTGTTTGGTTCGATTATGGAATCTAGGATTCTTGGCCAACTTGATTGCAGAAGTGTTGTCAATCAAAAGTGGAATGGAGTTCTCTTGTTTCTCCTACAAAACTTCAAGTATCTTCTTGAGCCACACAATCTCTTTCGTTGCTTCTGCAGCAGCCACATATTTTTCCTTTGTTGTTGAATCTGCTGGAACTGACTGTTTGTGTAATCTCCACGAGACAGGTGTTGATCCAAGACTCAGCGTGTATCTAGAAGTGGACACTCCTGTCCCTTTGTTGCCATCAAAGTCTAAATCAGAGTACCCAATGAGCTTGAAGTTCTCCACCTTAGAGTACTTGATTCCAAAGTCTCGAGTCCCCTTCAAGTATCTTAGAACTCTTTTTGCAGTAGAGTAGTGTCCTTCACAAGGTTTGTGCATGAACCTTGAAAGGATGCCAACAACATAACAAATATCTGGTCTAGTGGTGGTAAGGTAGATAAGGTTTCCTACAAGCTATCGGTACTTGGTTGCATCCTCAAATTATTTTCCTTCACTTGATGTGGGCTTTAAATTTTGTTCCATTAGAGTTGAGAGAGGGTTGCATTCTGTCATACAAAATATGTTCAACAGTTCTCCAATATACTTCTTCTGAGAAATGAATATGTACTTAGGATGTTGATTCACTTCAATTCCTAAGTAGTAGTGAAGATGTCCTAGATCAGTCATTTCAAATCCTTTCTTTAAATCTTTCTTTATGGATGCTATATAGCTTTCATTGTTCCCTATAATCAAAAGGTCATCTACATACACCACAAGAAACACAAGAGATCTTCCAACTTTCTTTACAAACAATGTTGCATCATCAATATTATAAAATTTGAAATCCATCTTTAGAAGATGCTCAGTTAGCTTTTCATACCATGCTCAAGGTGCTTGTTTTAGGACATATAAGGACTTGACAAGTTTTCATACCTTGTGTTCTTGTCCCTTCACAACACAGCCTTATGGTTGAGACATGAAGACATTTTCTTTCAAATCTCCATTCAAGAAATTTATTTTTACATCCATTTTGTGCATCCAAGGAGATTAAGGTGCGGATGGGGGCCCATTTTTCTATGGAGGAGAACGTTTATTCATAGTCAATTCCTTATTTTTGTGCATATCCTTTCGCCACAAGCCTTGCTTTGTGCTTGTCAAGTGAGCCATATGATTTTTATTTGTTCTTGTATACCCACTTTCTACCAATTTGTTTGGTTCCGACTGGAGGGTCAACCAACTTACAGGTTCCATTCTTAATGAGAGCATCATACTCATTATGCATGGCTTCTTTCCACTCCTCACGAGCAGCATCCTCTTCAAAGGAAGTTGGTTCAAAGTCAGCAAAAGAATTCAATTCACAATCAAATGAGACATCCATGTCATCACCCGAGTTATCTACATCTCCTCCATCTTCTTGTCTCGTTGATATTCTTGTTCCCATCTTTCCAACTTCATCGAGATGGACACTTTCAAGTGTCTTTGTGTCCAATTTTGGAATCTTCCTTGATGGCCCAGTTTGATCAGTTGGTGGTGTTTCATTCTCTTCAAGGTTCAATCTTCCAATCCTCTCAATCACATCATCCAGTTAAGTCTCATGTTTAGGTGAAGTGGCGGGAACTTCTTCTTCACGAGTTTCTTCATGAGAGGGTGTTGGTGCTTCAAAAGGAAATTCCATAGATTGATCCTAGATAGGGATACCCTTAAAGATATGTAATTTCATTATCAAATTCATAATGTGTCTTTAGATGGGCAAATCTCTCGAGACGATCAAGCTGTCTTTCAATGGACTCGTCAATTTTATTAGTTTCAAGAAAAAAGGCATCTCTGGAATCAACAAACTTCTTTTTGACCTCATCATAAAGACGATATGCCTTGGAGGTTTATGAGTACCCCAAGAAAATGCATCTTTGACTTCTAGCACCAATCTTGTTTCTTTGCTCCTTTGTTATCAAGGCATAGTAGGTGGAACCAAAAACCTTGAGATGCCTAATCGAAGGAAGGTGGACAAACAACATGGAGATGCCTAACAGAATGAAGGTGCAGAAACCACATTTCATGTGGAGTATTATCTTCAAGAGCATGAAATGGACTTCTATTCCTCAAATATGATGCACATACTACTGCATCACCCCAAAACATTAGTTTCACATTCTTGAAAAACATCGTTAAGCATGCTATATTCATTAAGGTTCTATTCATAGTTTTTTCTACATCGTTTTGTTGAGGATTATAGGGAATTGAAATTTGATGTGTAATCCCATGTTTACAAAGATAGTCTTCGAAAGCATTAGATGTATATTCTTTACCATTATCAGGTCGAAATGTACCAATATGTGCTTGTGCTTGATTTTATATCCATGCATGAAAGTTCTTGAAAGTTTGAAATGCTTCATATTTTGTTTTCAACAAGTATACCCAACACATTCTAGTATAGTCATCATTAAAGGTCACGAGGTACTTATTACCATTTGCAGAAGGAATTGGCATGGGACCGCATAGGTATGAGTGAGCCAGCTCTAACATTCTACATGCTCTGAATTCAGACTCTTGAAATGGTTGCTTACTATGTTTTCCTAGTATGCATGCACCGCATTTGTTCTTTTACTTAGGAAAGGTGGGCAAGCCGAATACACCATTATTTCTTAACAAACGAATATTGTTATATTTCAGATGACCAAATATAACATGCCATAACAAACTCTTCATGCTGAGAGAGGTAGGAAAAGTTTTGAACTATTGTAGAAGAACCCCTAAACTTCAACAACTCTCCATCTTCATAACCGATCATGATGACCTTGTTGTTAGAGGACTTCCTTGTCTCTACAATTCCATCGAACGTGTGGATGGAATGGCCTTGCTGTCGAATCTTCACTAAGGACAACAAGTTTCTCTGCAACTCTAGAAGATAGAGAACATCATTTAACACAAAATCAGGGAATCCAGGGAGCTTGAGCCTGATTAAGCCAATTCCCTTTGGTTTGATGCTAGATTTGTCTGCAAAGTACACTACACCATCTACATTATCATTCAGTTCTTCAAAACAATCTTTCCTAAAATTCATATGAGATGTTGCACCAATATCATGCAACCAACAATCTTTGTAGGATGAAAAATAAGTTATTTCATTAATTCCGAGATTACAATGTGCAACAATACAATGAGCAGATTTAGGGGTTTCACTAGCCTCTTAGATTTTATTTTTGTCTTCTTTATTCTAGTTATGTATTCCTTTGATGGAGTCCCAAGAATCCCAACATTTATATGCTTCATGTCCATTATTCCCACAACGCTTGCACTTCTGATGTGATCTTTTGTTTGAGTTGTTTCTAACCCCTCTGACTATGAAATTTGTTCTTCCTATGCCTCTCTTGTTGCTTTTTCCCTTGGAAATTTCTTTGGACTGGTTATTTGCTTTATGATCAAAGCAAGGAGATTCTCCCAGATGCTCACTTGTCTTCTTTCCAAATGCTTTCTCTATGTCTGCAATCTTCTCCACCAGGGTGTCCAAGGTGAGGCCTTTGAACTTGTCACTTGCTTGCAGAGACTCAAGATAGTTGGAGTGAGTAGGATAGAGGGACTTTACAAATGCTGCAAGTGGAAGGTCTATTTTATACTAGAGGCTTGAATCTTGTGCATGATTTTTTCGATCTCAAATGCAACCAACATAGGATAATTATCCTTTACATCCAAACTGAATAGCTTTAACTTTAGGTAAATCACCACCATGTCAGAATGTGAGTCATACAAGTTTTTAATGTCTTTTAGCTTCAAAACAAGATTTTGTCGGCAGTATATGTTGGCTCACCTCTTTACTTACAGTAGCAGAAATCATAGCTAAAGATTTCTTGTCTCTAGTTTACAAGATAACAAGCTATTTCTTTGATGTTGGAGGTTTTGGATCAAAACACACGATTGTGCCTTCATCTATATGAATGGTTTTTCCTTCACATATGTCGTCGCACAAATCATTGTAAATTAATGTAGCTCTAACCTTTCAACCTGCAACTTTAAACAAAATATTTGGAAGAAAAATAGGAAGTTGTAGGTTTAAATTCCTGCTCCCTTCTTTACAAACTGCTTCTTACAAATCTTGCAGCACTATCAAGCTAGTTTTGTAACGCTATTTAATTCTGCACCTATCAATTTGCATAATTCTTGATTTTACATAGACGATTACATTCATCCTTAGCTCAAATCTTCATCGAAGATGAGAAACATGGACAAGTTTAAAAAATACAATAGTACCGCTCAAATATTTTACATGGACAAATTTTAATTAATGAATTAATACAGTGATATGATACCACCCACTCAAAACTGGTTGAGGTCAATGCTACAGTGAACGGTGAACGTAGCTTCAATGAGAGGTCCTAACTTCACAATGGAGGGCAATCTTCTCAATAGATGGGCCATAAGAGCGAAGTCTTCACAATGGTGGAGATCGATCCTCCCCCACACCAAATCGCAGCACAAGAATGCAACAACCTTCTTGCAGCTCAAATCCGCCTCAACCATCAGTTCAAACAACTCCATACAATCTCATAAATAAGCCTTATTCTCATTCAAACTATCACGCAGATATTAGGTTAAAATTAGGGTTTGCAGCAAAAAATGGTTTTACCTCCACGAGGAGTCTACGAGATCAAACTTATGAACTTGGTTTATATCATGCTTCAATGGGCTCCAATGGGATCTGGTCACAATAATTTCACGCAGGTTGCAGTCTACATAGAAATCATGAGGTTTCATGAGGTTGGAGGTCGTGGTTTTTTCCACCTTAGAGATTCGCAGCTTCTCCACGAATCAACAAGTGCACACCACATCACGATTCGGTGTAGAGTGGAGTCACAAAATCAAAATGAGAATGCAGCCACAACACACAGGGTCGCAGCTCATCACGTATCAATTCATTCACACCTTCGTGTTAGTACTCCTGATAGGTCACAACTCCCACGTGACTTCTCTTTTGAGCAGACATAGGTAATGGTCTTTCTCCAAGAGCATTCATGCACAGGCTTCACCTGGCATGATCACAACTTCATAAATTTGATGTAAACCTCACACAGTGGAGAAATGGATGTAAACGAGAGTGTATCCACGATAAGGAGCATTCTATAACAATGGAGGAGAGAGCATGCAGTAGACATCAGAAAGGAAACGGTGCCTTAAAATTAATGTATGGCATGACAGAATGTTACACACCAGGCATAGCAGAATGGAGAAGAATCTGGCAGGCAGCCAAGACTGGGAGTGCACAGAGAACATAGAGTAGGGAAAAAGAATGAGTAGTCTGGCAGCGGGTAGGCATGCAAGAGCAGAAAATGGCAGAATGCCAGGGAAGAAGACAACATGAGTTATGGCAGGTAGTGCGGCTCTGATATCACTATTAGGTATAACACCCAGATTCATCTTTCTTCACCAACCAAGGTGTTTATTTATACATTATCAAAGGTCTCTTGGACTTCTGATTCCAAAGAGATCCGTTGGAGTTCTTATGACTCGTCATCTTCCCTTTATTTAAAGGACTAAAATATATACACTATTTACAAAGGTGTTTATTTATACATTATCAAAGGTTTTTTGGACTTCGAATTCCAAAGAGATTCGTTGGAGTTTTTATGACTCCTCATCTTCCATTTATTTAACTGACTAAAATATTTACACTATTTACAATTGATTAGAGGATTAGATTTCCAACTATTTTGCTATAAAGAGGTGGTCTTCCACCATCCTAGATCTTGTCTATCAAGGGAAACTAATGAAGGTTTAAACATACCAAATTGCATTGGAGGACTCTTAAGGCCTTTGCTACACAATACATCGGCTACTAAATTAAACAAGAGAAATAGCAGCAATGCTGCTAGTCCCTGCCAAGGGGTAATAGAATTTGGTACAAATAAGCAATTGGCCTTACTTTGCATAACTTTTGGACAAATAAGAATCCAAACTTTATACCACATGCATTTATAGTTGTTGTCTTATTGGTATCAAAGCATAGAATCGTGCCCATGGAGTTCATTACGGCATAGGGTTTCCCTGCCTTTAGGTAATGTTTTAGGTAATGTTTTAAATTGATGGAAGCTTAACTCTGATTAGATGCAGTTAGCTCTGTATTGAACCAAGAATTGATACAGAGGCATTTAGAGCTTAAAAGCACCCAAGAACATCTGCAGTCTACTATGGATATGTATTTTCGTATTCCCTTGCTACGGGTGTCTCTGCGAGATAAATTAGTGCATGGATCAATAGAATTTATATCTGGATGGGGATCAATCCCATTGAATTTATATGTGGATCGGGATCAATCCCATAATCGCATAGAATGCCATTAAAGCTGACTAAATAAGCAAACTAAAATCATGCAATAAAGAAAAAATGCAGGTGTGGCCCATGGCTCTGCCTCTTATTTTATGAGATATGGCCTATCTTATTGCAATTATAACATTTTACTGGTCCAAATCCACAATAATTTATTACTTATAAATTTTTTTGTGTTCAATCGACATGCAACAGAGCAGGGGATTAAATTCAAAAAGAATTTATGTTATTGTTCATTATTGAAAACCTCCAACTGTAAGAAACTTATGCAAAGGAGCTTTAATTGTTTATTAAGAAAAGATTTATATTTAATTTAAAATATAAAGTAACTTTAAGTAACTTGTCAAAAAACTTTTTTCATTTTACATAAGAAATTTATTTGATTATTAAGACCAGATGTCTCACTATTAGCTTTGAATAGTGCGACGAAGTAAACACGTGAACTCCATGCACCATGCATCGATGTACATGGATCTAGTGCTATGGGAGCCACTTGTTCTCATAATCTCTCTGACCTTGTTTTAGGTTAGTTTGCATGCTGAATTTGATACAAGTGGTGTTTGCTTCAAACAAAAAAGAAAATTGTACATCAAACAACATAAATGAAAATACAATTGCACATAAAAAAAGAAATAGGGATATCTAATTTATCAATCTTCTGGCGTCATTTTTATGCTTTCATTTGACCAATCTTTCAAAGATTAAGTAGTGTTCAAATTGACTTGTGAATGAACGCTAGTACTCCGGAAAAAAAAATTCCTGGCTATTACATTTCTATCATCTTTCCTATTGGATAACCATTGACCCTGGAAGTGAATCATGTAGCAGCCAAAAATGTAGAATAAAAATTCGAGTAGACTTGCCATCATTTTTGGTTGCTGTATTATAAGTAATACACCATTTTTATGATGCTTTTCGCTGATGTATTATAAGTAATACACCATTTTTATGATGTTAAAAGGGGTAATTCTACAATATATTCATTGTGTGTTATAATTTTGTGTTCGTAGAGTGGGTTGGTAGAAATCAAATTCCATTCCTCCAAAGGGATATGGATAAATATAATAGATTTGTTTTTACAACAGGATCATTCATGGTTGTTGTTCCATTTGAGGGTGTGGTCGTTTAAATTCTCTGTGGGCACTATTTTGATTATCAAAATAAATATATAGAGTAAATAATATTAATATTGCATCATAAACTGAAGCTTTCCGCCAATTACTTGATTAAGTAAAATACTTACAGGAACGTGAGAGTCCCTCATGCTTTGTTTGGCATTGTTAACGGAGAAAACTGTGTAAACCTAAACGAAGGTGCCTACAATCTGTGGTATTACCCCTCAAACGAGTGCAAATTGCCTTCTTTCCACGGCATCAAGAGTACAGGACGAACCATTATCTCAAAAATGGAAGGGATTCGAACACTGTTTTTCTTGACCTGCCATTCCTCGACCTATTTGGACCTATTTGAAGAGCATTAAATGATTTCTCAAGACGCAATGTTTTGGAAGATGTAAAAAGTAACACATGTAATGTATCATGCTATTATGTCTTTACATTTTTTGTCCTTTTTTGACACTTTTCCTGGATTCACCTTAAGAAAACCCATAGAAAGTCTTAAGAAAAACCCACAGAATTAAAGTCGTAAAGCTTCTCTCTTCACACAACAACGTCAAAAGGAAACATGGTTTAGAATTCTTATTACAAACAACAAAACATTACCTTTATTAGAGTCTACTTTGCACAATGCAGTTACTCATAGACCTTAGGTAGACTGCATGCACGAGACTGCACAAATGACCCGTAGCTCTACCATTTTAACAAATTCTAACAAATGGATCTCAATTTCTATGGGTTTAAGGTAGTTAAATTATCATAATAACAAGAAAAAAAATTAAAATTATATATCGAATGCATGTAAGAATCATACAGTGAGCATTCTACGGCCGAAACTAATTTCATTGAGCATTCTACAGCCGAAACTAATTTCATCGTTTGTAGAAGAATCGCAGGTTTTTTCCATTATTTGTTTTCATTTGAGGGAACCACGTGTGTATATCGTATTATAGCCCTGCACAAAACTAATTTACAGTTTTTTTAGAGCAACGGGAAAATCTTCAACTATACTATATTTATATGTAAATACTTTCTGCTATAAAGAAATGGACTCTTCTAAAAAAACTTACTCTTCTCAATATTCTTCTCAGTTTGTAAATAATAAATTTTCTGCTATCTTATATATTTATATGTAAAAGATTTATGCTAAAAAGAGAGACGTATTCTTCTGAGAGACTTGCTCTTTTCAATTTATTTTCTTCTCAGTTTGTAAATAATAAATTTTCTGCTATCATATATTTATATGTAAAAGATTTATGCTAAAAAGAACGTTTTTACAACTTGTATTAATTTAAATTATATTCAATTAACATTTTAAAATATAGTAAAAGCCTAACATGATAGAATAAAGTGTTTAATTATGAGTGAAGCGGCATTTAGAAACAATGTTATTTTGTCTTAAGTAGAAATTTTCATGTTGCCTTAAGATAAACTTTTTAATTTTGATTGAAATTTCAAAAGAACGTTTTTACAACTTGTATTAACTTAAATTATATTCAATTAACATTTTAAAATATATATTAGATATCATTAAAATTAAAAACCAACCTCCGGTTTTCTTCAAACCCGCGTTCCTTCCTTCATTGCTTTTAGATATTCAAAATAAAATATTAAATATAGAATCTTTATATGAATTAAGATAGAAAATGACATATAAAGCATTTTTAAGACAAGATGGGTTAAGACCAAGTGATGTTTGATTTGGATATATTGCTTGTGTTTCGATTTAATCATATGTTAATTAATGGATTAAATGGCTTTTTCTATCCCATAAATTATTACGTAAGAGAGTGCATGCAATCATGCACAAAGTTGTCAGGCATGAATTTTGCATTCTAAAATATTAAAATTCCAAGATAATGTTGTAAATCGATAACAATATGATAATATTTTATGATCTTTTGCAGGTTTGATGAAGATTTCAAGATCTTTTAATCGCTACAACATAACACGATTACCGAAGTATAGATATTATATTAGCGATTGAAACCTTACCCTATGATTTATGGCTGGAAGTAAATTTTAATCCGTTGTCACATCCAGTTTAACAAATATAAACCCGTCTTGATACATGTAACAAATATGAGTTATAAACCTCGTAGCTCCCAGACACGTGCTATACCAGCAATGATCCCAAGTGACAAATCTCAAGCCTGTCTTGACTTATGAGACAATAATGATAAAATATAATTAAAATAATAAAATCATTGCCCCTAGTTCAATAAATGCATACTAAAATTTGTGTTGCAAGAGCATGGGAACCAGGTGTCTCATCACCCTAGCCAATGCTCCTCACAGAAATCCATTTTCCAGAGTGATGGATGTGTGGACGACTGCCCCAGGCATGCAGTTCGCACATTGGGCAAAGGAGGTGTGATATACAAGTCACACTCTGCATTTTGCTTCGAGTCTCAGGCGTTACCCAATGCAGTGATGATGGAATAGAGCGAGCCCCGAGCCATGGAATACATATTTTTGTTACTGGTGCTTAACAATTAAATTACGAGGGAAATCTTGGTCTCCTTGGCCTGCACCTTGTCATGGTTATCTTAGCTCTCCCATGCTTGCTGGCATATGGATCTCTTCAGGGGGAAGCTCGAGAGTTTTTTTCTTAATTAACCACATATATTAGTGCACCCCATAAATTTGAATCACTTGTTTAGCACCGCTCTAATTCTGGGTGGAGTGATAGGCTCCAGAAAGGGAGAACCTTGAAAAGCACACAAGAAGTAACTCGGGACGCGGGTGGCTGGATGCTCTTTATAAAAAGTGGTGCCTGGGGCTGTGCGCTATGTTTATTCACTTGGCAGATGGTTGCATGCATCAATAATAACGGGCGAGTGGCTCCTAGAAAATTGAAAACCCACCACCAGTCTTCACAAACCTTGCTGTACCACCAGTTGTTAACACACCTTGTTGTAGCTTCAACAACTGTTGCAATGCTCAAAGATCCTGTTATTCTACTTTTAGATGAGGTTATCAGCGTCGTTAATGTTGAATCTGAGAACATTGTGCAACAAGAATTGAACTGGCTAATTTGGATATGGCTTTGGGTAAACAGAGTTAATCGGCTATGGATTTGGGTAAACGGACTTAATAGGCACTGGTTTCCCGGCTTCAGAGCTCAAGGCTCTTGTTACCTTGCTCCAGGGAGGGATTCTCTTTTGATCTCTTGTAATCTGTTTATGGACAAGTTTCTGAAATTTTGCGCTTGTATCGATATGTTCTGCACTACTTAGAGAGGAAAAAGAAATAACAAAGAACAAGAGGAACCCGTGTGGCAGGGTAGGCATCCTGGGCATGGCATGGTCCTTCGGAGGAATGATCTTCATTCTCATTGATTATTTAATTTCATAGCTTGATTATTTAATTTCATATCGCACGAGGACAAATAAATATTGCAGTCACTTTTGGGTAGTTTGTTGCTTGGAAGGTGACTCTCAATTGAGCGTTACTGTATATGGGGACACAGTGTACGGGTGAAAGAGTTGCAGAAGACTTACTACTCTACTGGCGGAGGAGGAGTCAATTCAGTGTCTCTAGGCTACACCAAGGAAATGGCCCTTGTAGAGATAGTGGGCACGTCCATTCTGGTTTGTATCGTGCTATCTGCAACAAACCCAAAGCGTTTAGACAATCATAGTAATTTGAAACAAATTTTCTCATTTTTTTATTTGGAGTCATGGATGATGTAGCCCACGAAGATGATCAACGAGTTGCTCCCCACCAAAGAGAAATGCAATCAGTTTGTTGGCATGCCAGGCAGGAGCGAGAGTGAAAGACCCTGTTTAGTGCATAAGTTTTTCAGTGGACGACGAAGTTGGGTCCAGAGTGGGATTCTGCGAGGCAAGGCACGGCCTTGAAGACTTTTGAGGTATACATCATGGCTATTTAAATGTAAATTCTTTGAAGGAGCTAGTTTTTTTATTTGCTTATACATCATTGCTATATAAATGTAAATTATTTGAGGGAGCTAGCTTTTTTATTTGCTTGTTTTCTTTTTCTGGTATATGTATTCTTTGGAAAATTGCCATGGACTATATATGAATGAAAAGTTTTGAGACAGCCATATCATGTACCTTGTACAAATGCTTCCAACTATGATGAACTTTCTAATAAAATTTGAATTCGTTTGAGTATGGCTGGGTTTTCTTGCGGCTCGGGCATCCTGTGTCATCCTCATGTTCTATGTTGTTGAAAAGCATAGTCCTCTTCAGCAGCATCATCAACAGCAGAGGGACTTATCCATTAGTAGCAGCATCATCACCAGCAGAGGAAGCAATCTCCTCATGGTCCGCAGTGGCAGCCTCAATAGAGGAAGCAATGTCCTCATGGTTCATACTGGCAGCGTCATCATAAAAATAGGAGACAATCCTCATAAATGGAAGAAACAGATTCGTTATCTGCAGTAGGTTCAAAAATAGGAGACAGAGTCCTCATAAACAGCAACACTATCAACAATGGAAGAATCAGAGTCCTTATCTGCAGTGGCTTCATGAGCGTTAGCATTTCCAGTCCTATAAGCACAGATGCAGCAAAGCCTGCAACATAGTCCTCATAAACAGCAACACTATCAACAATGGAAGAAGCAGATTCCTTATCTGCAGTGGCTTCATGAGTAGTAGCATTTCCAGTCCTATAAGCAAAGATGCAGCAAAGGCTGCAACAGAGTCCTCATAAACAGCAACACTATCAACAATGGAAGAAGCAGATTCCTTATCTGCAGTAGCTTCATGAGCGGTAGCATTTCCTGTCCTATAAGCACAGATGCAGCAAAGCCTGCAACATCACAGCAAGGAGCAAAGGTGTAAAAGGAATTTGGATTAACTCTATGGAGCTCATGCCAGAATGCTTAGGCAGTGGTGCTGCTCATGCTAGCTGACTAAGTTCATAAGCTTGTAGAGCCAGATGAAGCCCGAAGCCCTTCCCAGCGGACAACTCACCCATGCAACATGCAACATAACAGCTGTAGGATGTTTAACTTTCACCATCAAGAAAAGGCCAAATAAGGCTCACAATTCATGAAAACTTTGGATAAAACTTATTCAGCAGACAACTCACCCATGCAACATGCAACATAACAGCTGTAGGATGTTTAACTTTCACCATCGAGAAAAGGCCAAATAAGACTCACAATTCATGAAAAATTTGGATAAAACTTATTGATACAAGTGCCAAGACTAATACAAAGAAGGAAACCAGTTTCACCATCATAACTGAACTATGATTTTTAAATCCAAGCACAAGCATTTAAATCTTTAATAATACAAATTAATGTTAACCTTGAACTAGAATTAATCTACTTCACTGATATGTCTATAAAATTATCTTAATTTTATAAGCTAATTAAAATTATTCTAACCCCTAGCTTCCTTAAGAGGTCGAATAAGGCTAATTAAAATTATCCTAACCCCTAGCTTCCTTAAGAGGTCGAATAAGGCCAACAAGTTGTTGATTGGATGAGAGAACGTGCTTACCAATGTTGTGTTACTAAGATTAAATGCTTTTCAAATTTGTTGAATAAAACTCAAGTTAAAATCCTACCATATGGATGGTTTTATGAGCAAAATAAAGAAATGGATGGTATTATGTGCAAAAGAAAGAAAAATGACAGAAAGTCATCTACTAAAGTCCTTGCTTCCTAAAGGCAAGGACTCATAATAATTGAAATAGGAGCATAAGCAAGGGATTATCCATGGGTAGTTGGTAAAGGCGTAAAACTTTAAAAACATAAGGGGAAAAGCATTTACACTTGTCATTTTTTTCAAAAGCAAAATTAGAATAAAACTAGCAATTGCATCTTGGGGTGCAATAAAAGAACGACGTATTGAAGGGGAAGGCGAAAGATGAAGATAGCAAAAAATAGACTATTGGAAGGAGAACCAAAAACTAAAAGCGAAAAATTTGAGAGTTGATACAATATTCTCAAAACATTAGATTATTCACATTATTGGTGATTACATTATTGGCATTATGCATGTAGAAATATTCTTTTGGTCAAAAAGAGGTTAATAACAAATAGAAACAGTTGTATGTAACGTAGCTTGGAAACTATCAGCTAAAGCTAAAGCTCTAAGAGCAAGAGTCTCTGTGAATTTGTGGACACTGTAATAGTCGGTACGACACATTGTAGAAGGAAAAACTCATTAAATCCGTATGGATGGTAGAAGCACGCATCTCCCATCATGTAAGAATGAATCAAGGGTAGAAATTATTTTAGTCGTCGGACACCTTGATCGAATGGTGGAAAACGTGTTAAAGAGAAAATTTGGGGAGTCTTTCCTACTTGGAAAACACTTCACGACGTAATAAATCACCAAATTAAAACCCCTCCTCATAATGTAAATCAAAAAAGATACTATAGTTCCTCATCGTTGCAAGTAAATTTCATCATTGCACCGAGTGAAACGAGGTGCTCTACAGCCCAGTATGGGGGAGATGTTGTAACGTGTGTGATGTAATGTTACATCGTGATGTAATGTTTGTTACTAACAAAATAATTAAAAAAATTCATGTCGACTCATAAAATAAAAAATTAAATTATGCAAAGTATTTAAAAAAATCCATGTCGATTCATATAATAAAATATTATGAAAAGTAATTAAAAAATAGATGTCCGTTTATAAAATAAAAACTTAAAACTTAAACCCGGATCTATCAATCAAGAGACATCAAATTTCTTGAGTTTAAATTTTAAAAAAAAATTAAACTCAAAAAATTGGATCCCTCTCGGTGCTTGATATATACGGGTTTAAGATGGATCTATGCTGGTATATATAAAATGAAGCTCTGACAACTTGTCCATCCAAATCTTCCTTACAAATTGATGTTTCACTTCTCCAATGGGAAAGATGATGTTAAAGTTTCCTTGTCGTTGTGTTGTGTCTAGGTATATGGATATCACGAAAAATATTTCTACAATGTTGTACTCCTAGCAATTAAGGAATCCTCTATTGCCATATACATCCATTGTAACTTCTCGTAAGTCTTTTCAATGAGTTACTTCCTTCTTGGATCTCACCTACTCAACTAATTCCACATACCCCTTTTTGAAAATGAGGTGTCCTTTTCCTCATGATGACATGAAAATAATCTTTAGCATATTTCCTCACATTATTCTTTTTTGTGTTGATTGTTAGTGATGTTAATATATATTTTTGTTTAAATGTGTGTTAAGATTAATTTTATAAGTGTATCATTCAATAAGATTGATATATAATGTGACACTGAGAGATGGATTTTAGTTTTAGACGAGCACAACTTTTTTGGTGCATGATTTATTAGTGGATGAAGTATTTCCAATAATATATGTTATTTTCAATTAAAAGAGATAACAACGTTAAAGTTAAAAAATGTCAATATTTAATTTAGTAAAGTCCTTACCTTTGACCGATATTAATAAGATAATTCATACATAAGAAGGAAGTATAATTAAATCTTAACAATTTGTAAAATTGATGTTCAAAAACAATTTTAAATTGATGTTCATTGCAAGTAGATAATAGATGAAATGAAGAATTGGCAATTATGAGATCATTTCATGAGCTACTATGGATGCAGGAAAAGGATTACATGAAGAAGGTAGTCATGTTTGATGGGATACCATAATGCTCTATTGGGAGGATATAGTTGCCTGAATGGATATGATTGTGTAATCATGAGAATTGGAATTTTTATTTAAATTGCATAGATAATGTAACCATGTCTTGCAATTTTATTGTGATAAGATGTACATAAAGTAGAGGTATTTCATTGTCTTTGAGATAATAACAATTGATAGTGTTTGAATTATTGAGTATTATAATTATGAGATCACTTTAGTGACTGTTGTAACAATGAAAATATTATATGCATGAATGCTCACCAAGTGCTTGGCTAATTGAAATTTCAGATTACAGGTAGAAATGTCTTAGGTATGGCAATGTGGGTAAGTCCATGATAAATATTGGAATCTACCATGTACAAAAGCCAAAAATTGTGAGAAGGATCTTAGGGTTCTCAAATATGATTTCTATATGAAACATATTTGAAATTTTCTTATTTAAGTTTATGAGAGTGATCTCATGGTTGCAAAATCTAATTTATGTAGGAAAACAAATTTGTAAATTTTAGATTTGAGATTTTGCTAATAATTACTAATGGTTGTTTGGTTCTCTAGAATTGTGTCAAGAGAACGTGTTGTAGGTGGATGTTCAGGTTATGGAAGAAAGTGTAAAACCATAATGGATAGAGTTTTACCACTTACAAGAGCCAAACAATATGAGGATGGCCTCATGATTAAATAAAACAAATTTATGCAGGAGACAGAATTGTAAATTCATATTTGAATTTGATTATTAATGCCATGGATTGGTTATGGAAATCAGATTTGAATTTGATTGGTGATGTTGTTGATTGTTTGGCTATTTGAGAAGTGTGTCAGGAAGACACATTGCAGGAAAACCATGTGCTATGGCCTACAGAATCCAAACTCCATGGGAAGGATCCCATGCTTTGGAAATGGGTTTCGGGTAAAATGCCATTGTAAATTTTGATAATGTCTCATTTGAACTGCTTGTTGGTAAACAAGGTGGCTGAAATGGTGAATTTATGCCAATAGGGCATATGTTGTTTATGAAATGAGAAAGGGATTGGGGTAACAATCTCGAGGGGCTGTTAACTCAGAGAAAGGAGCCCCATTCCTCGCGGAAGGAAGAGAAAATACATCTGCAAAATGGATAAATATTTTGTAAACCTTGCTGAAAATATGCATGTCTAATTTTAGAATTAATATGCAGAACATATTTTTTTTTTCGACTGCTTGAGTGTGATTATGGCCTACATGACTCACATCGGAAAGGGGTGCACACCTTTCGGGTGTTGTGTTGTGTTATGGTTGTCAATATTGACTACACCTTAAGGGAATGGACACATTCCCGGTGTTTCAATATTAGAGAGTATTTTTTTTGAAATATGTTAAAATATTATATCAGCGATACTGAGGAGCTTGCTTACCCATCTTGTGTTGTCAGTTATTACACATGTCATTTGGTGATGCATACTAAAGAAGCAAAGTGAAGAAGGGTTACCATCCTTATGTGTGTGAATGGTTTTTGTATGCTTGATAAACCTAGTCAAAGAACTGGCTTAGCATACTAGTTAATGGAATGCCTGATAAACCTAGTTGGTGTATTGGCTTGGCATTAGTTATTTGAATGTTTTGGAGCAGCTTGCGTGCTGGCCAAACATTCATTGAATGCTTGATAAATCCAGTCGAAGAACTGGCTTAACATATTGGTCAATGGAATGCTTGATAAACCCAGTCGATGTACTGGCTTGGCATTGGCTATTTGAATGTTGTGGAGTAGCCTACGTGTTGGCCAAACATTCGTTATTGTATCCACAGGTGATCCAAGGCTTGTAAAGCAAATAAGGAGCCTGTGGAATAACATGAAGACGTTCAATACATGTAGGTATTTGGTTTATCTTGCATCTTCTTGCTTATTTAATGTGAATACATGTGTGTATATGATTAGGCTATGGTTTTTAAACTCTTGTTTAGAGATGAATCCTGGGAAAATGGATTTGACATGTGAATTGACTCAATGTTTGAGTGTAGGTATTGCTGGATGCAAGGACCTTGAGGGCATCCTAAGGATGCATGTGGACATGTGACTACCCTAGAAAGCTCAGTATGAGTAGCACTGGAAAATGGTGCTAGTGGACTTGCGTGGGTCCTAGCAGCCAAAGGTTCTGTACACAACCATGGGGAGGGGCTCCCTAGTTGAGAAGCCTCAGAGACCTTAGACACCAAGTGTCATCGCCAAAACAGGAAAAAGGCGAGTCAAGCATTCACATTTGAAGTGAAAGAGACCAAGGGGCATGGAACCACAGTTGTGGTGGGGCTACGGATTGGAACAAGATTAATAGGGGGAATCTTACTCTTTTATTTCCTTTTTGTATTAATGCATTTTAGAAACATAAAATTGTTGAATGCATGTTATGGCTGAAAGTTGACTATGTTTATTTTGCTTGGAATAAAGTGTGAATGCTGAATTAGTTAATTTCCTGTTAAAGGATGAACATGAATGAGTTCATTGTATGTTGGACAAGCATGAAATGTGTGGAAGTCTTATGGATAAAGCATGAACCTCCATGTCAATTGGGAAAGTAATTGACTGATCTTAATGCTTAGGTTATGCTTGGCCTAACAAGATTTGCAATGATGAATTTCACAGGTGAAAATTAAATCAATTGGTTGCAGCTGTTACAAGGCAAGCGTTGCTAGTAAGCAAAGTGTGGGCAGCTGTGCACATTGACCATGGCGGCAGAGCAAAAGCTATTATAAGTGGAAAGGACAACAAGAAGAATTGTAGCCACAAAGTTTCCAAACTTGTGGATCATCTGGAAGGTAAATAAAAGGAAGGGATGTTTTGGAGCAATCCCCACATGTGGAAATGGAAGGTCAAATCCAGCATGAGCAACTTGTAGAAGGCAAGGGACTTGGTCATGAAAACCTAGAGTAAAAGATGAAATGCGGGACATATCTACTACATTTTGTGAATTTTGGACATGTGTAAGTATTCTTAAGTATTGGAACACCGAGGACGGTGTTATTCTAAGGTGAGGGGGATTGTAATACCCCCATTTTGATCCTTATGATATCTTGGCTTTTAATGTAAACATTGTGCATATGAGATGTATGAATCCTAGCGTGGAGCTCAAGGCCAAGGCCCCGCTAGTGAATACTCAGCTTTAAGAGGCAAGTATTTGATATTGTGTTCTCCATGTGCTATTAAGCCATGGAAATTGTGAAAATGATGTAAACAAATCTCATACAATAAAAATACCAAGGGGTTGGCTATGGATGCAACTAAATGAGGGGGATATGTGTATCCACTAGGGAGAGGTGAGGGGGTTGTGGGATTTAACCCTAGGCTTCCAAATGTCACCTTGAGAACCCACCTTTGACTGTCCTAGCTGTCATTTAATTTTGTTGTAAGGATGTACTTCAGAAATCTATTCATGAGGTTGATGGAGGATGGGCAACCCTGAAATTCGTAAGGTAGGGTATGGGCTCTGTTTTGCTTGTCCCATAAGTCACCCTACCTCATGGGAATACGTTTTCCCTCATCCCCATTATAGGAGGAGGAACGAAGCTTCAGTTTTCAGGGAGGATGCATGCTAGCAGGGAAAAAACCAGAAATCACGACTTGGAGAGAAGTCACGTTTTGGAGTGCCAAGATCGCGCAGAAAATTCACGTGGGAAGTGAAATCCGATAGGGGGATCCATAGACCTGAGCCATGGGTGAATCTGAGAGCAATAGATGCCCATAAATCCATGAGAAAAACCAGATCTGATAGCCTGAAATCCCAGTTGCGGGACAGATCCTTTTGGCTGCAACGATGAGGAGATCCAAGAGTGGATCACAATGGGAAAGAGACTAGGGGGTTTAGACTTCATGGTAGAGCCAGTGAAGGCTCGTTTATCCATGGTTTAGCAGTCAGGACCAACCAAACCTTCCCAGGTCAGCGCTTTGAGGGACTGTGCAGCAGAGAAGGGGACCTTACTTACGCTGAGAGTGGAGGTGATGGGGTTGCCTAGACTGTCTGAATCCAACTAGATATGTCTGTAGATCTGTGGCTGAGCTTATTGGATTAGAAACCTCCTACCCTCTCTCCCCACTTGCTTGACAAAGCAGGCTATGTGCTGGATGATCCTGAATGATTGTGAAACCAAGGCTGTGAGTGGACCTGAGTAGTTCCTCCTTAGTGGATACATAGCCCCAACTTGGGGGTGGTATCTGAGTGTTGAAAGAATACAAGTTGGGCAGAGACCTATGGTTGGGTTGAAACGTTGTAGTCCATAGCCAATTACTTGGGGATTTCAATGAAAATATAAGTATGCTGTGTGGTCCAAATTATGCCCATTTTACATATATGCAAGTTTGTTTGTTTATGTCAGAATGCATAGATTGATCCAACTGGGTAATAGGACTGAATGCCTGTGCATTATGTTGTATATGCCTATGATGAAATGTTGGTAGATGCATTCTGGGTGTTTGCCAATATGGTTTAATTCTGTTGTGTATGTTATTTTACCACGCTTATGCACCTCTGCATTCTTATTTTGTAATGCCATGAGTTGTCATTGATGAATAGGGCTAAGTCTTGTAAAGACTCAGAAGGTTCGGTCATGGCTTTGGGAGAGAAATAGACACCCCCTATTGTGTCCATGTTCCTTTTGTGGGTCAGATGAAGGGAGGAGACATCGCATAGTGGATTAGATCTCTTTACATAGAGGTAAAGGAGTCTTAATGAATTTTGGGCAACACCTTGGATGGAATAAGAATAATTCATAGTTCTCAAGGTGTGGCAGAGGATCATACAATTGCATAAGACTCGCCGAGATATTTCCAATGATACCAATTTTTCCAAAAATGGACTTAGGATGAGGAAGATATCGGCTTGAGAAGTTGGTAGTAATAGGAGCATATGGCCGACTTCCGACTTTCCGAACCCGTATTGTGGATTACGGAAGTCTGAGGCATGATTTCTTCGGAGTTTCACGCCGTGGTTCCGACTTTCGACTCCCGCAAGGTGGAGTGCGGATTGCAGAAGTCAGAGGTGTAATATTCCTGAAGCTGTGAATTTGGAGTTCCGACTTCCAACTCCCGCATCGTGGAAGTTAGAGGCGTAAATCTTCGAATTTGAGAATTTGGAGTTCCGACTTTCGACTCCCGCATCGCAGATTGCGGATTGTGGAATTCAGAGGCGTAAATATTCGAAATTGAGAATTTGGGGTTCCGACTTCTGACTCCCGCATCGCAGATTGCAAATTGCGGAAGTCGGAGGTATAAATCTTTGAAATTGAGAATTTGGGGTTCCGACTTCCGACTCTCGCATTCGTGGATTGCGGAAGTCAGAGGCGTGATTTAGCGAAGCAGAGAATTTGGGGTTCCGACTTCCGACTCCCGCATCGTGGATTGCGGAAGTCGGAGGCGTAAATATTCGAAGTTGAGAATTTGAGGTTCTGACTTCCAACTCCCACACTGTGGATCGCGGATTGCGGAAATCAGAGGCGTATTTATTCGACGTTGTGTACTTGGTGTTCCGAATTTCCGACTCCCGCATTGTGGATTGCGGAAGTCAGAGGTGTAATCATTGAAGTGGTGTGTTGGGGTGCCGGCTTTCGACTCCCAACTTACGGCTTGCGGATTGTAGACTGAAGTTATTACGACTGTGCGAAAGTGCATAATTTGGAAAAAAAAATAGCAAGTTGTTTCTAAGGAGCTCCCCCATCACCTCTAAAGGGCACCGAGGGGACCGGGGACATGACACATATCCTCTTTCCCATCATAAATTTGATAAGAGGAAGCATACCTTCTTTCCCGCCATGAAAAATAGAACTCCTATAACACGAGGGAAATGTACTAAGCTAATCTTATAACATGTATATCTTCTTTCCCATCATAAATTTGATAGGGCAAGCATACCTTCTTTCTGATCATAAATTTAATAAGAATCCAATAATTTTTTTACTTCCTAATCCAAAGTCTTTGCATAATGAAATGATTCTATTAAAATTATCAAACACTTAATTAAAATTCTATTAAAATAATTCAGCTGTACATCATAAAAATGCAACAATTTAATCTATACATTCTGCTATTAAATTATTACACATTTATGCAAATATAAAAAGTTTATTATAATATTAAGAAACACAGTCATTGAGCATTACAAATAAAACTTTTATTATTTATTATAATATTAAGAAACACAGTCATTGAGCATTACAAATAAAACTTTTATTATTGCAAAGCTGAAATGATTTATAGTTAATACGTCGTCGGATGAAAATTATAATTAAAATTCTTCTCGAGACATTTATAAATAATTTAAATTGAAAAAGAATACGAATAAAGCCGAGAAAACACATTTCAATGTTTTATTTTCTGCACGACATAAGGATGAACAGAAAATGAAATCCAATACTATATTACTCTTTAAAGTTTAGATTGATTGTAGATTTTGTGGCTTGTTTTACTCAAAAGGTTTCGTAGCATCTTTGACAATGGGTGGCAGTCAGTGAGCGCCCTTTTCCTGCGGGCAGGCGAAACTATCCAAGCAATTAGATGAGAACTTTACGGTGGTTTTCAAAGATTATAGATTTTCTCTATCATGGAAGATTCCTATACAACTCGTACACTTTCACCAGATTCAGAAATAAATATAGTTTGAATAAATAATTTTTGGAGGCATTGAATTAACCCAATCCGATAAATAACTAGCATTAAATCACTGAACGATCTTTGTGATATGGGGGCGATCCTTCTTTTGCATGTGACATCATTCCATTGACGTGATAGAATTTCCTGTAGCATTTAACTAACTGACAAATGGAATAGTAGCAACAATCCCCTTTGTGGCAGTGAGGCGATGTAGTAACTTGGATGAGCAACAAACAACGATCTCAGCCAATGATCTGGAAGTTCCTTAACTTCATTTGTATGCTCCAGACATGATGACACGTTCAACTTGACTGTAACGTCCAGCTTGGATAACTGTATGCAATTAAACCTAAAATCAAAAGCCAAATAAAAAGAGTTTATCTTCAAAACATTGAGGCCGCTAGCTACATGAAATTAATAAATTCTTCATTAATTTGGAGGCCTGGTATTTCTGGATCGATTCTTTGGACCTATACGTTGTCAATTCCAATAACTCCCTGTTGATTCATTTTTTTACATATATTGTCAATGTGAGCCATATGGATTTTCCATAGAATTTCTCACACAGAGAATTGTAAAGATAACTTACTGTGATAAACTGAGCATCTTCGAAATGTTTACTGATAAGTTGTTGAGTAAAGGGAAAATAAAAGATGCCCATGCCTATAAATGCACCATTTCCTACAGATCTTCCTAGGAAGAGGGCTTGTGCCACTACGGGATTTCCCAGGCTCGATCCTCCAACCTCTGCTTCCACTCCTAGGAATCGACAGCTCTGCATTCGAAGACGAAGAGGAGGGATCCCTGTCGTACCACGAGAGTTGCAACCTGGTAGAAGAGATGAGGGTGAGAGAGAGGGTTGTAGATGACGACGCCTCTTCCTAGCTCGAGTTGTGTCTCTGCCATTCTCCATTTAACAGCATAAGAAAGGTCGTTGAGGACGACCCCTGGTGAAGATGGAGGAATGAGATTTTGGATTGGGAGCGTGTAGTCACAAACGTCATCTTTGTTGAGGAGGGGCCATTTCAGGGCTTCATCTAGTGAGCGAGATATGGTCGATTTGCTCCTCCCTGGATGGCCCTTCATCGCAACCGCCACTGATATTCCCCTCTTATCCATCTTTATATACACGATTCTATGAGCAGAAAATCATTGCGGCGGAGGTAAGGATTTTGAACACGAATCTGGATCCCACCATGAAAACCACTCTAACACTTTTACAAGAATCTGGTTTCGAAGGCAAAGCCTTATCTGAGGTGCTAACAAAGCAACCCTGCCTTCTTCGAATATGTAAAGATAAATATAAGTATAACTACCGCCTCAGGAATGTGCATTGAAGGGACGCGATGCGAACAGGTGAGCTGCAAGTGCCACATTCAATTTGCACCCCATCCACGTTGCAAGTGCGTGTTATCACATTTATAGTATCTGGGGCTACCATATATTTGTCCAGATTCCAGTATATTTTTCAGCCAGTCCTTTACACTGAGATGCTTGAGATGAGCATCTATTTTGGATCACTCTTATGATGATGAACAACAATATATTCCTTTGCCATGACTGAGTCTCAGGAAACTCAGATTTGATGACCGATGTAGCCATTTTGCCATACAGAGCAATATGCCTTGCCCAGAGTTGCAGCAACAGGTTCCCAATAGACAGATGATGGTTCAGATGGTTTGCACATGTATATGATCCAGCAGGTATTATTTTGTGTATTGATTTATATTTGCTTTCCTGGTCATTCTAGTAGCATGTGGTAGCATTTAGTGTAATGATCTCGCAATCATATATATATATTGGACTTGCTCTTTATTATGTTGCTATCTAGTGTCCTACTCAGATGATAGAGGTTCTCGTCTATACTCATTGATTTTACCCTCCTAGGAGAATGGAGGTGATCATTCCCACCATCATTTGGCTTGCTAGTGCTGACATCATTTTCACTCTCCCCATCCATCCGTTACCTTCCAGTTTTTGTTGATCACCTTGACTTACTACTTGACTAGTGACATGGAGGACCTTCCCCCACTCTAGCCTCTTTGTTGGATGAGCTTCCCTGTTGTATTGTGTCTCGGCTCTGAGTTGCCTAAGTTGTGTTGACTAAGACTAAAATAGATAATATTACCATCATTATATGTATCTGGAAACTTATGTGTATATCTTAAATGAAAAGCCCATTTTAGAATGTGTTTCTTAACACACATGAATGAAAGGCCATGTGAAATAAATGAAAAATCCAAGAATGTGTTTCTCAACACACATAGATCAAAAGCCTAATAAATGTAAATCCAAGAATGTGTTTCTCAACACACACCGATCAAGGCTATGGAAACAAGTGAAAAGCCCAAAAAAGTAGTGGTTAAATATATGCTATATCTAAATATTTGCTGGCATATACTGTAATGATTATTCCTCATTAGCCTGTGGGTTATCATATGAGATGGAGTAAGGGACAACTAATTATAAGTGTCCCCTAGAGTCTTGAGTTATGGTTGGCTTGACACCTAGTCATGGTGGCTCTAGAAAATATCCTCACGGAGCTGTATAAGCTTGGATGTGAGTTGTAGACATCTGTCAAGGTTGAATAAGCACTTCTGAAACAACTTATCCATTTGTGAGACACTGTCATTCCCTGTGTTACTGCTTGTCCAACATATGCTTTAGTGTGTATCCCCTTTCCATTTCCAAAGTGTCACAGTGTTGAGTCAGTACAGTCAACTCTTAGCCTAGCCTTGTATCTATCCACCCTCACCCATCACTAGCAAATTGATCACAACCCTGAAGTGCGTATATTCTTGAGGTTTTAGTCTGAATTATTATTATTATTCATGAATATCTTGTTTTAGATTGTCAGTGAAATGATTACTTTGTGTTTATATTGCTACTGGAATGAATAATTGAGCATGCTTTAACCAAATACACTTGCAGCACCTTTATGTTTATGGTTTGGATCATATTATGGGTCAGTTTGACTTGGTCAAACCTAGTTTGACCAAAGTCAACCACATGACATGAGATGGGTTAGACCCTGGATGATAGCTATTGATGATATGTGATCCTTATTTGGTCACTAGATGGGTCCATGCAGCAGTTACAGGTTCAGATATTGATCTGCAATGTTTTTGAGGATTTTGATCATTTGCAGATTATTATTATTTTTATTTGTCCGAGCATGGTGATGATATTATATGATTATGCAGTCATCCATATGGTGTATGAGTATGCAACTTTAGTGCATTTGGGCTCTTTGAGTCCATTGGGACAGTCAGTTTTCAGTTCCGGGCAGTTTCAGTTGAGATCTATCTCAGTTTATCACTTCAGTGCAGATTTGCCATTAAAAATGGCCTGTTAGAGCAGTGTCAGGATTTGATTGGTTCACCTATCGAACTACAGAGGGGATATGGAGTGTAGCCACTTTTTTTTACTACATTGCTATGTTCCCGGACATGTTGGTGCAATTAGATTTGGCCTTTGGTGACCAGACAGTGAGTTACATGCATTTTTATACTTTTTAGGTGATTTACAGAGGCATAAAAAATGGTAAAAATGGCTACAAAGGAAATCGATTTGGGCTACTGAGGCAAGGAAATGGCATAGGAATGGTTTTGATGATGTGTATGATGTCTCGCACACCCTCCAGAGCAGTTTCATTAGTTAGTGGGGACCACACATCTTTCTCCGGCATGTTTTGAGGTTTCATAGAGCCTTTGGAGGCTCACGACTTTCCTTGTTGGGCATGATTTTGTACCTTGATGATATATTTTGATGTTATTGAGCCATGGGGACACACTAGGGAAGTTATATGTCACTCCCTAGACCCACCATGAGCTTTATCTTATGTTCTCCTAGTCACTTGGAGTGGGACGTCCCCCTAGGGTGATTTTGTCCATGTCATTGTTATATTTTTGAGTTGATCCATGTACTTTATTGTTGATCTCATCTCAACCATTGATTATAACTTATGTATCTTTTAATCCTAGCCATCCATTCAAAAGGTGGTTAGGGTTTTGGTATCTCTTCTTCCTATTTAAAGGAGAGAGCTTCTCATTGTAAAGGGACTTTTGCTCTTGGCTTCTGGAATAAAAATATTTCTTTGCAAACTCTTGTCTCTTGGTTGTGGATGCTATTGATGTTGATTGAAACTGTTCTTCCTCTGCACTAAGGATCTTGGTGGTTATTTTGCACATCTTCTCTCTACTTTTCTATCTACAGGTGAAGAAGGTGAATTGGTGAGGAAGGCACATTGGTTGGGGAGACTCTCCCTGCTCTCTTCTCTTCTCTTCATCGGTTTCAGGGAGTATTATTGTCTTAGTACCTTTTACTTCTTGTTGTCATGTTCTTTATATGTATTTCTTCCATTTTTTATTGAACTACCTAATCTCTTGTTGTCCTTGGTTCATCGATCTCTTGTTGTCCTTGGTTCATCAGGAAGAGGAAGGCGCACATGTGGAGCTAGGTAAATCATGGGGGAAAGATACATCACCAAATCTTCATTTGATCTTTGCGGGAACAATCCTCAACATCATATCAAACATTTCCATGACTCAGGTACACTTGTGAGGTAAGTTATTTATTTCTCTAACCTACCCATCTATCAATTTCATTGAAAACCCTAAGTAAATTTAATCGAAAAATTCTCTAGGTCAAACTACTTGGCAATTTGGCAAAACATTTATGGGTTATTCACCTTAGGGCAAACCCTAGGTGGGTTCTCCAAGACATCATCTTTAGAGGACTCCCCGTGGCCCAAATCCCTAGGCATTGGATCTCCTTACGCTTGCGCATTAGCTGAGCTGTCTGATTTGCCTGTGTTGTGATCCTCTCTGTTGAGCTTGTGTGCTTTGACACTGTCACATCCTTTCATCAAGCTGTGCTAGAAATCCCTAAACCTTAGATCCACTCTTTGGGACACTTTCCCTATTTTAAGGGTCACGTTTCCCAAGGCAACTGAATTTTGACTATTTTAACTAGCACCTGAATCCTGGAATCATACTTAACTATTGAGTCATTGTGTGTAATCATTCTTTGTCAAGTCATATCTTCTCTAAGCCTCCACAGTGGTCCCATTTCCTTAAATCTAGGGTTCTATACATGTCATCTTACGTACTTCATTTTGATTGATTTGATCTGGTGATTGGGTTTGATCTTTCCTTTCGGGAGTAGATCTGGGTCTCCCCCTTTGTTATCTTGGATTTTGAGGGTTTTGATAACATAAAGTGAAGGGTGCCTTGATTGGCGTGACAACCATTCCATTTGGGAACCAAGGCTCTCAAGGTTCACCACTTTGGTTGCTTGTCCCCTCTGCCATTCTGTATATGATTCATCTTCTAGGGGAAACTACAAGATTGGTGATAACAATGCCAATCAAAAGGATCGTTGGCAATTGACGAAGGAAAACTACCGTGACACTTTTACAAGAATGTGGCTTCAAAGGAAAAGCCTTATCTGAGGTGTTAACAAAGCAACCCCGCCTTCTTCGAACAGGTAAAGATAAAGATAGGTACAACCATCGCCTCAGGAATGTGCATTGAAGGCACGCGATGCGAACAGGTAAGCTACAAGTGTCGCATTCAATTTGCACCCATCCAAGTTGCAAGTGCCAATCAAAAGGATCGTTGGCAATCGACGAAGGAAATTATTCTAATTACCAAACAATAGATCCAACGGCCAATAACCCATAAAAACTAAAACTTGAAGAGTGTTTCTCACTTGTAGAAACGCCTTATAGTGTAATTAAAATAAAATTGCGTTTGTTTCTAAACTAAAACATCTTGTTAACTTTGATATTTACATTGAAAACAATTATGATATTAATCATAAATGTTTTATATGCTCAAGAAAGAACACGATTGATTACATTGAAGTTTTTTTAGGTATGTGTATATATTTTTGGTTTTTAATTGGGAAGCTGTAATCGCCCAACTCCACATTACCATGATGATTGTGAATGCCCACTTCAATAAATGGGATATGTATTTTAACTTTGCACCTCTTTCATGTAAAATCAAAGACTCTATCAATGATTGATGGGGTAATCCCATAGTCACAGCCACCCTGACGCCTATCTAGATACCATGACTATAATGAATATTTCTTATCAAGATCCAATAACATGTCATAATTAAAGGTGACATTTTGGTTATATTGATTTATTACTTCACCTCAGTTGAACTCATCTAGCACGAGTTATTCTGAGTCGGAGTCATCGGACTCTAGTCTCCCTTCTTCACCTG
Organism: Larix kaempferi; assembly: GCA_027924585.1. NCBI lineage: Eukaryota > Viridiplantae > Streptophyta > Pinopsida > Pinales > Pinaceae > Larix > Larix kaempferi. The sequence goes on from BSBM01000852.1 coordinate 3,670,778, forward strand.
TAGCTCCAACAACCAATATGTCTGGAACGCACAACCCCACCCACAATCCCAATCTGAATTCAAACCCTGGATCAAATGGTAGGGTGGTACTATCGCTAATATCAATGAATGATGGTTACAAGGTGCTCTTGCAACCAATTTGAGTGTAGCATGTGTTTATCCACATTAACAAAGTAGGAAAAGTTTGGCGTTCTATATCAAATTAAAAATAAAAATAAAGAGATACATTTTTTTTTCAAACGAAAAAAAAAACAATTTGTTATTTCCTTGTGAAAGTCAAAGTTACAAAATGATATCGGAAGAGTATATCTTCACTGGTCATATTTTCTTGCTTACACAACTCCATATTGTCCAAAGGATCATAGAAAACTCAAAAAACTGATATAAAATACCCTCAGATAACGTGTGCATAGGTATCCTTCACACAAGAAACAACAAACAACAAAGACCTTCCATTAGACAATACACAGAGCTAATAGATATTTATGACACCAATGTCAACTATGGTGTCATAAATATATGATGACGATAATCATAATATATTAGGATAGATCCATCTTTACCCTAGTTGTTTTAAGCATTAAGAGGTTTTTCTTGTGTCTAATAAGTCTAGGTGTAAGATAATGCTCAAGGCCTCACCGAAGGAAATAACGTCAAGCTTGAATGCATAACACAATGCTTTGGTTACAACTGTGTTTCTGTATTTGCCATGGTGCTCATTTGATCCAAATCCGGTTTTCCCTCTATTCGTTGACTCTATATTCATGATTACATATTGCTTTGGCCATTCTTGTCATGCTTTGAAGCTTTGTTTCAATGGAGAGTGAATTGGATTTGTCTCTATCTCAAGACACTTATGTTAACGTTCACAATCTAGTCACTACCATCTCCAAAAATTGAGGAATCTCAATACTTCCTTTCAAGTTTGTCAAGAAGTTCAATAAGATTTTGAATTGAACCTCCCCTTTGGATGTCCTAAGAAAAATATATGCTATTCTTTGAAAGAATTCTAATTAGGGGCATGGAAAAAATTTAAAACTCTAAAATTGTGGATTCATTGGGAATGGATCCCTCATATAAGGAGAGTTATAGTTAGTTCCATTTTCGTGGTACATTTTTTTTTTTGTTTCCATTTAAAAGAGGACCATGATTTGAGCTTTTGAAGCCACCCTTGGTATTTAGGTTCCATTGGTTTGCATCTCAACACGTTGTCTTTATACTTTAATTCATAGGAGGAGATGCCCTTAGATGCTTTGGTTGGGGTCAATCTCCCTCACACCCCCTTCATCCCTTAGGATCACTAATCATTGGAAGCAATATGCAACGAATTAGGGAGGTTATTTGGCAAAGTTGATCCAAAGTCAAGTATGCTTCCATGCACTAGGATTTGTGTCGAGGTTTAGAGCTTCATATAGAAAACTAGGTTCATTTGCAACAATTAGATTATGAATAACTCCTATACAAACCTAGTAATTGCCATGAGTATGGTCGTTTCAACAAAATATTCCCTAAAGAGCTCCCTCTCACGACATAGGAGATTATTGAAGAGTTCCAATAAGTCACAAAACTTCCATACATGACAAAAAAGCAATTTGAAGACTCCTTTAGCCCTCCCCCCCAAAAAATAAAAATAAAAATCTCTAGTGTGTCTCCAACCCAAAACATAATTTTGGTCATAGTTTATTCTCTTAACTTGGAAACCCATCCCCTATTAGAGAGGATAGGGGATTCCTCAACCAAATAAGAAAATAAACAACTTGGAGTTTTACTATACAAAGAAGTGTAGACACAAGAGTATGTGGAGCACCTTGTGGGTGAAACTCAAGCAAAACAAGATAAAATAGAGGTCATTACTAATCATGAGACACTCAAGAAAGGGCATTTCCAATTAGTGATTGGGAGAATTGGACAACCCTTCAGGGGAAACTCCATGGGAAACCTTGGCATTGGAGGCCCTCCTTGAACACATAGACTCCAAGGTCACATCCACATAAGGAAATGGAACATATCAAGAGGATGTAAAAGAGAAAGAGCCACGGAAAGTAAGCCAAACAAAGTCAACTACTAAAATGACCTTTTAAGAGTTCTTACATTATGTGATAGGAATTCTTCCTAATCTAGAAAGAGAATCCAAGAAAAGACTCACCCCCTCCCATGCCTCAACCCTCTCAACAAAGGAAAGATATCAAGAAGGAGCCAAGCAAAATGAAACAAGGCTACAAGAGCTTAGTCCACCTTAAGTGTATCCATCTTTGAAAGGTGACATGAATATCCTTTAATGCCACTCATGAGTTAGAATGTTTATTTTTTGCATCTTGTTATGCAATCAATTTGCAAGATAATTTTCATGTAGTCTAGGTAGAGAAAGGAATCCTAATGGAAATAACACAAGAATGAATCGAGACCACTCGTATGTTGTTGGGCCCTTGGTCATATTGAGGATAAAATTTCTTAATGCTTTTACTCTTGTTGTATGGTTTAAGCTAGAATTTTTTGTAAATTTTTCTGGGTTTTACTGCTTGCTAGTTTATGTCATTTTTTCAAGTGTTTTTCATCTGCAGCCGGTTTTGCATAGGCTGCAAACTACTTATGAAAAATACTGTAACAATTAAACACACAATAAACTACCACTAACAACTGAAAACAAATATTTAATCACATGCACGCCATGAAAAGTAGACTCAGGAAATTTTTGGCAACTGTGCCCTGGAAAAACCCCCACGGGGAAAACCAGTAAGAGAGAGAGAGAGAGTTTATTATTTCTTCAATAAATCACAGTACATAAATTTTACAGTAGAAATGTACTTATCTCCACCATGAAATTTCACCTTGAAAATTATCTTGAAATGAGTGCCAAACTGTTGCCTCGATTTCTATGCTTGAGTGCTGCCTCGAAATCTGTGCCAAACAGTGTCTCGAATCCTGAGCCAACCAGCCTCAATTTTTGTGCCTACTACAGTCTCGATTTCAGTGCCAATTTTTGCCTCGATTTCTGTGCCAAAGGTCAGTCCCAAAATCTGTGCAAAAACAGTATAGAAAACTGTGCAGCAAGTACAGTCCGTACGGACCTAGGAAATAGTGCATAAATTATTCTGGAAAACCGTGCCCAAAATCAGCATAGAAACTAATGCCCTTGTCTTGGGAAATGTGCCCAGCATTTAATACATTGAAAACCATGATTGCCTCGAGATATGTGTGCCACTCATAAATGCTTCTATGAACAGCCTCGAAATGTGTGCCCTCTCTCCAAGCTGAAAACTGATGTATTGATTTCTGTGCCAATGAACTCCTCAAATGGCTGCCTCGAAAATCATGCTACCTCCAGCTATTCTCTCTTCTCTCTATGTCTCACTTCCTTCAGCAAAAGTGAGCTCTCAAGCCTCCCTCAAGCTTTTTGTTCTAACCCTAAGTGGGTATCTAATCCGATGGTGGAGATAGATCCAATTCAAGTGATAAGAATCAATGGGAGTAAAATTCACTTTAATTTAAATCACTTAAATAAATATTTACTCACCCACTCAACTTTAGCAAAAAGTGACTTTAATGTTATAAAGTCTCATTAAGTGACTTTTAATGTGAGGGTCACTTTTCCCCCCTTCTAAGTGACATTAGGCAATTGTCACTTGGGGAACACTTCCCTAGGTACAAAACTAACACTCCCTCTTACCGAGGAAGGTGTTCCGCACCACTCCCAACTTATCTCTGAAGAAGACAAACTTCCCCCTCCCCAAAGACTTCGTCAGGACATCTGCTACCTGCTCCTCAGTGGAAATATACTGCAACTCAATTGCCCCTCTCTGGACGTAGTCCCGGATGAAATGGTACCTGATCTCAATGTGCTTCGACATGTCATGGAACACCGGATTCTCAAAGAGCTGAATGCAACTTTGATTGTCGCAATAGATCACTGTAGGTCTCAACTGCTGATCAAATAAATCTACCAATAACTTACGAAGCCACAGTGCTTCGCAAGTCGGCTGACTAGCTGCCATATACTCAGCCTCAGTAGAACTCAATGCAACGGACTTCTGTTTCCTGTTGAACCACGACACTGGTGCCGAGCCCAAGCTGAAACAACAACCGGAAGTGCTCTTCCAATCCCTCACACAACCTGCCCAGTCTGAATCTGTGAACCCAACCAAGCTGACTCCACCTGAACTCCTGTAGTCCAGACCATAATCCACTATCCCTACTAGGTATCTGAAGATGTGCTTTGCGGCAGTCTAATGCACACTCCTAGGCTACACCATGAACTGGCTAAGAGTGTTAACCGCAAAACAAAAGTCTGGCCTGGTGTTGACCAGATACATCAACAATCCGATGAGCTGACGATAGAGTGTGGGATCCACCAACTTACCCTCTGAAGCATGAAGTTGCTTCAAGTTGGTGATCATAGGTGTAGACATAGGCCTGCAGTCCTCCATCCGATAACTCTTCAGAATATCTACTGCATACTTCCCCTGTCCTAGGAAAATATGTCCAGGCTCCTGCCAAACCTCCATCCCCAAATAGTAATGCATCAACCCAATATCAGTCATCTCATACTCAGCTGCAAGGTCTCTCTTGCACTATGCAATAAGACGCTCATCTCCAGTGATAAATAAGTCATCAACATATAAGAGAAGAATGAGAGGATCTCCACCAACCACAATGTAGTAAAGGTTGGGATCAGCCTCACTCTTCTGAAATCCCATCGAAGTCAAATATGCATCAATCCTGGAGTACTAAGCTCTAGGAGCTTGCTTCAGACCGCACAAGGCTTTCCTAAGCCTGCACACATGAGAATCTCTCCCATGTATCTCGAATCCCTGTGGCTGATCCAAATACACCTCCTCCTATAAAAGACCATTGAGAAACACGGTCTTCACATCCATCTGGTGGATCTTCCAACCCATCTCTGCTGCTATAGATATCACTGCCCTGATAGAGGAATATCGAGCAACTGGAGCAAATGTCTCATCATAGTCAACTCCCTCAACCTGTGAGAACCCCCTAGCCACACAAACCAAGCCTTGAATTTCTCCACACTGCCATTTGCAGCATGCTTGATCTTGTAAAGCCACTTGGAAGTCACCATTGACTTCCCCTCAGGTCTCGGCACAATCTCCTAAGCATCATTCTTCATGATGGAATGGTACTCTTCCATCATGGCATCTCTCCATACCTGATGCTGAGAGGCCTCCTCAAATGTGGAAGGAGCAGAGTCACGAAGACTTGCAACAAGGGCCATCCCATATCTGTCTGGCTCAACTACTGACATGATCGCCTCCTGAGGTCTACCAAATGCTTCTGCTTCCTTCAAGGTGTCCTGAAGCCACTTAGGCTTCTTCTTCCTGGAAGGTTCCTCCCAAACTGGTCTATCCTCATCCGAGGAACTCCCAAAAGCAGAAGGTCTAACACCCCGAGGACCAGTGACTGATGAACCAGTCCCTGAAGACCCTGCAACCTGTGAACCTGAACCTATGCCTGTCCCTGAACCTGTCCCTGTACCTGTCCCTGAAGTACCTGTCACCTGAACCACAGATCCTGTAGAAGCTGTGCCTATACCCTATGATCCAGTCACTCCATAAAATTGCGGACCTGAAACCTGTATCGAAGAAGCCTGTATCAACTGAGGTGTGGGAGCTGGTGGCTCCCTCTGCTCCATCTCTCTCAACTTCCTGGAGGCCCTCTCCTCATCAAACTTCACTTCCCGCCTCACTACAACTCTCCTCTGGCCAAGAATGTAAAGTCGATATGCCTTCGAAGTCTCATCGTAACCCACAAAGATACCTCTCTCTGCAGTGGGCTCAAACTTCGTCCTCTTCTCAGAAGGGACATGAGAGTAAGCCAGAGAGCCAAATATCCGAAAATGGCTCACCTCAGGCTTCTTGCCTGAATACATCTCCTCTGGAGTCATCCTCCCCAAAGCACGGTGAGGACTCCTGTTCTGCAGATACACTGCAGTGTTGCATGCCTCTGCCCATAGAAAGAACGGTAACCCTTGATCATGAAGCATGGCTCTCGTTGCTCCCACGATCGACCTGTTCTTTCTCTCTGCTACTCCATTCTGCTCAGGAGTGTAGGGAACTGTCAACTGTCTATGAATACCCTCCTGACTGCAAAAAGCATTGAACTCCTAGGAGGTAAACTCACCCCCATTGTTTGATCTCAACATCCTGATCTTCCTCCCCGTCTGCTTCTCCACAAGGGCTTTGAACCCTTGGAAGACACTCAACACTAGTGGGGACTTCTTGTTCCTCAAGAAGTAGAAGTAGGTCTTCCTGGAGTAGTCATCAATGAAGCTAATGTAGTACTCGTGACCAGTCAAAGATACTGAAGACATATGACCGCAAATGTCAGAATGGATCAAGTCAAGCACCCCTGCTGCTCTCGTGTCACTGCTTGGAAAAGCAGTCTTGGTGTACTTTCCCAAAGCACACCCCCTGCACACATCACTCTGCTCAGCGTCGAAATCGGGTAAACCTGTAACCATGCTCCTCAACAATCTCAGAGCTGGGTGATGTAAGTGGGCCATCCTCCTGTGCCCGAGCTCACATAGCTCACTACTGTTGCTGTGTGCTAGAGCATGCTGCGGCTGAAACAATAACTTGTACAGTCGTCCACATCTAACTCCAATATCCATGGGGGTAGATACAACTGTAGTCCTAGGGAACACCTGCACTCTCCCATCTGAGAAACACACCCCAAGACCCCTGTCCTCAATAGTGGAAACTGAAACAAGGTTCTTTTTCAGCCCAGGGACGTACAACACGTCCCTCAAAGTCATGGGACTCATGGACTCCCTCTCAAATGTAATGGTCCCCTGAACAACTGCTCTAACAATGGCATTGTCACCAAGTACCACCTCCACATCTCTAACTGTCCGCGATAGCTCGGAGAACAACTCTCGAGCACCTGTCATGTGTCTCGAGTCTCCGCTGTCAATGTACCACGTACCAGTGGTGGATGGACCTGTCTGATGCCCCATCAACAATGAATGCTCACTCTCCATATCCATATCTGTGCTGGTGGCTAAAGAGACTCTCTCTCTCTCAATCTATCCAGCATATAGGGAAAACTCCCTCTGAAACCTGTCACCAAAATCATCAACCTCTGCTAAGGCTGCTGTCTATTGTCCCTGTCCCTTCTTCTTCTTCTTGCTTGGACACTGTGAAGCATAGTGCCCAAACGCCTGACAACAATAGCACTTGATTTTACTCAAGTCTTTCTTTTGTCCACCCTGCAGTTGCTGTTGCTACTGCCTCTTTGCCCCACCCTTCTTGGGACCCTTCTTTTTTTTACCCTTGGCTGTTAGTGCCACGTTCTCCTCATCCACCCCACTTTGTGATGAACTGCCCTGTACGAGACCCCTCCTGGTCTCCTCCTGCACAAAGTCATCCCACAGTCTCTCCCAAGACGGTAGGTTCTCTCTACCCACTATGGCCTGCACAAATACACTCCAGGACTTTGAAGCCCCATTCACTGATGTGCGTACAAGCTCAGTAGCAGATACCACTTCACTAACCGCTGCCAGTTCATCCCGAACTGCAGAAATCATAGTGAGGTAAGCTGTGACTCCCTCTCCTCCATTCATCTTGATACTCTTGAGTTTCTCTTTGAGAACCATCTTTCTGTTCTCATTGGAACTCTCATACAAGCTGGTCAAGGCACTCCACATCTCATGTGCCCTGGTCTTACCGGAAATGTGAGGGATTATGTGGTCTTTAACTGCATCAAGGATAATCCTCCTAGCCTTACAGTCCTTCTTGTTGAACGTTGAAAGAGCTGCTGCATCTGTACCATTTGGAATGACAATGGGGTTGGCGGTGGTACTTTTAACCGCCTCCACCCATAGTTCATTCTCCTCCAAAATCAACAAAATTCTGGCCTTCCATGGCACAAAATTCTCAGTTCCATTCAACCCATCCTCAATCCTCAGACCTGTAGCCATCTCAACTTCAACCCAACAGAATGCTGATCACTAATAGAAGAAAATCTCAAAAATTTCTAAGTTCTGGAAATTTCTGTGTGCTGCAAAAATACTAGTGTTTTCTGCCCCTGCGCTCTGATACCATGTAAATTTTTCTGGGTTTTACTGCTTGTTCGTTTATGTCATTTTTTCAAGTGTTTTTCATCTGCAGCCGGTTTTGCATAGGCTGCAAACTACTTATGAAAAATATTGTAACAATTAAACACATAGTAAACTACCACTAACAGCTGAAAACAAATATTTAATCACATGCATGCCATGAAAAGTAGACTCAAGAAATTTTTGGCAACTGTGCTGGAAAAACCCCCACGGGGAAAACCAGTAAGAGAGAGAGAGAGAGTTTATTATTTCTTCAGTAAATCACAATACATAAATTTTACAGTAGAAATGTACTTATCTCCACCATGAAATTTCACCTAGAAAATTATCTCAAAATGAGTGCCAAACTGCTGCCTCGATTTCTGTGCCTGAGTGCTGCCTCGAAATCTGTGCCAAACACAGTCTCGAATCCTGAGCCAACCCGCCTCAATTTATGTGCCTACTACAGTCTCGATTTCAGTGCCAATTTTTGCCTTGGTTTCTGTGCTAAAGGACAGTCCCAAAATATGTGCAAAACAGTCTAGAAAACTGTGCAACAAGTACAGTCTGTACGGACCTAGGAAATAGTGCAGAAATTATTCTGGAAAACTGTGCCCAGAATCAGCATAGAAACTCATGCCCTTGTCTTGGGAAATGTGCCCAGCATTTAATACATTGAAAACCGTGACTGTCTCGGGATATGTGCCCAGCTGAGTGTCTCGATTTCAGTGCCCAGAATCACGCTGCTGTACTTTCCTCGATTACTGTGCCACTCACAAATGCTTCTATGAACAGCCTCGAAATGTGTGCCCTCTCTCCAAGCTGAAAACTGATGTATCGATTTCTGTGCCAATGAACTCCTCAAATGGCTACCTCGAAAATCGTGCTACCTCCAGCTATTCTCTCTTCTCTCTATGTCTCACTTCCTTCAACAAAAGTGAGCTCTCAAGCCTCTCTCAAGCTTTTTGTTCTAACCCTAAGTGGGTATCTAATCCGACGGTGGAGATAGATCCAATCCAAGGGATAAGAATCAATGAGAGTAAAATTCACTTTAATTTAAATCACTTAAATAAATATTTACTCACCCACTCAACTTTAGCAAAAAGTGACTTTAATGTTATAAAGTCTCATTAAGTGACTTTTAATGTGAGGGTCACTTTTTCTCCCTTCTAAGTGACATTACTGGGGCTGAGATGCCTGCTTTGGTATGCCCGTAGGAGGGGATTTCTTTCCATACAGATCTTCGGGGACTCTTGTGTTATTGTCAACTGGTTTAATGGCAAGTATAAATTGAACACAATCGCCTTGGAGCATTGGATGGAGGAAATCAGAAGTATCAGTGACGTCTTTGTTTCAATAAGCTGCCATCACATCTTCAGGGAGGCTAATGTGGAGGCTGATAATCTTTCGAAGCTCGCTTTGCGACATAATTCCGGTATCTTGGTTTTTACTGAGACTCTTGACGGGGTGATTGTGGCATAGGGAACCATCCTATCTTTCTGATTTGGCTTCTTTCAGTTTGCTCTGTTTTGTTATCAAGTTTTAGTTACCTGTTTTTTCCTTGGTGTTTTAGACTAAGGTAGTATTTAAAATTTCGTTGTTTGGCCGTCGTGCCGACACTGTTTTCATCGACCCCAGATTGGCCAGGTTGGCAGTAGCTGAATCGAGCTTGTCTCGAGACTTATGTAATTCAATCGCTATGTTTCATCAGTTTTGCTATGTTGTAACTTCGGTTCCTTATTTCTTATAATACCAAGTTGCAAATTTTTTTTATGGAAAAAAAAGTGACATTAGGCAATTGTCACTTGGGGAACACTTCCCTAGGTACAAAACTAACACTTTTGTTATATTGAAGCTAATCTAATTGTTAGATTATTGTTTTTGAAATCTAAGATGGAGCTATGCTAATTGAACCACATATATTTTATTATTTACTTATTGCTTGACACGATTAATTGGTGATATTAATCTTTAAAACCATCAACATTTAAAGCCAATAATAAAGAAGGAAATCAAACTTGAATATACCTCTTTTTACCATCTCATAAGGTGAGGGTGAGAATGCAACACGAAGCCAAGTAATTGACATTTATTTAGAAGTTCCTTCTAGAAATATGTTTCGAGGTTAAATATTGCATTGTATAACACATGTTTTTTAGCTTAAGTTCTTACCAACATAGATCCATCTTAAACCCGGATCTATCAAGCATTGAGAGGGATCCAATTTCTTGATGTGTAGTTTTTTTTAAATCTCAAACCAAGAAGTTTGATTTCTCTCTTGCTTGATAGATCCGGGTTTAAGTTTTAATTTTCTATTTTGGACATGGATTTTTTAAATTATTTTTCATAATTTTTTGAGTTTTATGAGCCCACATTGATTTTTTTTAATTACTTTTCATAATTTTTTTATTTTATGAACCGGCATGATTTTTTTTAATTATGGTCACATCACATTATGTTACAACAGCCCCCCATACTGGGCTGTAGAGCACCTCGCTCCTCTCAGTGCAATTATGTCAAAATCATCCAAAACTTGCACTCAACTTCACATTTTCTTGAAATACCATTTTGACAGTCATAAGAATGAGTGAGAATGTAACTTGGAACCCAATAATTGGCATTTTTTTTAAAGTTACTTTGAGAAACATGCCTCGAGGCTAGAGATTGCATTGCATTACACACCTTTTTTTAGCTTAAGTGCCCATTATCAGATGCAAAGAGTACCTATTTTGTTAAAATTACCTAAAACTTGCACTTGATTATATTTTCTCGAGATATTATTTGACAATTATAAAAAATAGAATTTTGATAGACAACTTAAGGTTCCATCGACCCCAGACTAGTGAATCAAAAACATATTATTATGGTTGACAATTTAAACAGTTAATAATTGCAAATGATGTAATAATAACAATAATATAATTTTAAGGTCATGGTCAAGTCATATACCAAATTGATGTATGATACTCCTCCTTATTTGTGGGATAAGAGACCCCCTTCGTGCATCGATTTGACCCCTTATTTGTGGGACAATAGACCTTGCTTGTATAATAAATTGACCCATCATTTATATGGATGTACATTGCTTTCCCTCCTCTAAATTCAAACTTATAATTAAATGAGAAAACACATATTCTTAACTATTAAATCCTCTAATACCAGAGCGGAACTCTCGGGACTCTGGATGGTCCTATACTTTGCTCAACTCCAAGAGATCACTTTACATCATATTGTGGGAGATTCCATGACAATCATAGACTAGGCAAAAGGAAAACATCCTATCCGGGTTCTTACGCTCTCGTTGTGGTTGGCAAAGGTCAGTTCTCTCTTTTGGAACAAGTCGGAGATATCACTCTCACACATCTTCCGGGAGCACAACATGGAGGCCGACTCATTATCTTCACTTATACTTAATAATAAAGTATAGTTAGAGTGAAAAAAATAAAAAAATATTAAATCCTCTTAAACTATATTTAAATGATATTAAAAAAATTAATTAAGAAATAATTAAAAAACAAGGTAAACATAGAAAAAACCATATCACAAAACCAATTTCTACTTTAAAATATATAATATAATAGTACACAATTCAAATCCATCTATACATAAGTGGGTTATAAGTCGGGATGAAAAGATTTTACAAAAGTAATATCAAGAATGATATAAATAATCCAATAAAATATGAAAAAGGTTCTCAATAGATGATTTAATCAAAGAGACTTACATTGATTGCATTAGGCTGTGTTGCACTTGAAAAACCCAATAGAGTGTCACCCATTCTAATCAACCAAGTTTGGGATTTTGTCTCTCTGTAGACTGAACTGTCTAAATCTGGTCTGAACGGTGCTAGATACCAAAAATCCACCCGAGAAATGGTAAGCTCAATTCCACTTTTCTGTCTTTACGAAGTTCTTGTTTCAGAGAATTTGTTTGCCCATTATTTTTTAATCTCATAATCAGAATTTCTGTTTGGATCATTGCAGTCGGCTCTGTTCAATTTTCAGTCATTCTTAACGGTTGTGCTGCTCGTGATATGCACTTGCACTTATATCAAATTGCATTTTCCTGCCGTTCTCGAACACAGAACAGGGTAAACACTTTCACCATAACTTTAATTTAGGTTTTAATACTGCTTTAATTTGTGGATTCGATTAATAAAAATTAAGTCCGTATTGCGTGGTGATGAATTCTTGTTAAATTTTGTTTTTTCTGAAATTTCTACTATGAATCAAGTGAATTGAAGTGATCTACGTTTCAATTGCATACATTGGAGCTCGGTCCGGATTGGTTCTATTTAAATACCAGGCCGTTGTGATTTGAAAAGGAATTTTGGGCTCTCCAGGTGATTTGCTTCACCGGGTGTCATATATCCACCATACCCAACTGGTTTTGCGATCTGTATTTTCTGTTCCCATGATGATCCAATGTGATTTCAAGTACTGACCTTTCAGGAGCAAATGTACCTCACCGCCAAAACCTTTGACCAAACCTGCTTTTAATCACTCCACAAAGTGCATATCTTCAATTTTAAGGTATAATATTGTAGTGCACTTCAAACCCAGGGTCAGGTGCACTTAAGCTCAAAAGTTTAAAATCTCCGAATAATGTTAGGGTTATATTGCAAGATCTATCTGTCGGGGCCATTGGGGTCATGGTTTAAAGGTCAAGAGAGAGGCGTGTCAGGCCACCTGCCAAGGTTTAATTTCCCCGGATACACAGAGAAGCGGTTGGAGCAAGGTGCTAGTTCTAGTTGATTTTGACGGAAGAACACTCGCCCTCATGGCTGTTTAGCTGGAGAAAAGTGCCTGTGGTTTGTTGGTTACCCTTTGAGGGCTATCGCGCCCATGAAAACGGGCCTTTTGTGGTGCCTGACGCAAGGACGATCATAATGCTTCTGGAGTTTAAAGGAAGCACTTAATTAAAACCTATTACAATGTGGTATAAGTTTCTCACAAGCTATGAGAGCGTCTGCAATTGGGGGGTATATATTTTGCTAAAGTTGCCCAGGACTTGCACTTGGCCCCATCGGCAAGCACAAGTACTAACACTAGCCCAAGCATATCCACAAGCAGCCCACCAGGGGCAACACATGTTGCTGGGGAGACTTGAACCCTGGTGGGGCATTTTTAGTGCACCACTTTCACTAACTTGGCTGTCCCTCTTTGAAACGAGCACATTTTAACCCATTTATTGTTTCACCAGTGCCTTTACAGATTCTTTGGGAATAGAAGCATTCACTAAGTCCTTTGAGGAAATACTATAGTAAGTAGAAGTGATCTCACCTTGAGAACAAGAATATTCTATCGCCTGCCTCTTTGATGTTTCAGCTTGTAGTGATCTTTGAGCAAACGTCGAGTCTGATATGCATTCTGGATGTTATCATGCGTTATCTTTCTGCTTTAACTAGTGTACATCAGCTGCTACCTATAAATCAAACGCAGTCAACAAACATATACACTAACTATGGGAAAGGTGAATTTATAATGGTGTTTTATGTTTGTATTCCATACATTTTAACTTTGTAAAACTTAAATATTTTGTGTGCCAAAGCAAATGTAGTTACATGTATCTTATGTTATTGCTCCTCCATTGGGGCTATAAAAGTAGATAACATTAACACTGTTTTCTGAAAATATGTTTTTTCTTGATAGGTTTCGAGGTTTCTTCTGGAAGGCTGCAAGGATAGGTATTTACTAATGTCTGAACCTCAATCAAATAGGGATGGTGGCATTTATTATACTAACTAGTTGATTGCAACTTGTTTCTCTTTTAACTTTTAAGACATACTTTCTGATATGGCAGTTAAGTACTGTGCAACTTGTTTCTCTTTTAACTTTTAAGACATATTTTCTGATATGGCAGTTAAGTACTATAGCATGAAATCTAATAACTTTGTTTTTTAATAGTAACTTCATCTTTTTAAGTTGCCGTCATCCTAAACTTTGTTTTTAAATAACAACTTCATCTTTTTAAATTTATGTCCTTGAAAATTGCTTTGAATTCCAACAGTGCATTGGTTTACTGCTGAGGTTGATAGAACTATCTACCAGTGTTCCATTCTTGCTGTTGTCTGCCCCACCTGTAGTATGTGAACATCAAAGGGTTGAGACTGGATTCAAGTCTTGGGTGATTTGGCAGAATAGATACTCCCCAAGCCTGGCACTTAAGGCAGAGGAAATTTGCTCTTTATGGTGCAGACCCTCGTGGGGTGTGTTTTTCAAAGCACTTCCTAAACAAAAAATTGCTTTAAACAGAATGCTTGGTTCATATTTGATATCTTTTGTTAGAGGTAGCAGTAAAGTATCTCTGTATAATTAAATTGGTTTTAGTATTTCCCCTAACCTTTTGTTTCTTTGTTTGGGATGATCTATTTGAGCCATGTTTTCTTTTATTAAAATATTTAAGAAGAAATTTAGCACTTATCTTTGTATAAGTTAGGTAAAAATTTCCTTGATGGTAATGCTGTGGGAATAGTGGGGGAGATAAAGGTAGTTGATATAGACACATGGATGATTGAGATCAAGATGGGTGTCCAAGCTTGCTTCAATGCAGATTTTGGTGGTCATGATCACCCAGAACAAAGTGATCATGAACATGCCAGGGTTCACCATTATAGAGGGTAGTGCTCAAGGCAACTGGGGTTCTGAATTATAGGGCAAGATATGCCATAAACAGGACAATATATTAAATGCTAGCTGCAGAGCGATTGTAAATTTTTCACTGCTATTCCCCAACCCGGTTTCAAGTTTTGCTTCTCATTGTTTAATGCCCAACCCAATGAATTTGACGGCTGCAAATGAATTGTTTTCTCATAAACAAATAAAACTAGAAACACTAGGAGAATAATTTTTCAACTTAATGAGCAGAATGAAAATCTCAGCCACACACATGAAATTGCAGACTTGGTATCTTTGGCCAATGGCCCAGGAAAAACTCCTAAGGGAAAACCTGTGAGAGAGAGTGTCTTTTTATTATTTTTCAAAGAGAAATGACAGTGCTACAGCAGAAATTTTTTAGCATTAAATACAGACTTATCTCAAGTTCTGTGGTGCTATTTTCCCAATCTCGAAAATTGTGCCCAGCCAACTCAGAATTCACTGCTCAGAATTCTACAGCCATGTATGGAACAGTATGGCCCAGTCTGTCCTATCTCAGCACCTCAAACCTTGTGCTGTACGGAACTAAGTCTGCATTAAATGTCGTGAAAATCGTGCTCATTCTCCTGGAAATTTGTGCCTGTCTGCTGAAATCGGCCTGTCACATCATAGTATGGCCTCCCTTCATTAAAGACTGTATGGGTACTGTTGTCCACCAATATGCACACCAGCAGCGGAAATCTTTCGAAAGCTGTCTCTTCACTTCAAGTGAGAGAGGTGTGGCCTTGGGGGCAAGCAATGAGCCAGGTACTGTCACTTGAATCCCAGCTCCTCCGTTTAGGCAAACTCCTAACGAAGCCAAGGGGGGTAGTCCCTAAGAGAGAGTTTCACTAAGGCTCTTGTATTTATAGTGTTTTTAGGTGTTGTGATGCGGATGGGTGTTGTTTAGGAGTTTTTTGTGGAATGAGAGACAATATAAAGCTTGAAAAATAAAACACAAGATAAGATGCAATCCACGTTGCGAAACAGTATATAAAGACTTGAGATAATTAAGAAGCATCCACAGATAAAAATTAAATGACAAAAGGACCAGTGCCTTATCCAATGGGTAATGGAGTCAAAATAACAAATGTAGTGCTGGGGGATGCTGAAAAGTAGTCTTGATAGTAACTGTTCGTGAGATCGTTGTGCAAATTATCTTGGTAAATTTCAAAGTTTTAGTTGTCTTGATTATTAGGGCTAAGACCAAAGGTATCAAAAGATGGTAGAACCCTACCCAAGAAAGATACTGGCAACCCTAAGTGACCTGTCGGAAGCACCCATATTCAATAAGGATTGGTGTCCAATGTTTGAACCGCCCCTGAGTCTGACAGTGGGAATCCGGCGTCACCTCTCGTGGGAAGAACAGTATTTTGCCTTGGTTGAGGTTTTGGGTAAAAATTTTAATTAAGTTTGTCGATCGTAATTACCAAGTCTTACACCTTTCTGAGTACTAGCCCAACCGTTTCCGGTTGGCAGAGCATACGGGTGTAGGACAAACCAAGATAAATTAATTAGGGGTGTGTGAGTGGAAAATTTTATTATTAAAAGAACCTTGTTCAACTCTCCGACAGAGAGCGCTCTTGACTTGGTCTTATGACCACAGTTCAAGAGACTTGCTAAATTAACAATTCCTAGTGCAGGGATGATGCAAGACTAAAATGCCCTCCGATAGAGGGTGCTCTTGACTTGGATTTGGCCAAGTTCAAGAGACTTTGGTTTATTTTAAGGAAGCAAAAGTATTTGTGTTGTGAAAGCAGTAAGATAACTTTAAAAGATGAATCCACTTGATAAACTTGAAAGATATAAGTTAATGCTTAACAAGAAATACTTTGCCAAATAACATGAAATTAACAAAAACAACTAGTGTTCTACCATACAAGATCTAATCTAACAGGTGGGATTGATCCCCGAAATAGGATCAACCGCTAGAACCGCCTGCACTTGAGAACCTCCAGTTAGCTGAAAGCTCTGCCAAGGAAACCGACGGGGAAGGAAGAGTAACCACAAATTATGTGGTCCTGCCCTTGGGATGGGATCCCAAGGATACAACTTCCGGTCGAAGGCTTGGAAGAGAATTTATCTAAGTACAGAAAACAGATTTTAATCTAAGGACTGAAAGTAAGACTAATCTAATCATGCATGAACAAACTTCCCCAAATGGGGAAGGAGAAACTAAGTGTGGGAGGCACTATCCCACCTAGCCTTTTTATTACTTGGGTTACAATTGCCTTAGGAAAAATCCTTAAAAGGTCTTTCGAGAGAATAATAGAACTTGGAAAACAAATTGAAACAAGCCTTTAATTGCTTTTACAAAGGATAACAAATGATGTTTTCATGTTTTGGATTGTCCTTATGGCCCTTTGATGTTTTGTTTAGCTTGGATCTCCCTTCTTCAAAACTTCCAAAGATCTTTTCTCCCTCAAAGTACCTGCAACAAAGTTCACTCAAGGCACCCTTTAGTATTAGAAAGACAAAACAATCTTTGAAACTAAACTAGATCTAAACTTGCAAGAGAAAAGAAACTAGATACTAAAGTTTAACTACTTACAATGAAATGCAACTTTGTAAAGAGATCTAGATGCAAACAAAAGAATCTATGAGATCTAACAATGCTAATGCAAATAAATGAAATCTAACTACTAACTTTTCAAGAGAAAATGCAACTAGCTAACTCTAATACTTAACAAGTTTTCGTTTTTTTTTATGTTTTGTTGTGATTTTGGAAGCTGGACGAATGGGACAGTCCAAGAAAGAGAGGATGGGGCAGCCAATGATAGTGGAAAGCAGCAGTGAAAGAGAAGGGAAAGAGGGGGCAGCTTGGGCACACTATTCGAGACTGTTTTTAGGCAATTTTGGGAGGCCAAAACAGTCCAAAAACAAGAAGATGGGGCAGCGAATGAAGTGGGAGAATGGCTGCAAAAATGAAAGAAGGGGCAGCAAAGAACAAAGATAGCAGCAGTAAGAAAATAGCAGCAGTAAAGAGAGGTAGCAGCAGCGAAAGGGAGGAAGGTAGAGCTAGAGAATGGACGAAAGGGAGAGGATGAGGGATGGAGAAGACAGCCAAACAGGGATAAAGAAGGCAGCCAATCAGAGAACAAGGACTGCTGCAAAATGCACACAATAGGCAGAAAATGAGTGCTGGCAATGGGCAGCAGCGAGAAGGGACAATCAAGAAATGAGGAGAAAGGGCAACCAAAACGAAAGCTAGGAAGATCTAGGGAAGAAGAAGGCTAAAAG
The DNA here is from genome assembly GCA_027924585.1 of Larix kaempferi. NCBI lineage: Eukaryota > Viridiplantae > Streptophyta > Pinopsida > Pinales > Pinaceae > Larix > Larix kaempferi. The sequence continues at coordinate 3,688,703 of BSBM01000852.1, forward strand.
AAAAGGGCTAGCAAGTCAAGTAAAAAGGGATTCAAAGAGAAAACGAGAGAGCTAGAAGAGAGAAGCTCATAGATCCAAGTAACCAATGTTTAAATGAAAGTTTTTTGTGTTGATGGACGAGGCTAGAAAGATTAGAAACGCTTGAACCCTGCAAACAAAAATCATCAACAATGGAGTTCCTGCATAGTGAAGGTATTAGATGCCAAAAACTTCCACTAGATGCAATCCCTGAAGACACAAACAACCAACAACAAATTCGATTAGAAGCCTAAGTACTAGATTGTTAGTCTTCAATAAGCATACAATAATCGAAATTTGAAATCAAGGAGTAGGGTGAAACCGTGAAAGAGATATTACTTCATCATAGAATGAAGACACAATGCCAAGAGCCAATGCAAGTGACCTCCAAAGTTGAAATTTTTTTATTAAACAAGAGAGTGCTTACAATTTTCACCAGAGTTTCTTTGCACATGAATCCATGAGAAGAGAGCTAAAATGCTTCTCTTAAATAACAAAACACACTACCAAAACCCTAAAACGAATTGGTATCAAAGAAAGCCAATTTCCCAATCGAATCACAAGCTTGGAGAGATAATCCAATTACTATCTCGAGTTGCTGGTTGGTGTGAATGGGGAGGTGGCCTCCACCTTGGCAAGGCGCCCCCCATCCTTCATTGTTAATATCACCCAACGAACAAAAAGCTGCCATGTGTGACACTCGAGCTCCAATAGAGACACACGCGAGCCTTCAAGGTTTATTGTACGAGAGATTAGTGGGATATGGAATGAGTCTAGATAGGAGCCAAGCCATGAGGTGGAAAGGCACCTACCCTATCATTTATTTCCCACCCAACAATCCAATGTGTGCTTGCCACATGGTAGATTCGAGCTCCAAGTAAATATTGACGTGAGCCAAAGCAAATACGTGAGGCTTTGAATGGATATGCGTGACTTTCCAAGAGTTAATGCGTGAGTTGATGTAGGGAACATGTATGGGGGTGTTGAAAGCCGAGCTGTGAGGTGGCCATCAATTGAGGAAGGCGCCTAAAACTTCAACAACCCATTCACCTGTCGCCAAATCATCAAATCGTGGGCTTCATGAAGGAGCCGTACGGCCAAACCATGCTCACGTCATCCCCATTTGACCAATTCGAAATTTAATCAAACTTTGGTTTAAGCATGTGCTTTATATCTTTTATGTGGGTCGTACACTTTATGAAAATAATATCCAACCTTTTAAAAATCAAAATTTGGATGATTTTTGACTTATTTGAATTTTTGGACATAGTGCATATTGTCATTTTTTGGCAATTAAATGCCAAAATGATGCATTTTTAGCAAAAATTGCTCCTGGGGTGATGTAACTGCCCGGAAACTGAAGAACGAGGGTGCCAAGGTGAAGAGGATGCTCTGAGCGTCAAGACGAGCCTCCCCACGCCCAATTCCGCCTCCGGATGAGGTTTTTATCACTTCTTGAAATTTTTTAATTAAACCATTAAAAAATGGTCTAATTTTATGAAAAAATTATTTTTGCCGGAATGGAACGAAACTCCTAGGGGACCTAGTGCATGTTCATACGACTCAATCGATGTGGCTAACACGTAAAAAATCCTAGACACAAGACTCTAATAACCACCTTAGGTTTTGACCACCATGGAAAATACTCCAGCTTTGGAGGGTTGAGTGAAAAACTCAGGGATTATACGCCACTGATGAGTAGCACATAATCTCTAAGGAAAAAACACTCTAGAGTATCCCCCAAATGGCTAAACCTACGGATAGCCGAGTCTTTTATAAAAGGACCCCGTTTAGACCAACTTTTTACATTTTCCCCATGGGGGTATGAACATGCAGTTATTACAAATGGGGCAAAATTGCCCTGAAATTGACTTCTGAACTTCTGAATGCTGATGATGAACATGAATCATGTTCAATAAATTGGCGGCTCATCGAAAGTTCAACTATTTGTACAAAATAGGTGATAACAGGTACAATAAATGCTGCTACAGCAGCCTCAGGAATTGTGTCAGCAATCTTGGGATGCGTGCTGCCTGTCTAGGAGTGCGTGCTGCCTCTTTTCCTTCACTGCTGAACGGATTCTGTCCTTCTCCCAGTCTTGGAATGTGTGCTAGTTCTCCTCCTCTTCAACTCGTCCTCTTCCTCTTCTCTGACCTCTCCAAATCTCTTGGTGAATTAATGAATACCTCTTCTCATGCCCATTTGCCTTTTTGTTTGGTTAATGAGGGTAGTTGAATGGTCTCTTGATCCAAGGGCCCTAATTGGATCTTGAGATAAAAAATCAATGGATGAGAATAATTCTATTTTTCTCTCCATAAAAATTATTCACTCACTTACCACTTAAATTTATCAAAAATTCACTTTATAACTCTAAAGTGAATTAAAAGCTCATCTCAAGAAATTAATGCAAGGGTCATGCCACTTTCCCCCCTTTTAGTGATTTAGGCAAAAATCACTAGGGGAACACTTTCCTAGGTGCAAAAATCAACAACGATCATCTCAGAGAAAGTTGGGTTAAAGGAGTTAGGGATAGAGTGTCGATTGGTTAGGCTCAAATCTGAACTATGGGAGTGGATCAATTCTAATAGAGCCTTGTCCTTGGTAGCTTCTGTTATAGACCTGTGTATCTCAATGTAAATCACCTTTGTTTCGGAGCATTTCAGTTAGTGTTGTTAGTGCTCAGAGCTTTGAACTTCTTGTTCCTGGTTCGAGAATTGAGAGTTTTCAAGGCTTCTTTTGTTTGCTTTTGTATAATTTAAAAGTTTCTAGATTGTTACCTGGATATCCATCACTAGGTGAAGTTCCCTTTTGAGGATGATACTGCAAATCCATTTTAAGGGCTGCATCTTTGATTGAATTCCATTGTCATGCATTGAAGTGGGCTCAAGTTTGTGGAGCAAAGTCATTGAAGGTAGAAGAGGGAGGAGGGCAATTCCTCCGCCCAAGCTAACCCTAGACTTTAGAAAGGAGAGGAAAAGTTCAGGAAACAGGTTGTAGATAGATATGACATGCACACCTCAAATCAGAGTAAGCTTTTGGAGTGGGAACAGGTTAGTGTCAGATGTATGGCAGCGTGGAACATTGAGATTTGTCCTCCAGAAGACCCGGGACATACCACTGGAAGGATACCATTATGTAAATTGACTGTTGAAGTGGATTTTTTAATCCAGGACATCCTGCTGGGCTACTGGGATAAACGTGTGGACAAGGTGCAAGACAAGCTGAAAGATGCTCAGGTGTTCCTAACAAGATTGAACTCCCTCAAGGGAACTCTGGGAGTTCATGCATAGAACGAAGAATGTAAAGGCTCTTAAGATGGGAGGCATGGATATCCAACTGTTTTCTTTCAGGAAAAATAATGTTGTGGGGTGTGGCGATAAGGGAGATGAAAGGCAAGATTCATGGCTGACTGGAGATTATCACTTGAAAGGAGTTGGGAGAACTATCAGCCCAGTTAGGTGTTGTTAAAGGTAAGGTCCCTCGCATCATTTGAGATGATTAATATTAAAAGGGAAAAGAAATGCACCTTTTCTCTCAAGTTTATGAAGTTGAAGAAGGCATGGAGCTGGCATTACTTACATCAGGTAATCTTCAATAGGTTGCCACTGGTTTTGCTTAGTGTATGGGATGGTATTGAGGCAGAAATTTTGGAAACCTCAGTTACAAGTGGGTGGATTATAACAACTTACAAGCAATGTTACATGAGGACATGTTCCCAAGGGTAAGGAGCATGCTCCCTGTGCTCTCAGGATGCAGGTACTCCAGCAGGAATGTTTCCCCAAGTACCCTTTTTTGGGGGATGAGAGGAAGCAGACGTGGGGACGTCCCCATGAAAAGAGTTGACTCTCACAATTTCCCTGAAAAAAGGGGTACTTTTGGACACTCCCTTCCCAAAGAAATGCACCATGGAGAGAAAAAATACTGTAAAAATTAAAAACTACTTGTAAAGGAGATGAAAAAACTTTGTTGCACAAACACCATGATGTTGCACAAATGTTGTCATGCAGCATAGACACTGAACATTAAAAACCACAGAATAGTATTGTCCTTTAGTCTGTGTATAGTGCCCAAACGACTGGTGCTTGAATGTTCTGTCAATTAGCATTGAAAACACCTGTAATTTTGCTCATAAATGCATTGAATAATCATGCTTAAATGTTCCAAGTACAGCAATGTTTTAATATTGTTGTACTGAGGAGGAGAACACTCCCTTGTAATCCCGGAGAAATCCCATCTTTGAGATGCCCCTGGAAGTGCTACAAAAAAATGATAATTTATTTTTCACATTTGAACCCTGTAACTTGTAAGCATCGTGGGCAGCATTAATCCTTAATAGAATCAAATGATCTCATGAAGTGAAGCAAATTTCCCATGAGCATTGTATTTGATGTGGTTGGGTATGATTTCAGGAAGTCAAGCATTGAATTTGATACTGATAGTTATGATTTCAGGTAGTCAAAACACTTATGTGGTTGTATGATGGAGCACATAGAATATTTAAGTGTTCAAGCATCAGTCGAAGAACATTCTTGTGATATCGATTTCCTCCAGTTTGTTTCTTGGATACCAGTTAACTTTGGCATCAAAGGTATGGTCATTGTGTTTTCAACATCTCTCTCTTCTAAGTAGGTTAGAGATGGTTGCCGGCCTACCTGCTATTAAAGGGAAGGAAGGAAGACTTGTAACATGTCTGGCAGGGGAGCAACACAAGGAGGTTGTTGATATGGTTAGAGCTTAAAGAGCAAGTAGAGTGTTGGAGCTTGTGCATGTGGAGATTTGTGCTCTGATGATCATACAGTCATTGTTTGGTGGGTTTTCTTTTTTACAAAAAGCTTGGGTGCATTTGGCACTTTGAGGAAGTTAAAGGCAGATTTAGGAGAAGATTGTGGTAGAAACAGAAGTATTCTTTTAATCTTTTGTGCCATGTCTGTTAGTTTTTCACTTTGTTTAGCATAATTACATTAAACAATACATCCACTGAAAGAAAGACAAGCACAACAAACACAAAGAACACAAAATTTCTCTCAGGGAAACCACAAGGGAGAAAACCCCGGCAAAACTTCCTCAATATAGAATTCACCAAGTACAAGATAAAACCCCAAGACAAAACAGCTTCTCTCCTTCACTTGTGCGAGCTTCTCTCTCTCCTATGCGAACTTGAGTGAGTGAGATGAGCGATACAAATGAGCAACTCAACCTCCTATTTATACTTAACAAGTGATTTGACCTTTTTACTAATTAGGTCGGCTTGACTCACCTAACTGGGCTGACTTGTACACTTTACAATAAAATATTATTTTCTAATAGTTAGGGTTTACATTGACTCATATTATCAATTACATCAATGACATCTCCGAAGGAGGAATACAATAATACAATAATACAATAGACAAGTACATTTAGAATATCTTCCACAGTTACATTTCTTTAGCACTCCCTCTTAACTAGGAAGGTATTTTGTAGGCAACATCAACAACATCAAAAACTGTCCAATTGTCTGGTGAAACTCTATATGTCGTAGGAAGTTTTTGGAACATCATCATATGTCTGGGGTATCATCAACATCATCTGTTGGAACATCGTCATCAGCCACTTACCCATCACATGCATATTAGTAAAATTCTGTTCATCAATGCAAACATTCTAACATGCATAGTACACATCCTAAATCTAGGAACATAAATATGTACACAACTGGACAATACAGGAAATGACAATTCAAATACTTATCTTTGTTTGTTTGGTAGGATCTATCTTGATCCTTGTCTCCTTACAAGAATTACTGAAGTTTCTGACAATGTGCTCTGCTTCATCATTTGATTTTGAGGACCTATTCCTTTCTTGCTTATGACCGACAATGCTGAACAAGTCTTCTATCCCACAAATCACAAGGACTCATGGTCCTAGCTATTAGGGGTGAGTCTGCATGTCCCTTCAATTTGTAATGTCCTCCTTCTTCAATTTCAATCACAACTGCATCCCTTCTTATCCAATGCTGAGATAGATAAGAGGTTCTTCTATCTTCTTGGTTTGGATTAAAGTACATATTCCTTCCTTCATCGTCATCTTTGGGTTCTGAACTCGCACTCGAGAAGCTGCAGTCTGTGCACTTTCTGGAACATCTTACAAAATTCGATTTGGATCTTTCTAGCCCGCGATATAGCATTTCTCCCTAGGTCACCTTTTTAAAACTGAATTTTGGAGGAGGCTGGAACCCTAACTTGCATGGATCATATCTCCTAAAGTACAACGAATCTGAGGCTGAAACTTGCACACAAGGTCCATGAACATTTCATATTCGGCCTGTCCGAGTTTTAGATCTCGAACCTTCGCCCAAAAGTGATTTATAGCGAAAATGCCAAGATTGTGAATTTTTCATATTCAAGCACAGATACGTCATAGTCTAAGTTTTATTTCATTTATTTCTGATTTCAACAAATTTGATAACTTTAAACCAACAGATAGATAAAACTTGAAATGATAATCAGCAGTAGAGAAAGTACACAAATAGACCTCACATGAACACATATATTTTTACCTTGGAGAAACCCTTAGAAGGGAGAAAAACTCCAGCAAAGAATCTTCCTTATATAAATTGTAAATCAGGCCCAGATTACAAAATCACCATGAACTCTGCTCTTCAATGAGTTTTGCCAAGAAAATAAATACCTGACTGTATGACCAGCAAACTTATAATCTAGGACAGCCTTCTTCAATCTTCACTAAAGCAGTAAACTCAAGTACATGACAACATCAAACCCAAAAGATATCAGCTCATGAATCAACAGTATATCAGCAGTATACTCAGGTATAGGACAACAGTAAACTATGGCATAAATCTTCCTTGCCTGAGCTCTTAAAACTCAAATGAAAATGAATGAATTACATGGGGGGTGAGGGCTTGTTTAAATAGCATGGGTGGCTGCCCTAAGTAGCCCCCAAAGGTCACCCTAAAGGCTGGCCCATGTGGCAGCCAAGGGATGCCCCCCTAAAGGTTGGCCTTTGGGGCAGTCAAAGGTTGCCCCTTTCCACCGCCTTCGCTGGTCAACTCCTCCAACGAAGCAGCTCAAGCTGCCCTCCAGCTAAGCAGGTCAAGCTGCCCTCCAATGTTGACACTTGACACAAGTTTACATGGTAATTTGTAAAATGAAAAATAGCTTCCGAAGCTATAATTTAACAAAGATGACTAGTTTCCGGAAATGGAAACCTTAGGCAGCAGCTGCACAATGTTCTCTTTCAGGCATGCTCTGATACCATGTTAGTTTTTCACTTTGTTTAGCATAATAACATTAAACAATACATTCACTGAAAGAAAGACAAGCACAACAAAAACAAAGAACACAAAATTTCTCTCGAGGAAACCACAAGGGAGAAAACCCTGGCAAAACTTCCTCAATATAGAATTCACCATGTACAATATAAAACCCCAAGACAAAACAACTTCTCTCCTTCACTTGTGCGAGCTTCTCTCTCTCCTATGTGAACTTGAGTGAGTGAGATGAGTGATACAAATGAGCAACTCAACCTCCTATTTATACTTAACAAGTGATTTGACCTTTTTACTAATTAGGTTGGCTTGACTCACCTAATTGGGCCGACTTGTACACTTTACAATAAAATATTCTTTTCTAGTTATTTCCAGGCTGACCTAACAGTTAGGGTTTACATTGACTCTTACATTATCAATTATATCCATGACATCTTCGAAGGAATACAATAATACAATAGACAAGTACATTTAGTATATCTTCCGTAGTTACATTTCTTTAACAATGTCCACCCTCTGGACTAGTCTTAATGCCAAACTAAAGAATAGTGTTTTTGGGTGATAAGGAGGCCATAACAACCCCACTTACCTTATGACCAAAAGGGCACATCGTGATAGGCTAACCAGGCTGCTTTTAATGTGAAAATACTGCATAAGAACTTTGTGGTAACCCAAAAGATCGTAGTCCTTGGGCCACAATGATCAAACCCTCATTATTTGAGTTCTACAATGACAATTGACATGTGGTAAGATTTGAAAATGCTTTTAACCTTGTTGCTTCATCATGGATTAGCTGTCAGAGTCGGCTACATAAAGTAGGAATCACTAGTTTAGCATGTGTAGTGTACGCCAAGGAGTTAGTTCATCATGTCTTTTTGAAATGTCAACCTGCCAAATATTTTTGGGTTTGGTTTTAGGCTGAATTTTAGTCTCTATTTGTAACTCCACTCTCCTAGAAGGTCCCCCCTGAAGGACTTTTGGATGGTCAGGGATTGTTGCAAATTGCTTTGGCTATTACTTTGTTTGGTTGCAATAGTTCTTTTGTGGAAACATCATTTTAAAGTTACATTCAATGAGGTTCAGATCCCCTTCCTCTTGGGCATTTTTGTAGATTGGGGCTATCCATCTACCCCTATTGTTTGCTTGATATAACAATCTTGAACCTTGTTGTGCTTATTTGTTCTTTGAGGTAATATATGAAACATTAAGAAAAAATAATGCTTTTAACGTTCCTTGTCTAAAGAGGAATTTGCTTTTTATTAGTCAAATTATAGAACAAATCTCGCAAATAGAAGTTGTGTTCAAGGGAAATGCTTTGTGAAGGACGAAAGGAGTAGATATATTTAGTTTCATGAGTTGAAGAGCATGGGCTGCATAGTTTTCCTTTGAAGGGCAAGAGCATGTTGAAGAAAGCATGGAAGCATCCATTTCTTTTTTTATTAACAATAACGGTTAAGGGGTTTTGTATTAAAAAAAGCTCTGAGCGGGCCGGGAGCAAGAAATACAGAGATGAAGGATGCAAATGACCTCTAACAATGCTATCAGTGTTAATATTCAATATGCTAAGATAGATAACATCAGTATTCAATTCAATTTCACAACAATAGCATATACAAGATCACTGCAAGAATAACAAGCACAGCATAAACACAAGAGACACAAATTTATCCTGGGAAATCCTCATGGGGTAGAAAACCCAACAAAACTTCCTCAATATAGATGACCAAAAAGTACAGAGATGAAATCCCCAAGCAAGAGATCCTTCTCTTCCTTTGCAGATCTCTCTCTCTCCATTGCGAGTTCACAAGTGAGTGAGTGTGTGTTCAAATGAGGAACACACCTCCTCTATTTATACTTTACATTCACTTAACTTTTACACTTGATAGGTCGGCCTCAATAGTTTATTCTCTTTACTGACTGGGCCGACCCCTCTAGGGGACTTAAACACCCCATTACAAATGACTCTTAGGGGATCTATTGCCTCGACTTACAAGGGAGGATTTACCTCAATGACTTTACATTATTAAATATAATAATGACATCCCGACGGAGGAATAAAACATCTCCGAATAAATTACAACAATAAAATACAATAGAATATTCTTCGAAGTTACAATATATCAACACCCCCCCTTAACGAGAAGGATATTCTACCAACATCTGTAGGAGCAAGGAGAGGTCATCAACAACATCATAGTGATACATCTATAAATCAATGGAAGTTTTCTTCAATCATCATCAACAACTAGAACAGCTACTGGAACATCTTTAATATCTTCAATATTGGAACATCAACATCTATAGTACCTAGTCTTCATCTTCTGCAGCACTCAATCACTTGATCGTCTACAACATCATCATCCGGATCTCTCGATCAACAACATCATCTGAATCTCTCGATCAATAACATCATTATCTGGATCTCTCAATCAACAACATCATCTGGATCTCTCGATCAACAACATCATTTGGATTTCTCGATCAACAACATCATCATCTAGATCTCTCGATCAACAACATCATCTGGATCTCTCGATCAACAACATCATCATTTGGATCTCTCGATCAACAACATCATCTGGATCTCTCGATCAACAACATCATCATCTGGATCTTTCAATCAACAACATCATATGGATCTCTCGATCAACAACATCAACAACATCATAATTTGCAACACACATGATCCACTTACGGGATGATCAATCCCTCTCACTTTAGGACATAAGTCCAAGGATGATACAATCCTGATCCACTTACGGGATGATCAATCCCTATCACTTTAAGACACCACACCATGTCTAGGGACGATGCAATCCCCTCGCTAACTTAGACAAGGTCTAAGGATCACTCACAAAGACACAAGTCTCCGGATTCATTTAGGACTAAAGTCTAGGGATGATGCAATCCACTTGTCAACTTAGACAAAGTCTAAGGACCACTCACGAAGACACAAGTCTCCGAATTCATTTAGGGCTAAAGTCCAGGGATGGTGCAATCCACTCATCAACTTAGACAAAGTCTAAGGACCACTCACGAAGACACAAGTCTCCAGATTCATTTAGGACTAAAGTCCAGGGATGATGCAATCCACTCGTCAACTTAGACCAACTCTAAGGACCACTCATTGACCTCATCGTCGGTATAGGTATCCTCATCATCGACCTCATCGTCGGTACATGCATCCTCATCATCGAACTCATCGTCGGTACAAGCATGCTCATCATTGATACAGGTATCCTCATCATCGACCATATCACTCCCCCTTTCGAGGAGGGTCCTTTTGAACTACACCAAGCTTGTCTCGGAAATACTCAAACTTTACTTGAGACAAAGGTTTGGTCAATACATCAGCAACTTGCTCATCAGTGCTCACATACTCGAGCTTTATAGCTCCTTTCTGCACCATATCTGGTATATAGAAATATCAGATCTCTATGTGCTTTGAATTATCATGGAACACTGGATTCTTCGTCATCTTGATACAACTCTGGTTGTCACATAGGATCACAGTGGAGTCCAAAATGGTCCCAACAATAGTTTTTGAAGCCATATGGCTTCACAACTAGCAGAGCAAGCTGTTATATATTCCGCTTCAGCTGTGCTGAGAGCCACACTGGATTGCTTCTTGCTAAATCATGAGATCAGACAATAACATCCACCCTATGTGCTCTTTCTGTCTGAGACACTTCCAACCCAATCTGCATCTGTATAACCATATAGTTTGAAGTCATGATCTCCAATATAATATAGACCAAAGTCTATCGTACTTTTTAGGTACCTCATCACATGCTTTGCAATTGCCAGGTGAACACGTCTAGGCTCAATTAGATACTAACTCAAGGTGTTCACAGCAAAGCATATATCTGGCCTGGTATTCGTCAAATACATCAACGAACCAGCCATTTGCTTGTAAAATGTAGAAACCACTGTCCATCATACTAGATTTCTACTTCACATTTTCCTTGGCTAAGGAAAAATCTCATCTGATCTCAGCCACATATCTAATCACAAGAATCATGCCAAGATTCTTTAACTATGAGATATACTCCCTCTGAAGTGGAGTTTTCTATATCTGAGTATTGTCCTCCCTCTGTGACTGAACATCATTCACACTCTGCATTGAGTGATCTTCTGCATATCTATCCGTGCCATCTCCTGTTAGATGGGTCTACTGATATGAGCCTCAAGATCACTCGAACTCTATGGTGAGTTCCTTCTTGCATCCATTTGTATATAGAAACCATCTTTAACCTTGTAGCAAAGGTTGAAATCCGCATCACTCGTGGTGATCATCAATCTCATCAAATGACTATCGATCTTGGGTACCTGTTGAACCCGTACAAAGCCTTCTTCAATAATGTGATTCTCTATTGAATCCTGGGAGTTTGCTCGATATGCACTTCTTCTTCAATTACACCATTCAAGAGAACGGTCTTGTCATCCATGGGTGTAATCTATCTCTGGAAGTGTGTCTAGTCACTGGAGCACACATCTTGTCATGATCCTCTCCCTCTTTCTAAGAGAATCCTCTAGCCATGAGTCTTCCTTTGTACTTCTATAGTATGTTTGATTTGTAAGTCTTCTTGTTGAATAGTCATCACTTGTTCTTTTGGAACAAGTGTTCATCATCCTTCTTTTGTAGATCATAGCTCACGATCTTTCCTACAAATCAAATTTAATTACATGATTAGTAACACTTTGTAATCATCAAATCATGTTGACATTTCAATGATAACCTATTATGCGTACTGATATGATTCACATAGTTATGCAACTATCTTAACCAATACTTTGGCACAACACTTTTCCGTATACCGTATGCATACAGTGTCTATCTAGATGCCTTCCATCTCTACTAGAACATACTATCAAGAGCGTGCACAACTCCCCGCATGTTATCAAAGAGGTTTCATTCTAGACAAGCAACAATGGAATGTTTGTTCAACTTGCCCATCATATGCATATTAGTGTTGATTTTTTCTTGAGCAGCATCGAGTGCCATTCTCTGGGAGAATGGAGGCACCTGTTCAGTTACCAGGATATTGATCCACTCTGGGACTGGGAACTCAGCCCGGGGCTGAGAGCCATTCTTTGGGAGAATGGAGGCACCTGGTCAGTTACCAAGATATTGATCCAGTCTGGGACTGGAAACTCAGCCCGGGGCTGAGAGCCATTCTCTCGGAGAATGGAGGCACCTGGTCAGTTACCAGGATATTGATCCAGTCTGGGATTGGAAGCTTAGCCTGGGGCTGAGAGCCATTCTTTGGGAGAATGGAGGTACCTGGTCAATTACCAGGATTTCACTGTAAGCCCTAGATCGGGTCTGGGCAAGTGGTGTACTCCTCCACTTGGTCTTGGTGGAAACAGGAGGGTGAAGTAAAGCAATTAATTTATCTCCCTATGATGATGTACTTGGAGTGGACATGAAGACCTTGAAGAACACCTGCATGATTTATTGAAGATAAAATGAAACCCAAGCATAGCTTGGCTTGGTCCATGGGCCCACCATTTAGAAGAAGAAAAATAAATATATTTATTTATTTATGGGTTGGCTCATTATTGGAGAAAAGAAAAAAAAATATAATAAATAAAATGATGACAAGTTGGACAGGTCGGCCTCATTTCTTTTTGAGGACAAAAATAAATAATAAAAAAAATATATAAGTGAGGACAGGTCGGCCCCAATAACAGTGGAATTATTCCACTATAAATAAAAAGTGAAACTCATCATTCTAACACACAATTCGTGGCATTCTCAGATCAGCTCGTGGGTATTGTTGACTGATCTAAAAGATAGTTCGTGGATGGTATATTTCTGCTGGGTTCTCTCTATACTACTGGTTCTTATATTTCTGCTGGGTTCTCTCTATACTGTTGGTTCTTATATTTCTGCTGGGTTCTCTCTATACTGCTGGTTCTTATTTTTGTTCCTACTGTTGCCCTATATCAACTAGGGTATGCTGTTGCTATCAAATACTATCTACTGTGTACACCTAAGCTCAGACAGGATATTGTTCAGTGCACCCAAGTCTTTCTAGGGCATCCTTCTGTACACTCAAATTTTATACAGGGTCTGTCCCTAAGTCTGGCAGCCCTCATAAGGTCACAACAGATCTGGAAAAGGTGTGGATAGGTCACTACAGCCCAACAGAAGATTTCAGTTACTTCAGTAAAGTATACACCAGCAACTCTTGATAGCTGTAGGCTTGTACAGGTTGACAATATTAAATTGAAATTGCTCCAGACAACATCTACAGTCATCAAGTAACAACTTATAGGGTTCTTCTTGTTCAATCTATTGTGAAGGCTTGTTTTAGCCCGCTGTTGTAAAACTCAGTCATCTCATTTGGAGATACATTATTATTAAATTGCTTTGGGGTTTTTGTCCTTAAAAGGTTTCCCCGTGAAAAATTACTGTGTTCAATTTTGTGGATTTGTAATTACTGCTAGCTATCTCTGTATTTTTATTCACAGTCTGTCATTGCTATCAAATTCCTAAATTTTAACAATTAGTAGTATACTATTCAATGCTATATGAATGCTTACACTATGCATGATATATTTCCTGATTCTAGGAATATAAATATGCATACAACTATTACGAGCAATATCATTAACTATTCAGAGATTCAAGAAGTAATTCAAATAACAACTCAAATACTTATCTTTTATGTTTGTGTGGTTGCCTCCCTCTTGATCTCTATTTTTTTTTCTTTTTTCTTTTATGATAGCATCATGATTATATGTTGTTGAACTTCTATCCATCCTGGAACACTATGCATGCTTAAGTGTGCACTAGTTTCATCATTGTGTCATCCTCAAGATTTCATACATAATCATACATTCATTAGTATAATCTCAGTAATATCAAAACATTATGATCCTATAATCTTAACATGTATGGTCATTATCATTTCATACACAAGTAATTTATCACAAGTGTTGGTATTCAAGGTTTCAGGGAGTACTTCTTTTACTCATGCATATTCTTATTTGACCATAGGACTCTTTTAGTTTGTCATAACCATTAATCAAACTAAGAAGCATAATATGCATAAACCCATGATTACTCAAACTTATAATTTCATGAATAATCATTATCAATCATACAAAAGTATACTTATATAAGATCCTAACACAAAGTAGGATTCTAACTCGATATGGGAAAACATACCTGGATTATCATGCTTGCTAGTTATGTCTAACATACCCAAACAATGTCTTCTTTGTTCTTTTCAATGATTTAGAGACCTTGTGCTAGCAACCTGCATATCTCATAAGTTCAGCATTGTAGAACCAAATTATACATACCTCGTAAGTAGAGCTTCTATGTGATCAATGACTATGGATGAGTCTTTGTCTTCATGTCACCATGGTCATATATTCTTGATCTAGAACTTGATTTGTCTTTCTTGATGTACCTTTCATGTTAGCAGACAACATCATCCTCATACAACACCACAAGTGCATTGGTACAATCATAAGTGTCATAACCCTAATCAATGAATGTCTTCTATCATTCACATGCATTTATACTTTATTAAGGTGACCAATCAATCTAAAATTAATCATGATTGTACTAACCTCAATAATATGAAGACAAACATATCATGAACTTAATCATGAAACATATTTCAAAACATAACTATATCTCCTCAAGTCATACCTGTCGAGATTGCTTGTAGTCTTCTCTATAAGGGTAAAACCCTAACCATCCAAGGTAGATCACTTGTAAACATCTTATATAGGTTCATGGTGCTAGGATGATAGAATATCAGTGCCATTTCAACCTCCTTCATTGCTACCCTATGAGTCTCCCAACTTTGCTAGGGTTTCTTCTTACTTGGAAACCCTAATTTTCAATCTCCTTCCTCCCACAACATTTTGATGAAAGATTAATATCTATGATGAATGGATTCCAAATCCATTTTAAAATTTTCCAATGTTGCATCAGGTGTCTCCAACATTGTATCGGGTCCTTCCATACCTAAAAACTGAAAACCCTAAGTGAGAGCTTCTTCCTCCTCTTCTTTGATTTCCTCCGTTGAGCCATTTTAGATGTGCCATATTGTTTCTGGTGTATCTCTGAAATTTTGGATCCTCAGGGTCTGAAACTTCAGCCTGTGGTAGCATGACCTGTCATATTTCCAACCCCACAGGTTTGAGCTTCATTGGATTCCTCATGAGAGAGATATGATGATTTTCCCAACATGACCTGTTTATGGGATGAAACAGAATAACGAACTTGTACAGAGTGCCACGTGTCACTGTTTCAACTTCGACCTCTGATACTCGCACCTGTGAAACTAAAGTCCGTGCCGTAATTGTCACTTTTTACGGAATTCCATTGGAGCTTCCTAGCCCGAGATATGACCTTTTTACCTAGGTCACCTGTTTAGGGCTTCATTCTGGAAGAGGCATAAACCCTAACTTGTATGGATCATATCTCAGAAAGTACAACGAATCTGAGGCTGAAATTCGGACACAAGGTACAGTAACATGTCATCTTCGGCCTATCCAAGTTTCAGATCCTTAACCTTCGCCAAAAGTGATTTATAGCGAAAGTTCCACGATGACTAGGTTTTGCTATACAAAGCCCTAACTTTCAAATTGTCGCAAGTGAAACAAGTGTCGTAAGTGCCATACATTGCCTTCCTTCAGGCTAGCTCTGATACCGTGTTAAGATTCAATATGCTAAGATAGATAACATTAGTATTGAATTCAATTTCACAACAATAGCATATACAGGATCACTGAAAGAATAACAAGCACAACATAAACAAAAGAGACACAAATTTATCCTAGGAAACCCTCATGGAGTAGAAAACCCAACAAAACTTCCTCAATATAGATGACCAAAAAGTACAAAGATGAAATCCCCAGGCAAGAGATCCTTCTCCTCCTTTGCAGATCTCTCTCTCTCCTATGTGAGTTCACAAGTGAGTGAGTGTGTGTTCAAATGAGGAACACACCTCCTCTATTTACACTTTACATTCACTTAACTTTTACACTTGACAGGTCGGCCTCAATTGTTTATTCTCTTTGTTGGCTGGGTTGACCCCTCTAGGGGACTTAAACACCCCATTACAAATGACTCTTAGGGGATCTATTGCCCCGACTTACAAGGGAGGATTTACCTCAATGACTTTACATTATTAAATATAATAATGACATCCTGACGGAGGAATAAAACATCTCCGAATAAATTACAACAATAAAATACAATAGAATATTCTTCGAAGTTACAATATTTCAACAATCAGCTTCCTGCTTATGATCCTGGGAGACAAATCCCAATTGTTCCAAATACGTTTTCTTTTGATTTTCCAATCTATTTTACATGTATATCTTCACAAATTAGAACATAACAAAATGCATAAACAATACATTAATTTTTAAGATGTTGAAAGCCCCATAAACAAGGGATCCAATTGACTTTGATAGCCCAACATGATGTTGGCTTCTGCTTCCTTTTCTTGCCTTTCTTTGTTTGTCTTTCTTCCTATTGTGAGAGGAGAGGGATTAGTGGTATTTGAACTTCTTGGAGAATGAACCCTTTTGAGAGGAGGGAATTCTTGATTTGCCTTGTACTCTGGGACTATGAAGGTGGAGACTATTTCAGCCAGCCCTTCAGGGGTTGGATAATCTTGTACATGCCATGCCTCTTTCCTGGAAGCTGACAGAATTGGATCAGAGTCCCTCATTTCCTCCTTTTCTAGATCTGTTAGAGGGGGGATTATCAGACACTTTTCCCCTGCTATTTTTGAATCTGTATCTTCCAGTTTTCTAAGGGTTTCAAATTTATTGTTGCTTGTCAAGGGTGCTGCAGGAGCAGGAGCTGAGTTTGTGGGAGGTATTCATTGCTTAGGATCCTTACACGGAGGGTTTTTGAGTTGATTCAAGATTGTCTGTGACTCTGTCTCTTTAATTTCTGGGCCTTTTATTTCTTGTTGGTCTTCTTTCATCTTGGGACAACTCTTGGCAAAATGTCCGTAAACATGACAAGCACTGCATTTGAATGGGATCTACTCATAATCCAGTTCTTGAATGTGACTCCAATCCTAAATGTTAAGTTTTAGGGCCTTCGGTGGCCCTTTCTCCATGTTAACTTCCACATAGATTTGGGCATAAGAGGGTTCAGCGCTGTCCAAAAGATGGCTCAGCTTATTACCAATACTTTTGAGAGAATTTTCTCCCCAAAGATGAAGAGGGAGATGTGGCATCCTTACCCATATAGGTGCAACTGTGATCTCAACTTCTGGGTTGAAATCCAAAGACTAGGGAGCTAAGAACATTCCGCTTGATCCCATTAAAAAAGGTCTAGGCGGAAAATAAGATCTCTTTCTTCTTTATTCAAGAAAAGGGAAAAAAGTAACCCCTACCAGCAACAAAGAGAATTACCTTACCCTACAACTTTGGGGACCAATGCTCTGCAATCTAGAGATCCATTGCTTTTGGGCTTGGCCATAGCCCGTAAACTTATTGATGAGCGTTTGCTCAGAGAGGGTGAGGGATTTCTTGCATGGGTTTTCAAGAGAGAGATCCAGTGAAGGGATTTCATTAATCCTCTTAACGAATTTTTTTGAGGGCGGAACTTTGGATGGGGTTTGGAGGATTGAACGAGAGCCTTTAAGGCTTGGAGCACGTCCAAGTCAGCCATTTGGCCAGCCCGCAACAATAGCCCCCCCCACCAACTGGATGCAGCAAAGAGTGAGGTCAAAACGCCCCTCCGTGTAGAACAATCGCCTCAATCTCCACGTAGGCCAAGCAGCCTATGCTGATGACACGTAGAGAAGGGTGAACGAGCAGCTCCAGTCTAGTGATTCACAATGGCGGCAGATATGGAAGCATCCATTTCTTATCCACATCAAGACAGGGATTTGTTTCAAAATTTTGAAGTAGATGACATGTATTGTGATGATGTTGCAAGGGTAAGTCTTGAAGACAAGCCCTTGTTTGATGATAAGGTGGCAAGTGAATGTGTCTCTTCATTTCATGAAGACCTAGATGCTATATTTCAGATTTTTAGTCATAGTAGGGACTTGGATTCCGTTGAAGATTTTTGTCTCATCTATAACACTTGTAGTGATGCATCTAATTAGGAAATTGCAGATTTTCAGCCTTTGGAATAGCCAAACATGGAAGAGGATTTGCAGTCATATGCCCCCATTCACAATGCTGATTTTGAGCATCATAATGAATATATCGATATTTTTGTACTTGTTTCATTCATTTCCTCTACATTTCAGGGTTGATTTATGGCAGTTAGGATGATTTACAGCCATTGTTGTAGGGTTTCAATGCTGATTTTCCCAACCATTTGGAGCAAATTTGTTATGACCCAAGTGGGGCATATATGGGACTAAATGTATAAGATATGACCCCATGGGTGGCATATAAGGGGTTAAATGTATATGTAATGAAGTAAATGTGTATGTAATAAAGTTGCCTAATGAAGGGCCCACTTGTGCAATGTGTGAAAAGGTATATATAGAGGTCATGTTGTCATTTTTGAGGGAACATGTGAATTGAATGTAGGAATATATTGGGGTATTTGGAGAAGGTTCTTTTAGTCTTTAAGGAGTTATTCTGTAACTCATCTCTCTTATTTATCTTGGAGATGTAGTCCACGTTTACAATGTTGTACATGGTGTGTACTCTGATTTATTATGCTCTTCTAAGGCTCTGGTTCATAATATTTGGTATCAGAGCATATGGCCCTTGGCTTGGGCTCTTTCAAAACTAGTCATTTCAGAATTTTTGCTATAATATTTTTTCTTGGGATGTTTATGACCGGGAAATTTTCAGCAACCTCATGAGACATAACGAAGGTACCCTTGGTAAAAATTTCAGACTTTGTTCCGCTATAATTTTGGAGATATAGTTTATGGAAGTTAGGGTTTTTGACTAATCCAAAATCTAGTCTCAAACAAGTGTTTTGGGTGAAACTATTGTATTTGAAGTTGAAAGATCCAAATTGTGTGCCATTAGTTGCATAAGAAAGAAGACATACCACAATGTTTTTGGTACAAATTTCAGAAGCAAATCGGAAAAATTGGATATGTGGAAGGTTGTACAATTGCACTCTCCTAAAAGAGACAAAAACAAGTTTTGGGAAAGTCACCATAACATCTCTAGGCATATCACAATTTGATAAAAAGAGCTACTAAAGGCTGAAATTTAGATTCAAAGGGATTGAAATTTTAGAGTTACCTCAGGTGGAAGGGCATCTAGCAAGACAAACTCGAAATTGGGGCTTTAAAAGGAATGTTATTTTGAAATTAGCACAACGTTTGATTAGAAGATTTGATTTAGGTGCTTCAAAAGCCATTGGAAAGAGGAAACATAGGATGCTATAATATGTAGGAAAGACCATATTATACATTTATGATATTATTATCAATATAATGAGGTTGGAAGTTGAGGGCTTTGGTTAGACCTCAATTAAGAATCAATGGAAATACATACATTTAGTGGAAATGAAGTCAACGATGAGACCAATCTTATGGAATTGTTTGAGACAATAAAATAATATAATTTCATTAATCAAGTATTGATGAATCAAGTTAGATTTTAAGACAAGAAAATGATGAGTCAAGGGAAGAATTGAAAAAGAAGGATGAAAAGATTTGTAGATTATGAAACAATAATAAAAAAATACTTGATGAGGTCAAGATTGAAAAAAGAAAATAAGCATTGTCAAAATCAAGAAAAAACAAGGATATTGGATGAAGAGGCTACCAAATTACTTTAGGAAGAAATTTGCAAGAAGGTTGACAAAACTCTAAACGTGGATGAGTTAAAATTAGAAATAGAATTTAGAATTGAAGAAGTATGTAAGAATTTGATGGATGGTTTAAGATTGCAGCTTCAAAATGAGAAGGAAGACAAGATTTTAGAAGGTCAGTAGAAAATGCTTGAAAATGTACATGTCAGATATGAGGGTATTATCTCAAAGGCAAGATTAATCAAATACCAAGCACAAATGATAAAGGACACCATTATCTATGAAAAGAAGATAAGGGTGTAGACGAAAATTTAAAATATTAAGCAGTAGATGAAAATCATAAAATTGAATCATAGACATGTCACATAAATTTGTCTTAAACACCTTCAATTTTAAAGAGTCAAAAGAGTAATGGGTCAAAGACTCAGTTTGAGGTCATCAATGACAGTATCTACTTTTAGAGTCAAAAGTGAAACTGAAAACTGACAATGGACAATGAACATTGAAAATAAAAGTAACGAAAAGAAACTTGAAAGCATCAAAAGAGCATCAAGGAGATAGTTCCATGGACTGGTCCTCATGCATCCATTGCGTGAAGCCATCAGGACCATCAATGGGAGTGTCACTATCTCAGTCAGAGTCACTCTCATGAGTGCCCAATGGCACACCAACCAAACCATGCTCCTGTTGAAAAATGTAATGAGAGATGTCCTTGTCCCCATGTTTTTTTTTGCCACGGGGGGGACACAACATTGTGTTTCCTAGATTTGTTATGTTTTCAAAGTGACTTTTTTAATAAAGTACTTCAGTATTATGTACTTTAAGTTGTCTCAAAAATGATTTAATGTATTATTAATTATGTGATGTAATTAATAAAGGAGCATTGAATATAAGCCCTCAGATCAAAATCATCTTAACCATTGGATGAAAAGATAGTTAGGGTTTTGAGAAAGTAAAAGTACAAATACAAGTCTAAGTGAAAAAGAAAACACACAGTAAGAGAGAGGAGTCATTTCTGCATTTTATGAGAGCACAGTTCCCTAGAAATCATTGGCACAGTTCCCAAGACAATCTGAGAGCAGCAAACAATCCATACAGTCAAGTCCATACAACAGTAACAACAACACATAATTCGAGGATTTAATTACCAGCTCATGTGGGGACCATTTTCGAGACTCTTGAAAAATACTTCTGCTGAATATTTTCGTACAGTCCTCTGTTGGCACAGAAATCGAGGTTCTGCAGTCCGTACACAGAGCCGTACAACAATCTTTTTGGCACATGTGGTTGAGAAGGTGTTAGCACGTGTGAAAGGGGGTCTTGATTGGCACATTTTCCAAGAGATTTTGTTGAGGTAAGTTGTCCTTTTACTTGCATTTATGATTTTGTTGACTGAAAGATAAATTTCTGAGTTGTGAGAAATTTCAGTTTTGCTCTCATTTAATAAAAGACATCTCTCTGGGTTTTCCCCATACTGGGGGTTTTGCCCTGGGCATTGGCCCTAAACACATTTGTTCACATTCTATAGTGATTGTGTGATTGTTTCTTTGAGTAGTTTTTGTTCAAATTATTTCTGGCTTTAAATAACTCAGAGCGGCATTAAGTCATTTGCGAAGCAAAGTATTTGAAGAAATGTCTAAATGAATTTTTCAGAACATTTCCTTAAATTTTTACAGCTCCAACCTTCAAAGTTCAAACCCCTTGCTCTTGCCTTTAGGCAATGAAATTGCTCTTCCCTTGGCAAATTGCTCCTTGGGCCTTTGGCAAACTGGTCCTCTCTTCTTCCCTGCCAGTCGCTTCTCTCCAAGGAAATCCGTTTGCACAAGATAAATGTTTCAAATGTGAGAATAAGGGATGGGTTGGGTGGGGTAGCTTTCATGTTTATTAGTTTAATGATTTTTTTGTTTTTTTAAGTTATGAAAAAAAATTGAAAATCACGTGGGGGCATTTGGGTGTCCCCCTTTTCGTGAGGGGGTGCCTAGACACCTCCCACTTCTCTACGACGTTCCTTGTGTGTTTCTTGAAAAAACAGATGTGGAGAAACATTTCCAAAGGAGTCTCCAAGCCCTTGGGGTGTGGGAAATGAGGGGAGCATGCCCCTAACCTTGGGGGACGTGTCCCGGTGGAACATTGAAATATTCTCCTCAACCCATGCACACCAACTCTAGGTAATAGGACTCATTGTGTCTACAAAATGCCTTAGCTAGGCTTGTACAACAATAAATGAGACCACTAGACATCACGGCATCTTATTAGACATCATTACACATTCCAACATTCCTCCTTAATGATGACTAGGGAGATAGAACACAAATGGAGGACTATATCATTACATTAACATTTCCCCTTGATGACAACTAGAATTCGCAATAAGTTGCGAAGATGCACAAACATCGCCTGATGGGTTTGATGAAGATAGCAACTACTTCTTACTAGATCATGAAATTGCACCTGGACCAAACTGAACGATGAACTTGTTATCACACCATAGTAGCAGGGCTACTATTTTTCTTCAGCAGATATCTGCACATTCCAGGGCTTCCATTATGTCAGAGCATGGCTATGTATATATTGGATCACTCATGATCAGAGCAGTATATTATTCAGATTTATGTTAGACCTTGTGTCAAGGCTGAGCCTTGAGAGTTCAGATTTGATGACCGATGTGACCCTTTATCCCATACAGTTTCAGTTCAGTGTTTAGAGATGTATTGCAGCAGTGTTTCAGATGGTACATGATGATTATTATTATGATGATGTTGTATGATCTATGATATGTTATCACTGACTGTGGATTATTATCTTGTTGATTTAGTCATGTTCACAGCATTTGCTTGGTATATTATTCCTGATGTGGCAAACTGTTTAAAATGAACTGTAAATTATAAAATGGACAATTGCTTGCACACTTAGGTCATTTAACAAAACCCACTGGTTTTTCACCTTACATAGATATGGTCTTTCCTGACACCAGTTGTCTGCTAGTGTAGGCTCCATATCCACTTGACTCCATCCATACATGACCTTCCTATTTGACTTTATACCTTGACCTATCTCATTTGACTTTCTGATACTGAGGACTTCCCCATTTTTCTACCTCTGTGTTTGGACCGCATCCCTGTATTTTCAGTGTCTCGGCTCTAAGTTGGTGACAAAATTTGCCTTTGGTGAGTTGGATTGTAGGCCTAAATCATTCTGGTCGGTTGTCCCGATGTTTGGCATTGGCTCGAACTCCCCCTAGTCACTTGAGATGTTGTTGGCTAAAACTGAAAGCTCATATTCTACCTATGGAAACTTATAAATTCGCCCATGGAAACTAAAAAAAAAAGGGCAAGAGCTATGAACAGCTAAAAATACTCCTCGAAGAGTGTAAGAAAGGTCCAAAAAGCAATGGTTCTTAAAAGCTATATCTAAACAATTGCTGACCTTATATGAATTTGAAAAAGCATACCCTGGATGCAAGCTGCAACTAGTTGTGCTTATCAGCACACCTGAGATCCGAAGGGTTATGTAGGCCAAAAAGGCCATGAAATGAAATTGAATGATCCTAATGAACCTGGATCAACTTGATGTAGACATGATGCCTAAGTTGAATAAGCACTCTCTGAACAACTTATCCATTTGTGAGGCACAGCCATCCCCCGTGTTATTTTGTCCAGCACAGAGTTTGTAGCTTTCCCCTTTCTCCTAGTCCAAAATATTTTTGAGTTAAGTTAGACAAGTCAACCCCTTTGCCCAACCTTGTTCCTAGCCTTCACCCTTCACTAGCAGTTTGACCATGTCCAATGGGTGAGTTTGTCATTTGAACTATTGTGCAAGTAATTTTATATAACAAAGGAATATGCTAACTTGATTAATGCCACTGAATGGATTTTATACTTTGAGCTAGGCCGTGAAAATGATTAGAGAAGCATGTCTTAGTCTATTGATGTGATTTATCCTTGGTTGTATATTATTGGGATCTGTGATGATGTGGGCCATGTATAGATGCCTATTGATGATGATTGATGGTCCCACATAATTGATGATGATATCATATGATGGACATATGATGTAGATGATGATTGATGCAGTTCAGCAGGTTTATTTATTACTTCAGATCAGCAGATTATACATTGTCCATATATGGTGGACCCTACAGCTGGCCCATTAGGGCAACCCATGGTGTATGAGTACACATTTCTAGTGGATTTGGGTCTTCTGGATCCAATGAGACACTTATCTTTCAGTTCCGGGCACTTCTGACAGTGATTGATGCAGTTTTACACTTGTTGACCAGATTTGGGGCTGATTTCCCAGCCTGAGCAGCAGGGGCACTGAGAGGCCAGTTCACCTAGGGCACTGATGATGAAGGGGGTGGTCCAGCCACTTGTTTTTACCATTTACCCCCCCCTTCTGGAGAGCCTGGTGGGCTCAGATTGACAACGCAGATGCCCTAGGAGGCAGTTTTGGCACTTTCACAGTTACCGAGGCAGTTAAAAAATGGGATAAAGTGGTCACTGAGGAATTCGATTTGGGCAATTGAGGCAAGGTTTTGGCATTTGGTTTTCACAGAGGTCTTCCAGGGTGATCTCACTATCTTCCAGTCAGTTTTCACCAGGTGGGTATGCCCACATTGATCACAGGAGGTCTTTTACTGCTTGACTGTCATGGATTTGGAGGACAGTTTTGGTCATTTATATTATCTTGGACATATTTTATTATTTTATTGTGCCTTGGGGATGAGCTAGTAAGGATTAATGCCTCATAGCCCCACCATGTGCTTATTTTGTCATGTCCTAGTCATCATGAGGTGGATCATTGTACTTTTACCCCTCTAGTGGATGACATCACCCCCTTTTTGTACCATTTAGTGGGGGCGCTATTATTATATTGGGTGATCCATGTGATATATTGTTATGGTTCATCTTAACCATTGATTGTATGATGAGATCTTTTAATCTCAACCACTCATTTGATGTAGTATTGTAGAGTGGTATAGGGTTTTGGTCTTTATTATCCTATATAAGGAGGAGACCCCCCATTGTATAGCTCACCTTTGGAGCTCTGGAATATTGGAATAGAACATTTCTTTGTGGAGCATATCTCTCTTGTCTTGTGGATTCTCTTGCATATTGAGTATACAGTATCTCTTCTATGTATCATTGTGGATTTTGGTGCTTTTACTAGTCTTCTTGCAGGAAAGTCGAATTGGTGGAGAGGAGGGCGATTTCTTGAAGGTTATTGTTGGAGGGATCCACATAGTCTCTCTTGGGTTGATCTTGTGACAGGGAGTATCATTATTGTATCTTTGTGACATAGTTGATGCTTTCTATTACATCTTTCTACCATTTTCATAATCATCTTGCTTGACTTGTTTCTTGGATCTTGTCTTGTAGGAGGAGGACGATTTGGCTATCTTGGAGGAGGACGTTTTGGTTGGAGCTCTTGGATCTCACTCTTGAATATACACATAGGAGAATGCTATCAATTTGCAAGGTGGCCACAAGAAATTGAGGTAAGATCTACAAGGTATGTGCCTCTTTCATCCATTCTATCTTCATTGGTCATAAAACCCTAATTCATTAAAACCCCAATTTTGGTATTTCTTAGATCTACTTAGATCTAGCCTTGCTTTTGAGAAGATCTTGAAAACCCACCTCTATAGCATCCACCCCTAGTTGGATCTATAGTTTGGTGGTGATTGGCCTAAAATTGACACATTTTTCAAGGCAAAAAGCCCTCTTGAACCCAAATCGCACTTCCTAGAGAGAGGCTTGTTTGGTTAGATCTAGCACATGTGTAGGTGAGATCCCACTTGATTTGCAATCTACATACTTGATAACCTATCTCCAGATTCTTACTCTGGTGATTTCTACCTTGTGGGCATCATTCCACGTTTTAAGGGGTTAAAACCCCCTTTTGAATTATTGGGAACCTTAAAACTCAGATCTAGTAAGATGTAACCCTTGGATTGACTTGATTCTTTGGATCTACATAGATTAGGGCACAACCCACTTGGATCGACAGTTTGGTGGCCATTGGACTTGATTTGGTCCACCTAACCCCTCTTTTAGCCCTCTTTGAGCAAGTTGCACTCCCTTGGGAAGGTGAGTTTGCCCACTTTGAGGAAGTGGGTGGTTGAGATTCTTGTGGATTTGGAATGGCCATACCTTGAAACCTAGGTCTAGAGTATCATTTTGTGACGATCTCCTTGGGGGTAGCATTCCTTGTTTCAAGGGATTGTGGTCCACTTAGGGTCATTTCATGAAAACCTAGATCTAGCAAAATCCAACCATTCAATCTCAATTAGCCCACTTGACGTGGCTCCTAGGAGTCCCGATCTACACTTTGACATACCTTTTGACCCCATTAGCCCATCCAACAAGGCACTAGTCCTCCTCAAAGCAAGTCGCACTCCTTGGGAACCGTGTCAAATTATAGATCCGGTACATGGGTACTCCTAAAGTCAACTTAGATCCATAGATCTATTCATTATATAACCTCTAGTACCAATTTCATACCTTAGCTTCACCTTGTGGGCCCACTTCAACCCATTTCATATATTCCAAGAAAATAGGACCCACTTGTGTAGCATATGGTGATTTTACCTAATTATGTGGCCTAAATCACACATTGGTTGAACACTAACAATCTCCCAAACCACCTTCAACCATACTTCAACATCTAGGTCCACTCAACCTTGCATTGGTTTCCGTAACTCATCATTTACTTATCCTTAGAAACCTGTGTTTTGGTCCAATCAAGTTTGATTGGTTATAGGGTCTCCCCCTAGGTCTGGTTTCACCCTGACCTAAAGCGAAGAGTGCCTCGGTTGACGTGACTCCCACCTTGCATTGGGGACCGTGGCATCTCTTGGGTCACCTCTTTAGTTGCCTATCTCCTCTACCGTCCCGGATGGGATACCACTAGGGGCAACTACAAGTTGTGTGATAACAGAACTCAACAAGACACCTCATGGTGTGTATAAATGCCTTAGATAGGCTATACAATGGTAGATGTGGCCAACATAAAATCACCACAACCAAGCTGAAAGATGCACCATGTAGTTGACCTCTAGATCTATAGTTTTCACACTTTTTTTTTACAGAAACGAGTAAGAAGATTTATATTAAAAAGGGAAGATCTGATACAAAAAATGGGAAGACTAAACCCATCAAAAGGAGGGAATTGGACACCTCGATTCCAGTCTTTACACTTTGCAGGATACCTAGATACATATATGTCTTAAAAGGAGAAAGAAACTGACTGTTAAAACAACTGTTTACACAAATATCATATAGATAAGTAGTGGCTAGAAGAAAAACCAAAATTTAATTCTCTGCTGAGCGACGGAGCTTTTTCTTGCTGCTTGAGGCCAGATTCACATTTTCCTCCATTCCTAGAATGACCGACAGGCTGTTGCTCTTGCTGGTCCGAATACAGTCCACCTTGGCTTCTACAATCTTGAGACAGCTGTGCATTGTCTCCATCCTGCCAGCAATGCCTTCAAAGTACTCTTTCATTTTGTTGTTGTTGTTCCTTACCTCAGAGATTTCAATTTGAACAAAAGTAGCTAGATGAGAGACAGTTTTCTTGAGGTCTTTTTGTTCACCTCTCAGCACTCCAACCTGAGCTTCAATGTCTTGTAGGTGAGAAAGAAGACCAGGGGGAGGGCTTTTTGGTCCATTGGGGGAGTCGAGATTCACCACACCAACATTATCTTTTGTCACGTTCCAGAGTTTGCCAATTACGGTTTCCCCCATGTTTCCACCCAACTGATGTAGAGAGCCGAGATGCGCAGAGTTGCTGAGGAGCTGGTTGTTGGTTTCCAACGGGCACCGGAGTTTCCTTGAATCATGCTCGAGACCATTTGGCAAGCTGGCTTGGTTCACCAATTGGCCACCACCTTGTGGAACCCAACCTTTGTTGTTTTCCATTGCTTTTGGCCGGCGCACATGCTTCGTTTTGTTCACGAGGCCTTCGTTATCGCTGTGACCATTCCCCTGTAACGCTTCCAAAGCAATGATGTATTGGTTCAATCCAATACCCTTGGTTACCTGTATGGACGTCTTACATTGCCTACACTTCAGCGCAGGTAGGCATAAACCTGGGGAGCTTCTATTATCCATCTTGAAACACGCTAAATACCTGCAAACCAAATCTTCTTCCCAGAACGTTCCAAATTGCATCGATTGTGAAATGTTAACAGCCAAGTGTTTGAAATAGGTCCTCTCTGCCAGGCAGTTGATGCGTAATGAATTTTCGCATGTTGGGCGGGGGGTTCTAAGCTGCAGACGTCGTCGAAATTCTCTGATACGCAATCTTAAAGGGATTGTGAATTTGACCTTCGAATCCATTGGCCAGGTGGGTGATATGTTGGGGAGGATGCCATTTAATAGGTGCACATTCCAATGTTGACACCCAAGGCTAATTTGTAATATGGAGATTTTGTGTCCCATTCCAATTGGTTATTTCCCAATCCTTGAGATGAGAAGAGGGGATTAAGGAACCCATTTCATTGTCGGTTGTTGCCCATTTTTGATCAGGATGCCACAATTTAGGCCAGCTCCGATATTTGCCATGGAGTCCGCTTGCTCATTATTGCTTCTCAGAATGTGATAGAGAGAGATGGAGTTGAGATCCTTTATCTTTTAAGAAAAATGAAATTGGAATTTCGAGGAGGGTTGATGATTATTCTTTGCAAGTGCCCTTGCTTCTTTGATCACAAGGAGAGAGTCGCCGATTGCGACCAAATCTTGGACGTTGTTTTCCTTTGCGATATCAATTCCTTGAAGAAGCGCAATCCATTCTGCGTCGTTGTTGGTCTTTTTCCCTATTCCCCATGCATAGTCCATTAGCTTGTTCCCTTCGGAGTCTAGTAGGACTCCCCCGCACCTGCCAACCCAGTGTATAAATATATATATATTTTTAAATACAATGTAACTGGCGCCCGATAATGCGGGGACGCCGTAGAAGCCTCAGCATGGGGTTCGATTCGGGGTGGGGACGACCACAGCCGACTGCCCCCGCCACCCCCGCCTGTTAGCAGGACCCCAGTTTTCATACTTGAAGCACACAAAAGTTTCCCATTTTTTTACAAGTATGAACTTTGTAAATTTTTGTGCATTTATGTATGTTTAACCCACTAACTTTGCATTTTTAGTTCGCTGGTTTTTAGCAGGTCCAAGAAAAAAGAGAAGGAATTTCTGGCAAATTTTCGTCAGAAAGTGCCAAAAAGACTTTCCATGGACCCCCTTTCGCTTATATTTTATTCCATGAAATTGTAATCCTTTAGATCCAACTTTAAATGGATTAAGAGGCACTTCTTTGAGCAAGCATTGTAATATTTATTAAACGAGAGCAAGTGGGCTACACAATGCCAACACCCCATCCCTCCTAGGGGGATTTGCAATGTCAATTTTCGTTGTGTGATTTTTTCTAACAAAACACAAACACACAAACCACATTTCACTGCAGGATTGTGTACTTATTTTATTTCATTCTTTATTTTATTTTATTTTCGCAAAGTAGATTAGAAGTAACGGATTGGCATTGCTTTCCAGAAGTATGCTCTCGCCATCACATAAAGGGCTTTTCTTGAGTATGTGATTGGATGATCAGAAAATAGACTCTTTGCCTGTAGTAATTAGCATAACATTTCTGTTTTCAGTTATTCATCTTCTACAAGTAAATCGGAATAAACATTTGGTTTACAACTCAAAGTATGCTCTATCCCCTTGCTGGCATTTGCTTGGTCTTGTGGGAAATCAGAAAGAGTTGTAACCACTCTTTAAATTCTCACATTTTAATTAATAACTCATCTTAATAAAAGTAACAACCCCTCACATAGTGAAAATACAACACTAAGATTATTGAGTTTTGCGTGGGCAAATTTCTCAGAAGAAGTGGGAACAACTGGGAGGCGACCTTAGGGCACAGTTATGCTACACCCTTGTTGGTGTAGTGTTGAACACCACCCTAGAGACTCCATTCCAGCCCACACGTCTTTGTGAGGAGCCACCTTCATTCAATTTCTGGACATTGCTCCTTGTACCTCACAGTATCTCTGGAGTTTCCCCTATTTTTGTAACAACTTTAAACCTTTCATAATTTAAAATCAACCAAGAGACACTTGCAAAACTTTCCCTTTCAACAACATCTTTTATATATTGACTCCATTGGCACTGGTCCACAACAACAACCATTTCACATTTTGCTTAATACCAGTAAATTGATGTGCTATCTTTATATGTTGGTGGTCTTTTATTTTATGTTGTTGAAAGCATCTTCTTAAATCCTTTTTTGCAACAAACTTGGACTATTGTAATCATACCCTTAAAAAACTCCTAAAAGTAAATCACTAATTAAACTTTCTATTAACCTTAGAAATATTCCATAGGGACTATCCCCCTTGGATTTGGTTAGGAGTTGGCCTAAACGGAGGAGTCAAGATCAAGTGACAGCCTTGACTCGAGACTTGCCCCCAAGGGCGCACGGAGCAGTAGCAAAGATTTCTGCTGCGTTAACCAAGTGCGCGATCCGACGACAACAAAGAGGGCATGTTGTACGTCCAGGGACAGGTGGATGGTTGTCAGAGTCAGAGGGATGGTTGTCAGAGTCAGAGGATGGGGCATGAGATGCATTTGATAAGCATGTCAGTTACATTTCTTCTGATGAGGAGAGTGGATCTCTCCAAAGGAATGGCAGAAGACTCAGCCAGTTTAGTGGTGATGGTGATGAGTAGGTTGATGAGATTCAGGTAGAATCTCAAGAGTCAGAGTTCCATTTCAGTGGTGGGCACTTGTCTCCGAGAGGCATTCCAGAGCAAGAGGCAGCTGCGTCAGGGATCAGACATGGAGATTCTGATGGTGCTGGAAGGACCCCCCCTCGTTATGAGGGAGTGTTGAAAAAGATAACTCTGGAGTCCTCCCTCATATTTTTGGTATGGGTGTGATGAGGGGGACTTGAAAGATTTTGTTCCTTGTGTACATTTATGTAAAAAGTGACTTTTATATAAATAAAGTTATGTTTTGTACTTTGTAAAGTGGGTCACATTTAAAGTGATGTATTTAATAATTAATGAATGTAATTATTAAAAAGTAAATTAAATGTAAACCCTTGATTTTGTAATTAAATCTCAACCCTAGATTGGGTAGTTAATAAAGTAGTTACAAATTTGAAGTATAAAACAAAGTGAAAGGGACAAATGAAAGACACTCACCATCAGAGAGAGGAAAAGAGAGATTGAAGACAAAGAAGGGTCCACAAGCAAAAGAAGGGCACAATTTCCAAGAGAGAGGAGCAACATGCTTTTCTAGATAGCCATACAATAGCATTAATTGCAGCCACACGTGTGGGCATGATTCCCAAGAATCTGGTAGTGCATTAATTGCAGGTCATACAACATTAAATGCAGCCTCAGTTTGGCACATAATTCGAGCCAGAACTATAACAGACTGTACATCAGGTACATCAGACCATACAACTGAGTTTGGCATGAATTTCGAGGTCGGCACAGATTTCAAGGTTGGATGAAAATTATGAATTTGTTTGCTGCTTGTGAAATTTTGCTTGTGAGGGTTTAGGGTTTAAGGATAAATTTCATTGTATTGAAATTTTCTGTACTCTTCTTAATGAAAAATCTCTCTTAGGGTTTTTCCCAAATTGGGGTTTTGCTCGGTCTAGGTTGACCAAAACACATGTGTTCATTGTGCTTGCAATTATTTCAGTATTTGATGAGATCTTGAAGTGGTGGTTTTAGTTTCAAAGCATTATGAATTAAAATCCTAGATGTTCAAGTGTTTGACATAATGCACGAATGAGAAGTTTGTATTTATGTCATTTTTCTTTACCCCCTGCGCTAGCCTTCGTGCAATGCCTGATGCATACAGTAGAGCACTAGATGGAGGGGATCGTCAGGTGTGCAGTCAAAGACCCCCCCCCCCCCCACATGCAAAGAATATAACACGTACTCAACACACACGCATCAAATAATCAATAGAATATGGAAGATAGGAAAGAGAAGAGAGGACCGATTTTATGTGGTAAAACCCCAAGATGGGGAAACGTCCATGGAAGGCTGATCTTCTTATTCTTCAAAAAACTTTCTCTCTTACAATCTTTGGCATCACCACATAAGCATCACATCACATTCCATCTTGACTTCATGTCACAATGACTTTCTCATATTGTGTTTCAAATGATTCTCCTTCACCTCTATTATATATGCTAGAGGTATGGAAGATCATATCCCATAATACATGTGGGACATATATTTTTCCACCTCTATTATATAAAGAATGGTAATAAGAGAATTTTACTCCATGATGCATATGGGATAACTCATTTTTCATAAGATAGAGAGTCATGAAGAGTAGTATGCCTTCTTCTAGGTAGGACTCATTGTGTCTACAAAATGCCTTAGCTAGGCTTGTACAACAATAAATGAGATCACTAGACATCAAGACATCTCACTAGACATCGTTACACATTCCAACACCTACTATGTCTGAAAACACTTATTTTAAATTGAAAGTACAAGCACCACCCCCAAACAAACCTAACTGACTAAAACCACCCGCTAAATGGAAATAAACACAATGCAGAAGCAAATAACTTGATTCAAATTGAAAATTTGAAACCTATAGCATATTGACTTTAGATTTAGACCTATCTTAGAACTGAAACACATCCAACCAAAAGGGGCTTTGATCTATCAACCTAACCCTAACCCTACTCATGATCAATCAACATGCTCTGACAACCAATGAAGCCACTCATGAAATCAACTAAATCTGCCAAACTTATTTATGCAATCAAACCTCCAGTGATGCCAACCATGAAATGTCGGATTTAAAAAAGTAACTAAGTATGAGTGATTATGCAATTTAACATGCATGTTTTTTACCGAGAAGGGACGAAAACCCAAGACTTCATTGTGTTAATCTCCAAAACAAGTCTTCCATAATCTGCTCAATTGGGTCAACATAATTACCTGAAGTTGGACAATGATTTAGCACAAAAACAGATACTGAGATAAATGCGGATTGAGGAATCATTACCAAATCAATGTGTTCATCCCACTGTTGAGAAAAATCAGCAACAATCAGAGTGTACCCTTTTTGCTATCCAAGAAAATCAGCAGCAGCAAACAAGCACTGTCCCTCATGCAAATCAATGCACTTTTGTTGCTCAAAACTGATACTACTGCTGGAAAAATCATGCTGTAAATTCTTCTCATCATCCTCATGATCAGTGCCATAACTAGGGCCTTCAAGGTACCAATCATCTGAGGCATGAGGTGCTTAAACCCTTTCATAATCCACCATTTCCTCGTCATGATGTAAATAATTGAAGGAAGGCATATCCTAACTAATTTTCAGAACTTCAGAAAGTTCTTCATGTGGCTCTACTGAATTGGCAACTTCAATGAAAGGGGCAATAAAGACTAACTGATTCATGTTTTCATGGTTGATTTGTTGACCCTCCTCTTCAAATCTGAAATCCATACTATGAAGTGTCAACAACTCATGTTTTAAACCTGGTTCTTCCTCATTATCATCTTCCTTTTTCATCCATCAGAAAGTGCTCATATGATTCTTGATCTTCTTCAGTATGATGATCCTCTTTGCCTAGGGCTTCAACTGCCTCCTTGAAGAATCTTAGAAAAATAACACATGTATCCTCCCTGAGGAGGGTTTCATGAGACCTACACTAGCATGTCCACTTGTCATATATATAGACATTGTCTCGATCCCTCAACAATGGAGTGATGAGTGAATATTAAAAGTCTGTTGGATAAATACTCACCAAATTTGTTTCAACTTGATGCTACGACTATTGGTAAAGCCTGGCTTGCTCCCCGACAACAATGCCAAAATGTTAACACTTAAAACATAAAAAGGTAACCAGGGAAGGTGCCAATGTCACCTCGCACAATTCCTCTGCACTTCAGGCTAATCCGTGCTAGCCTCAAGGGGTAATCCCTATGTAATTTGGAGATAAAACATAAACCTGGAAAACAATATCTTTCCAAACTGTGAAAATAACTTGCTATTATGTAAAACTCAGACCTGAAATCCGTGTGAAATAAGTTTGGACTGAGTGCCATAATGCAGATTTGTGCCTAGTTGAAACACATTCTGCCTTGGTAACCGTGTGTTGATATTCTCCATGGTTCCAGCATCGGGCAAACATTCTGCAGATATTCTCTTAGATGGGTTCGCAACCCAGGGAGAGAATGGTCCCGTCGTAGCCCTTGACTCTGTGTCTTATGGCTCGGATGCTTAGCCTCCTACAGTCACGTGTTGACTGGAGTGGTAGTAGGCTAGAGGTCACATTGCGTACTCTATGTGGGAGTGCTTCGTAGCAGGGGTGATCTATTCTTATAGTATGAGATGACTTGTCTATGTTACAAGGAGATCTTGTCTCTTTGTATATTAGACAAAGTCTAATCTAATGTTGAATTTGACAACTGGCTCTAAGAAGTGTTCGGGACTTCTTATAGTGGTCAAATCAACATTAGAGCTCTAGTGAAGAATGTGACTGCATTGAGGAGATATCAGCAAGGAGACGTTTTCTATGATGAAGAAATAACCAAGGAGTCAAGACAATCCATTGAAGAAGTCCCAAAGAAAGTGGAAAGCAAGAAAGGGCACAACTACCCCAGTAAAAGGGGTAAATTGACCCTAGAAGATAAAGATAAAATAAAAGATATTAAACTAGCAAGTTGGCCCCATTGAGGAAGTTTCTAGT
Organism: Larix kaempferi; assembly: GCA_027924585.1. Classification (NCBI taxonomy): domain Eukaryota; kingdom Viridiplantae; phylum Streptophyta; class Pinopsida; order Pinales; family Pinaceae; genus Larix; species Larix kaempferi. The sequence continues at coordinate 3,723,454 of BSBM01000852.1, forward strand.
CAACTGAAGAATATAAATAGAAGTGTTCTCACACTTCATTGTGACTCATTCAAGTAAGCTCATCTCTCTCAATTGGTGTGCACTTCTCAAGAGGACAGGTGAAGATCACTAAAAGCAAATCTGGGGTTATCTTATTATCTTATTATCTCTGCAAGTTCGCGAGGGTTTTATGTGGAAGAAGAGCACACGTTTGTGCTAGGGCTTAATCTTCATGATTGGTATTGTTCTTGTATTGGATTGATTTCTTCTGAGAAAAGTTTGCTGGGTTTCCTCCCGTTTGGGTTTCCCAGGATAAATCTTTGTGTCTCTTGTGCATGGTTATCTTTCAGTGATCATTATTTTATTTTTTGTTGAAATGAATGATGCTATATTGTGGATGAAATGAAAGATGAATTAAAAAGTTGAAAGAGATGAAAAATCATACTGCTAAGTTAAAATTCAACACCGTGCAAATCTGATGTAAAACACTTGAAATCTTCTCTTTAAAATTTTGCAGATCTGCATGTAAAAGAACCACAAATCGCAGGTGGAAAGTCTGAAAATTAGTTAGTATGACTACAGTGCCTTGAATTCCATGTGTGATGGAGTGGCAAATCAATTAAGTGGGAGTAATTTCCAATGTCAGTTGATTTAGAAAAATTAAGTAAAGCAAGCAAACAGATCAAACTGCTGAGATTCAGCTGCCAAATTAGATATTACAGTTACCTTTATCCAAAGCTGCAAATACTGCAAAGTTTGGAGATATTCGCTTCAACTTCAAAGCATTCTAGGGGGTCAAATTGCTTTAAAGTACCTTCTTTCCCGAAGTTCAGGGATAAATTCACATGAATAGGATGATAGTGGCCTCTAACTCTCAGTGAATAATTCGCTCTCTCACACTCACTCAAACCAAAAGGAATGAGAGATGAAGACAAGAAAACTCAAGCAATAAGATTTCCAAGAACCAAAAAAAGGACCTTGATCCTAACTACCTTCTAGCCTTTATAGAATAAGCTTGGAGATGTATAAATAACATTGCTATGACTAGAAGTGATAATAATCGTCATAAGTTAAAGAGAGCCACCCTCAACTAGGGCACATTAGCAATATAAGGAAAACCCATCATAATAGACAGAATCCTGTCTAAAAATATAGGCTTCCACAAGTGCGCCTTGCTCCAAGAATTGCTAAACTGTGAGAGAGGTACTTTAGTCTCCAAGAATAGCCTTCAAAACTACTCAAGTAATTAACATGTCTTCAAGGGTGTGTAAGTGTTCTTCATAAGACAAATAAGGTATGCTTTTCTTGGAAAATGGAAGACAAGAAAAGTATCCTGAACTCCAAAAATATCCTCTACAGGTGAAGTGCTAAAAAATAGCACTCTTAGCTCCAAAAATAACCTCCTCAACCCATGTGTTCTGTATTTGGGTAATAGGATATATGTAAATACATAAATGCACCCAAGGATCTTCCAAGGAATCTCCTCCAATCCCTGTGAACTCTCCAATACTGCACAGTAATGATCCTGCATATGTTTAAGGTTCTCCCTGCGGAAGGACATCTAAGGTTGGATCTTCTATGATGGATCAGACACTAAAAGAGAAACACAAAATAAACAAGAAATAGCATTTAAGATTGGATCTCTTTCAGTATTCTCTTAAATTGTGTTCAATGTATTGATATGTTTTCCATTTTAGTTTTCTTAATATTATTATATATATTATTTTGATTCATTTTTGTTTTGAATGTTTTATGCACATTGATTTTGACAAACTTTGGTTCGAATGAATCATCATATCATGATATTTTGAGAATTTGTTTCTCCTGAAAATGGTTCACACCTGCACTTGCACCCTGAATTTTGGCAACTTAATTAAAGATCTAACCTATGTTGGCATGCCTGTCCAAAATGCTCAAAGAAATTTCAATAATTGTTTAATCATATTCAAATTTATGTACTTACAGGCAATATGTTCATGTATTGTTGATGAGCAGGTGAGCGTTTGAGTCCTTGGGTGGCAGCAGGATGCCTCACAATGGGGTTGTCTATACTGTTTTTTTGAACTGTAAATCTAGTTTTCATGACAGGAAACTGCTTCCTTCAGCCTTTTCTGCTCTGACTGTCTAGAAAGTTGGCTACCCTCTTGATAACTTGCATATTTAATGTTGCGAAGCCTTCCAGCTACTTATACCAGAGTTCTCTGCATTGAGATGCTATTCATGGGCAACGTTTATATATTATTATTGCTTATTTTTCATATGCAAGTTTTGTTGTGCAAAGAGGGTTAGCCTTACAAAAACTATTGATGCAGAACCTGGTGAATTATTGGATTTTCTCTTGCCCCATTTTTTGAGAAAGGATTTTATTTCTGGTTTCTCCATTGAGTTTTTGACGCCTTCTGTACCAAGCTATGCAATCTAGACATATATATAATTGCACAAATTATTAAACTGGCTGGCTTTACAGATTGAAAGGAACACGGAGCGGTAGTGAATTTGATAGTCATTTGATTCAAAAGCATATGCATTTGTTACCCCTTCGGGGCAATAGATATGTATATTGAATTTGTGTAATAATATTGGATGCAGGCTTATTTTACAAATAATTTTGTTCAACTTTGTTGGTCTTGTCCTTTTCATGAAACATACCATCCTAAGGTGGTAGCTTTTAAAATTCCCATGCCTTATAATATGTCATCTTCAAGTGGAAGTCACGGGCAAGGCATTTCCTCTCAAGTATGATTCTGCTGTAAGTTGAAGTTGGATATTATCTACGAGCACAAAAATATAATGGGATTGAGTTGAGTTACAATGGAACTTGTATGAGATGAATTTATATGATGTATTGGGCTTATTTCCTTCCAACTATCATGCAATATTTTCTGTTGCATTGAAATTTGAGTGACCACAGCATATAGAGTAGGGAGTAGTTCATGAACACATTGGTTTGTGGAGCAGGCTATACCTCATCAAACGGTCTTCTGGCAGTCTAAATTATGAGAGGTTTGTGAAGGATCAATGACGAGGCAAAGATCTTTAGTGTGGACAGGATCGGTTCTGTGAATTTCAGATCGATATCAAATATTGGATTTTAACACTACTACTATAGTGCTGCTTATTTTGTCATTACAAAAAATTAAGCATAACTGTATACTTAAATTGCACTTCTTTATGGTATTTAGATTCTTATAGTACATTATAGAAACGAATGGGAGATTTATATGATAGCAATCTTAATACACAAGTGATGATAGTTACGCTAGTTGCAATAAATCTTCAGTGTAATCACACTGTGCCGGAGGATAAAATATAACATACTGTGAATAATATCCCAAACAAGACAAATTTTAGATATGCTGATTGTATCAACAAAAGAATGGAACAAAAATTAATTATTTGTCTCATTTTTAAGATACAACAATTTTATAAATAGATTGTGTATATCATCCAGTACTTATTGTACATTTTGCCATTGATTGTATCAAATGTTTTAAGCTGTTGAACTTTCAAAATCAATTTCAGGCTTTTATAATTGTTTTTGAAACTTTTCGAATCTTTTCAACACCATTGTACCAAATAACTGGCAGCATCAGATTTGGGCATTTCAATTGCAATTGCTAAAGCCAATCAAGGGATGAGAGGGCCATGAAAGCTTTTTGATTAGCGAGCAGGTTTATAGAGATGATAGAATTCATGTGGGCCATCTTATAGGTTAACATTGAGTTGGTTGACTAGCATTTTTGAATCAGTTAACAAAAGCCATTGGTAGGTGCAGACATCGATAGTGTAATTGACAAAATAAAATGGTGCTTTTAAAGTTACAAGGAAAGGAAAAAGGTTGATGGCTGTTAGAGAGTGTCCATATGTCTGACATTTGAAGAACCTGGATTTTGTGAATGCCTTAGTGGTTGATGATCAAGGAGAATGCCCATAAGATGTACAACCCCATATATTAAGTAGTGTAATGTTGATTAGTTAATATTTTGACCTACTTATTTAAAGGTTAATTATTAGAGGCTCCTTGAATGATTTGTGAATCATGAGCTTAACATTGTGCACTCATTCCTCGCACGACATGACGTTGAGTGTCCATATGTCTGACATTTGAAGAACCTGGATGTCTGACATATGAAGAACCTGGATTTTGTGAATGCCTTAATGGTTGATGATCAAGGAGAATGCCCATAAGATGTACAACCCCATATATTAAGTAGTGTAATGTTGATTAGTTAATATTTGACCTACTTATTTAAAGGTTAATTATTAGAGGCTCCTTGAATGATTTGTGAATCATGAGCTTAACATTGTGCACTCATTCCACGCACGACATGACGTTAGGGTAGTTCAAGGAATGGCTGATAAACTCTACCCTACTAGCTAATGCTTCAAAATTTGAAGCATGATATAATATGAGTTGTTGTCAAAGGGGGCACATCGAGTGATTCATTGGGCACTGTTAACCCTAAGTTATGTGGCCTGTAAACTAATCTTTTATTAAGAACTGCAACATCTAAACTAATCCTTAAAACAATAAGAACAATGGATTATACAATTTCACCTCTTTCCTGTAGGTTTCGTGGATCTAGTCCTTGTGAATTTACAACCATAGGTCTGACCTGGAATATAATAAAACAAGAAGAAAGAATGGAAAATATTTCATCTTTAAAACAACCCCAATCCATTCGGCAATTTAAGAGACAATATGCCAAATCTTATGTTACAAGTTTCAACCCTTTAGGGTAATCTTATTATGCATAAACCAGATCTAAAAATCACTTTATGAAAACAATAATTACAACAAAATTTTCCATATTGTTTTCAATATCAAGATTAAACCCTCAACAATTTAAGCTTCAATTTATGTCAAATATGAAAGACATATAAGCAATGCAAAAACAATATCAAGATTAAACCCTCAACAATTTAAGCTTCAATTTATGTCAAATATGAAAGACATATAAGCAATGCAAATTACCAAACCACAAAGACAATGGTAGTTGAATATCAAATCTGCAATATGGCAAATTTTGGACAGCTAAAGACTTCATATGTATGTATATATAAAAGATGAAGCTCAAGTACATACTCTAAATTTAGGATAAGTTGTTACACCTCTCCATGCTTTCCAAAACCCTAGGTAGGGAAAAATATGAAAAAGTGTAACTCCACAAAAGGTACTCCAAAAAGCTAGAGTCACACTAGCAAGTTCCCTTTAGCCTAATGCAAGGTGCCACCTCTGCTTCTCCTCATCAACTAGTACAACTTAAGGTTTATCACCAAACCCTAGCTCAAATGCTTCCTTATGGATGAAACTCTAACCCTAGACTCCAAGATTGCTTAAGAAACCCCAACGCCTCAAGACAAGAGAGGAAGTACAATGACGTGTGTGTGTGTGTGTGAGAGAGAGAGAGAGAGAGAGAGAGAGAGAGATGCAGGTAGCCCAAGTCTATTGCAACACTTTTTTTCTCAGATCTGTTCAAGTGTAGATACACACTTGTTTCCAGCTTAATGAATCAAATGAAAGCTAATAAAAACATTCCTCTTAGGAAATACAGCCTAGAAGCATAGACATTCGCTTGGCTCTAACTCCAACAGAAGAATTTCTCAACAACAAACATCAAGGTACAACATCTAACTTACTATCATACAAAATATATTCAATCTCTCTATTGGAATCAAACAACTACAACATTACACCCAAAAGCCAACTTATGCTTGATTAACACATAGACAACTAATGGCACACATGCCACATGATTGGTCTTCAACCAATTTGCAGTTCCCTTTGGCATGCACAACTTTGAGTGTATCTGCAATGCTCCTCTAAGCGTATTTGCAATGCTCTTCAAGCATCTTTCCCTCCCTCCCGAGACTTTGTTTCCTCTAATTTATCACCGAACATGTCTATTTGAAGGCTCAACAAGGACCATGTAATGTTCAATGGAATTTATAAAATTGCTCCACTAACTCTTTGCAATTGGCAACAAAAAGATCAAAAGTTGCCAAGTATTGGTCATTGCAAGACCACTATGACAACTAACCCAATGAACTCTTTAACATGTTAGGGTACAATGTGTGTGTACTTGCATCATACTCTCCATGTTTAAAAGATTTATGAACCTCTTGGTTCTTAGCCATTTAGTCACCTGTCTTCTCCACCAATCCAAAGCATGGCTCAGTCTGCACACCGCTTCATTCCTTTATTCAAAATTTCCACATCCAATGCCTTTTCTCTTCACTCTTTTTCCAGTGCTCCTTAACTCATCCATCATTTCCAGTGTGAGCAATTTATCTTCATCATTTGAAGGTAAAACCTCACATTGATCACAATTGCAATTTTTGCTACAATATTTGAGTATCCTTCCACACTAATAGCATAACATTCTTCTGCTACAGGTTTCATTGTTATCAACATCATCACCATAAAGTACTCTTTTGCTTCCTCATTACGATCAACCACATTTACTACAATGTAAGATGGCATAAACTATATTTGATGAATAATACCACTCTTGAATGGACTCATTCTTCCATCAATCATAGCAATAATAGCTCCCTTCACTACAATTTCACTTTGAACAACTACATTCAACTCACTAGTGGGTATGCTGTTGTACACTCTACAAAAGGAATTTTTTCAACAATCTTCATGGGGATACTCACATTCCTCGCTGCTCCTTTCTTCTCATTTCTATCTTCATGTAATAAGGGAGCAAACATTATTGCAACATGACCCAAACCTAACTCATCCCATTGATATTTATGCATACAATTTGTTGCATGCTCATCCTTCCTGAATTTCTCTTCTTCACCAGGTCTTGTGGGAGTATTTTCTTCATTTATTTCCAAGTTCACCAATTCTTCAGGCCTGCAACCAAATGGAGCCTCTCCTTCCTCCTCACATCATTTCTATGTTCCACGGGAGCAAACACTATTATAACATGTGACTCTATCACAGCTTCATGAGGCACGAAAACAATTGCATTCCTGTCATCTTCTTCACACTCCACCATTGTTTCCACACCCTTTTTTGAGATGTAAATAACAACATGCTCCTCCACAAATTATTCATGCACACACTCAGTAGCATGCTTATATGCTACCACTTTCGACTTTTCCTCTGCTTCCACTTTGTACTTTTCCACAAGGACATCACCCTTTTTTTGGGTAGTACTGAACTTCTTGTGCTTCTTTGTATTCTTCTTCATTGGGACCTCTTTTTCATTTTTCTCCTTTTCATGTCTTTCTTCCGCTTCTAATTCTCTTATCCTTCTTATGGCTTATATTTCTTTCTTTTCCTATTGTTTTATTTCCAAGTCCTTGATTAATTTCTTAATCACTTGCATATCTTCTGTTATGTTGTCTTTTTTTTTTCTCTACTCAACTGCTTTATTTTTAACTTGCAATTTAACTTTAATTAGCCAATCTCTAGTTGGTTTCTCAACATCTCACTCTCTCCAAAGTTTTTCTCAATATGGCTATCTGTAGCCATTACATTAACCACACATAATAATAATGCACCTTTGTGCAATTTGATGCTCCTCCGAGCACACAATGGTTCTCCTCCTTGAACCAAATCTTTACATTAACATGTAATTTCTCTACATGATACTTTTCCATCGTCTTTGGTTGCTTCTTTCTTATCTTTCTTCACCACCTTTAACATGCACAAGAAAATAGAACAAGGAAGACTAATTTCTTTTTGATTCCTTGGGATCAATTTGCTCCGATATAAAAAATGATGCAGACAATCCAAGTTTGCAACTCTTTTTCTTAGATTTGTTCAAGTGCAAATACACACACTCTGTTTCCAGCAATAAGAACATTCCTCTCAGAAAATACAACCTAGAAGCATAGACACTCCCTTAGCTCTAATTCCAACAGAAGAATTTCTTAACAAGAAATGTCAAGGTGCAACAAATAACTTACTATCATACATAATATCTTTAATATATCTATTAGAGTCAAACATCTACAACATTATACCCACAAGGAAACTCAAGCCTGATTAACACCATGACAGCTAAAGGAACATATGCCACATGATTGGTGTTCGGTCAATTTCCAGTGCCCTTGGGCATGCACAACCCCTCTGAGCATATTTGCAATGCTCTTTTGAGCATATCTACAATGCTCCTATGAGCATCTCAACCTCCCCCTCGAGACTTCGTTTCCTCTGATTTATCACCGAATAGGTTTGTGTAAAGGCTCAACAAGGACCATGTAATGTTCAATGGAATTCCTAATATTGCTCCACTAACTCTGTGCAATTGTCAAAAAATAGATTAGAAGTTGCAATATTGGTCATTGCAAGACCACTATGACAACTGACACAATGGATAGACATTTCCATGGACTTTGCCTTGGGGTTACTTTGTACTTAAAGAGGAAGTAACTTTGTTTTTGTGGTGGTGGACATATTCTCCAAAATGACCCACTTCATTCCGTGTAAAAAGACAAATGATGCAAGTAAGGTGGATGAATTGTTCTTTAGAGAGATAGTGTGCTTACATGGACTTCCAAAATCAATCACTAGTGACTGAGATATGAAATTTCTTGTCCATTTTTGGAGAATGTTATAGAAAAAGCTTGGCAGCAGATTACTATATAGCTCGACCTATCACCCTTAGACATATAATCAAACAAAAGTATGAGCAATTTTCTTTGGAGCTTAGTTGGAGAAAATCTAAGGCAATGGAACTTGGTTTTAGCACATGCTAAATTTCCTTTCAATTCTAGCATCAACAAGTCTATATGTAAATCTCCTTTCCAGATTGTTTATGGAGACAACCCAAAGGGGGTAGTGGATCTATTTGACCTTCCCAAAGAAGGACGAATTAGTCAAACAAAGAGGATTTTGTAAAGCATATGCATGATATGCAAGAGGAGGTCATACTAAAAATACAAAACACAAATGAGAAATACAATATGAAAGCAAATTTGTGTCACGGAGAAAAGGTATACCAAAAGGGTGAACAAGTCATGGTTTTCTTGCAAAGGGAGAGGTTCCCTAAAGGAACTTATCATAAATTGAAACTGAAGAATATTTTTCCATCCAAAATACTCAAGCGAATCAATGAAAATCCCTGAGTTTGATAGACCTACTTGGATAATTTGACATTATTCCTATATTTAATGTTGTAGATATATATTCCTATCATGTAAGAGATGAAGAAAATACAAAGGAAGACATGCTTGAAGAATAGAACATAAATTTACCACAGAGAAGGAGAGAACATATTGAGAAAGTGGTGGACACCAAAGTCACTACTACAAGATCAAAAAATTATAAACTGTATCTAGTAAAATGGAAAGGGTTGCCCGACTACAACAACACTTGGATCAGTAAAGAGGAACTCATCAGGTTTACTGAACTTGATTCCTCTGAACCTAAAGTTTCAAAATTTTAAAAGAAGGGGAGGATGATGCACCACAACTTTGTGGATTCCTGGATCCATCAGATGCCCCACGACTAGAGATTAATGTTTGTTGAATTAAAATAGTTTATCCCATTGTTTGGTGGTTAAAATGGAATGAGGAATTAGGGGTATTTATTGGTGGAGAATAATAAAGTCCGTAACTGCTTCGGAGGGGTGGAAGCAGGAGGTTATAGGAATATAATGGGGAAAGGAAAACAAATTTTTCATTTTGGGGAGTGATTTTGCCCAGGATTAATGGGGGGAGAAGAAGTGAGTTTTTTGTAGACTTGAAATGTAAAATAAGAGTAACTACAAAAAAAATAAAAAAGCAAAGGATTGTGCAGATTTGTGTGTTCTGATCCGTTTAATAGTCAGTATGTATGTTTTCAGTTACAATTGTGTATTAATAGGCTTGCATGGATATGATTATTGTAGCAGCTTGAGGTGTTTGCATCATTTGATCTCGTAGCAACCTAAATCATCTGCATGAGAGAGAGAGAGAGAGAGAGAGAGAGAGAGAGAGAGAGAGAGAGAGAGAGAGAGAGATCCTCCTACATCTCTACCCCAAGAAATATAAGATGTAAGTTCTCTAGGAAATGATGATGAGAGTTTCTCTCTCCTTCCTCTATTTATATGAGAAGTGAATGGAGGTATATAAGTCAAATGGATTGATTCCACTACAAGTAACCTACAAGATGCAAGTAGGCCCACACATTTGAAGCAATCCTCCTACATGTGATACATGTCAAGATCCAAGTTGATGAGAATCCACAAGCAAGGTTTAGAGACAAAGACACTCCTCATCCAAGGTCCAATATTCCTCCTCCAAGGGATCCAATTCTCTAATGCATCTCCTAGGACATGTGCTCACCTGCATCCACTCCAACTACATGATCACTTTTGCAACCTGAGGGTCCCCAAGTCAACTCCAATATTCCATGCAAGAAATATCCTTTGAAAAATAAATATCATCCTTCCATCATGCTCCTCCACCAAGGCATCGCATCAAACCTCCTTAAAATAACAATGAGGCTCACAAGTAGAAGAAACCAATTCAACATTGCTATAATATCCCCTAGGAGATATACTTGTCCTCATTGAATATTTGGACGCTACTACATGCTCTCATGTCTCCCATAATGTATGGCTAATCCATCTTGAATTTTTGCGTGTTGGAGTTGAAAATGAGGGCATTTCCGTTCCTCTTCTCCACTCATCCATCCCTGAATATGAGTAATCTCGAGCCTCTAAATCACTCTCTGGAACAATGGCCTCCTCGTTCTCCTCAATCACTAAAGGAGAACCTTGGAACTAAAAGACTTCACATCTTCATCAAACTTTACATATCTGATCACTATGTCTTCCGATGTGTTGTAATATATAAATTATAAGCCTTGGATGTCTAGTTGTATCCTATAAAAATACCACTGAAACTTGATAGTTCCAACTTCTTTCTCTTATCCTTAGGCACATGAATAAAAAATGGACAACCAAATACACATAAATGTGATACATTTGGTTTTACCCTGGTAAATGCCTCCTCTGTTATCTTGTCCTTCATGTTCATGTGAGTATACTCGTTCAAAATTTACACAATTGTATTACAAGCCTCTACCTAAGACACATGGGAAAAATCCATTTCATGAATAAGAGACTTCACAGTCTCAACAATAGACCCATTCTTCCTCTTCTCAACCCCATCTGGTTGAGGGTTGTTTGGTACTATTAAATTTGGCTCGATCTATGCTTCCTCACATAAAGAGTCAAATTTGATGGAGGTATGCTCACCTCCATTATTTGAATGAAACATGTTTATCTTCTTCCTTGTCTGATTTTCAACCAAGGCCTCGAACTCTTTGAACTTATTGACCACCACATCCTTACTCCTTAAAAAATATAAGTAGGGCCTATGAGAAAAATCATTAAATAATATGTAGGCCCTAAAAGAAATAATCAAGTCCTTAATCCCTTCGGATAGGGAAAATACACCATATAATGAAGGTTGTAGAGCATGATGTTCATTATGATTTCCTTAGGAAAGGCCATGGACATCCTAGATGATAGAGGAAATCTACCAAGAGATGAAGAGGGCAAAAACCTCATGGGTGAACCATATTATTGGATAGTATGTGTGCATAAAAGAGTTGTAGGATATGAACCAACACCTTACACATAAAGGATTTGACGCACTAATGAACTTCACTTTTCCTAAGAGGCAATGGATGATAAAGGGCAAGTTAGGCTTGGGTCTGGATTATCTTTGGAAAGCAAAGGAGTTTGTAAGAATAAAAAAGTCTAAAATAATTTTGAGACCTAATGAGGTGAATGATAGACTTCAATCCACTTGGGAGTTTCTATTAATGGAATGAAGCACCTCATTGTGTGGAACAATCTCGTGATAAAGAGTAAGAGATAGAGTAGAGCCTAACTTGTAACTCTTCAAGAAATGAAGAGAAAGTTCTAGAGTTGGACACAGTTTAAGGGAAACTAGAACAAATTGAGAGTTGCAAAGCTTGAGAAGGAGGAAACAAAAAAGTTGGGGTTTACCTGGAATGGATATGTGCCAATGAGTTGGGCTTGTTTGGAACTGCTAAAATAAAATGGAGCAATAAATCATATACATGGATAAAATGCAAAATCGATCCAAGGTATCAAAATAGTTTCAAGACACCAAGAATTGGTTGCATTAATAAATGATGCACGTGGCCAACAAATCATATGTGATAATGTAGATGCTTTTCTCACCCTATACCCTCTTTTGTTTGTAGAGTATAGTTGCACGGTTTTCAAAGTAGCATGCACAGTTTATGTGAGTGAACTAAGTATTTCTACTCGAGTAAGAATATCCCAACTAATGATCTATTGTATAAATGATAATGAGTCCATTAGGTAGGTCAACTATGGTGTTGGAGTTACATGCTATGTTGAGCAATTAAAAGGGATGATTCCTTAAACTTCACTCTTGATGTATTGTTTATATTTCTCTAGATTGTGAAAATGAGTAATGCTAGGGATGCTGCTGAAATGTAAGAGTAAAAATAGTTGGGATAAGTATGCACTAGTGAACATATTGAGGGATGATATGCAATAGAATGTGCATATAGACATCATTGAGCATATATTTGATAATGAATATTGGCTAAATTTGATATGTTGTTACATATGCAATGAGTATTGCACGATGATGATTGTTGTAGCAGATTTGTTGTATAAGCATGAATGGTTGAAGATGTTGATGGTACTACTGCCTATGACAATGAACGTCACGAGGAAGGAAGGAGGGAAAATTGATGCTTCTCAAGGGTTTGATGATTGGAATTGTGTGAGTTCTTAGGAGGCAACCATATAGGTATAGGTATAAAATTACTCATGCATATATTGCATGTATGTTGGAGAGAATTGGGTAATCATTCCTTAAGTGATGATTTGATGTCTTAAATGATATGTCATGATAACATACAAATGCGTGTATGTGATTGATACCTAGGTAGGGGTATGGTAAAGGTGGTAAGTCTTGGACATGTAAAGATTGTTAGAATATTTTAATGCATTCATATAACATAATGCCATGGTCAATTGTTTAAGAGATCGAAGGGTTTCTCGAGGGACTATTGAGTAGTGAAAGGAGAGGCCTTCCAATACTCTCGAGAGACTATTGTGTAGTGAAGGGAGGGTATATTCTTTTTGTTGTGTTTGATTAAGAGGAAGGTGTCCAGATATGTTGAAGAGTTGAGTAAATTTTCTAGTTGGTCTAGGCAGATTGTATGACATGGGAGACATGGTGATGGTGATATTGGATATAAGTATAGGCGCATGGAACATGTGTGAGATTCATAAGATATGAAGATGAAGATGATGATACATGGATGATACTATGCATGAATTAGGTTACACATATAAATATGGATGAATATGGAATATACTATGAGATGGTATTCAATGTTGTTTATGGGTGCAATAAGTGAGTGAGTGTGGTGAATACAAAGGTGTAAATGTGCATGAGTAGCCTATGTGGATATGTAAATTGTGATTGTGTATCCATGATTATTGACACATATATTTGATTGCATTGTGTGAATGCCTTCTTGTACTAGTAATGCATATATAGTGAATAATATTTCATTGTGTTTAATATGTTGAAACTAGGAATGATTGAATTATTGGTGTATCATAATCCTATGATAATTTCCTATGTTGTTATGTATGTTTCAATGGAAAATTATATGCATGAATTCTCAATGTTGTTTCGTTGAATGAAATATATGTTAGGAAGGACAAACTTGCAGGTAGGAATCCCTTGGATATGGAAATGAATATATGTCCATAATAAAGATTGGTGACTATTACATGAAATGACCAAAGATTATGAGAAGAATATCATAGTTATGAAATCTAGTTTTTGTATGAGACCATTGCAAATTTATAATTGAAATTTTTATAATGACATCTCATGGTAATTGTATGTGTATGATACATGTGATATGAATTTTTTTTCTAGTAAAGGTAGATAATGGTTGTTGTAAGTTTCAAAGCATGGGGAGGATCATAGACATTGGAATCGTGTGATATGCCTTGACTGCCTTTATCTATTATCGTTAGAGATTGCGAGTGGGACACCTTGGCAGTAAGACTCTATATGTTTTTACTCTTATTGATATGAAATCCTTGGTAAGATGGGTCACTCAAAGATTTGTTTAACAGAGAAGGGGATGCATGAGATTGGAAGGATGAGTGCGCTAAGGAAGATATAAATTGGATGATTTGGTTATCAGAGATTCATGTTATATGCTACTATGATGAAGAAGGAATTATATATATTTTATTTTGGGACTACTCTGAAATTGTTTACACCATGTTTAGGGGTGCCTCATGAAAAGTGTGAAGAAATTTGATAAACCTGTGTAGAAAAACACAATACCAAACATAATATAATACATAACAATTAACAATGGCTCATACATTCATACGCAGAGATTTTCCTTGGAAACCCAAAACCGGGAAAACCAACATTCCAGAGAGTTTCTACACTCTCTATCTCATTGTATTATCCTTTTTGTTTACAATACAATATTATAGCATCCAAACCCTAATCCATTAATCTAGATTAGAATACAACTTCAATTCCTTGATTGTAATTAGTTTACAATGGGCCACAAAAACATGGTCTAAAAATAGCCCAAATAGACTAAAAATGAACCCAATTTATTTATTTATTTTGGGGGCATTGCTTCCCCACACCCCCTAGCTAGGGGGGTGATCAACCCCTAGGACCCCCCTTTATTTGGGAACCTACAAAGACTACAACACATGTCAAACAATGTGGGATGCATGGTGTATGGTTATCCCTTGGTTGATCCGTGATGTACTTGCACATTGGTTGCTAGATGTTCGAATATTTAGACATTTACGAGTTAGTTAAGATCAATTTGGTCTAATGCACTCTTAAGTAAAGTGTGTTTCTTTCATATGAATTTTTAATTATGTGATCCAAAAGTCACAATATGTTCTAGACATAAAGTGGTCCAACGATTCATTTTCTTCTCAATGTTAACAGTTATATTGATTCATGCTTAAAACCCGACTGGTCCATGATCTCTAGAATGGAGGGTCATTTGTTGATGATTGATTGTGAGAAAATCATACGCAAAATATTTTTCTTTTTCATTAATATATTACCTCAAGTGGTTTCCTTGGCTTGATCCACATACTGTTTCCCTCTCTGAAGGTTTTAACCACTTAATACATTGGTGTGCTGATTCTTGATATGTTTATGTGAGCACTTTCTTAAGGTATTTAACCTATGTGGAAATATCCTATTTTGTTGAACATGGTATTTTGTCAAATATCCCACTCTTATTGTTGATTGAGACCCTAAACCTATGTCACTGCATGCATTAAAGGTTTTTTGGATTATACTATTTATATTCATTTCTAGGCTGAGCTAGCCATTCCATTATGTTCAGATCACTGATTTAGTTGGAAACCCTTTTTCTTTTCACTTGATTTTTTTTTGGGTTTCCCAAGATATGACCATTTTATATCCATAGGTACATTTAATCATTACAATTTTTAAATCTTTCGCATATTGTTTAAAATTTTAGTTCATTTTTTTTATTATATATTCTTACTTTGCTCCCTTTTCGACTTGTGAATGCTCTTTACAATTTGCTCAGTGTGAACTTGATAAATCATAAAGTGTTTTCTTTTTTGCATATGCTCTTTTCTGTGCACCTTGTGCAAACTCAAAAAAACAACAATAGAGAGAAAAAATACATTTTCTAGGTAATCTAATTGAGATCTAGCCCCAAGTTTTCAAAATTTCACATTTTTTGCGTGCAAAGTGTTTTACAAGCAAAGTAAGGGTTTTTGGGGTAAGTATTCACTTCAAGGAAAAGAGTTAAAAAAACTTCCATGTTCATAACATTTTCTATATATTTTGCATTCACTCACTCGGTTGATAGTTACTTTATTAAATAAGAGGTTTTGAGTTCAAGTGATTCTCACTTAATTTATCGAAGTGGATCATATATTTTATTGTAAAAGATAACTTATTTGTAAAAGTGAGCTTAGAGGGAAAGGTAGAGCACGAAGGGATTTTTTTATACTAAATGACCTCACTGTGCACCCTTCAGCAAGGGGAACATTTTCTACTTTCCATGTGGCATTTTGGTTTCCTTTTGTGCCTTTCCTCAAAATGGCATAACATTGACATCCAATATATTTTTAGTGTTATTTTTTTGAAATGCCATTTTTTTGAGAGCTTTCCATCCCAACTATTAGTTTTTGATTTTAAATCCATCTTACTTTAATATTATAATATGGCTAATGCAAGTGATATCTTTCTTACCAATTCAAACTACTTCTCATGGAAATACTATATGGAGGATTTTTTTATGAAGTAGGGGACTTTACCGGGTTACCTTGGGAACAAAAATTGCCCCACTTAATGCATTAAAGAAAGAAAAATGGGATAATAAAAACGATGAAGAAAGTGGATCAATTAGAATGTCTATTTCTAGTGATCTCCAGTTTCACTTTCAAGGAATTGAGACCCCATATGCAACTTGGAAAAAGCTAGAAACCGTACGTGGTAAACATACTGATATTTGGTCCCACCAGTTTGAAAACCAATCGATCGCTTTAAATCCTAGTTATTTATCTTGCATTGAAGATTTTCTATTTGAGTTCAAAACAATTAGATTTTTATTTGCATAATTTAAAATAATCAAGACATATGATCAACTCATATATGTCATTCTTTCTAAGCTTAGCATAACTTATTCTTTTTTTGTATCTATTTTTTACTCCACTAGAGAATCTCTTATTAGTCAAGGGACTACTTACAAAATGCCCTCTTTTGTATCCTTTTATGATTCTGTGATTAGATAGCATAATAATCTCTTGCGTCTTGGAGTGATCAACACTACATGTACATCTAACAAAGCCTTAGTTGCATAACAAAAGTATAAAACCAAGAATTTGAAGAAGCAACACCCTTGCAACAATAAACAAAGTAAGGGTCCCAAACCCTCTTAAGTAGCTCCTCCTCCCAATGGTGATAAGGGAATCAAATCAAAAGGCAAGAAGACAGAGAGACATTGTAATTTTTGTGCGAAATATGGTCATTTAGAGTTTAAATGTTTCAAGAAGATTGAAGCCTTAGAAGAAGCAATAAAGAAGCATACCATCAATATTAATTCTTCATATTCTAACTTCTTCTCATGGATATTAACTTTTTTCTTATGTTTTTTCCTTCACTACATGATTTACTTCTTATTATAATGAGTGATTTATTAATTTTGGAGTATCTTATCATATGGATAAGACAAAGCCATTCTTTCCGCTCTTAATGAACGTGACGTCAAACAAATATTTGTTGGTGATGATAGATCTGTTAGTGTTGTAAGGTTTGGAACAATTTAACTAGATGATGGCCATTTCAATGATGTATTATGTGTTTCAAGTCTTTCTTGCAATCTTATATCAATATACATGATCACCCATTTAGGCGGTGAAGGTAAAACAATAGAGTTTTCACCTCATCAATTTGTAATTAAAGATTTAAAATATCATAATCATATCCTAGATGTTGGAATTGTTGATGATATTACTAGGTTGTATAGATTTGATAACTTTGGGTCATCATATTTTCCACCATTTTTTATCGCTCATAGCGATGAATTGAGCAAACTTTGGTATGAGTGATTTGGTAATATAAACTATCACTCATTGCAACCATTACGTAATCATAATATGGTGTATGGTATTCTTCTTGTTTCTTATAGAAATGATGTTTTACCTAGATGTGTTCTCAACAAACATCATTGAGGAAATTTCGACAATTATGCCTCTTGGCATGCCTCGACTCCCTTGCAACTTGTTCATAGTGACATGTGTGGTTTTCTTCCTTATGATTCTTTATTTGGGTTCAATTACTTCTTAAATTTCATTAATGGCTTCTCTAGATGCACTTGGGTTTAGTTTTTAAAACTTATGAGTGATTTTTTTGGCATGTTTTGGGCCTACAAGGTCCTTGTACAAAAAAAATCTATACATCAATTGCAAAATTTAAGAACAAATTATGGAGGAAAATATGTTAACAACAAATTTAAAACTTATTGCAGTGCATATGGTATTCAAATGCAACATTCTATTCCGTACACACCACAACAAAATCACACTGGTGAGAGAAATAATTGCACATTAAAGGACATGGAAAATTGTATGATGCAATCTAAGGGATTAAGTCCTCATTTTTGGGCAGAATCCATTAATTTTTCTAATTACAAAGTTAATCACACTCAGAAAAGTTTTAAAATATATAACACTTGAAGAAGCATGGAGTAAACTTAAACTAGATGTAAACCACTTTTGTGTGTTTAGTAGTGAAGCATAGGATCACATTCTTGATGAGAAAAGGAAAGATACACAACCTAAGAGTGAGAAGTGCATTTTTGTTGGATATTCTGAATATGTAAAAGGTCAGACTTCTTCAACCTCAATCCAATGAAATTATTATCCGAAGATATATTCAATTTGATAAAAATGTCTTGGTATGTAAGCCATCTTATTTTCCCAACTTTTTTGCTAATGAAGCTATTTTGGTTTCTTCTTCAGATGATTATAGTGGGGATGAAAATCCACCTTCACCCACTCACCTTTCTCTAGTTGGTTCCAATGAACAAGAACTTGAACCAGCACCACAACTTCCTAGATATGTTAGTACAATAGAAGAAGTAGTTGGTGACCTTGTAGGTGATATTTTAGATTAACATTGTACACATTCATAATTCCAATGAGCCTCTTATCTTTTGGATCAAGTTTAAAAGAATCATGATATAGATACAATTGCAAAACATTCTAGATATCCATATTGATATGCAACGATGAATGTAAAATATTGTTCCTTAATGGTCAACGAAGCTTCATATCTTGTACTTCTTTTCAAAGGAAAAAAACTTGTTAGATGTAATTGGGTATATAGAATTGTTGAACTTTGGTTGTCATTGATGTCAACTAATGTCAAAGAGGATGTCAAAAAATTTCAAAGAGGAATCAATATTCTTGTGCCAGTCTGAAAAAGTATATCGAAGTCACTTTGAATAAGTATATGCGCAAGCAAGATGAATAAACGTATGGATGTCAGTATGAAGAAGTATATTCAGAAGTGCATCCAGTCTGAAGAAGTATATTCAGAGGTACATAATGCATATCCAGTTTGAAGAAGTACATAAGATATACATTCAGTACATGTGGTACATAGGTCTCAAGTCCATCCTGTCATAGTCCTTCAAGGTACAAGCTAAAGTGTTGGTTCGAAAAATCTTGAAGAGTGCGCAAGCAATCCTAAGATTTAATTGGACAAAGGTTAAAGTACACAAGCAAGTCAAAGAGTTGATTGGACAAGGTTCGGGTTTGTGTAAGCAACTTGGAAAAATAAATGGTTGAGCAGTTATGCAAGTCCTGAAAGCACGCAAGTCTCACCAATTGGAGAAATCTTTCAGTTGTTGAAGCGTGCACAAGTACCAATAAGGTTGTGGTGGTTGAAGTTATCATATGCGCAAATTCCACAAACAATAGTACATCAAGGGCACAAGACCACACTGCAAGGGTGAAAGTCCCATTAATTCAAGGATCAGTATGCACAAGTCCCACAAGAGATAACGCATCAAAAACACAGAACATGAAAAGTGGCAGTAGCGTAAACCATGAAGCAAAAAGAAGGAAAGCCACAACCAACTTGTGGACATGCAATCCATGCAGGACCTGTATAAATAAGAAGCAAGTTGGAGATTTGAAGTAAGCTTGTTGGCAGAAGCTTGAAGAGGAAAGTTGGAAGAAACAAATTTATAGTTTTCAGGGCATCAATGGATCGTGGAATCAGAACAACATGATATAGAAAAGAGTCGAATTGCACACAAGCATAGGAATGAAATAGCTGATAGTGCACATAATGATGCCACGAATCTGTGACATTTGCGTGAAGACAAAAAGGTAGAATAGCAGAAGATGTGCAAGTGCGTGAGGACCAAATGAAAGTATCGCAGACAACATGCAGATAGTCACAGATGTTCTAAGACCAGAAGCTCAGAGATAGATTTGAAGTATATCAGAAGATGCGCGAAGTGAAGAAGTTTAACTGATGCACAAGGATTGAGTTGAAGTGTGCGAAGTAAAGAAGTCCATTACATGCGCAAAGACAGAGTAACAATAGAATCAATGATACGCGTCATGATGATGATGATGACCTGAGACAAGTGCGTTAAATTGAAAGGATGAATCATATGATGCACGGAAGGTCACAGATCGTCTGAAGACTGTTGCACCTAAACAGAACGGACACATATTAGAAGGTGAGTAGTTCCATCTGATAGTAGTGCGCAAAGTCAGAACAACAATTTATCAATTGATGCACAGTATCCGTTGAGATTGTAGATGCATAGTATTGGTTGAAGAATGCAGTAGCGCAATAGCAGAACGAAATATTCAACCTTGGCACATACTGTAGAATTTGATGAAGCAACACACGATATATGAAGTGCGACGATAGTTGCAGTGAAGTGTTGAAGTTAAAGTGAAATGTTGAGTGGAATGTGAAGTCAAGTGATGCATGCAACAAAGTGACATAAATACTACATCATACAGAATGTGCGCACAATAGAACGAACATTAGAATATCTGAAGTGTGTGCGTATTAGAAGTACACCAAGGAAATGTATTATTTTATATATATGGGCGACAGGAGGGGGCAAGGAGCAGGGGATTTTAGCCTCCTTCCAGTTGGTGCTAGAGAACTCAGGGAGTTGCATCTTTCTTCAAGTCGGTGCCTATAAAACTAGGGGGTCGGTTGCTCCTTCTAGTTGGTGTTGGTAAACATAGGAAGTTAGTGCTTCCTTGAATGTAATCTTTTCATTATAAAAGAGTATTCCATGGTTTTCTCCTGTTTGGGTTTCCATGTAAAAGTTCCGTGTTTTGTGTTTTGGTGCATATGTGGATGAATGTTTTATTTATGATGGATGCACAATTGAAGATCAAGTTTAAGTTCTGATTAATCTATTAAAGAAGTAAAAACTATTCATAACTATGCTAATACTGATTCACCCCCACTCTCTGTATTAAATAGATTCCAACAATTGGTATCAGAGCGGGTGTATTCAGTAACAACTTAACATCTGGAAGATAGATCCATGCGTAGATATGGAAAATCATGAAGGTCTCTCCACCAACAGAGCACTAAGGTTTGATGGAACCAACTACACCTTCTGGAAGGTTAGGATGGAAGTTTGTATGCAATCGCTAGGAGTTGATGTATGGAAATCCATTGTGGATTGTTACAATGTCCTAGTAGTCGTACCTATTGAACCAACTAAAAGGAGACTAGATGAGTGCAATGCAAGAGAAAAAAATGCACTACTGTGTGTGTTGAGAGGCACTGAATTTATCAAGTTTATGCATTGTGCCTTAGCAAAGGATTTATGGGATAAGCTCAAAGGTGTCTATGAAGGTGACAAAAAGGTAAATAAGGAAAAGCTACAGAATTACTCTGGGTTTTTTGAATCCTTGAAAATGAAATATAAAGAGAATATTACTTCTTACTTCTTGCGAGTTGATGATATAGTTAATGCTATCAAAATTCTGGGAGTTACTCTAGAAGAAGAATGAGTAGTATAGAAGATATTGAGAAAGCTACCTTCAATATTTGATGCAAAAGTATATGTGTTAGAATATAGAGCCAATATTGAATACCTAAAGAAGGATGAGCTTCAAGGGATCCTAACTGCATATGAAATGAGGACCGAGAAAGAAAATCCCATTAGGAAGGAAGCGATCTTTAAAGCCACTAGAAAGGATAAGCATGATCATGAAAATGATTCTTGCAATGGATTAGATGATGAGGAGTCAAATTTTGTAAGAAAGATGAAAAGAGGAAAAGGTAAGTACAAGAACAAGTTGCCTTTCAAATGTTTCAAATGTGGAGGAATAGGCTATTTTGCTTCTTAGTGTCCTTATAGGGAATATGGAGACAACGAAAGTGTGGAAGAAGCTAGTTCTCATGAATGAAGAACTCCACATACTCAACAAAGCCCTGAAAATAAAAAAGAATATTCCAAAATAGAGGAAGAGTTTGTATATTGAGGAAGACAATAATGTGTCCGAAGAAAGTGATTGCGCTGAAAATCCAAAAGAGGTACTATTCATGGATTTTGTGGAAGAAGAAAGCAATGATGAAATTAAGAAGAGTTATTTTTCTATCAAGAATAATACTCCAGTTGCGTAAAGCAAACCAGGATCACTAGATAAATACTTCTTTAGTGGGTCTTTCAATACACCTCCAAAGACAATTGCAAAAGTTAATACTAATAGTCAATCTGAAGAAGAAGAAGCCACATAAGTATATTGGGAAGGTGAATTGATCATTTATTTGGATGAATTGAAGAATTCAAGAAAGAAGAGAAAGCTCTTGCAGGAACAATTGCCGAAATCCGAAGAATAGGTCAAGCAGGAAAAATAGGTTCAAGAATCTCATGGCAAACAAGTCAATGAAAAGGTGATGGATTACAAAAAACAACTGAACTGCGCAGTTGACAAGATCAAGATACTTGAAGAAGAAATATCCATGTTGAATACTTCTTTGGGAGAATTAGCACAGAAAATCTAGATGTTGAGAAGTCAACTTGAATTGAAGGACAGAGAGATATCTCTCTTAGAGGAAAAATTGATCGAGATGAAAGGAAAGAAACAAGTGCATATCATAAGTGGCACTCCAATTTGCGCACATTATTAAAGTGAACAGGCTAAGTCTGAAGAAGAAGTGTTGAAAAAATTCAAGGGAAACACATCTATTATGAATAATATTCTGAATGATCAGAGATAACCTGAAGACAAGTCAAGTCTTGGTTATGGAAAAACGTCTAGGAAGGTTTGCGACAATGAACATTGACCAAATCAAGTGAAGTATTTCAGGTATGACAATTCCTTCAATGATTATAACTATTTTCATTACACTAATCAATGAAGGATCATTAGAATGAAGTGCGCAAGGTGCAATCACATTGGTAATATTGCAAAGTATTTCCAAACCGTGAGATGCTATGCATGTGATGGTTTTGGACATAAGTCTTTGTATTGTCGAAGAGGAGTAAAATGTCCTGATGAAAATTTATTGCGCAAAATCAATCACAACATAAGGGTAAACAATAAATTTATTCAAGCGCAAAATCATAATAAAAGCGTGCACATGAAAACATGGCTAAGGAAATCTCCTAAAAAATGAACAGAAGAAGCAGAAAATCCGGGTACATCTAAAGCATCAAGAAATTCACTGCCCCTCTTGATGATCTCTAAGAATATTAAGTGAGATACTTGAATTCAAAACGATGCATCTTAGGAATTCAAGGAGTATGCTAGTGAAATTATGGTTTGAAGTTGCAAAAAGTTATATGTGTTAAGTTAGATTGTTGTAGAAAAGAGATTTAGTATTTTAGATAAGAAAAGATGTGTGCATATTTATATTTAGTTAGTTGCTGAGTTATGTTGAAGACAAGTTATCACACAAAGGAATATATATGTGACGGTACAAAGGAAAAGTAAAAACAAATGGTACTGTGAAGTAAAACACGTGTCTATGCAGAAACATATATACACAATCGTATATTGTATTATATTCAAAAACATGTTTACAAAATGCATGAGTCTTCTACAAAGTGAATAGCAGCAGAGACTTCATGCAAAGGACAAATAGATGAGTTCAAGAAAACTATCAAAGATGTATCAGGAAAATTTGGGAAGCACATAATAGTCTAAAGCCGAAATTCAAGGTCCAACTCTGCGTCTGGGTGATGTGCGAGTTAAAGCTCCAAATCGACTGAAACCAACACGTTACACTCAGAGGTTGGGTGAAAAGGAAGAAGCTGCAGAGTTGCAGACAATGATTATCCAGAATGCTGAGACCGAATTGAAGACAATTCATCCAAAATTTGTTGTTGTTTCCACTCCATGATGTTGACTCAGTTGCTGAGACTAATTAATATTTCAACATGACCATAATTCACTTGAGATTGAGCATACTGGTGATTGAATTTTGAGTCCTCCATTCGGCCCTGTCAATCTCCCATGTTGACTCTTATTGGGCCTGGCCCAAGTGGGGCAATTTTGAGAAAGAATGAGTTTTGGAATTGCGGAGTTGAGTGCAGTTCAGTGGAAACATTTTTGTATAACTCTATGGGATGCTGCGAAGTTGCATGCAGTGCAGCGTCAGAAGAGCTGCGAGGATCAATACTGCGAGGAGGCAGTGCTACGGTGTGTCTAGTCTATGTGGATCCGAAAAAGTAGAGTGTTGGACGGAAGACGACATAGATTCCGGTTAGATCAGCAGTGGTATATTTTTGGTAAAGATGCTCCAGGAGGACCAAGCGGTGGGTCAGAGCAAAGAGCAAAGAAAGCGATTGGTCACACATGTGGAAGAACCACTACCTGAACCAGTCGCATGAGACCGTTAGAGGAAGAACGACTCGGTGAAAGCAAACTGTTGGCATGCGTGTGATAGGAAGGACAATAGGGACGTGGGCATGCGTTGGAAGCAGGCCACAACGGAATATTCGCTACCAGAATCCAGCAAGCTCGATGAGCTGGAAACTGTAACAGTTTTGTAAACATAAGGGTTTTTGCCTGCGGATTGTAAAGACATGACCTACAGGCATGATCTATAAATAGGCATATTTTTGTATGGGGAAGGGTTGTTGATTGAAAGGGTTAATCCTCACTGTTGTTGTTGGGTTATTGAATACTCTCATTTTGTAATGTTCTCGTCATAGATTTGATAAACATCTCTCGAAGAACATTCTGTAAAGGCTCTGCAGCTGTGTGCGCAGAGGGAGAGAGAGAGAGAGAGGAAGGTTTGCAAGCTGAGTGCGCAGACAAAGAACTGTTGTACCCTTCCCAAAGACTAATATAACAACAGTTCTTGTGGACGTAGCCTCCATACAGGGGGTGAACCACATTAAATACTATGTAGTGTGTTGTTTGTGTGTTTATGTTTACTTATTTGCCTACTTTGAATGTCTGGATTCTCATTTATCAGCTGTATGTGATTGCTTTTATATGTATTCGCCATAGAGAAAAGATGGGAATAATATGTTAAGTTTTACATGAATAGATGAATGATGAATGCGCAATATTCTAAGTTGGTGGAAGTATCAGTTTATCGAATGACCACAAGTATATGTAGAGGTTTGATTGTGTAACTCTTTGAATACACCGAACTGGAGGTGCGCAGCCTCGTATATTTCGTTTGTTTGCATCCGTCCTAAAAGCTAATAATCTAAGGTAGTAGATGAATGGTTAAGTGTTAGAGTAAAACCCCATAATGGTTAAGTTTGGAAGAGGAAGCGTATAACCCCATTGCGCTGTCCTATTAATGGTATCCTGCTCGAACAACACAGCCCTTGGGTGCGCTGGTTGCACAGCGGTTAGTTTGTAGAAGTGTGGACCGCGACGCAGTCTATCGTCACGCAGTCCTTAGTTAGTAGTGCAGGTCTGATAGTGCACTGTGTAGTAGTCCTTTCCAAACAACTCATCACACCACTGTGGAAACTTGATTCCGCAGTGCCCCCATAGCTACACCTCGGGTGAGACCTCAGCCTGTTTGAAGGCTGTTTCCGAAAGGGCCGGTGAGAAGGGGTTTTGTTGGTTCCTTGAAACTGCGAAGAACCTGGGTCTACATTGGAAACCTCTAGATGAGTACTTAAGCCAAAAAATCTTAAACGAGTAAACTTAGATTGTTGAGATTGGATATCAAGGAACAAACTGTCAAGGGAATCGTTCA
Source organism: Larix kaempferi (assembly GCA_027924585.1). NCBI lineage: Eukaryota > Viridiplantae > Streptophyta > Pinopsida > Pinales > Pinaceae > Larix > Larix kaempferi. The sequence continues at coordinate 3,749,176 of BSBM01000852.1, forward strand.
TATTCCTGTATAAGGAAGCCATGACCAAGAAAAACGAGAAATTAGGAGGTGATGCGACACAGAGAAAAATGGTAGTAGAGAAAAAGGTGATGAACCAGGCATTTCAAAAATATCTTATAGAATTGAATGGATGTTTTCATGCATGTGGAGTTAATTTGAAGAGATGTGCATTCAAGACCGCGCGATTCGAAGAAGGTGATGGAGACGCCAAAACTAAATGCCAGAATTAATGAATTTGGGAAAAAGTACAACAAGGTGGAAATCCAATTCATTGCTTAATGCGATGAATGATGTTTCCCCAAAAGATAAAGTACGGATGAAACACAACATGGTTTCCACACAAAATGAGTGTCATATCCTTTTTAATGTCGAGCTGGTTGATAAGTGAAAAACATGCCAAATCTTTGGTTGTCATGGAAAGGGATGCGATGACAGTAAAGGTGATAAGGATTGGTGACAACGCAGTAAAAGTGACGTATGGAACAATCAGACACAAAAGGAAATCAATGGGAAAGAAAGTGAAAAACCAGTAAAATATTGAATTAGGTACCACGTAATTGGAACGATAGGATGATTGCATGAAGACTTGCGCAAGGAATGATTAAGTATTATGAAAGGAACATAAGATCAAGATACATAAGAAATATATCAACTATACAGGGGGAGCGCATCAAGGATGGTTATGAAAATAATGTACATATTGCAATATATCATTGTATAAATCTCAATGACAGAATAAATCATGGAGATAGGGGTAGTTATCCCTATAAGCAAGTGATTGAAGTCCAACGCAAACAATAGAAAGGAGAACCTATAATTTCACAGTAATGTAACCTCTTTGTCATTGATGTCAAAGGGGGATAAAAGGAATGAAATTGAGAAGCAAGAGCATGAAGGTGATAAGAAAAAACATGAAGTTGATCAGGAAGAAATAACATGAAGCTGATCATGAAGTATGCAGTAGAAAAGTTGATCATTAAAGAACATGAAGCTAACTCGAGGAAGAACATGAAACCAATCATTAAAGGAGCATGAAGCTAATAATAAAGAATGCAATAGTGCAATGAGAATGAGCATGAAGCATGCAATCTGTGCATAAGTAACATAAAACAGAAAAAGCATTGACAACATAATGCACATATGTCAAAGGTTCAAATTAGCAAATAACATAGGGGGAGTACTATGACAAGAACAAATGAAGCATACAATCTTCAGGAGATGATTATACACAACTTCATAAGGTGTTGACATCAATGGCAAAGGGGTATATTTTTGAACTTTGGTTGTCATTGATGTCAACTAATGTCGTTGATGTCAACTACTATCAAAGAGTATGTCAACCAATGTCAAAGAGGAATCAATATTCCTGTTCTAGTCTGAAAAGGTATATGGAAGCCACTTTGAAGAAGTATATGCACAAGCAAGATGAAGAAACACATGGATGTCAGTATGAAGAAGTATATCCATAAGTGAATCAAGTATGAAGAAGTATATTCAGAGGTACATCATGCATATCTAGTTTGAATAAGTACATAAGAAATACATGTAGTGCATGTGGTACATAGGTATCAAGTCCATCTAGTTCTAGTCCTTCAAGGTACAAGCTAAAGTGTTGGTTGGACAAAAGATTGAAGAGTGCACAAGTAATCCTAAGAGTTAATTGGACAAAGGTTAAAGTGTGCAAGCAAGTCAAAGAGTTGATTGGATAAGGTTTGGGTTTGCGGAAGTATCTTGGAACAAGAAATGGTTGAACATTTATGCAAGTCCTGAAAGTGCGCACGTCTCACCAATAAGAGAAATATTTCAGTTGTTGAAGTGTGCACAAGAACCAAGAAGGTTGTGGTGGTTGAATTTATTATATGCACAAATTCCATAAGCAATAGTACATCAAGGGCGCAAGACCACACCGCAAGGGTGAAATTACCACTAAGTCAAGGACCATGTATGTGCAAGTCCCACAAGAGAAAACACATCAGCAACACAAGACATGACAAGAGGTAGAAGCATAAACCATGGAGAAAAGAATAAGGAAAGCCACAACCAACTTGTGGACATACAATCCATGGAGTACATGTATAAATAGGAACCAAGTTGGAGATTTGAAGTAAACTTGATGGTAGTAGCTTGAAGAGGAAATTTGGAAGAAACAAATTTATAGTTTTCGGGGCATCAAGGGCTCGTGGAAACAAAACAACATTATCTAGAAAAGAGCCGAAGTGCGCACAAGAAGAGGAATGTAATAGCCAACAATGCGCATAATGATGTTGTGAATCTGTGACAGTTGCACAAAGAAAAAAAGGTAGAATATCAGAAGATGTGCAAGTGCGTGAGGACCAAATGAAAGTATCGCAAACAACACACATATAGTCACAAATGTTCTAAGACCAGAAGCACAAAGACAGATCTGAAGTATATTAGAAGATGCACGAAGTGAAGAAGTTTAACTGGTGCACAAGTATTGAGTTGAAGTGTACGAAGTAAAGAAGCCCATCAGATGCGCAAAGACAGAGTAACAACATAATCTAGGATACATGTCATGATGAGGTTGATCTGAGACAAGTGCATTAAACTGAAAGGATGAATCATATGATGCACAAAATGTCACAAATCCTTTGAATACTATTGCACCTAAACAAAATAGACACATCTCAAAAGGTGTGCAGTTCCATCTGATACTAGTGCACAAATTCAAAACAACAAGTTATCACTTGATACGTAGTATCGGTTGAGATTGCAGATGCACAGTGTCAATTGAAGAATGCAGTAGCGCAGTAGCATAATAGAATATAGAACCTTGGCGCAAACTACATAATTTGATGAAGCAACACACGATATATGAAGTGGGACGTTAGTTGAAGTGAAGTGTTGAGTGGAATGTGAAATAAAGTGATGTATGTAACAAAGTGACAACAATAATACAACATACATAATTTGCGCATAGTAGAACAAACATCAAAAGATATGAAGTGTGCGCGTATCAGAAGTACAACAAGGCAATATATTATTTTATTTATTTGGGTGGCAAGACAGGGAAAGGAGCAGGGGGTTGTATCCTCCTTCTTGTTGGTGTTGGAGAAATCAAGGAGTTCTAGCTTCCTTCAGATCAGTGCATGTAAAACTAGGGGGTCGGTGCCTCCTTCCAGTTTGTGCTGGTAAACACAGGAAGTCAGTGCTTCCTTGAATGTAATATTTTCATTATAAAAGAGCATTCCGTGGTTTTCTCCTGTTTGGGTTTCCACGCAAAAATTCCGTGTTCTGTGTTTTGGTGCATATAAGAATGAATGTTTTATTTATGATGGGTGCACAATTGAAGATCAAGTTTAAGTTCTGATTAATATGTTAAACAAGTAAAAACTGTTCATAACTGCGCTAATACTGGTTCACCCCCCCTCTTAGTATTAAATAGATTCCAACAAGAACTAGTATGCATCAAATGGAAGTGTTGAAAAACATAAGGCTTAGTTAGTTCCCAAAGTATTTTCTCAAGTTGAAAGGATTGACTATAATGAAACCTTTCCCCCCTCAACCAAAATGGATTCCATTTTCCTTCTTCTATCCCTTACTTCTTTATATAAGTAGGAGGTCCATCAAATGGATGTTATATATGCCTTCTTCCACGGGGATTTGCAATAATAATTTTACATGGAACAACCTCCTAGCTATGTTTAGGATGATCCAACTTTGTTTGTTTTCCTAGAAAATCTCTCTATGGTCTTAAGCAAAATCCTTGGGCTTGGTATGTTGCAATGGATAGATTTTTTATTGAAATCAATTTTCTAGATGTTTTTCTAAGCCCAATGTATATACCAAGAAAATAGATAACCATATCATAATAATTTTTTTTGTATGTTTATGTCCTTATTCTCACTGGGAGTGACCCCAAAATTTTAACCCATGTGAAATCCAACCATAAGAAGAAGTTTGAAATGACAGACTTAGGACATCTACATTATTTTCTTGGCTTCCAAGTCTTGTAAGACAAGGATGTAATTTTCCCTTCTTATACTAACTATGCATGTGATCTTCTTTGTTTCTTTCACATGAAATATAATAAACCAACCCCATTTTCCTTCTAGTCTAAAGTCAAACTTGTTGCCACCAATACTATACTTGAAGTAGATGCCGCTTTCTACCATCAGTTAGTTGATATCATGTTGTATTTGACTCATACCCATCCTGATATTTTCTTCGTTGTTGGTCTTTTTTCCTGGTATATGCAATTGCCCCATGAAATCCATTGGAAAGTAGCAAAAATTATACTTCAATATATTTGGGGTACAATTTAGTTTGGGATATAGTACATTTCAAAGGGGACTCCTTTATTGTTTGGTTTCATTGATTTTGATTAGGTTGGAAATCTTGATGATCAGAAGTCTACTACTAGTTATTTTTTTAGTGTTGGTTCCATACCTATCACTTTGGATGGTGAGAAGAAATTTTTTTTTGCTCTTTCTTTAGTAGAAGCAAAGTATGGATCTACAGTAATTGTAAGTCAATGAATTGTGGCTTCAACCGATCCTTTTAGAGTTTTGATCCCAGTAGAAACATTCAACTATCCTTTGGTGTGACAATCATAGTGCCTTGAATCTCACTAAAGATCCAATTCAACATTAGTGAAAAAAACATATTGAGATACACATATACTTCATAAAGAAATATTAGTTAGGATGACATTCTTGAAGTTCTCTATTTTTCTACAAATGATCAAGTTGCAAATTTTTTTACAAAGTGTCTTATAGAAATTATTTTTTCCAAATTTTGGTCTACGTTAAGAGCTCAAGAATTTGTTAGTAAGGGGGGATAGGATCTAATGCATCCTTCATTCTCCTATTGCGTAACATTTGTAATCCTTCAATCCTATCCTTAGTTGTTATTAATTGGGATGTTATTATATTTAGATAGTTAAGAGTTAGTTGATATCAACTTGGTCTAATGTGTCTTTAGTTAAAGTGCATTTATTTAGTATGCATTTGTACTTATGTAATTCGATGTTCATGATATGTTATAGACATATAGTTATTTAACAGTTCATCTTATCCTTGATACTAACAACTATATTGATTCATGGATTAGCACCTGATTGGTGCATATATCCATATAAACAAGATGGATGGTCATTTACTAATGATTGATTGTGAGAAACTCATATGTAAAATATTCTCCTTTTGCATTAATATATAGCTTGAAGTGGTTGTGTTGGTTGGGGCCATGGACCATTTCCCTCTCTGAGGGTTTTAACCAAATAATACATTGAAGTGCCAATCTTTGATATGTTTGTGTGAGTGGTTATTTAATGTTTTTGACATGTGAGGAAATACCTTGTTTTGTCGAACACTAGACCTCATATGGATGCTTGCATGGAATTCTAACTTGGAGCATTGGAGATATTCAGACAACTTGGTGACATTATACATGCTAGCCACATGGAAAGGTTGCTTTCTCGAAGGATGATCTACATTAGAGGAGGATAATTTGGATTTTATGAGGGCATTAAGACTTAGACAACATGGGGTTACATGGAGGATTTTACTTCAATTATGTTATCTTGGATTGAGGGAGTGGACATGTAGGTGGATGGACTTAGATGGCACATTGACTTGGAGAGGCATTGGAGGATTGGAGACCTTGGAGGAGGAGCACTCAAAATTTGACGAGGAGAACTAATTTCATGGAGCCTTGGTTTTGGATCATCATTATCTTGGATATTAACATGTGTCACATGTAGGAGTGATTCAAATGTATGGGCCTACTTGTTTGCAGTATATTGATTGTAGGGGTTTAGGCCCACTTTTGTAATGTTGTCCTTCCTTACCCCTCATATATATATAGAGGAAGGAGATAATCCCTTTATTTAATCCATCATCATATTGTATTTAAATATGTGAGGAGAAGATCACTTTAGCCTCTCTCTCCCTCTCTTGGATATTTTTCTTCCACTTTATCTCTCTTGTCTTAAGGCATTAGAATTTATTGAACAATATTGAAGTCTAAGGTTAGGGTTTCTACTTTAAGGAGGCAAGGATTTAGGGTTTGGTGATAAAACATAGGGTTGTACTTGTTACTGAATATGAGAGATGAGATGCCTTGCTTGGATACCTGATACCTAACATATCATCCAAGTGCTCATGTATACTCACCACTAAATATACCTGACCTCAATACTTGTTAGAGAATGTTTCCCCCAAAAACAATCATGTGGATTCAAATATATATACCCAATTATATCCACAAAATCATACACATGGATGAAAAAGGTCAAATGTGGATTTGGAAGGATAACTTCTACCAGATATATACAAGATGAAAAATTGTAGTCATAGCTCACTCCTCATAAGGTGGATTAGAATCATCAAATAGAAGTTGGAGGTATTTGTTTTCCCATAAATTACAACTACCCATATACTTGTTCTCACAATCTTCCTCTAAATCATACCAAGCATATTGTTCTTGGTTATACTCTTCCATGATGAAATGATATATGGAACCTAATATAGGCCTCCTCCCATTTACATAATGTCTTTTTAATTGAATCCTCCATCTCTTTTTGATACATGTTAAGTATATTTGGTAGTTCTTGTATGATTATATTCTTTTCCTCCCATGCCATGTTCCTTAACACTTCCATTCTTCAGTTTCATGAGAGATCGATGGTAGAAATATGAAAGGAGTGTAATATATAGGATATTGATCGGAAATATATTATATAAAATCCCCCAAAATTCTCTATCGAATAGTGCTAATCTGGATACAATCTAAGCACTTTACCAAAAGTTATCTCCTTTGCAATACCCACATTTTTCACCAAAAATCCCTAAAAAAGAGAAAATTTCAACAAAAATATCTCCTTTGCATGAAATCTAATTTTACTGATGTTTTTTATGAAGTCACATATTTTTTTGATTAAAAAATAGACATGCAATTATTTCTAGAAATTATGTATAAAAATACTCGAAAACAAATTGAGTGTTGAGGCTCCAAATATGGAAAAAAATAAGTAATATTTTGTCCAACTATGCCATGTAATGTGATTTGTTACCAATTGTTAAGTATCTTAGAGATGAAAATGATATTACATACAAGTTATCCAAGAAAAAGATAGAAATCCCCTATACTTTATCAATATCAAAACCTTACAATTGATCCTTTGATGGAATGAATCCACTCCTATTCACTTGAATCCTAAGGTTAGGAAACCTATGAATGAGCTAAGCTAAAAATACTATATTATTCAACCCCCTCATAAGGGAGGATTCCATCATTACTTATAGCTAACAAGATAATTCCAACAATAACAATCTTCTAACTAGCCATTCGACCTTCTTCAACGAGGTTTGATTATATTTATTCAATACTAATTACCATAGTGGGCCTCATTTAATAATAACAAATGTAGTGGATCTAGTCCACCTTACATTGAAAGGAATCCTCTACTATTACTCTAATGAGTGATTCATACCCCGCCCATTACATCCCTAGGGAGGATCATAACAATTCCTACCATAAAATGGTTAATTCTAAGTTGTTACGCTACCTTAAGGGTTTTGATATTAATAAAATAAAGGTGATTTCTATATTATTCTTGGATAACTGGTATGTAATATCACTTTCAGATATAAGGTACTTAACAATGAAATTAATGGATAGAGGGTCTCTAAAAAATATGAATAATTTGCTCAGAGCACATTTCGAGAGAGATATTCTTTCTTGTTTAAATCATCCTTTCCTACTGACATTGTATTCTCATTTAGATATAAATAAGTTCTCATGCTTGGTCATGGATTTTTATAGTGGAGGGTATCTTCATTTATTTTAACAATAACAATGTGGGAAACACTTTTCCAAAGTTGATTCATGATAATTGAGGTTGTTAGCCTTTATACAAATATAAAGTACCTTTAATTTTACCGATAATTCTAGGGTTTATATATAGATCACTTCCAAATTTGTATTTTTTCTTGTTATGGTCCTAGAGCCTAATTGTCAGTTGTACTTTCAAATCTACATGAGTCTGAATTCCTAAGCTTCTAATGTTGATCAAAATCTACATTCTCATTAAGATTGTTTGAATGAATTTAAGTATGAATTGGGTTATAATTTTGTTTGCTTTCCTTTATTATATCCCTATGTAGTAGAAATTATACTTTCCTTGGAGTATCTGCATATGCTAGGAATAATATATAGATACCTCAAGCCTAAAAATATTATAGTGATAGGGGATGTGCACATTATGCTTTTAAGATTTTGATTTATCATTGAGGTGTGTTTTTAGTCCTACTGTTGTAAAGTCAACATCTCTTGGTATCTATCCTTCATGAAGAGCCCTTGTTTATTGAATTCAACCTTATTGCATAAAGCCTTCATTCATGAACCCAATTTATATGTATTTTGATTGTTTCATACCTCATTCTTTTAAATCAAAGACCCAATGAAAACACAAAATCCAAATAATGAGATGGTAAATCATGCAATCTCCTCAAGATGCATACATTGGAATAAGCTCAACAATTAAGGAGCAATTATCAATTGAAACAACAAATAATAAACTCATTATCACCTAGGTTATTTTTTTAGTACAAGGTAGCCATATTGATAACCAGTTCCACAAAATCAAGGAGGTTAAAACAATGGTGAGCAACTAGGGTGGATCTAAAATTGTTTCAATGAGTCCATGAATGGAATTTCACTAGGAATGAAAAATGGAAATTTAGTGATGGCATTTTCCCAACATCATTTGGACCTAGCCCAGGATGGGCCAGGACAATACTCCTATTATGATCGTTAAAGTTTCCTAGGTTATGTATAAATTTAATATCTATACAATAATGTTTGAAATCAGATTATTGTCGATGCTAGTCTACTCTTTTGTTTCATCTCCAACCAATAAACCTTTCACCAGTAACAATTTGTTGGGGCCTCAACACACCCCAAGTTAATTGACTCGGGGACCCACATTTTAAGTTTTTAAAATAAAATATTTTAGTCCAAGTGTTGTTTTTTAAGTCTTCATTCTCTTTGTTTTAATAGATGATTACATTCTACTGACTCATATTAAATTTTCCTTATGCATATTTGGTTTTGTGGTTTTAATGTGTGATCATAAATGCATGCTCCAATTGAATTATAATATTTTTATTTGTCACATACTTTTTCTTTCTTGCATTTGTTACATTGTATGCATCTTATTTCGGTCATTTTACCTCTTGGATTGAATTGGATCAGATCTATGTAATAGCATGTGCAACATTATTGTTAGAAAAATAGGATCGCAGAGCAATAACAATAAACAATATGAAAATATAAATCACATAAACACAATACAAGAGAGACACCAATATAACGTGGTTCACCCAAGATGAGCTACGTCCACACAGAAATTGCCAGTCCTTATTTTTATACAATCCAACAAAATGAAGGGATACAACCAGCAACACATCGACTACAATTTTCTCTTCACTCTCTCACAATCTCTCTTACCCAATCAGAGATATATTTACAATGCTACCAATACCCAACCGTATTACAATGCCTTCATTTTAAAGAGGGATTAACATGGAAAAATACTATGGAACACCCAATACCATGGACCTGTAAATCACCCATTATTGACCAAGTCATGACTATGAAATTACAACATTCTACAAGGCATTTTTTTTGAAAATTTCACTATGGGGGCATTTCCCTCGAATCCCTGCTAGGGGGGGATCCTAAAATGTAGTCTTCGCCACCCCTTGACCCCCTATGGAAACTGTATTGGGGTGGAAAGCCCCCCCAAAATCTCCATCATGGGATGGGATCCAGACACGGCTGAAACATGACCTCCGAATAAGGAAGATCAGGCTCCACAACCAACAATACCCCACTTGGAGATTGATCACAACAACTCCACTGCTGCTACACTTGCTGGACTATGCTATGAAATTTGAACCTGACTAATTTCTCATCTTCACCTTCATGCTTGAAGGCCAACTGAAACCGAGCAGAAAATCAATTTATCTCTGGTTACTACCTTTGTCAACATGTCTGTAGGATTCTGGCTAGTGTGTATCTTTTCCAGCTTCAACAGTTCATCTTCCAGAACAGATCGTATGAAATGGTACTTGAGATGTATATGTTAAGTATTATAATGGAAGGATAAGCTATTTTCAAGATGAATGGAACTCTGGATGTCACTATACAACCTGCTATTCTCTTGCTTCTTGCCCAATTCCTCCATGAACCTCTGTAACCAAATCATCTCTTTAGTAGCCTTTGTAGCAACGACATACTCTGCTTCTGTTGTTGAAAGTGCAACAAAATTTTTCATCTTTGAAATCCAAACTGTTGTTCCACCTATAGTAAAGACATACCCTGTGGTGCTCCTGCTGCTATCTTTATCACCTGCCATATCTCCATCGACATATCCCTGTAGAACAATGTATGAACCTCCAAAACATAATGCATGAGTAGTAGTACCTCTCAAATACCTGAGAACCCACTGTACTGCCTTCCAATGTTCTTTACCTGGATTGTTCATATACCTGCTCACAACTCCCACTGCATGTGCAATATTTGGTCTTGTGCACACCATGGCATACATCAAGCTGCCAACTAGTGCTGATAAATAGGGAACCCTTGACATGCAATCTATCTCTTCCTGTGTCTTGGGACACATCTCTTTACTTAGTTTTAAATGGATGGACAAAGGTGTACTAATTGGTTTTTCATTCTGCATTCTAAACCTATCCAACACCTTTTGTATGTAGTCACCGCGAGACAATGTCAATTTGTGATTTTTTTCGTCTCTTGTTATTCTCATACTAATGATTTGCTTTGTAGCACCCAAATCCTTCATTGCAAATGAATTAGATAACTTCCTTTTGAGCACATTTATATCCTGCATGTTAGACCCTGCAACAACCATGTCATCCACATATAATAACAAGATAATATATCTTCCATTATCTATCCTCTTGAAATAAATACAGTGGTAAAAATTACATCTACTATAACCTTGTTCTGTCATAAACCTGTCAAATTTAAAATACCACTGCCTTGCAGCTTGCTTCAGGCCATACAAGATCTTATTCAACCTGCACACCATATTCTCCTTCCCTTTGACCTCATACCCCTATGGTTGCTGCATATAAATATATTCCTCCAAATCCCCGTGGAGAAAGGCTGTATTTACATCTAAATGTTCAAGATGCAAATGTTCTAGCACCACTAGAATTAAAATAGTTCTGATTGAATTCATTTTAACAACAAGAGAAAATATTTCATCACAATCTATACCGTTATTCTGTGCAAACCCATTTACAACAAGTCTGGCCTTGTATCGCTTCTTTCCTCCATCTTCTTCCTTCAACCTGTAAACTCATTTATTCTGCAATTCTATTTTACTAGCAGGGAACTGAACCAAATCCCAAGTTTGGTTTCTTACCAATGAGTCCATCTCCTCATTCATGCCTTACTCCCACTTCTTTCTAGTTTCCACCTGCATTGCTTCTTCATAACATTCTGGTTCACGAGAATCAATCATCAATAGATAATACAATGAATGAGATAATCATTCAAGGGTCTACTTAACGTGGTAGATATTCTAATACTTGTAGGAGTTTGAGGTACCTACTACTGTTCTTGATTTTTTGACACCTTTGGAACTTCATTTTCTTTGATTTCATCAAGCACCGTGTACTCTGTGTTTTCCTTTTCCCGTTTCTTTCCCTGCAACTGATCTTTATACATGACCTTTTCATTGAATACCACATCTCTACTCCTAATGATTTTGTTATTTTTTGTGAAAATGCTCACAGTAGATCCAATAGATGATGTAAACCTCACAATGAAAGAATTTAGGAATAATAGAATAAGAATAGAGTAGTAGAACACAGATCCAAAGGAGCTCAGATAGAGGTAGAATAATTACACCTGTTACATTAATCTGAATACTAAAACAGTAAATATACAATGCTCAGGATTTGAATACATTGGGCGTGATTCGAATTAGCCTGCATGGATAGATACAAAATTAGTGGAGTGTCATCAAGCACAACTAGAAGTCTATCTCATCATTGGTGGAGTCATCAATGCACAAGTAATTGTCAACCATCAGTCAAACTGAGTCTAACTGAGTGTGGTAGGTGTAACTGGCACATGGAGGCACTAACTTAATGAAGGAGGCTCAGTGGAGGGCGCATGAGGAGCTATCTAGAGTCAGAATGGAAAGTCAAGTCTCATCGGAGGTCCATCGGAGTGACACAGTCAGTTGAGAGTCAGCCTAGCCTTAAATCAAGGAAAGAACTGATGATAACTCAACTAACTGAGGTACAACAAGAGTGGTAGGTGAGAAAAGGCACCCTTCTCACGTGGTGGGTGAGAAGTGGGTGCATCACTAGCTAGGAGGGCTCAATCTGAGTGGAAATAAGCTCCCGAGTGCTGGAAGACTAGGGACTAGGTGCTGGAGGTGTCAACCTGATGACTGGGAAACATGCAGATGCATGCAAGATTGATAATGAAAATAACTGAAATGCTGGTAGGACTAGGATGGAGTATAGAAATATCCTAACACGCCCCCTTAATCCATCCCGGGCCCTGGTAACTAGGACCAAAGGTCACCCATACAATCAAAATAAATGATAAAAAAAAGAACTGTCCATAAACTGAGGAAATGGGGAAAACCTCATGGGAAAAATACCCCCCCTCAAAAGAACAGCAATAGCTCAAAGAACCATCATACTAAGCATAAAAGAAAGAAGCTTTCATCAGTGAAAAATTTTGCAAAAAACTTGGCAAGCTAATCCCCTGTAGGATGTCAAAACAGGTGCTAGACCTGGATCTGGTCTTCTGATCTGGATTCCACTGTGTAGAGGATGTGTTGGATGAAGCAAGTCTTTCAGGAATTCTTTCTGCAACTGGAGCGAATGGATCATGAGGAGTCTTCCCAAGGGATGGAATAGAGAACCCTATCATCATGTTGCATATCTCATGGAGAGGTAGATGGCATAATGCAAGGTTGGCATGATGTTGAAGTCTGGTAGTTTTGTGATCAAATGAATCCTCAACTGTGTTCTCAGTAGGTGCAAGGACTGTGTGAGCCCATATTGGCCTTGGCTCTGGATTGAGAACATGTGTTGGTTCTAGATCTGAATGTTCTTGAACTTTTATCTCAACATCAAGATCTTCATCTTCATTAGAAGAAGAGTCACTTGAATCTTCATCAGATTCTGATGGAGTAGGAAGAGAGAAGGGCATAAAATGAGAGAACTCATATGCCTTGGAGGCATGATTTGCAAACCCTTTCGCTATAGTATTCCAAGAAGAGATTTTTGTGATCTCAACTGTGTCGGGACCAAAAGTCACCTCCTTAGGTGATCCGGTGTGAGTCATCTGATATACAGAAAAAAGGTTTGTTGTCAAGGAGGGAACAAATGGAAAATTCTTGAACTTTCCATGCTCCATATGTATTGTACCCAATCCTTTGGCATAAATATGAGAGTTGTCTCCCATGTGAATAGTAGGCCCATTTTTGAGATCTAAAGAGGAGAAAGATTCTTTAGAGGCAACCATGTTGTTGGAGGCTCTAGAATCTATGAGGAGGGATTTTGATTTTGAAAAACCAGCCATCAATGCATGGCAATCCTCATGACCATCAGATCCACTTCCAGAATCAAACATCTTTGCATCTTTTGGAATAGTAATTTTGTTATGTTCAAGAAGCTTGGTTAGCAGGTGTATTTTCTTGTGCATGCAAGCTTTCTCAGAATGGTATCCTCTCTTGCAGTAGGGACATTCAGATCTCTTATGTTTTTCCTTCTTGGGGATGGAGGCTCTTTTTGATGGAATTGACTTACCATTCAGCTTGGATTTAGATGGCTTCTTGTCTTTTTGTCTCCCTTTCACATTCGTCCCACTTGCTTCTCCAGCTAGAAGAGATTGAGATTTGGAGGCCTTGATGGCACCCATTTGAATCAATTTTTCCTCTTCTTGAATGAGAGCTTCAGTGAAGTTTTCTAAGGTTGGAAACTTCCATCCAAGGATTGACATTCATCCAGAATGGAAGGTAGATACAAAGAAAAAAAACTGAGATCCTAGTTTTCTTAGAATGGAGAGCACCAATTGTTCATCAATTTTAGTGATGCCACAATGCTTGCATTGCAAAACCAAGTTCTTAAATTTTGAGAAGAATTCTTGAATTCTCTCAAAATTGCTAGGTTGTAGGGCAACCAATTCATTATCGAGAATGTGTCCTCTTAGCCCATCTTGTTTGCCAAAAAGACTCTCAAATTTTGTCCATAACTCATTTGGAGACTTCAATCCTTTAACATGAAACAATATATCTTTAGACATATGAAGGCATATGAAACCAAAAGCTTCATCCATTTTATTTAGATGCTTGGTTCTCTCCACAACTGTATGTGGTATGGGATCTTTTTCAAAAACCAATCTAGATAGTCCTCTATTACACAAGTGTAATTTCATCTCAATCTTCCATTGAAAGTAATTGAAGGGAGTGAGGATTATAGGAGAGGAAAGAGCATTCTAATTGCTCATCTTGACTGCTGGAACGAGTGCAAAAGTGAAACTACTGATGCGAATCCTGGAACTTCGAAATACCTGCAAAAAACTCTCAAGAATGGAGGTAGAATATACTCTCAAATGGCTCTGATACCATGTGAAAATGCTCATAGTAGATCCAAGAGATGATGTAAACCTCACAATGAAATAATTTAGGAATAATAGAAGAAGAATAGAGCAGTAGAACATAGATCCAAAGGAGATCAGATAGAGGCAAAATAATTACACATGTTACATTAATCTGAATAGTAAAACAGTAAATATACAATGCTCAGGATTTGAATACACTGGGTGTGATTCGAATTAGCATGCATGGATAGATCCAAAATCAATGGAGTGTCATCAAGCACAACTAGAAGTCTATCTCATCATCGGTGGAGTCATCAATACACAAGTAACTGTCAACCATCAGTCAAACTGAGTCTAACTGAGTGTGGTAGGTGTAACTGGCACATGGAGGCACTAACTGAATGAAGGAGGCTCAGTGGAGGGCGCATGAGGATCTATCTGGAGTTAGAATGGGAAGTCAAGTCTCATCGGAGGTCCATCAGAATGATACAATTAGTTGAGAGTCAGTCTAGCCTTAAATCAAGGAAAGAACTGATGATAACTCAACTAACTGAGGTACAACAGGAGTGGTAGGTGAGAAAAGGCACCCTTCTCAAGTGGTGGGTGAGAAGTGGGTGCATCACTAGCTAGGAGGGCTCAATCTGAGTGGAAATAAGCTCCTGAGTGCTGGAAGACTAGGGACTAGGTGTTGGAGGTGTCAACTTGATGACTGGGCAGCATGCGGATGCATGTAATGCATGCAAGACTGATAATGAAAATAACTAAAATGCTGGTAGGACTAGGATGGAGTATAGAAATATCCTAACAATTTTCATAATACAATAAGCGATAACCAAAATCATCAACTCCGTATCCAATAAATTAGGTACATTTATTGGATTTATCCTCAAGCTTTGTTCTATTTTCTTTATCAATATGGACAAATGCTTCACAACCAAAAGTTCTCAGAAAAGAGTAGTTTACCTTTTTACCTATCCATGACTCCTATGGAATACCACCATCCAAAGCACTTGAAGGCCCTCTGTTTATTAAGTAAACAACAATATCTACAGCATCTGTGCAAAACTGTAAGGGAAACCCTGCATGCAATCTCATACACCTTGCACTCTCCATGATTGTTCTATTCATCCTTTCTGACACATCATTTTCTTGTGGTGTTCATGGTACTGTCTTCTCTCTACGAGTCCCATGGTATGAACAATAACTATCAAAATCCTTTCCGTAGTATTCACCTCCATTATCATATCTGAGACACTTCAACCTTTTTCCTGTCTCATTCTCAACCAAAGCTTTCCATTTCTTAAAAGTAGCAAACACATTAGATTTTTTTTTAATGCAATAAATCCACGTTTTTCTAGTTGCATCATCAATAAAAGTAACATAATAACGAGAGCCACCAAGAGATTGTACTTGAGCCGGTCCCCATACATCTATATGTGTACAAGCTCTAACTTTTCACTCTTCTTCTGTTTCCCAGCCTTGAGAAATCTGACTCTCTTTTGTTTTCCAAAAATATAGTTCTCACAGAATTCCAAACTTACCTGCTTCAGATCTGGCACCAAATTCCTTGAGTGGATAATCTGCATCCCCTTCTCACTCATGTGGCCAAGCCTATGATGCCACAATGTTGTATATGTTCCCGTGGAAGCTAAAGAGATGGAACCATCAGTATTATGCAGACATAAATACAACGTACCAATCCTGTCTCCTTTTGTTATCACCATTGATTCTTTAGTGATATTCCACCACATTCTCCAAATGTCTATAAACAACGACCATCTACCAACTTACCTGTTGATATTAGATTTCTTTTCATAGAATGAATATTCCTTACATATTTCAACAACCATTCACCATTCTTTTAATTTATCCATACCTTACTCATTCCAACAATTTTATATGGTTCATCATCACCCAATAAAACATGTCCAAAATTGCCTGGAACATTATCATGAAATAATTTCCTATGGGGTGTAGCATGACATGAAGCCCCTAAATCCACTACCCAATAATCACTAGTATTATCTAATGCAAGATTCAAAGCATCTTGTAACACATCACTTGCTACATGTTCTTCCTGAGTAGTCTCGTGCTGTCCATCTCCTTTCTTTTTTAGAGATCTGCAGTATTTCTTCAGATGTCCTTTCTTTCCATAGTTCTAGCACTCTATCTTTCCCAATATGGACTTGGATCCGCCCTTCCTGGACTTGCTGCGATTACCTAGGATATTTTCTCTCTCCCTTTGTCTTCCCTTGCCCTCCATGGTCAATGCATTACCTAATGCCTCACCTGTGATTTTCCTTCGCATTCCCTCACTAAGAATAACACCAACAACATCATCAAATTTCAAAGTGTTTGAACCAGAGAAAAATTTACTTACAACCATGACCAAGCCATTCCATATATTTGGAAATGAACACAAGATTAGAAGATCCCTAACCTCATCATCAAAGTTCAATTTTACAGAACTTAGCTGATTTGTAATCATATTAAATTCATTTAAATGATCAACAACGAATCCACCTTCTGACATATTCATATTAAATAAATGCTTCATTAGAAATACCTTGTTGGAGGCCCAGGTTTTGTCATACATCTTACCCAATGTGCTCATTAGACCCTCCCTTGTATTTTATTTGAAATATTGAAAGCCACCGACGAAGCCAGGCACAACCGTATTGTTCCCAATTCCTTTCTATCAAGAACCTCCCATTCTTCGTCCTTCATAGTCGCTAGTTGTTTTGCTTTTCCTCCCAACGATAGGAATAGAACCTTCTGGTATAGATAGCCCTCCATTTGCATCTTCCATAACTGGTAGTTTTGGCCATTAAATTTCTTGACCTTAAACTTTCCTTCTTCCGCCATTGCTCCTACTCGAACCAGGAACCCTTCTTTCTTGTGAGTTTATCTGCCAAATAGACCTTTGGATCTGATACCAATTGTTAGAAAAAATAGGATTGCATAGCAACAACAATAAACAATATGCAAATATAAATCACATAAAACAAATTACAAGAGAGACACCAATATAACATGGTTCACCCAAGATAGGCTATGCCCACATAGAAATTGTCAGTCCTTATTATTATACCATAAAGCAAAATGAAGGGATACAACTCGCAGCACATCCGTTGCAATTTCCTCTTCACTCTCTCACAGTCTCTCTTACACAATCATAGAGATATTTACAATGCTACAATACCCAGCCGTATTACAATGCCTTCCTTTTAAAGAGCGAATACCATGGGAAAAAAAACATATAGTGATTTTGAGACATGCAATTTTGTGATTTAACCGCCGCTGGTGGAACACCCAATACCACGGGCCCATAAATCACCCATTATTGACCAAGTCATGACTATGAAATTACAACATTTTACAAGGCATTTTTTCCAAAATTTTCTCTATTGGGGGCAAGCCCCTCCAAACCCCTGGACCCCCCATGGCGACTATTTTGGGGGGGAAATCCCCTACAAACCCCCCCATCATGGGCTGGGTTTCAGACACGGCTGAAACACGGTCTGTGAATAAGGAAGATCATGATCCACAACCAACATTGGTTGGAACTTAAGTTCCTGGTTAGGACTGGAAAAATTCGTCCCTAGCCCTAGGCATTCATGCTAAGGGTAGTGTCTGTGTTTTTGTTTTTTATGTGTTTTTTATTTTTTATTTTTATTTTTGAGTATTATGTAGGTATGTAGATATAAAATGGATTTATCTAATCTATAGAAGTAAAGAAAAAAGAAATGATGAAACTATGCCGTGGCAGAGAGACCTACCTGGAAACATGTCTGCTTCTGCTTTCTCTCCTCCAGCTATGAACTTACTTAGCATTAGAAAAAAACAACTAATTAATATTTTAAATTTCCTTGTGGTTTGGAGTGCCTCCCCGACAACAACACCAAAAAGTGATAGGCTTTATCAATCAACAATAATACTACATCATGTTGGGACAAGACGTCAACAATAATGCCGAACCTTAAGCTTTTTATTTAATTATTGACCCAGGGATCCATACATGTTAGGATATTCCTATACTCCATCCTAGTCCTCCTAGTATTTATGTCATTTTCATTTTCAGTCATGCATGCAAAATTAGGGTTTGCATGCATCCTAGTCATCAGTTCCAGCACCTAGCCCTCAACAAACTAGCCCTCGGAGCTTCTTTCAGATCAATTTCATCTCTCCTAGAGCTTAGTGCGCCCTCCTTTCACCTACTGCATGAGAATGGCGCCTTTCTTCACCTACCAGTCCAGTTTAGTTTAGTTATCTTCAGTTCCTTCCTTGATTTAAGGATTAACTGACTCCTAACTAACCTTACCACTCCGATGGACCTCCAGTGTGACTAGACAACCTGTTCTGACTCCAGTTAGCTCTATCTGTGCCATCCACTAAGTCTCCTTCACTTCATTAGTGCTTCCATGTGCCAGTTACACCAACCACACTCAGTTAGACTCAGTTTTGACTCTCGGTTGACCATTACTTATGCATTGATGACTTCACTGATGAGAAGGTGGACTCCTAGTTATTCATTGATGAATCTCCACTGATTATGGATCTGTGCATGAAGGCCAATTCGAATTCCACCTAGTGAATTCGAATCCTCATACTCAACATTGTATATTTACCAGTTTATTATTCTGTTTAATGTAACATGTGTAATTATTTTGCCTCAATCAGAGTTTCTTTGGATCTAAGTTCTATTGCTTGTCTCTTATTCTATTATTCCTAAATTCTTTCATTGTGAGGTTTACATCATCTCTTTGGATCTTATGTGGTCAATTTCACATGGTATCAGAGCCATTTGAGAGTATATTCTACCTCCATTCTTGAGAGTTTTTTGCAGGTATTTCGAAGTTCCAGCAGTTGCAGCAGCAGATTCAACAGTTTCTATTTGCACTTGTTCAAGCAGTCAAGATGAGCAATTTGAATGCTTATCCTCCTTCTCCTTCTCCTATAATCCTAAATCCTTTCAATTATTTCGAATGGAAGAGTAATAATAAAATCCACTTGAAGTCGAAAAGGTTCTCTAGAATTGTTGAGGAAAGAGATGCCATACCACATCAAACTGTAGAGAGAATCAAGCATCTAAACAAAATGGATGAAGCCTTTGGATGTATTTGCCTTCATATGTCTGAAGATCTGTTGTTTCATGTTGAAGGAATGAAGTCTCCTAATGAGTTATGGACAAAATTGGAGAGTCTCTTTGGTAAACAAGATGGGCTAAGAGGCCACATTCTCGAAAATGTATTGGTTTCCCTTCAACCTAGCAATTTCGAGAGCATCCAAGAATTCTTCTCAAAATTTCACAATTTGAATTTACAATGCAAGCACTGTGGCATCACTAAAAGTGATGAGCAATTGGTACTCTCTGTATTGAGCAAACTTGGATCTCAATTTTATGTCTTTGTATCTACCTTCCATTCTGTTCGAATGTCAATCCCTGGATGGAAGTTTCCCACTTTACAAGACTTTGATACAGCACTCACTCAAGAAGAGGGAAAATTGATTCAAATGGGGGCCATCAAAACCTCCAAAGATCTAGCTCTTTTAGCTGGTGAAGCAAGTGGAGCAAATGCAAAAGGGAGGCAAAAAGACAAAGGCAAGAAACCTTCAAGATCCAAGAAAGACAAACAAAAGAGACCAAATTGTACCTACTGCAAGAGAGGAAACCATCCTGAGAATGCTTGCATGCACAAGAAGATTGATCTTCTAACCAAGCTTCTTGAACAAAACCAAATTGTTGTTCCAAAAGAAGCAAAGATGTCTGATTCTGGAAGTGGATTTGATGATTGTCATGCATTGATGGCTGGTTTTTCAAAGACAAAATCCCTCCTCATAGATTCTGGAGCCTCCAACCACATGATTGCATTTGAAGAATCCTTCTCCTCTTTGGATCTCCAAGATGGGCCTACCATTCACGTGGGAGACAACTCTCAGATTTCTGCCAAAGGATTGGGAACAATTCATATGGAGCATGGTAAGTTCAAAAATGTCTTATTTGTTCCTTCTCTTACAGCTAATTTGTTGTCATTTTATCAAATGACTCATACAGGATCACCAAAACAAGTAATTTTTGGTCCAAACACAATAGAGATTACAGAAATATCCACTGGAAAGGTTATAGCGAATGGGATTGCTAATCATGCCTCAAAGGCATATGAGTTCTCACACTTCATGCCTTTCTCTCCAACTATTCCTTCAGATTCCGATGAAGATCACAGTGACTCCTCTTCTAATGAAGAAGAAGATCAAGATTTTGATGTTGAGATCATGGTTCAAGAAGATTCAGATCCAGAACCAACACCTATTCTCAGTCTAGATTCAAGGTCAATATGTTCTCACACAATCCTTGCTACTACTGAGAACACAGTTGATGATTTATCTGTTCACAGAACTACTAGACTTCAGCATCATGCCAACCTTGCATTATGCCATCCACCTCTCCATGAGAGATGCAGCATGATGATGGGGTTCTCTCTTCCATCTTTTGGGAAGACTCCTCATGTTCCATTCACTCCAGATACAGAAAGAGTTCCTGAAAGACTTGCTTCCTCCAACACATTCTCCACACAGTGGGAGACCTTCCTACAGGGGATAAACTTGCCAAGTATTTTGCAAAAGTTTTCACTGATGAAAGCTTCTTTCTTTTCTGTATAGTATGATGGTTCTTTGATTTATTCACTGTTCTTTTGAGGGGGGTAATTTTTCCCATGAGGTTTTCCCCATTTCCTCAGTTTATGGACAGTTCTTTATTTTTCTATCATTTCATTTTGATTGTATGGGTGACCTTTGGTCCTAGTTACCAGGGCCCAGGATGGATTAAGGGGGGGTGTTAGGATATTCTTATACTCAATCCTAGTCCTCCTAGCATTTCTGTTATTTTCATTTTCAGTTATGCATGCAAAATTAGGGTTTGCATGCATCCTAGTCATCAGTTCCAGCACCTAGCCCTCAGCAAACTAGCCCCCGGAGCTTCTTTCAGATCAGTTTCAGCTCTCCTAGAGCTTAGTGCGCCCTCCTTTCACCTATTGCATGAGAAGGGTGCCTTTCTTCACCTACCAGTCTAGTTTAGTTCAGTTATCTTCAGTTCCTTCCTTGATTTAAGGATTAACTGACTCCTAACTGACCTTACCACTCCGATGGACCTCCAGTGTGACTAGACAGCTTGTTCTGACTCCAGTTAGCTCTATCTGCACCATCCACTGAGCCTCCTTCACTAAATTAGTGCTTCCATGTGCCAGTTACACCAACCACACTCAGTTAGACTCAGTTTTGACTCCCAGTTGACCATTACTTGTGCATTGATGAATTCACTGATGAGAAGGTGGACTCCTAGTTATGCATTGATGACTCTCCACTGATTATGGATATGTGCATGAAGGCCAATTCGAATTCCACCTAGTGAATTCGAATCCTCATACTCAACATTGTATATTTACCAGTTTATTATTTTGTTTAATGTAACATGTGTAATTATTCTGCCTCAATCAGAGTTTCTTTGGATCTAAGTTCTATTGCTTGTCTCTTCTTCTATTATTCCTAAATTCTTTCATTGTGAGGTTTACATCATCTCTTTGGATCTTATGTGGGAAATTTCACAGTACAAACTTATGAGGGTCCTGCCCAATATGTGCAACTACAAGAAGACTAACTATGCCTAGTAGTATGTCACTTTTAATCTCATAAACAAAAATATTCAAATTGTTGATACAAGGAAAAGGAAAAATTCATTCTATTCTAGGAGTTGCAAGAAACATGGACCCTTTTAATTTAACTAGGCACATATTCCCTTATTAGTGATTTCAGAGACATTCATTAAGAAGTTATCCCTTTAGCTTTAGGAAATCCTTTTGCACAACCTCCCAATTACCTTACCACCAGATCACGCGATATAGGCATTCAATGTACATGAATTCTATGTAAGTAGTGACACAGATAGATAATCGATGCATAACCACGTTTAGGTGACAATATCCCATGTGTAATAGAAATGAAAATTCTAATTGAAATTTAATATAAGAATGATAAAAGCATTGGAAATAATCTAATCTGCAAAAAAAATTCATTAACAATCGTCTATTAAAAGTATGATGGGATTCTCTACAACATGTAGGAACTCTACTCTATCTGCTCCGATCTACGAAAAATGATAATGTCATAAATCTATTCTATCAAAACAGGTCCCTGTAGTCGCATATGTATGGGCCTTGATCTAGAGTAGACACAAGAGCATAAGCTTACTTAGTAATGCACAGAAATGGAAATCTTCATTAATCTATTAAAAATATGTTTGTAACATCAAAGTCTTAATCTTCAAACTGTAATAAGTCTGGTAAAAAATAGAATCATAAGATGATAACATATGGGCACTACTAACTAGCTACTACCCTTTGGGTTTAAATATAAAAATGTATCTTTCAACCTATTCTATTAAATTCTAGTCTACTTGAAAAAGACTCTCAGTAGACTATGATGGATGTTATGGTATCGGTAGTTAGGAGTACAGGATCAGATGATAATGCACAATCATTAGATACGTGCACTGGTTTCCTTGCATTCTTGTGGATTAGGGGAATATGCTTCCAACTATAAATTGATATTTTTTAACATCGAATCCACTCAATCAGTTGAGATAGTGTCTTCATATCAACACAGTGCGTTCTTCATAACTAGAAGTGTACCATCCAAAACTGGTAGTGTTTGTCTTTATCCACTTGGATTTAAAACTAAAACTGGTGCTTGCTTTTGAGTATCAGATTAAAAAGTGTTAGATGAAAAAATTGGCTTCGTCACAATTATGCTAATCAACCAATTCATTAATTTCCTTGCATTTTAGTTATTAAAAGGAAGAATAAATCAACCAAAACAATTAACTTCTAGATCTTCATATAATCATGACTTAGTGCCTAAATCATCCTAATTCATGTGTATTATATCCTTTAAGTGGATTAAAACATTCTAAATTGAAGAGAAAATGGATGTCTTTTCTAACCAAAGGAAAATGCCATCACTATGATAAAGTATTTATTATAACTTTTAATTGCAAAGAAATGTTGGAAAAATAGTTGCTAGTTCATCACACCTCTAGATCTTCTAGAGACATATAGTCAACAAATGATGGCTGATTGGAAGAGTTGAACGAATGGTTGATTAGTTTGTTGAATAATAGGTAGACTAATACTTCGAATAGTCAAAATTACCAAATAATAGAGGAATCAACTGATCGATTGACTATTCAGGTAGTTAGAACAAAACCATTGACTATGGTACAAACATGGAAAATTTCAAGGAGGCCGTTATGTAATATGGCTTAAGTATGTGGACACATTATTATTGAACTTAATTGAGTTGGTTGCATCTTGCATCTATAAAAGGATGTTCCAATGGATCATGTACTGTATGCTAAATAACTGAACATGATGTGAGAGAAATTCAGTTCAGTGTATTGTCACTCTATGCTTAAGTGTTGAAACAATGTCTTCAGACACCACCTCGTCTTGGAATTTCTAAACTTGTTGATTTCCATTTTCTTCTATTTCCCTAGTTTTATCCGACAAGAAGTAGTTGAGAAATACCTTAGAGGATGGACCTCTACCACATGGGGAAAAAATATTGGATACCTCCCCAAGTTTCACATGGGGCTGGGAAATAATCTATTGATTGATATTAGATCTAAAGATGTTGTTCTCTAAAAAATGAATTGTTCATCAACATATTTCTATGGTGAGTATTTTTATGATGACTTGTGAGTCTCTCTCTCTCTCTCTCTCTCTCTCTCTCTCTCTCTCTGAATTAACTCCACTAAAAGTAAACCCAGAAGATGCAAGTAGGTGCACACATTTGAAATTATCCTCCTAGGGGTGATACATGTTAAGATCCAAGGTGATTGAAATATACAAGCAAGGCTCAAAGACAAGGGAAATACTCATCCAAGGTCCAATGTTCCCCCTTCAAGGGCTCCAATGCTCCAACACTTCTCCTAGGGCATGTGTTCCTTTGCATCCAGTCCACCTACATGGTCACTTTTCAACCTAAGGGTCCCCAAGTCAACTCCAAGAATCCATGCAAGCATCCAAGAAACCCAATGATTTCTAGGGATAAATGCCTTCCTTTGGAATACCAAGCACTCCCATAATGCAGGGAATTCTCCAAGCAACCTTCCCGATTTGGCCAACATGTATAATTCCATAAATTTGTCTCCAACACTCCAAGGAATAATTCCAATCAAGCCTACACATGAGGTCTAACAACTAATGAGTATGCCACTTCCAATGTGCAATTCCATCACAGATCAATGGAAGGATAACCCTACAGTATGCATCCCACATGTCATGATGCAACCTTAAACACGGTGCAAACACTTTAGAGTAACCCCGAAATATAACACTCCCTATTACGAGGTTTTAACAACACCAATGAACTCCTCGTCCAACTCAATCAAACCTACAATTTGAAAATCTGAACCTGCTATAGTATTAGAATGAACCATTATCCTTTGGAAAGGAAATATATCCCATCTATCATAGTCCTCCACCTGGCATGACATCAAACCTCCCTAGATCTAGCTTTGATACATCGTTTCATAACTCTCACACAAGTCACAATTTCCTCACTAGTTCCAAGAGAAAAGAAGGGAGGGGTTCTATCAATATGATTAAAGGGGGCCTAGGATAAGACCTAGTCCAGGAGGAAAATACGAAAATACACCAAATGATTTCATAACAACTACTTTGACATTTGCATAGGTTGAATGGGAAGTTCAGGAAGGGAGAAAAATGAAAATTGATGTGGTCCTTTGAGTAAGACCAACCCTATCTACACCACCCTAGTGATTATGATCACCATCAAGCATAGGGGATTGGGAACTACCCATAAGATTTGTTCCCTTAGAAGGATTATCACTCTCCATAAGCCTTCAATAATTTTTCATTTGGGAAAACATGGCACTTGGGAAGGACTATATGAGCACCCTAAGGAAACACTTTTCAGATTATTTTTTCAAATGCTTCAACTCAGAGGAACATATTGGAAAATGGATGGAGATAAAATTGTAATGAGGTAAACATCATAAAACCTAGTCGTGAAATTCTAGTCACTATTTTTTCTAAATATTTAAATAAGAATCTTGATATTTTAAATATATATGGAACCTTAGAGTAGAAATAGAGGTTTTGGGAAGATATAAGGGATATGGTTTTTAGACTCTCCCACTCTTATATTAGGGGGTTACCTAATTATGACCTTGCAAAATTGGGAGAAATGGGGGCCTAGAGACAAAAATGAACCTCTCTTAAAATTATTCCAATCATGGATAGAGGATTCATGTCTAATAGATATGGAACCTATTAGCCTATCTCTAACTTGATGTTAGGCCAAGTAAAGTTTTGGCGTAAATTTTTGCGAAGTTTTGGTGTGAACAAGGCCAAGGTGAAGTGATCCGATGAAGAATAGTCAACTCTGACGTAGTGGTTGAGAATCCAGGAAATTGGGCATTTTGACTGTGTCAAGGGCGGACTTAAGTAAGTTAGTTAGGAATTTTTTTCACTTTCATTTATGAGTGGTTTAGTTCAGTAGTGGAGTAGTGTGAACGGGGTAGGCTGTGTGCACCCTATAAATATGTAAAGGGTTGGGATTTTTGAGGTTGTTAGTGAATTAGTTAGCTAGTTGATGTCCAATCTTTTGGTGAGATCTGTTTTGTATGTCGAAGATATTGCCTATTATAAGGAGAAGAGTCACATGATCTGTAGGTTGTGTGCGTAGATCCAATGTAAAAGAAGGAGAAATCTGTAATTCATTGTAAAACATGAAGTGCTTATTTTTTCTACGATTCATGAATAAAGAAAGCACTTCTGTGGTTTTCTCTCATTTGGGTTTCCACGTTACATCTGGTGTCCAATATGTATGTTTCTTGTGATGATGTGTTTTGTTTATTGTTATATGCTGCATATTGGTGAATAATTGATGATCCATGTGTATGAATGGTATGTGAGTGAATATATGCCACAGTTAGATAAGAAATTAGATGTATGCAATACTGTGAAGTGTTAAGTAAAGATCTCTATTGAGGTTAAGAATGTTATGGTTGTTGGGTTCTTGTCGCACCCCTTCACTATTGCAGAAAATTGGTTCCTACAACCCCCACAGATACCTTGGGTAAGGCCTCATATGATTCGGAGGTGTTTCCAAAAGGGATTAAAAAATTTTGGGTCGGTATCTTGGGGTTTTATTGGTGTATAATTGCTTGAACCCTGGTCGAAGTAGATCTGCGCCAACAAATGGTTTCATTGCTGGGACCGGGATCTGTGTCTAAGGGGTATGTGGCATCCTACTAAGCCTGCTATCTAGGATTGGGTAGATAAGAAGATGAGAGAGTTTGCTAAAGATCAAAACAAGCATCCCCGACTGGATGATAAAACATGGTTGGGTGAGTATGTTTTCTCAAGCATTCATGAAGTATTCTTTGGAGAATTCCCTATTCTATTGCATGAATGGCTAGAAAGGTTAACTAAGAAAAAGACAAATTTTAAAGGAGTTGAGCCTATGGTTTGGATACTTGATCTAATATGAACTCTCAAGGGTTTTGATAATAAAATATCTTGCGCTGTTGATTTCTGGTTAGATAGCATATTAGAAGGGTATATGCTGATTTTGTTGTAGATACCATAAAATCCTATAGCACTGCTGAAAGGGAGTTCTTCCAAGGACCATGAGGTAAGTACTTGAAATATTTGAAGCCGTCGATTAAAATGATACTTTGTGAAATAAGGGTTATGAGAATGGAGTCTGAGGAGTAAACCACTAGGGCTCGGTGGTTTGGGATGTTGGTGGCGAATGGCATGAGAGTATGTTGTGAGAAGTGAGCTGATATGAAAAGGGAAGGAGATAGTGAAACAAATGAAGAGTGTGGTCTACTCTAGAGTGGAATAATATTTTTGTCAAATAAGAGGAGGAGAACTACGACAAAAGGAAAGGGTTGTCGTGTGACTGAATGAAAGGACTATGAACCAGTACCACAAATCAAAGAAGAATATTAGTGATAGAGAAGAAATTGAAGAAGTATACGAATATCAACCCGCTCATGAGGACAATCTTACTGAACAAGTTTAGAAGAGACACTATGACATAACTGTGACCCTGCATGCATCTCCAAAAACTGAGGTAAGAAAACTAGCACATCGCAGTTCATTCAAGCGAGTAGTAGTAGTAGTAGCCATAATAGTACTTCGACGAATAATCCCATTGTAAGTGTTGGTTCTATATTAAAAAATCAACCAATACCTTCAAGAAATAGAATGGGTGGGGATGATATGAAACTACCAATATTCCATGGAAATGGGTCAGAGGACCCAAAACAACGTTGGTTTTTATGTGATGCAGTATGGACTATTAAGAAAGTGCAAAATGATAATGTTAAAACAACACAATTGATTACGAACTTTAGGGGTCACGCTTTGGATTGGTTCATGAAGTTATCAAAGGTATCTACTGGACAACCAAAATATGAATAATAGTGTATTACTGAACTGAAAGAGATCAAGCAATCGGTAAATGAATTTTTCTAGGATTTCGAACAAAGATTTAAGATACTGATGGCACGTGTAATATTCTAAATGACCGATGTCCAACATCAGGAGTGGTTTATAGCCACTTTACTACCACATATCAGAGTTCACCTGATGCAACAAAAGATTGTGTTGCAGACTGAGGCCCTTGAGTTGGCCATGAAGCTGGAGGCATCACTCGTTGGATATATTGGGATGGGTATGGATCAAATTCTGTTGTAGCTGGTGAACCTGTCATTACAAATCCAAGACATCAAGAAAGGAAAGGACAAAAGAGAAGATGTTTTGTGTACAAGGTGTAAGGAGGAGGGTCATTCAAAAGACCAGTGCAAAACTTCTAAGACTATATCGTTGTCGAAGCTCCTAATCCGTTGAATCCTAGATCTAGAATCTGCTGTAGGATATGTCAGACTAGGGGACATTGACCATAAGAGTGTTACTTTTTATAGAAAATTGTAAGTACCCCACAAAACCTATTTTTCAAATTTTGTCGATTATTTGGCCATGATGAGAAGGACTGTCGATCATATCAACTACTCACAGAAATAAATACAGATACTTATCGAATGAAAAATGATGAAAAAGGAGAAGGGACTAGTGCGCAGTTTAATCAACCAAGGGGTGGATTTCAAGGACGAGGGTGAGGAGGACTTGCTCAAGGTAGAGGTCAGATAATTTGTTACAACTGTGTTCATCCAAGACATTTTTCTAGGGATTTTCCAAATCCCTATTTGACATGTACATACTATTGAGCATTGGACCATATTATTGAATGTTTCACCCAACTCATAGCGAAGTGGCAAGCTAAGGAAAATCAGAATCAAAATCAGAATCAAAACCAAAATGTCGAGAAAATATCAGCTGAACCTCGACAAAAGAAACCAACTGTTTCTATTGTGACAGAAGGGGAACTGTGATAGGAGAGGATAGAGAAATATATACGGACCCATGTGCTCCTAAAATAAGACTAGCAAAACAACAGATAATATCATTTGTTGTTCAGAAGGAAAAGCAGACATTTGTGGATGCAAGGAAGGAATTTACTACAACCTAGAGGGGACCTTCAACATCTACATCCCCATTATTTGATGAAGTTCATGTATATGATATTCCAGTATACTTCGACTAATCAGTTCCAAAGAGAAGCTCAGGAAATGTAAGTACATTGAAGAAAGTTTTTAAAAAATGTTTAGACTTAGTAAAAGATGAACTGCTTTAAAGGAATTGCAAAATCTAGTTGATGAACCAAAAAAATATACTCCTCACGAAAAAGATTTAAACAATTTTCAAAAGAGGATAAGAACATGGAGGGAACTGAGACTTAGTGCGCAGATAGGGGACTTTGACATGGATTTCATTATTTTGGATCTAGGTTCAGATGTGAATGTCATAACTAAACAGACGTGGGGATCTATATGAAATCCAAAGTTGGTATGGTCACCTATCCAATTGCAATTATCTAATCAACATAAAGTAATACCATTTGGAAAAATGGTGGGTGTTCCCATTGACATTTATGGTATGAAAAGCTATGATGACTTCAAAGTTATAGAAATTGTAGATGATACCAACCCATATCCAACATTGCTTGGTATTGATTCGACAATTGAAAATTAGACAATTATAAATCTTAAGAAAATGATGATGATGTTTGAAGGAGAGGATATGAGAGATGTTGCACCATTCGATCCTTTGGAAGGTCCAAGGTGTGTCGAACTTGTTCGAGAGGAATATACTGTTGAATAATTAGACAATATATATAAGGTCACTTCAAGAATGGATGACTATGTTAACCCAACTGCAGATGGTACCTTGAGTTGGAGAAGTGTTAGCTCATGTTCCTCAGACTCAAGAGAAGCATTGTAGAATTGGAAGAACCAACTACATGAAGTATCTATAAGAAGGTGTGCTTGTGTTACTAGATCACTTCACTGAGTTGGTAAATAGGTATGCAATCTACCTACTTATGAAGGGTTTCCTAATTTAAATTTCTTCATTTATAATTTTGAAGTAAAGATATTTGAACAACAAAGAATATTATATTTAGACATAGCATTGAAATCTACTCCAACGAGATGGTGGTCTACTCATAAGGAAAATATAAAAAGTTGGTCGTAGTGAAAAAAGCTGCTGGATGTCCGGTTTGGAGAAGGCATATACTATAAGCAAGAAAAGTATAGTGGGTTAACTAGTCCAGTATATCATTTAGCATTATGTACAAGAGAATGGGAACATATACCGAAACAAGAGTGGGTCCATATGTTTATTCATACATTGGATACTCTTGTATTCAAGCAGAGAGTAAGTGCATACACAGAGATATATTCAAGACAATAGATGAGTCAAATGCATCCAACTGGTTATATTCATCTTGATAGGTATATTTATACATATTACATGTGGTTGGAGCGGTTGCACCCGCTCCAACGACTTCTTTAACTATACTATTACATAGTAACTAATGACAACTAAGGATCCTGAAGGGTCCCCTCTAACATATCTCCCACCTCAAAATCTTTCTTCGTCCTGAAGAAACATGAACAACCACGAACTGCAATTCCTTTAGTCTTTGTCAATAGTCTGGTAGTGGCCAATCGATCCTTCTCACCTCTTTCCTACCGGATTCTCTTCCACGGTCCAGGAGCTTCTGGGATTCGTCGCTCTGCCATTGCACCAACTCACTAACTGCCTGAAAAACGTCTGAAATGACATTGAAAAGATGTTTATGTGTGTCAGTATCGGGGAGCTTGATCCATTTAAGTGTTCTTTTGTCATCATTAAACGTGAAACGCTTTCTCTGTGTGGTATAGATGTCTGCTACTTGAATACGGTCTTCGTTGACAACTTCTGTCGTGAGGCTTCCTACAAGTTTCTGAATGTGTCGCTGCTGCTCGTGGTCGATACTGACTGATATTGGTCGACTGGACTCTAATCGACTCGACATGACTTACTTGACTTTATATGATTTATTGAGTCGGCTAGTGACCGACTGAATTACAAAATTATAATACCAAAAGGTCGACAGATTCGACCACTTACAATATCGAAAAATGACTCGACTATTTTGAGTTTCGACCACTTTTAGTATCGACTATTTACAACCGACCATATTTTTAAGTAATAACCCAACCATAAGGTAAGCAGTCGATACCGACTAAATTTACATGATCATCGACCAATTTTTGCTTCAACTTACAAAATAACTTGTCGACCCACTACTCTTTGGTATGTCGACCAAAGTGAGAATACCACATGCTAGTATTGACCATATGACCATCCATTAAAAAGAAACCGACCATATTTTAAAAATAAAGTGACCCGACCATAAGGCAGTGAGTAAGTGCATACACATAGATATATTCAAGACAGTAGATGAGTCGAATGCATCCAATTGGTTATATTCATCTTGATAGGTATATTTATATATCTTACTATAGTAACTAATGACAACTAAGGATCCCGAAGGGTCCCCTCTGACAGATACTATACCGCGAAGCTGGTATACATCTTTGGAACTACAACAAGGTACAATAGAGATTAGGAAAATATAGATATCAATTTCAGGAAGACATTCAATTATGAAGATGAAAACCCGTCAATAAATGAAGTTCTACAAATAATTAAGGCTAAAATCTATGGAGAAATACTGGTGCATCTTTCCAGTTTTCCATAGTGGACTGCGAAACTCGAGCATTCAATGGAATTTTATAATATCTCTGGTGACCCAGATGATGATCCAAGGGATGTGGATATCCTATATACAGAAGGAAGATGAAAGTTGGAGGGACCTGAGATTAAGTCTGATAAATTATTGCAACCGTTGAAGACAAATAAGGTAAATATTGGTTCAAGTGAAAATCCTAAGTTTCCTAATATTGGCGATTACTAGGATTATGAGACTGTAGGGAAGCTTATTGAACTACTACATGAATATCAAGATCTATTCCCTACAAATTTTTCTGAGTCGATGAAGTGTATTGCTAGTGACCTTGGAGAAATGAAAAGCCCATTAAAACTTGTTGCAAATCTAGTTAAACAACAACTATACAGATTGAATCCCAAATATAAGGAAAAGGTGAGAGCGGATATTGATAGAATGATCGACGTAGGAATCATTGAATAGGTCGAAGAGTCTAAATGTATTAGCCCGATGGTCATTCAATATAAGAAGACAGGTGAAATACGAATTTTTGTAGATTTAAGGAAGATGAATGATGCTTGCTTGCATGATCCATTCCCGACACCTTTTACAGCTGAAGTACTAGAGAATATGGGAGGACATGATGCTTATTCATTCATGGATGGATTTTTGGGGTATCATCAAATTAAGATTGCTAAGGAGGATCGACACAAGACCACATTTTCGATTGAATGGGGTTTCTACTAGTACACAATGATTCCCTTTGGTCTTAAGAATGCACCAGCTATCTTTTCCAGAGTTGTGGTCACATCTTTCAAAGATTTCATCCATAAATTCTTGGAGGTATATTTTGATGATTGGATAGTTTACGGATTGATGAAGAATCACATTGAGTATTTGATATTGATGTTGGATCATTGTAGACAATATCACATATATTTGAATTTGAAGAGATGTATTTTCTGTGCTCCTTTTGGCATATTGCTTGGCCATGTAGTTTGAAAACAACGTCCGCTGGTAGATCCTATGAATATTTCCATTATTGTTGACCTGCCACCACCAACATCAGTACGAAAATTGAGAACAAATTTGGGCCATACGGGATACTATAGGAATTTTATTAAAGGATATGCACAGATCATAGTGCCAATGGAGAAGCTGTTGAAGAAGGACACCAAATTTTAGTGGAATGAATAGTGCCATCAAAGTCTTGATACATTGAAATAAAATATGGTGACTACACGTATTCTAGTGTTTCTTGACTGGAGGAAAGAATTTCATGTTCATGTTGATGCCTCATCCATTGCATTGGGTGCAGTTTTGGCTCAACCAAGGGAGGGATCTATTAATCATCCCATTGCATTTGCAAGTACGAATTTATCCACTGCAGAGAGAAATTACACTATGGCAGAGAGTGAAGGGTTATCCATGGTCTATGCACTACAGAGATAAATTACACTATGGAAGAGAGAGAAGGGTTATCCATGGCATAGGCACTACATAATTCAAGAACTACCTCCTAGGGGGTCAATTTAATATGTTTACTAATCATTATTCTTTAAGGTACCTAGTTAACAAGACAATGTTGGGGGGGGGGAGAATCTGCAGATGGATTTTATTATTTCAAGAGTATGACTTTGAAATCATAGTCAAACCGAGAAGGTTAAATGCAGGACCTGACCATCTGTCGAGGTTGGAGGCAAGGGAAGAGCCAACCAATTTGGATGACAAACTCCCAGATGCATAACTATTTTCGGTCAACATGGTAGATGAATATTTTTAAGACATTGTAACCTTTTTGGAAACAAGAATGACAACAATAGGGTTGTCTTTCAATGAAAATAAACATTTGGTTGTAACATCGACATATTATGAGTTAATAGATGGTCATTTATATAAGCTAGGACCAGACAAAGTACTGAGGCGTTGTGTTATGAAGCATGAGAGACTGATGGTCTTGGACAGAGCTCATGAAGGGGTCACAGGAGGCCACGACGCAAGAAAATCCACCACCTAGAAGATATTGCAAACATGAATCTGGTGCCTCACACTCCATAAGGGCACTAAGGAGTATTATCGATCTTGTGATATTTGTCAAAGAAAAGGGAAACCATATAGAAGGGATGAAATTCCATTAGTACCGTAGGTTACTTTGTAGGATTTTGAGAAATGGGATGTTGACCTTATAGGACCAATTAATCCCTCCACAAAGAGATTAGGAGCACGTTATATTATTATTGCGATAGATTACTTGACCAAGTGGGATGAATCTAAACTAGTGAAGGACTGTAGTGCTACAACTACTGCGAAGTTCTTATTTCAAAATGTAGTCACTAGATTTGGTTGTCCACAAGTTTTGCTGAGTGATCAAGGATCTCACTTTATCAACAAGATTATTGAGGCATTTACACATGAGATTCAAATTAATCCTCGAAAACGCACCGCATATTATCCAAAAGCTAATGGGACTGTTAAAGCATTCAAAAAGATACTGGAACATGATTTGACAAAGGTTTTCAATGTGAACTTCGACGATTGGGACTAAAGGATCCTCACAGTTTAATGGGCATATAGCATAACGTGTAACTTAGTTAACGTGCCAGGCACCATTCAAACTGGTGTATGGTCAGGAAGTTTTTATGCCAATGGAGTACATCATTTCAAGTTTAAGGGTTTCTGTATTCACGGGTGAGTCAGATATTAGTGATGTCGAAGAGCGGTTGTCACAACTACTACAATCGAAATAGCATAGGTTCACAGTAGATTTTCAATAGAAAGTCCAAAAGGATCAAGAAAAGGCATGGAATGATCAGAACATTGCAAGGAAGCAGTTTAAGAGAGGAGATCTAGTACTCCTGTATGAAAGTATGTTTTTAAAGCATCTAGGTAAGCTGAGAACACACTAGTTGGGGCCATATGTGATTAACTATGTCACAGAGGGAGGTGTTGTACAATTGCAAAATCCGCATGGAGAAATCCTCAAGGGTTTGGTCAATGGAAGTCGACTAAAACCTTACAAGGACAACCACACCTTCTTGCACTGAATATATCTGTACATATGGTTGTATATATCATTTTTTTTTCGGAAACCCCAAGTTATTTTAGTGTTGAATATAAGTTAGTGTCGGAGTCAAAGTATAGTATTTTTTCGGAGTGTCGGTTGTCGTAGTGTGGGTTGTCGAAGTCAGTTAATTTGAATTTCATTGTTGTCGAAGTTTATTTAGTTGTAGTAGGAATTTGTACGTAATTCATATTTCTATCGAAGTCGAGGTTGTGTTGTAGTTTCTCGAATGGCAATTAAATGCTATATTTATGGCACGAAAAGTGGTAGCGTTAGTGGAGCATCTCACAATAAATGATGAAAAGACACACTTGTATGAAAACGATTTCCACC
Source organism: Larix kaempferi (assembly GCA_027924585.1). Lineage (NCBI taxonomy): Eukaryota > Viridiplantae > Streptophyta > Pinopsida > Pinales > Pinaceae > Larix > Larix kaempferi. The sequence continues at coordinate 3,784,397 of BSBM01000852.1, forward strand.
AGATAGAATAATCATTGCCAAGGATTTGGCACAATCTACTCAATTTTTGGGAAAAATCAGTCATAGGACAGATTTAAAAGATGAGCAGAGTGAAGGGTCACTCTATTGTTTCCCAAGCGATTGAGTGAATTGAGATAGTTGACAGCCGATAATCGAGATCCTTAGGGTGTTGAAGAAATTCGAATCCCAGTTTGCAGCAATGGAAGTAGCCATGTCTAATGTGAGTGTTGAGAAAATTTTTGTTCCAAACATTGCTGCTCGAGTGTCCATTCCAATTGAGCAAGAGAAGATAGAAACCATGTCGACCCATGTTCCGCTAGAACCACCAAAGAAGAAGAGGTCATCTGCGAGGAAGGAAACTACTGAAACAAGATCAAGGCAGAGAATTGATCAGGAGGCTGTTAGGAACCCATGTCAACCCTTCTCTTTACTTTGTTAGTATATTGTTGTTGGATGCATATGCTTTGTAAGTAATCCCATAGTATTTGTTGATCCATAGTTTGTATTAGCCGATGGTATTGACCCATAGTATTGGACGAAAATGCTTTGTAAGTCGCCCTGTAGTATTATATGTCCCATGGTATTGACCCATAGTATTGGGCATAAACTTAGTATATAAGTGTGTGTTGATTCCAATGAAGGCACCATGAATTTATTTGTATTGAGCTTGCTCAAAGGAAGTTCCCCCCTCGAAGTGGCCTGCGATCAATAAAATATTTCGTGATATCATATATTGTGCATTTCATCAATTAATTGTTGTAGGTTCCTCACATCTGGTATCAGAGCACTTTATTGGGCTCGTTGGGTGGAACTTCTGCCAATTTTTTTCTTTCTCGCATCTATTGCAGGTTCAGATCTGGGAATAATACCTATCCGCTTAACTGTGGGAAGTACTTGGGAATGAGCCCTAAACATCGTTGCGAGGAGTACCACAGGAACCCTGAAGTAGCTGACCCATGAGAGGACCTGCCAACAAAAAGGGCATTGACCCCTACCTAATTGACTAGATCCCACCCGTGCGGTAAGCCAAGAGCTATCGTTTGTGGCAAAGCGGTTATCAGTTTTACCTAAGTCATGGAGTGAGGGGTACTGCCCCAATACACAAGCCGTCACACAACATTGGTGGCCGAGTGAAACCCCTGAACCATTAGGAAGCCGAGCATACCTGGGGTCCATATCTGTTTTCAGCTGAACTGTTATCGATCACTTCCGTGCCATTGTAGATCTATCCATTTCAGATCCATTCTGAAAGTTGTTTCAGATCTATCCGTTTTCGCTCCATTCTGAGCCGTTTCTGTAAGGTTTGTTGTTACACCAAAACCTGCAGATGTTGATGAACATTTGAAACCAAGCACAAGGTCCTATTACCAGGAGTGGTGGTTAGTCCACATTTTTATATTCCTAGAGGTGTGGCGGTTATACCATGCAGTTGTACCGATACTCCAACACCCCTCCAGCGTAGCTCGGGGGAATTGAACCCGAGACCTCAGCTTTGATACCATGTAAGGTTTGTCGTTACAACAAAACCTGCATATGTTGATGAATATTTGAAACCAAGCACAAGGTCCTATTACCAGGAGTGGCGGTTAGTCCACATTTTTCTATTCCTAGAGGTGCGGCGGTTATACCATGCGGCTGTACCGATACTCCAACAGTTTCAGATCCATTCTGAAAGCCGTTTTTTTGCCATATCTCCTTTGTTTTAACTTTTTTTCCCATGAAACTTCACTGACACCCCTGCAATCCCATTTTGCATATTTCATTCCCAAGGACTCTATTCCAAATTCCACTTCCCAAAACCCGAAATCCCACATTTGTCTTTTTTAGGGTTTTCCATTTCTTCAATTTTCACCCAATTGCCTTCAAATTTTGCCACCGTGTTCATTCCCTATTTCTGCTTCCTTGTCCCTCTCTTACAAATTTTCCCATTCCTTCACCCCACTTCTGAAATCCACATTTTATGCTTCCCTGTCCATTCGAAAGTATCCAAAACCTATTCAAACCCCAATTACCCATCTGAGTTTTTCCCAAATCCAAATTCCCCTCACTAAATAAGCTTCTGTTTGTGTTTTTCTACCCATTCAGAAAAAAAAAACAAAAAAACTCCTGGTTATTATTGTCTTCCACGGAGGAGCACAAATCATGGCAGAAGAACTTGCAACCCTCAAAACCAAACTCCAAGATTTGGATGAAAAATTTCTCAGCCTCCATCTTCAACATTCAACCATGAACACTGGTTTCTCTTCTTCTAGCAATTTTCGTGGGCCGAAGCTTGATTTTCCTCGCTTCAATGGTAATGATCCGATTGGATGGATATATCGGGCAGAACAATATTTCAGTCTGCATAATACTTTTGATGTCCAAAAAATTTCCACTTGCATCCTTTCATTTGGAACAGGAAGCCCTTCAATGGTACCGTTGGTACATCAAGGCTCATGACGAGCCAAAATGGACAGATTTTTTCCAATTGCTTTTGCAAGGATTTGGTCCTAGTGCTTTTGATGAATTCACAAGAGAACTCACTAAACTTTGCCAATTTGGCATTGTGAGAGAGTATCCAACAGAATTTGAGAAACTAGCCAATCACACAGAAGGATTGTCTGATGAATTCTGCAGGAGTTGTTTTATCAGTGGTCTTAAGGATGAAATCCACTCAGAGGTTAAAATGTTTCGTCCCAACAGAATGACGGAAGTCCTAGGGTTGTCTAAGTTAGCAGAGGATAAGATCATAGCCCAACAACGCTCCAAATCCACTTTTGTGCCATTCAGAAATATGGTTTCCCAACGACCTTCCATCACGCCAGCTCCTCGCACCACTCCTATCAAGCATTTTTATGAAGCAGAGATGTAGGCACGTAGAGAAAAAGAGATTTGTTATAATTGTGATGAGAAATTCACTCGGGGACATAGATGTGTTGAGAAACAACTCTATCTCTTAGATTTGGATTCTGCGCCTGCCTCTGAAATTGGTGCAGAAGCTCTAGATACAGTGGATGATCAGGTCGACATTCAACAACCGCCTGTTGACCCTCCATTTCTGGATGACCCCCCAGAGATATCTCTCCATGCTTTAGCCGGAGTCACCACCCCACAAACAATGCGGGTCAGGGGTTAGTTCAAGAAGATCCCTCTTACAATACTCATTGATTCTGGTAGCACTCATAATTTCATTGACCATCGGATCTCCAAACAGGCTGATCGTTTTGTCCATTCTTGCTCCAACTTTGAAGTCATGATTGCCAATGGGGGCACCTTACCTTGCAAGGGGAAGTGTCACAATTTGCATATCTCTCTGGAATATTATAACCTGCGCTCTGACATGTTTGCCTTGTCCTTAGGCGAATGTGATATGGTTTTGGGCGTTCAATGGTTACACACACTTGGCCCCATCTTATGGGATTTTGTTGAAATTTGGATGCAGTTTTCAGTCAATGGGAAACAACACAAATTCACTGGATTACAACCAGGGTGTCTCCGCATCATCAGTTCACATCGCCTGGAAAAGATCCTTAAGAATAATTCACATGGTGTCATTGCTCATCTCCATTCCATTCAGATGCACCCATCAACGGTATCCACTACTTCCTTGGATAGATATGCAGCTGTCTTTGCTGAACCAATGGGCTTGCCGCCTTCAAGATACCTTTTCGGTAAGAATTTAGCCGCATATACATCTGATAAGGAACTGATGGCTATTTCACATGCAGTACAGAAGTGGCAAGCATACCTATTAGGGAATTATTTCTGCATCAAGACTGATCACCAGAGTCTGGAAAATTTCTTAGAACAACGAGTCTCCTCCCCAGTACACCTGAAATGGGTTATCCAACTCATGGTTTATTCCTATGCAATCACTTACAATAAGGGTAAGGACAATATGGTGGCAGATGCTCCTTCTGGCATATTTGATGACCCAGTTTCTCTTACAACTATTTCTCTGCTTGTTCCAAATTGGTTGCAATCTATTCAACAGGGATATCTCTTCTATGAACTCCATGCTTCTCCATCGACAGGGCACTCTGGGTTCCTCAAACCGTATGACCAGGAACAATGTAACTTCTTTTGGCAGGGACTGCAAATGACAATGCAACAACTGGTGGCTGACTGTGATACTTTCTAGGTCAACAAGGGTGAAATGACACTCCTTTCGGGACTACTCAAACCCTTTCCCATCCCTACACAAATTTGGACAACTATTTCTATGGATTTCCTTGAAGCACTCTGGTGGTAAAATACCACATCTAAAATGACACCATATGAAGCAGTTTATGGATAGGCACCGCCGATTCTTCTTCCATACACCCTCAACAGTTCCCCAGTTCAGGCAATTGACTCGGTTCTTCGAAACCACAATCAGATTCTTCTCATTTTGCAGGACAATCTTCACCTGGAAAGAATTCGAATGAAACAACAAGCTGATCAACACCGTTTTGAACGCACTTTTCAAGTATCTGATATGGTTCTTCTTCGTCTACAGCCTTCCAAGCAATCCCCCCTGAAACTCAAAAGGTGCCAGCTTCTCTCTCAATCTATCACAGAGGTATTAATTCAGTGGCACAGAATGCAACCCGAGGATGCTACCGGGGAACCACTCCTTCAGATTCCGCATCAATTTACACATCTAAAGCTTTGAGGACAAAGCTTTTTCTAAGGGAGAGGGGATGTTAGGAACCCATGTCAACCCTTCTCTTTACTTTGTTAGTATATTGTTGTTGGACCCATATGCTTTGTAAGTCGTCCCATAGTATTTGTTGATCCATAGTTTGGATTAGCCGATGTTATTGACCCATAGTATTGGATGCATATGCTTTGTAAGTTGTCCCGTAGTATTATATGTCCCATGGTATTCAACCATAGTATTGGGCATAGAATTAGTATATAAGTGTGTGTTGAGGCCAATGAAGGCACCGTGAATTTATTTGTATTAAGCTTTCTCAAAGGAGGTTTCCCCCTCGAAGTGGCCTGTGATCAATAAAATATTCTGTGATCTCATATATTGTGAATTTCATCAATTAATTATTGCAGGTTCCTCACATACGCGTTTGGGGGTGGAATTGGATCAACATGGTTACTTCCACCATATGTGCCACCAAGAAAGCCAAGTGTGAATTCAGTAAATATTGGGAGAAATGCGAAGTACACTATGTAGCTTCCCAAGATTTTGAAGGGGATTATAATCAAAGGATATATGATGGGAACAATTTCCAAGCTATCGTATGCGGATATTGACTTGAATAAATTTCCATAATTCGCACCGACCAAGTATATGGAACCGGTTTTGGAGCCTACAACATAAACTAATTTTCTGGAGCCTATACGATGGGCCCTTCGGTTGCAACAGTTGGGTGTTTTGTCACTGATAGGTACACCACACTTTGGGAGATCAATGGAGGTCAATGAATGTGTTAAATAGTTTCTCTTATGTGTACATGGAGGGTTCTCGTGGCTCGATAAGAAGATATCCATAGATTCAAATTTAATAGCGGATATCACTGGGTTGTTGAAGGCAGGAATTGACCCTGCTACATTTTTGGTAGGTAAATATAAAGACAGGGATTTGGCAAATTGGATGAAAGTAAAGTACAATCTGATGAAATACAAGTGGGGCTATGGAATAGACTCAATTAATGATCAAGCAGTGCAGTTCCTAACAAAGGCACTAGCGAATAAGGTGCTCAGGAAGTGTTGACTGAACCAAGTACCTGTGATGGTGATTACAATTATGGAGTAGTGTGTCCAGGGGGTGTAGATGAAATAGGCCACCTTCCTGCTTAATGAATTCCTTAGTGACTACCAAGATGCACTAGATAAAGGTAACCCATTCCACTATCCTTGACTAATTATTTTAATTTCCTTTGTTGCTTGGGCGTAATCGGAGGAATACCAAGCGATGGATTATCGAACTGGTTAGAGCCTCACCGTGCAGTATGCCAACTTGTTGTTGATGTATATGTAACTTTAGAATGTATTTCATATATGTATATTGTACTCCTATAGAGATGGTATTATTCCTCTATACGGAAGTGTTTGTATTCCTATAGAGATGTTATTATTCCTCTATACGAAAGTGTCGTCATTTATATTGTAAGTGTCGTAACATATACTTGATGGGTTATTAGACCACCTTGTTGGGGTCGGCCCTGTATAAGTCATGTGGGTCGAAGGGTTATTAGACCACCCTATTGGGGTTCGGCCATGTGGGTCAAGGGGTTATTAGACCACCCTATTGGGTGTCGGCCCAGTCAGCTTTGTGTTATGTGGTTAAGTTGAGGCCGACCTAGTAAAGGTTATTAGGCAAGTCAAGTCAAGTATTAATAGAGTGCGGGAGGCACTCTATTTCATCATTCTATTCTCTCACACACTCTTTGGAGAGTGGCGCACTTGTGGAGGAGGAGAAGCTGCTGCTAGGAGATGTCTATCTCTTATGCTTGGGTTGTATCATTGCTCTATCTATCTCTAAGGAAGTTATTGGGGTTTTTCACCTTTATGGTTTTCCCCAAGTAAACTCTGTGTCTCTTGTGTGCTTGCATTATTGTGTCCATGATTGATATGCTGTACATGTTGTTCTCTCAGTTAAGATCCTAGATCAGATTGAAGTAAATTCTGAAAAATTAACATGGTATCAGAGCTAGCTTGAAAGAAGGCATGGTATGGCATGTATGACACTTGTTGCACTTACGATGCTAGGGCTTGATATAGCAAAAACCAGTCATTGTAGCACTTTCGCTATAAATCCATTTTGGAAACGTTTTCGGATCTGAAACTTTTATATGTCAAATTTCAGATCCACATGTACCTTGTATCCAAAGAAAAAATTTCTAATCCATTGCACTTTGTGTTTTATGATCTATACAATCTAGGGTTTCTGCCTCTTCCAGATCTGAGTCATAAACAGGTGACCTAGGGAAAAAGGTCATAACTTGGGCTAGGAAGCTCCAAATGAAATTTCGTAAAATGTAACAGGTATTTCATAGACTGTACTTTCTCAGGTAACTTTTTTAGAGGCCGAAACTGAACCAGTGACATGTGGAACGCCGTACAAGTTTGCTCTCCTGTTTTATCCCATAAACAGGTCACATTGCGACACTTGGCATAAATATCTCTCAGAGAATCCAATTGAGGTAAGACCCGTGGGGTTGGAAATATGATAGGTAGGGATACCATAGGTAGAAGTTTCAGACCCTATAGACTGGAAAGTTAGGAGTTAAAACAGAAACAATGAGGTACATATATCTATCAAAACAGAATTATTTTGAGCACTTTTATTCATGGCTTCGGGAATTTAGGGTTTTGGAGAAAGATGAAATTTTTGTAATCGGAGACCACGGATGAATGCTACTCATCAAAATCGAAATTTAGAGACAAAGATCATAATTTTTGGTTGGGCAGAAGGCCGGGCTTGATCAGACCCTAGTTCGGGACTTTGATCAGAAAAGTGGAAAATTAGGGCTTCTGCAAAAATGGGAATTTTTGAAATTTGTGACCACAGATGGAAGCTCCTCAGAAAAATAGAAGCTTAGAGATTTGGATAGAGCCTTTTGATTGGGAATAAGGGTTGGCTTTATCAAACCCTAGTTCGGGCTCGTGTCCAGTGAACCTGGAAGTTTCAAATTCAAAATTAAGGGGTGAAACTTTGCAGTTTTCAAATTCTGAATATACCGGCTTGATTAGCTCATCAAGGCGCATCTTTCTATCCTTTTAGAAGTTTGAAATTCAAAGTTTGAATTTTTAGGGTTTCTATAACAAACCCTAATCCAGCTCTAGATCCAGTTCTTGCAAATCAAGTGGATTGGGTTAATCCTAGAAGAGAATGGATTGGTCACCTGCATAAGTGAAGAAGTTCCTGTTTCAGAGGGAGAGGAGGCTAAGGCCTTACATAAGAAGATTACAAGCAATCTCGACAGGTATGACTCATTCAGGTATGTTTCCAATTCTGTTCATAATTAAGTTTATGATATGTTTGTCTTCATATTATTATGGTTAGTACAATCTTGGTTAATTTTAGACTTGTTGTATCACCTTAATAAAATTATGAATGCATGATAGAAGATATTCATTGATTAGGGTTTTTGACACTTATGATTGTACTAATGCATTGTGATGTTGTATGAGGTTGATGTTGTCCACTAACATGAAAGGTACATCAAGAAAGACAAATCATGTTCTAGTTCAAGAACATATGACCATGGTGACATGAAGACAAATGTTCATCCATTGCCATGGATCACATAGAAGATCTATTTACGAGGTATGTATAACTTGGCTCTATAATGGTTAACTTATGAGATATGCAGGTTACTAGCACAAGTCATTGAAGAGAACAAGAAGACATAATGTGGGTATGTTAGACATAACTAGCTAACATACTAATCCAGGTATGTTTTTCCTATATCAAGTTAGAATCCTACCTTGTGATAGGATCTCTTATATAGGTATACATGGCATGATTGATAATGATTTCATAGGTTTGAATAATCATGGGTGTGTGCATATTATGTTTCTTACCTTAATTTATGATATGACTAAACCATAAGAGTCCTTGAATACTAATGCTTATTATTTCTATTTGAAATGATAATGACTATACATGCTTAAGATTATTGTGTTTTGATAGTATTGAGAATATACTAATGAATGTGTGATTATGTATGAGACCTCGAGGATAACACAATGATGATACTAATAAGAATGCGTAGTGATTAAGGATGGATATAAGTTCAAGGATAGGTAATCCAAGAAGCAAAAATCAAGAGGGAGCACACTTCAGTAGTTTCTGCAAGGATGCAGATATTCAGAGGGAGTTGACCACTTCTCACAATCCACATCATAATGGAGTTACAGAAAGGAAGCAAAGACTGAGAGGGAGTCAACCCTACAACCAAACAAAGATAAGTATTTTGATTGTCATTTCTTGCATATTTGTTTGTTTAAATAATATTGTTCAATGATGTATATACTTATGTTCCTAGACTTAGGGTGTGTATTATGCATATTAGAATAATTGCATTAATGAACAGTATACTACTAATTTGCATATGATGGGTAAGTGGCCTATGGCACTGTAAAACATTCCATTGCTACTTATCTAGAATGAAACCTCTTTGATGACATATTGGGAGTTGTGCACACTCTTAACAATGTTATGGTAGAGATTGGAAGGCATCTAGAAAGTTACAGGATATGGATAAATGTTGTATTGAAGCATTGGCTAAAATAATTGCATGACTGTATGACATATTTCTTTATGTGTAAGAATTTGTTCTGAAAACTATGAGATGTTTCTAATCATGCAATTTAACTTGTTTTGTAGGAAAGATCGTATACCATCACCTACAAAAGAAGGACTACAACATTTGTTCGGCAACAAATTTATCTATTGAAGATATTGAAGATGTTGAAGTTCCCAGGATTCGGGAAGATTTCCATGATTGAGGAGTACCATTCGATCATGAAGAATGATATTTGGGATGCGGTCCCAAGACCTGAAGGGAAGTCTGTTGTGACTTCCAAATGGATCTATAAGATCAAGCATGCTGTAGGTGGCAGCATAGAGACTTTTGCTCCTGTAGCCAGATCCACTTCCATCAGATTAGTACTTGCTCTGGCTGCAGTGATGAAATGGAAGATACACCAGATGGATGTCAAGACATCTTTCTTGAATGGTGTAGTCGAAGAGGAAGTGTATGTGGAGCATCCACTCGGGTTTGAGACACATGATCGAGAGTCACATGTGTGCAAACTGAAGAAATCCCTGTATGGTTTGAAACGGGAAACCAGGACCTGGTATGGCAGGAGATGGCTTTCTATCCAGTTTGGGCTTTACCAAGAGTAAAGTGGATTAAAACCTTTACTACAAGGTTGAGGAAGGCAATTGAGTGATATTGCTTTTGTATGTGGGTGAGGACAGATTTATTACTGACACGCAGCGGAAGCTTGCTGCCGAGTTCGAGATGAAGAACTTGGAGATGATGCACTAATTTCTAGGCATGGAGGTGTGGCAGAGTGCAGATGGAATCTTCCTTGGACAAAGGAAGTATGCAGTAGAGATACTGAAGAGGTTCGGGATGATGGACTACAAGGCCATGGCCACACCTATGGCATCAAACCTGAAGCTTTTGTGTGATGCTTCATCTGAGCTGATTGATGTCACTATGTATCGTCAGATGATTGGGTCCTTGATGTACTTGACGAACACAAGACCAGATATTTGCTTTGCGGTGAACACATTGAGCTAGTTCCTGACGGATCCGAGGAGTGTTCACCTAGTTGTTGTAAAGCATATTCTGAGGTACCTGAAGGGTACAGTTGATTATGGGCTCAAGTATGATGTGAATCAAAAGTTTAACCTGCAGGGTTATGTTGATTCAGATTAGGCAGGCAGTGCTACAGATAGGAAGAGCACTTTTGGGTGTTGCTTCAGTATGAGATCAGGTGTGATCTCTTGGTTTAGTAGGAAGCAGTCCTGCATAGCACTGAGTACAGTTGAAGCAGAGTATGTTGCAGCTTGTTCAGCTAGTTGTGAGGCAATATGGCTTCGAAAGCTACTATCTGAGTTATTTGATCTTCCTCTGGAGGCTACTGGTATCTTTTGTGACAACCAGAGTTGTGTGAAGCTGTCTGCGAATCCGGTGTTCCACGATAGGTCGAAACACATTGAGATAAAATATCACTATATCAGGGATATGGTGCAGAGAGGAGCAGTGAAGCTCCTGTATGTTGCGACAGATGAGGAGGTTGCAGATGTGCTGACAGTGAAGTTCGAGTACTTCAGAGAGAGGCTTGGTGTTCTTCAGATTGATGACACTTCAAGGAAGAAGTGATGGACACATTTGCAGGAGCCATTCCAAGCATGGTGAGAGGAGGATCCTTCCCATGGCTGTGGATGTAAGTGCTGGATGATGAGCATTAGGACGATGCTCCAGTTACTGCTCTGTATATGCATCAGGTGGATGCTGGAGATGATTAGTTGGTTCATTTATATGTATATGTATGTACACATCATGTTGGATGCTGGATATGATCAGTTGGATCATTTATATATATGTATGTACGCATCATGTTGGATGCTGGATATGATCAGTTGGATCATGGGTATGTATCTGTAGATGTATAAGGTGGATACATTGTATGATCAGGTAGATCATGTATGTTGATATGTATCAGGTATGATCAAGTGGATCATGTATTTGTATATGTATCAGGTGGATACATTGTATGATCAGGTAGATCATGTGTGATGATATGTATTAGGTAGATACTATGTATGCATCAGGTGGATGCATTGTATGATCAGGATGATCATGGATGACGAGCTTCAGGATGTTGCTTCAGATATGCATTAGGACAATGCAGTGATGAGTATCAGGATGATACTCTAGATGATATGCATCAGGATGATGCTATGATGATGATCAGGATGATCATATTTATCAGCTAGATAAATTACATAATTAGTTGGATTATGTGTGATGAGTTCCGAAGACACAGATGCACATGAGATTTTTGGACATGGTTGTAGATGTGTTCTCCCATGGTCTCGATGTAATTGCTGGGATTTTCCAACATGGTTGAAGATGTGTTCTCCCATGGTCATGATGTAATTGCCAGGTCCATTCGAGCATGGTTGTAGATGTGTTCTCCCATGGCTACGATATAAGTGTTGGGGCCATTCGAGCATGGTTGTAGATGTGTTCTCCCATGGATACGATATAAGTGCTGGGGCCATTTGAGCATGGTTGTAGATGTGTTCTCCCATGGCTTCAATATAAGTGCTATGCCATTTTGACATGGAGGTAGGTTGGTCCTCCCATGGTCATTGATGTAAGTGTGCTATGAGCCTTTCACGGATGGTGGTAGGTTGGTCCTCCCATGCCGGTGAGTGTAAGTGCTGTGTGTGTGCATCTAGGTTGTGCTTCGTGATACTCTGTGGCCGTGGACAGGTTGTGCAGTAGCATATAAAAGGTCCTGGGAGATCCGATAGGTTGATCTATGTGCTCGTAATCAGTCCTGGGATGCTCTTTCGAGGTTTTGTGACACACGTAATAAGTCCTGAGGATTCCATAGTATGGCCAGTGATGATGAAGACCTGCAGGTGGTGGGCCTACATCCAGTATGAAAAAGGACTGGCTCTGTAGAAATTCCTATGACAAGTAGATTCAGAGATTGATTGAGATAGCAGTAGCAGTGACGATGACGATGACTCGATGAGGATTATCCAGTGATGATGATCCAGAGAAGAAGACTTGTGCTAGAAGACATTTGTCGAGAAATACCTTCCTAGTTAAGAGGGAGTGTTGATGTATATGTAACTTCGAAATGTATTTCATATATGTATATTGTACTCCTATAGAGATGGTATTATTCCTCCATACGGAAGTGTTTGTATTCCTATAGAGATGTTATTATTCCTCTATACGGAAGTGTCGTAACTTATACTTGATGGGTTATTAGACCACCTTGTTGGGGTCGGCCCTGTATAAGTCATGTGGGTCGAAGGGTTATTAGACCACCCTATTGGGGTTCGGCCATGTGGGTCAAAGGGTTATTAGACCACCCTATTGGGTGTCAGCCCAGTCAGCTTTGTGTTATGTGGTTAAGTTGAGGCTGACCTAGTAAAGGTTATTAGGCAAGTCAAGTCAAGTATAAATAGAGTGCGGGAGACACTCTATTTAATCATTCTATTCTCTCACACACTCTTTGGAGAGTGGCGCACTTGTGGAGGAGGAGAAGCTGCTGCTAAGGAGATGTCTATCTCTTATGCTTGGGTTGTATCATTGCTCTATCTATCTCTGAGGAAGTTATTGGGGTTTTTCACCTTTATGGTTTTCCCCAAGTAAAATCTGTGTCTCTTGTGTGCTTGCATTATTGTGTCCATGATTGATATGTTGTACATGTTGTTCTCTCAGTTAATATCCTAGATAAGATTGAAGTAAATTCTGAAAAATTAACACTTGTGGTTCGGTGATGAGCACAAGAGACAGATAGATTACAATGTGCAAGTTTATATGCACTTGGAAGTACTTCAACACCATGTACCAATGGTCCCACAGATAGAAGCATCGATGATTGAAAATTTAGTGGGATTTTTAAAGTTTATGGATGGACCCCACCACATGTATTTCTAGGCATGACATGACCTAGATATACAATGGTTGGTGACAATTTCAAATTATCATAGCAGGATATCCTTACAATTACAAATGAATGGTCAATAGAATGGAAGAACCTTGTTGAATTTGGACAGATCTCAGCATGAAAAACAAGGTGATGATAAAGATTCCCATCCTATTGGGAGCATCGGGAAACATAGCCATACTCAAGAAAAATCACAGGAAGAAGGTTGGTATTCGAGTGCGACATAATTAGATCTAGAGCTAGAAGAAAAGAGAAAAGCAACAACTGCAGCACGAGGGAAAATGAAGAAATCGAAGGCACTTGACAGAGGATGACATAAGCATTCTGTATGATCGCATGGAAGAGGTTACAGAAGAAACCTCCAAGTTAGCTGAAGAGAAGACTATGTAGATGTTTGGGTGGGGTAGCTGATTAGCTTGAAGGACTCCGACGAGCTATCCAGGGACTTAGATTATCTCTAGTTCAGACAAGAGCTTCACAACAGACTGAGGGATGAGTATATGAGTAGGAGATTCCACAAGCATATAATACTATAACAGGCAGGGAAATACAATTGTTGCCAAGAGAATTAAGTTTCGGTGATATAGGCCTATAGGAATAAGACCATAAATTAAGTTATATTGATATACACTTGTCAGTACTGCCAATGTTCATGCTGCAGAACCTTCAACAACATCTTGTTGATGAGATCAATGTGCGAGAAGAAAATACATACGTAGAAATGATCAAGTATCTAGTGTAGCATACTACAATGCAGGAAGAGTGTGAGAAGCCGAGGAAGGAGCGAGAGGAATTTGTACAAGAGAAGGAGAAGCTAAAAAATGGTGTCGCAATAGCTTTCCACGTAGTACCTGAGGTTGAGGTAGTCAACCACATGGATATTAAGGAGAAGATGAAGATACTGATGAGAGTCCTTTCGGGGTTCTACAAGAAGATTGGTGAGTTGGAGGAAAAGTTGATACCAATTACTCTATCAGAGGTACAACGTAGTGAAGCGAGGAGGTTACTTAAGCAGTTAGAACCATTGATGATTGTGAAAGTGCATGTGGTGCATTGTTTGAAGAGGCCACACAAGCATGGGCTATGTTACTAGATGATGGAGAGCTGCAGAATATTAACACTAAGTTGGAGGAGACCCAGAACAAAATGGAAGATTCAAAGAATCAACTGAATACTCTGTCACCTGTTGGGAAAATGATTAAGGTAGTAGAGAAAAAGAAGCTCTAGTAGGAATTTAACCAATTGAGAGTTGAGTAGTAGCGGTGAATTGAATTGGTTGAGGAATTGTAGGGAGAACCAGAGCAGGTCTTGCAAATCATCAGTAGTGCGAGTAGAAAAATGTAGGAAGTACCTGAATAGGGTGAATAACAGACAAACGTTCACCTTACATGGGATCTCGTGCAAGAAGTATGCCATCATCGGGATGAATTTCTGCAGACTGTCAAAGAACTGAAGCAAAATTTTGTAGAATTTCAAGCGAAGGCCAGGACCCCACCAGTATAATCTTCAAGTGGCTCGGGACGAGCCACATTTGAGTGTTGGGGGCCTGTTGGGCTAGGTAAATTTTTGGGGTAACGTTTTGCGAATTTTTCGTGTGAACAAGGCCAAGGCGAAGCGGCTCGATAAAGAAAAACCAACTTCGATGTAGCGGCCGAGAATCCAGGAAATTGGGAATTTTGATTATGTCAAGGGAGGAGTTAAGTAAATTAGATACAAATTTTTTCCACTTTCATTTATGAGTAGAGTAGTTGAGTAGTGGAGTAGTGGGAGTGGGGTAGGCTGTGTGCGCCCTATAAATATGTAAACGGTTGGGATTTTTGAGCTTGTTAGTGAATTAGTTAGCTATTTTATGTTCAATCTTTTGGTGAGATATGTTTTGTAAGTCGAATATATTAACTATTATAAGGAGAGGAGTCGCATGATCTGCAGGTTGTGTGTGAATATCCATTGTAAAAGAAGGAGAAATCTGTAAGTCATTGTAAAACATGAAGTGCTTATTTTTTCTATGCTCATGAATAAAGGAAGTCATTGTAAAACATGAAGTGCTTATTTTTTCTATGACTCATGAATAAAGAAAGTGCTTTTGTGGTTTTCTTCCGTTTGGGTTTCCACGTTATATATAGTGTCCAATATGTATGTTTCCTGTGATGATGTGTTGTGTTTATTGTTATATTCTTCATATTGTTAAATAATTGATGATCCATATGTATGAATGGCATGTGAATGAATATATGCCAGAGTTAGCTAAGATGTTAGATGTATGCAATACTGTGAAGTGTTTAGTAAATATCTCTGTCGAGGTTAAGAATGTTATGGATGTTGGTTTCTTGTTGCACCACTTCGCTACTGCAGAAAATTGGTTCCTATAGCTCCCATAGATACCTCAGGTGATACCTCATCTGCTTTACAGGTGTTTCCGAAAGGGATAAACCCTTTCGGGCCGATATCTTGGTTTTTGTTGGTGTATAGTTGCGTGAACCCTAGTTGAAGTAGATATGCACCAACACTTGAACCAAAAAAAGATCAAGTCAAGACTATACCGACAAAGTACTAGATATATTTTTGGTAAAGGAGAACTAATAATATTAGTGAACGAGTACAAAACCACTGTAATAGCCTATGGGGTATTATATCATGATATAGTGATTATATAATTTAGGAATGAAATTTAGAAATACCACTCACCATTTAGATTTAATCCATATTGGTAAGAATTTCCATTATTCCGAGTATTTTATCACTAGGAACTAGGTATTCTATAAGCTAAGTAAGTAGGGTTATGCAATGGAACATCTTCAAAAAAACCTCATCACATTAAAATGAGTAACTAAGGAATGGGTAGACAAGATATTTAGAAGAGAAGATGAAAAGTTAAGATTAGTGGAAGAAAAAATAGAAATCCTCCAAGGATCCAAGGAGATAGGTTATCTTCCATAAAAAATCATAGAAATAGGGGCTTTGGATATTAAAATGTATGATTTTCTTCCCTTAGAAGAATCAAGGTGGCACATAAAGATTCGATTCATTTGGATCGAGGATGGTGAGAATTAGAGCACTATTATTTTCTAGTAACATGACAAATCCAAGAGAGTTATGAACTATATTTGGAGAATACAAAATGATAGAGCAGAAGAGCGTGAAAAATTCGAGGATGTCAAAAAAGTGGTTATCTTTCACTTCCAATAAACTAATTTCCAACCAAATAAGGAAACGATTAGGGATGTTATTTAAATGGCAATGGTTTTCCCTCAATGGGTAGAACATGAGGACAATGTAGAAATGTACAAACTGATCGACATGACAATTTTTATTGTTGGGTACCTCATTTCAAAAGGATGCATTAAATGGACCTAAGGAATAAAAGGACATGTGACCGAGAAATGCCGATTGAATTTGATTCGTGGGTGAGCCAAAAAATGCAGTCAAGTTTTGTTGGGCCCTTTATTTTGAATTTTGATAGTTTTGGGTTTTGGTCGTGACAAAGGGAAGGATGACCTAAAAAATGTAAAACAACCGAACTTGAGAAAATGGTACCCGACATAAGAAATTCCATTGGGTGGAAGGAATATCAACAATCAAAGACCCATATATCCAAGTAAGTGGTGGCGTGAGGATTGTGCGACCTATTTGAAGCAAAACAAGAACACTGGGAGTTGATAAAGTCAAATGGAGTGGGAAGACGAAAATGAAGGCCTAGTTATTCATGTACCTTACCATCACTTCATGATAGATATAATGGAAAGGAATAAGCCTAAGATGGATGATGATATCATACTATCCTATGAGAAAAATATATTGTAATCATTGGCCATGTACTCGATTATCCTTTGTAATAATGAAATAAGAGCCCCCTTTAAAATTTTGATTGTTCTACATATTTATAGTGACGATGTTGAGTTTTGTATCTATTGTGTTGCCAATTGATTTGTTTACTTCTATTCAGTATATGTGATAAATTCTTAAGGAATTTTGTTCATTGTTTTGGTTATGAATGGTTGAGACATTGTGAATGATCAATGGGTACCTCCGAGTCAACTTAAAATATGGTTGGTCATGACAATTACACTGCTCAAGCCCCATAGTCCCTTTCGTCCTAACACTACTCTTTAGGTGAGACATTCCTTCCCCGGGGGATTGAATATGTTAGTGTTATATTATAGATGAATCCTCCATTGGATACCTTTGCATACCCTAGTTTGTAATCAAGCCAACAATGTTGTATTTTATACATATTGTTTTTTCAATTGATTTGTTTACTTTTATTCAATTTATGTGATGAATATGAAAGGATTGTTGTTAATTGTTCTGGTTATGGATGGTTGAGACAATGTGAATGATTAATGGGAACATCTGAGTCAACTTGTGATGTGGTTGGTCAGGGTAGCTATGTTGCTCAATCCCCATAGTCCCTTTCATCTTGGCACTACGCTTCAGGTGAGACCTTCCCTCCCCAGGGGATTGAATATGATGGTGCTAGAATACAACAAACCACTCTTTTGGACACCTCTTTGGAACTTGGTCTAAAATCAAGCCAAGATACATCATCAACATAAATACATAAGAAAACATAATTTTTAAAGGGGGATCTTATTTCATTATTGCAAAGGTTGATACAATACATGGATGGTGATTACAATGAATAGGAAAAAACAATTTTTAAAGGCAGATCTTATGTCATTATTGCAAAGGATAATCCAATGGATGTATGGTGATTATAATGGATCTTTCTCATAGGATAGTATACTATCA
Organism: Larix kaempferi; assembly: GCA_027924585.1. Lineage (NCBI taxonomy): Eukaryota > Viridiplantae > Streptophyta > Pinopsida > Pinales > Pinaceae > Larix > Larix kaempferi. Next base: position 3,802,280 of record BSBM01000852.1, read on the forward strand.
TCATCCATGTCAACCTTATTCCTTTACATTATATCTATCACCAAGTGATGGGAAGTTACATGCAAAACACAACCTTCATTATTTTCTTACCACTTTATTTGGATTCATCAACTCATGAAATCTTATTCTTCTTCTTTGACTAGGTGGCACTTTATACCATCTATTCCTTAGTTGTATGGGAATTTTACCATTGATATTCCATGCACCCAATAATATTGATGATGTGTGGTGCCATTACCTCGGGCTCGATTATTTTAATTGAGTCAATATGTCCTTCCCTTGGTCATTTCCAAAATCAAAAATTTCAAATTCAAAATGAGGGGCCCAATAATTATTAATAGTTAAGTAAGCCCAAAATGAATAAAACCATGGCTTAGATGGTTTCTTGATGGAATGTTTTAGGGATTTTTTGGATTCCATAGAAATGGAGATAACATGGGTAATGGATAAATATCATAGGAATAGGAAGGTCTTACTATATTTCAAATGAACTTTCACATTGATTATTCTAAAGGAAAATGACCCCCAAAATTTGGAGAGTTTCTCTCAATCCCTTTGTGCAATTACATATACAAGTTGTTTACACATTATAGGAGTTTTGAGGTAAAACATATGTCTCAAAACAAAAAATGTACTATAAAAATCAAATATATAATAAACAATAGGATTCAATATGATGATTTCAACCACAAGGGTAGATAGGTTTTGAGAGAAATGGAAAAAACTATTAATTTTCTATAGTATTATCAACTTATCTCTTTGTAGGTTTACTCAAATTTCGAGTGTGAGAACTCATTGGATGAGGAATTAGGTTCCACATCCAAAGAGCACCCACTCACCATACTTTTGACAAACCTCTAGTAGGAAAATACTTTAAATACATAAAAAAACATATTTTGTTGAAGGAAATGCATTTTTATTATTATATGTATTTCACATTTTTTCCTACTGGGGTTCTACCAAAAGTATGTCAAATGGGTATGTGTTGGATTTGGAATTTAATTCCGCATCAAAAGAGTGCTCACATTCAAAATTTGAGTAAACCTACAAGGAGATAAGTAAAAAATACGATAGAAAACAATAGTTTATTTCCTTTCATTAAAAAAATAATAACTCTTATTTATTATTTTAACTATTATTTTATTATTTTCCTTATGGGGCCCATTTTAGATCTCAAAATTTCTCTATCAAAATATATCGCATGTATACTTAAACTAATCCTCTCCAAATTGTTCTCTAAAAAACAAATGGGATTTTTAGGAGTGAACATGCAAGATGCAATAGGATCAATTCAAGAAATTATGCATTTAATGAAAGTGGGACACAAGAAAGCATTTATTCCAAAAGTAGACTTATCCAAGACCTTTGATCACATAATCTATTCCATTTAAATTTTCCTTATTCTAATGCAAGTTTTAATGTACCCAAACCAAGTATACGCACACTAACTCAAAGATTTGAAAATTTAAACACACATAGGGTGGGCTGGTTACAAAAATAAATAACTACTTTGGTTAGAATTAAAAAATAAATCCCCAAACACCTCTAGAATATCCCAAATTTTCCCAAGATGGATTTAAGGACCTTATAGAGATCAATGAAAACCTATAACATTCTAAACAAACTCTCAACATCGATAGCTTCACATTTTCTTGGTGGATCACGCTTGGGACAACCCTTTGGTAAAGCTAAACAATCTGAGGCAATATCCACGGGAATTATGTGGAACCTAATGGATTATGGTGCATATATGGAAGTGGATGGCATTAAAATACCCCCCAAAAGATATAACAACCTTTATATTTGCAATTAGACTCAACTGAACTCAGTTTGGGAGAAAGGAAATTAAAACTAGCTTTTGGACTACTCAACTGAGAGATTTCCAAGACAATTCGAATGACCTATAAGGTCACAAATTTCTGGTTTGAATCCTTATATGGGTCCTATAAGGTGTCTTCTTACTACAACAACTCACATACATATATTTGGAGTTAGGGAAGTTAGTCTAATACAAAATTATAGAAAACTAGTCAAATTTGGCACTATAATGAGCATAGGAACAAATATTCATTAATATATGAAAAGATAATTTGCAGAACAGAAATCCACACCATTATATTGAATAACATAGAATATAATTTAAATGACAAAGCTTCATATGTAGCATCAAGTACCCACGAGGTCACTATTATCGTCCAAGAACTTAAGCAAGACAAAACACTACAAAAAACACTTCAATTGATGGAATCTTTAACATTGAACAATATAACACTTGAATGGAACTAGAATGGACATTAAAGTATCCTCAATGAGAAAGGATTAATTCCTTACTCCTCATGGCCTAGCCGAATGATGAACATAAAGGGAACATCTCCTAACTCTGACTAGGGGCACATCGCCCAAGTCTTCAGACACTCAGAGCTCTCAATGCAAAACTCAATCTGGAAAAATATGTGAGTGGGTGCACTCATACTTCTTTTATAAGTTGATTTGGATTCAAGATGCAATGCATGTGGTCACTTGCCTCATCCAATGTTCCCTCACTAACTAATTTTGGGCTGGAATCTTTATCCTTCTTTTTCCTTGCCTTCTTTCCTTTCTGCTTTAGTATGCTTTTCCTGATTTTGGCAAGTCCTTCTTTTCCTTGATTTTCTCTGATTTCCTGCTATTCTAGTGCTTTACTTCTTTTATGCTGCTTTATTCTTTTCTGTGCTTTCCTTCTTTTATGCTTCTTTCTGCTTTTCCTTGAGCTTTCCTGCTTTTATGTTTCCTTTCATATTTTTAGTTTATTTCTTGATTTTCTCTGCTTTTCTTTCGATTTCCTTTTTGGAAGAAAATTCATAGGGTCCACTAAAGCTCCTATGTTCCCTCCTGGGACACCTAAGCATTTCCAACTCATAATGATATTAAATAATAACTATATCACTTCTCTATGTATTAAATTAATTAAACTAAACAACTATGAACCAAAATTAATCTGTGCAAATTTATTGAATTAATCGAGAACCCATGGGAATTTAATGGGTTAATACTATGACCTTGGAGCCTATAAAGTGGTGACATTACATTCCTACCCTCCCAAAATTTCTTGTCCTCAAGCAAATGAACATAGAGGTGATGAAGAGCATGTGCTCTGCCTCTGAAATGCTTTGGAAAGACTGTCTGAAGAATCATATGAATCTCTTCTCCATAATATATGACCCCACTTATGACCTTATATTGTTCTTCTTGGATCAAATCATTCAATGGATCACATACAAAATTGTGTTTAGAAGACTCTACCACTAACCGAACTTCTAATCAATTGAATCTTCTATCAAAGGGATAAATGCATATGCTACTACCTTCTTTTCCTCTCCCTTGTATGCAAAATCATAACTATGGGCACATTCCTCACTTACCCATTCAAAAATATGATCAACTGTTTTTTCTGGAGCTCTAACAGGAGGAAGGTTCCCAAAAACCTTCTCATGCCACCTTCTTCCACCTCACTTATTTCCAACACAATGAGTCTTTTGAAGACTCACAAAACACCAAGTAGAAACATAGTGTGTCCATCCATCATAAAATTTCCCATGTAGGAAACTAAACCACTGCTTCCCATGGATAGACTTCTGAAAGTTAAGGCTGACTCACCCTCTAGGATCCCATTGATCCTGCTGCACCCCTCTCAACATTTTGGTCCCTTGGAACAACTTGTCATTCCAAAGGATACAAGGATCCCATAAACATATTGATAGTGCATCACTACTAATACCTCTAAGAATACTTTCCATTTGATCCAAAGATATTTGGATATCCCCTAAGGCCATCAAGTTTCTTCCTTGTATTGTTGTATCCAATATTCCATGATTATAAATTAATCCTCTATCAAGTGGCTTTCCCCGTGGGAGGTCTCCAAAATGCTTCTCATGCTTTCGAAGCAATTCCTTGATGTATTCAGGGTGTTGTGAAATGTCTATGGTGGTTCCTTGAGTAGTGTTGAGGCACTCGAAAACCCATTCAATGTCTCCATGTATCAATATTTATCTCGTACTATGTGAAGACACCACTTGATGACAATTATCTTCAAGATGTTGATGCCTTGCAAGATTATCTGCTTCTCATCATAATCTTTGAAACTTATTTGAGGAACATGATAATTCATGGAATGCTCTCCAATGGAGTACAACCATTGTACTCCCAACACCAAGTTAGTGTCAACAACATTTACAACATAAAATTTATCTGTTAAGGTATAATATCCTATGGTTACTTGCATATTTGGAATCCATTTAGTACAATCTATGGAGTTATTACATGGTAAGATGACTGTGAAACCTTCAAAGGTTTCAGTAGGAAACTTCCTTCTTTCCACCAAGAATGAGTCAATGAAATCATGAGTAGCACCTCCACCAACCAAAATTTTAACTCTTTGCCCCTGTACCACTCCCTTGAATTTGAGAGTGTGGAAGTGAGGTACTCCAGTCATGACTGTAATCTTGCCACTTGCTGGTGGTAGGTTTTTTTCATCTGCTGTATCATAACCACCATCTCCTTCAACCGGTTCTTCCTCATATTCCTCCTAAGCTTGACTCTCTGAGAATACCTCAATGTATTGTGCTTTACCCTTATCCCACTTGTGGCCCAAAGCCCATGGTTCTTGGCAATAGAAGCATAGATTTCCCCTCCTTAATTCATCTCGATCTCTGAAAGAGACATTCTTCTTGAAATTTTCCATTGAATTTTTGTGTGAAGGTTTCATGTCCATCACTTCGTCCAAAATATTGGTTCTTGGTGGAAACCTTATTCTTGGTATGGCATCCCACAGATATCTTGTTCTTCTCTTTGCATCCTGCAAGGTAGATGGCCTATAGGATTTAACTAATTCTTTTAGTGGATCTGCTTATCATTATATGAATAAAAGGATTAAGCAAGCCTAAGATATATCAGTGACCATCATAGTTAGATTTTTGAACTTAGAAATATATGCCTCAGGAGTTCCTATCTGTCTCATATGCACTAGCTCCCTTAAGGATATCTCACAATCCTTCTGATCAAATCTATCAACCAATATTCTAGTAAACTCCTGATAGGTTTATACTTGGTCATGCCCCAAGGTATTCATACAATGGAACCACCAATCATTGGCCTCTCCACCAATATGCAAGTATCCATTTTGATGGCATCCATTTCGACCATGGGTTTCAATTGAAAATATGTAACCAATTTTTGGATCCATGCACTTGTAGTGCACTTGGATGAACCATCAAAATATGGAAGAGAGATATTACCAATAACATTCTTCAATCCAAAATTTTTGTGCAGGCATGTTGTTTCCCCCTCTTTGATGGATTCTTTATTGGGATTCACATAAGTCCTTGAAGGCAAATGCTCGCCTGCAATATTCACTCAGATTCTGGTACTCTGCACAACAATGCTTCCATGTAGCAATGGATTAATTTTGCACTTATGGTTCCTCTTTATTCTCTTAAGTAAATTTGGGCATGGTAGTTCTTGGATGACTCTTGATCTCACTCTGGAACTCATGTTAATTATTGTGAGGCCCTGGTTTTGAAAAGAGAGTCTCTCCAAATACCTTCTTTCCTTCATGCTAAGAGCCACCACTGCTCCTTTCTCCATCTTTGTTCACCAATTGCTTGGAAAGGAATTCTTGAGTCTCTTGACCTGACTTAGTGATGTTCTGGTATATGTATTGCATGACCTTTATCATGGTATGAAAAAAATATCTGAATTCTTCTCTTTCATCCATGTTATGCATATATTTCTCTCCTTGGATCTTGCCTTCAGTAGAATCAACTTCTTCTTCTGCAAGAGGCTCTTCTGGACCTTTCCTCTTAGGAGATGGATTTCTCTTTGGAATCATCAAGGATGATCATGGTAAGGTTCATAGGATAATTCTATGATACCAATGTAATGTACCCAAACCAAGTATAGGCACAATAACTCAAAGATTCAAAAATTTAAACACACAGAGGGTGGGTTGGTTACAAAAAGAACTAACTAGTTTGGATAGAATTTAAAAAAAAATCCCCAAACACCTCTAGAATCTCCCAAAATTTCCCAATATGGATTTTAGGACTTGATATGGCTCAAGGAAAACCTACACCAGCTTAAACAATCTCCCAACTTCGACAACTGGACATTCTCTGCTTGCATCACGCCTATGACAACCCTTTGGCAAATCCAAAGACTCCGAGGCAATATCCCCAGGACTTATGTGGAAACCAATGGATTTTGGTGCATATATAAAAGTGGATGGCTTGAAACTACCCTTAAACATCTATAAAAACCCTGATATTTTCAATTAGACTCAACTGGACTCAGTTTGGGAGATAGGAAATTAAAACTAGTTTTTGGACTTCTCAATTGAGATATTTCCAAGACAATTTGAATGACTCGATAAGGGTAAAAAATTTCTATTCTTAAGGATAATAAGGGTCCTATAAGGTGTCTTATTACTTCAGCAACTCACAGCCATATATTTGTAGTTAGGGAAGTTAGTCTACTACAAAATTCTGGAAAATTAGTCAATTTTGGCACTATAGCGAGCATAGGAACAAATATTCATTAATATATGAAAACCTAGTTTGCAGAATAGAAAGAGGCACCATTAAACTGAATAATATAGAAGATCCTTTACATTAGAAATCTTCATATGTAGCAGCAAGTACCCGTGGGGTGTCTATATCATCCTCCAAGAACTTAAGCAAGACAAAACACTGTAGAAAATGCTTCAATTGATGGAATCTTTAACACTAAATAATATAGCACTTAAATGGAACTGGAATGGACCTGAAAGTATCCTCAATTATCAAGGATTAATTCCTTAATCCTCATGGAATATCTTAATCTTCAACTAGAATTATGCACAAAAGAGGAACATCTCCCAACTGTGACTAGGGGCACATCTCCCAAGTCTTGAGAAGCTCAGAGATCTCAATGCAAAACTCAAACTGGAAAAATATGTGAATGGGTGTACTCCTCCTTATTTTATAAATTTATTTGGATTCAATATGCAATTCTTGTGGTCACTTGTTTCATCCAATGCACCCTCATTGACTAATTTTGGACTGGCAGCTTTATCCTTCTTTTTCCTTGCTTTCTTGCCTTTCTGCTTTAGTATGATTTTCCTGCTTTTGGAAACTCCTTCTTTTCCTTGATTTTCTCTACTTTCTTGCTTTTCCAATGCTTTATTGCTTTATGCTTCTTTCTACTTTTCTGTGCTTTCCTGCTTTTATGCTACTTTTTTCTTTTCTAAGCTTTCCTGCTTTTATGTTGCCTTCCAACGTTTTAGTTGATTTCTTGATTTTCTCTACTTTTCTTCCAATTTCCTTTTTGGAAGAAAGCTCATAGGGTCCACTAAAGCTCCTATGTGCCCTCATAGGCCACCTAATCATTTCCAACTCATAACAATATCAAATAATAACTAAATATTTACAATTTAAGAACTATATCACTTCTCTATGTCTTAGATTAATTAAACTAAACAACTATGAACCAAAATTAATCCCTGCAAATTTATTGACTTAAGCCGGAACCCATGGTGATTGAATGGGTTAGAAAGATGATCACAGGGCCTCTAAAGTGGGGATATTATACAAGTTGTATTTTCATCGCAAGTGATACAATAGATGAACATATGTTTTAACTTAGTTGTACATGCTATTGTGATCAACATAACAACCTCAAATTTCATCCACCTCTCAAAAGGTTTATGATATGGATATCCATTATTTCATTTATTAATTTTTCCAGTAGTAGAAGGTATTGACCTCTCATTAGAAAAAATCAAGAATATGGGGATATGAAAGTCATCAAAGCGAGCAAAGGAGAATCTACCACACAACCAATGTCTGTGTACAACCTACTACCCTTTGAAAATGGAGCAATTGTAGAGGCACAAATGCTTGGAGGTATTCTAAAAAGTTTTTTCAATTCCACCAACATGTAGATAAAGTTACAAAATTCCTCCATTAGATTCAATGTATTTAATCTAACAAAAAAAAAATAATATAATTTTTCCTCCCTTTCATAGTGCATAATTTTGAGGAGAGCCTAACATACCCAAGGTTCAACTTGAAGCCAAACAATTATGGATATTGGGAATGGATATGAATCTTGGAAACGATAAAGGGAATAATAGACCATTGGAAAAACATGTGGATCTTAATGGTAGGTGGGATCATTCTCATAAAAAGTGTAATGAATACTATTCCCATGTATTGGATGTCCCTAACACATATCCCAAAGAAAATTCAAAGAGGAATAAGGAAAATTATTTTCAAATTTATATGGAAAGGAATCCAATATTAGAAAGGTATTCCACTGATTAGTTGGGAATAAACCTCTAATAGAAAAGAGTTAGGGAGATGGGGAATCCAACACCTATAATTATTTCCAAATCCTTGACAGGGAAAGGAGGATGGAAGATAATAAATAAGAAAGTTTTTTGGCAACATATATTGACCCATAAATATATTGCTCCAAAATAAATCTTAGAGTGGATAAGGTCCCCCACTAGGAATAGATTCAAATTTATGGAAGGCATTGATGGATTCATACAACATAATTGGGTCTACTATTTCTAGAAAATAGGAAAAGGAACAACCACTAATGGCGATAGTGATACACAGATCCCTACTACTACTCCAGTTGTTCCTTTTCCTATTTTCTAGTAGGGATTTGGGACTATAAGAGGTAGGAAAATATTGATGGAATGAAATTATAACACAACTATTAAAGGAAAGCATAAATTTGGGAGAAGAGGAAGTCACAACTATTTGGGGTAAAAATAAACATGGGCACATACTCAGCCAAGATGGGATATACAACCGATGTTCACTTGGACTAAGAACACCCCTAGTGGTGGATTCAAATTTGTAAGGTCAAAGCACCACCAAAACCATGCTTTTCACTTGGTTATCCCTCAAAAATGAAATACTGATTTGGGTCAAATTACAAGGAGGAAGTTGGGAAGGACCTGACTACTACACACTATGCTAGGAAGCTAGGCTAAATAAATTAAACACATGCTACTAAGATGAAATATTTCAAAAGAGGTGTGGAGTGCTATTGGAAATTTGACCTCCAAAAACAGAAATGGGAAGGAATATACCTAGAGAAAGAATTAATACGATAGTCCAAAGGGACAAAGGAGGTCTCCCTTGCTCTTCAAATATAGGTCTAGTGACTATGGCCTGCATGCAATGCATACATTTTTGAGGGGAGGCAAAACACCCACATGTAGGTTTGTCACAAATTAAAAGTAGGTATGGTATTCGTTATTGCCTTCCCCAAGCAAAAGATACTAATGGTTCTGGTGTCTCCCAAGTGTATATAAAGGATAGGTAAAGGAATATTTGACTAGGCAACTCGATTAAATGTAGGAAGAAGTGGGGCATGGGGCTAGGTTCAACTTTAGGATGAAATAAGGACATATTTCAAGTTTGGATTATGAAGGGATCAAATAACCAATAAGAGTTGATAACAACCATCACCTTGATATCACTAGCGCTACAAAAATTGAAGTAATAGATATAGAAGTGTATTGGGACTTCATCCTAGTCATATGTTGAATAGTAGGAGTGCGAGGGATTAGAGAAATTCCAATTTCATTTCAACATATTTCCTTCACTCACTTCTATCGAGTGAATAACGTAGAACTAGATTTCTACCTAAGGAAACAATAGAACTGGAGGAAGCTAACTCTATGAACATATAAGGTAACTCATCTTGATCGTAGATAGCCTTTGCATTATTTTTGGTGAGTAGAGGTATTTTATTAGGATAATGATTTATTAGAGTATCACGGGAAGGCAAGCAAAGATATGTTCAACAATGATTATTTTATTTCTCCTTTTCAATAAAATTTGAAGATAATATATCCTCAAAATATAAAATTGTTCACTTAGAGGCACCAACTATTAGGAATTTTGATTTTTATTAAATGAAATCTTAATCTAAATGTGTCTATGTAAGAAACTTGATGAGGCCTCTTTTTTGGAAACCTATAATTCCTAGGCTTAAACAACTATTCAAATGTACTCTTTTTTGAAAACAATAAAGAGTAAAATTTTTTTCTTCTAAAAATAATATGAAACTACTAAAAAGGTAATAAATAGAGTGAATACGAAACTGCTAAATTAATAATAAATATAATTATTATGAGACTATTAAATAATAATAAATATTTAATGTTTATAGTAAATATACTACAAAATGATGATAAATAATGACTCATTAAACTATTAAATATACTACAAATTTACGACAATGAATGGATGAATGGATCATTAACCTAGTAAATACACTGCAAATTTATGAATCAAATCAACCCATTAATGATTAAGAGAAAAAATATTTAATTTAATCATGTTATAAATGATTTCAAATAAAACACTATTAGTTGTCTCCCCCACAATATTAGTTTATATAGTTTTTTTAGTTTGTTTTTGCAATCATAAATTTGCCAATTTGTACTTATACCAGAAATCAATGAACTTAATTTATGAGGAAACTTGAGATGTAAAGTTTTGATAGGCTTATTTGACATGGGAGTGTGAAAATAATAGACCAGAGACAAAATTGATCTCATAATCAATCACAAATAATAGAGGATGTGAAATTGAGCCACAAGGAGGTGAGATTTACCTATAAGGTTGCCCGATGGTAATTAAACCACACAAATCATTATGCAGGAACCATAGAATAATAAGACTTATCGAAACATATGAGACATATATATCTTATCATACTCTCTATTGATTATCATTGAAATTTTGTAACTAGAGAGTGCTCCCATGAGCCAATTTGATAAGTTATTGAGCAAGTAGAGACAACACGAGAAGAAAATATACTTCTTGGGCCGACTGATAATTGTTGACTATTTGGGCTCAACATGTTCCCTTTACATAACTCAAGATATCTCATTTAAATAACTAAAACAATGTTCTATTTCATAGAATGTTGAAATTTTGAATAACAATTAAGTTTGTTGAAATTTGTAAAACACCTATTTTTCTACTTTATTTTTGTGATGTCCTATGGGTCTAAGACCATTACCAAACATCATGAAATGGAGATTCCATTTTTAGTTGTTAATGTTTAAAATATAAGTTAATGAAATCAAAACATAAGTTGATATCCACTTTAACTTTATGATTTTTTTTTTTTTCCTTGGAAAAAGTCCGTAATTTTATTTCAAAAAGATGATTAAAATTACATATTGCACATGTAGTAGAATCAACAAGGATCCCTACATTTTCACATATTTCTGTCCCATACAAGCAAAAACAACAGCTTATTAAGAGTTGAACCAAAAAAGAGAAACCCAAGGTAAAACTTCGCCACAATAAGATGTAAATCTTGAACAGCAAAGAGAAACCCAAACGTTGCCAGAAGAAGAAGATCTTGAACAGCAGGTAGGGCCACCGGTTTCAATGTGCCTCTACCCCCACCGTCCACCAAGAACCCTTGAAAATTAGCAATATGTCTTCAGCTTCCATCAGAACTGAAACCCTCAACAGAAGAAATAGTAGATCCAAGTCTGTGGACGAGCAGCAAACTCTATAGATCTCCCAAACCGGCGAACTCAGCCAGCATCTCCTGATGAAGAAAATGGCCAGACAGAACTAGAGCACCGCAGTAGCAATGGATCTTGACCCATGAGCGTTTGCATTGGTGCCCGTAGGCAAACATCGGCGTAGAGCAAGAGTCGATTGGTACACCACAAAAATCAAGAAATCTTCGTTCAAGAAAATGGAGGTATCGTCTGGCGAGAGAATGGTGAGGTTCGAGTCCAAAGAGCGTCAACGGGGAAGATCCAATAGCAAGTCATAAACAACATATCTGCACTCCTTCTCAGGAAGGGCAGCAGTGAAATCATCATAAGTATGGCTAGGATCGCCGATCTTGTCCACAGTAATCTGCTGCAGCTTCTCATCAATATTGAATGTTATAAAACGATGGGTTCTCTTGCTCTTTAGCTCCAAGAATTTGATCTTACAGCCATTCCTGATGCTACGTTGGCCATTTCCGCAGATTCACAGAAGCAACCTCTGCGAAAAATCACCTGATACTAGATGCGCAGATCTGGAAACAAAATCAATACGGCCTGGCCAAAGCACGCGTCTGCTCAACAGCGTGCAATGGAATGCAGAATAATTCCCTACGATAATGATTCAATGAGCTTGCTCAGAGATGTTTAACTTGTAGCGTCGAGGATCTGCTTCACCGTCTCCCGCTGCTTCCCCTTCTTCTCGCCCATCTGAATGGCACAAGAAAGCCATAGGTGAAAGAACCCTCGCCCAAGATTAGTGTGGCCTGATAAGTCACCGCAGCCACAGGGAGTCCGCCATTCCACATCAAACACCGCCGCCGTTGCCAGGAGAAGTAGCCATCGCTCGTCTCACCGCCATCTGCCACCGCTGCCATTGAACCTCGTGAAGCTGCTGCCGCCGCCACATGAACGCAGGGTGTGCTCGTATCCAATGGATCACCACGCGAAAGCGCCGCCCCGCCCACACCCAGGTGCATGGAATACGCCATCGATCCTCAGTTAAACTCGGGGTGGTGGCCATGGGAGCCATGGCCGCCGGGCACTTCCCTAGCGACTCTCAAACCCTAGATTTAACTTTATGATATTAGTACTACAAGTCAAATAAAAATAAAAATAAATGCATTAAATGTATCAAAAGCTTAAAAAGGTGACAATACATGATAATTTTTGTCAAGGTATTTGGTGATGGTTAGTGACTATTTCCTGTAATGTCCCCATTCAAATAAATCTCAAAAGAGAAAATTACACCAATCTACTAGTTTCCTAGGTTGGGGTGGAAACATTGGGATTTTGAATAAGGGATATAATAAACCCCAAATGGACATTATCTTGACATAAATATATTAAAATGGGTTAAATAAATATTTATGATAGGAAAATAAGGTGGCACTTGGTCATGGAGACACATTGGTGGTGTGGGACCCACACAAAGCTAGATTCCTCATGCCACATGGCATCCTATTCTCACGCATTCGAATCCAAGGTGGAGTCTAATGTTATTGGGGAGTTGGAAGGTCAATATACTTGGAATGACTCAATGAAGGTCGAATTGGAGTGGAAGAGTAACTCCCATGGAAGAGGAATATGCATTTGAGAGAAATTGAGACACTTGGGCTAGATTCCCTAGCTTCTATGACAACAATGATGAAGATGCTATGACACCTATGAAACAAATCAGACCTGATTGCTGAAATATGACATATATGCAATTTCAGGGTTAAAAATAGCCCCCAAGAGGGCTCACAAGGGAGTTAGGGCAGCCAAAGTGTCATCCATTCGAATTGAGTGAAGGAGGAGGCTAGGAGTGGAGGGACAAGTGGCACACATTGGAATCTCTTCCCAATTCGAGTTGGCATGAAGCTCATGGATGGAATTTGAGCTAAGGAGGTCTTTGGAAGTTTATAAAAGTCAAGAACAAAGAAGGAGAGTAGATTTTGATCATTTCTCATTTTGCATATTGGAGAGCATAGCTTGTCCATGCTTGTGGAGTGTTTACTCTACTTGCCTTAGTACCAATTTCGAGGGTGAAAGATTCCCATCATAATTGGAAATTGTAGAGGCCATTCAAAAATTTCATTTGGAGCTACAATGGAGTCATTTTTTGCAGGTTGAAGCTACAGGGATTATCGTGACATTCTTTTCTTCAACTTGTTTCCACACCTTTCTCACTTTTCTCTTCATATTTTGGCTCTTGGAGGAAGGGCGCACTTCGTGAGATGATGATATCTTTGGGGGAGATATTGTGGCCCCATTTATTTGTAATATGATGCATTTAATATATATTTATGTTCATAATATCCCCAGGTCTAAATACCAAGTGAAACTATGTCAAAATACCAACAATATATAAATGGTGCCATTTTCCTCATATCTTGTTATGAAAGCTTGAAGTTGATTTATTTCTACTTGTATAAGTTCATATATGTAATTTTTATGATGCATGGAGAGTAATTAATGTCCCAAAGAAGTTTCATATACATTACCTAAGCCTTTGGAACATAAATCTCAAATTTCATAGCAAATGGCGAAGTTTTCTATCATTTCCCCCTAGGTGAAGACATGTCCACAAACCTCTGATTTATGGGAGTTGCAGCATCCTTTAGGAACTGATTAATGATGAATTTGGGACCCCATGTCATTTAAAAATTCCATGTCTCTTTTCTGAAATTTGGTAGGGTCGTACTGCATTTTGGAAGCCATTTTTGTCCCCTACCCTTGGGGATTTTGAACCTTGAATTAACTAGTAAATTTCCCTATTTTCTTCTGATTGTAAATGAAGGTTGCAGAAGTAATTTTAGAGTGTCCAAGAATCCACCAAACTCATTTTTATGTATTAATACCTTTCAAACACCTCCAGACCCAATTCAGAAGCATTTGGATACATTTGGAAGCATTTGAGTCATTACTAGTCTAAGGGTCGAATAGGCCAAAAAGTGCAATTTTTTCAATTTTACCAAATTTATTAAAAAGGGATACTACAAGTGGTATCAGAGCATGGTCCTTGCACCTATGCATTAATATCATACTTTGAAGAATAAATTTCAGCCATGTCATACTATTATGATGAATCCTATGAGTACAATGCTTATGAGCATTATGAAAAAGAATGTGAATGGTATGAGGAAGATGTGCCATCATGCAAAACTTCTTACAATTTCATAAGGAATGAGGGTTATTATTATGACCTTGAATATTATGAAGATGAGTGTGTCACACTACCAAAGGATGATTCTATGAATGAATTACAAATATTGAGAGCAACATGTAAAACCTTCCCCAACAATATCAGGCATATCTTGATTTGTACAAGGGAGATACACAAAAGGACATTCCTTTTGAAGAATTTGCTGATTGGGTGCTTGAAAATAGGCCCAAAAATGAAGATGTGGATTTAGTGAAGAAATGTCTATGCATTTCTTGCAAAAGACCTTGGGGAGAAAATCATATGTGTGTGAGTGAAAAGAGCAGTGAAATATCTGAAGCTTCAGGGAATGCATGTATTTCCTACTTGAAGAGAGTTTTTGGGTTTTCGTCAAAATGAGATTCCAAATATATTGATCTTAAGGAAACCAAGGGGAAAAATGCATCAACTTGCTTGAAGGAGCGAAAGGAGGAGACCCATGAGCCACGTAGTTCTGAAATAGGTGAAGTAGAAGAAGCAGTACATGAAGAGGAAAGTTTTTCCCTTTTGAGAGATGTGCATGATCCTACCCTTATGGATCCTACAAATGATGACACTTTTGAATATTCTGATCATTTGGGTGAGTTGGTTCATTCTCCTACATCTTACACTTCCCTATTTTGCAGCATTCATCCTAATGGAGTGTGGGTGAAAAGTTTCTTTTTGATGGTGCCACACGAGGAGTGTGAAAATCCTACCTCTCCTTTTGATGATGACATGACTAGAGAACCTCATTATTTACATTTTCAGCAGCATCCTTTTTTACCTTATGATGATACATATCTTCATGGATGCACTTATTTTGTTCACTTGAGTCACTTGAAGACTCATGATTTTCCTTGCTCCTTGCTTAATTCAATTGATGTTGGAGGAACTTCATTAACTACTTGGGTGAAGAGATATATGATTGGAGAAAATTTTTATTGGAAGCAACATCCCTTGTTATTTATTGATGATACATATATCCATGGATGCATAAATGGTACTTATGTGAGCCCCTTGAAGACTCATTGTTTTCTTTGCTCCCTACTTGGTTCATATTTTAATGGAGATTATTCATTCACTTCTTGGATGAAAGAACACAGGGCTGATTATTTTGATGCATCCTACATCTTTTTGGAGCATCATTATAGGACATCGGATGTTGGAAAATGATAAGTATGCAGGAAGTGCGGAAGCCAACAGGTGCGAAAGGGTCATTCCGCGAAAGAAGGACAATTTGCGGCGTTTGCAAAAGCGCAAGAATTGTTAAATTAGTTAAGTCAGTCATGTGGACCATTTTGTAACCAAATAGAAGCATATAAATAGAGTAGGATTGGAAGCCTAAGGGCATTGGATTTTTGGATGATTGATCATATCTTTTGGGTTTGTTTTGTATCCGCAACATGGTGTATTGACAATTTCTGCGAGGTTCATTCCGCAGGGTTGGTGAATGAATGGAGATGTTCGGTTATGGTGTAATCTCTGTCTTTATTCTTATGCAATGATGCGATGATGAATGTGAAATATGTTATGTGAATTTTTTTATATTAACTGATGCGAATATGCTATAGATTTAAGAAGTGATGCTAATCTAAATAAGTATGTCGAATATGGTGTTTCGAATGTTTGTTGAACTCTGCGAATGACTTAAAATGTGAATGATAAGTTAATAGCATGCTGTGAATATTATAATCCTTGGTTATTTCAAGGGTAATGTGTGTTGAAAGCATATCCTCAACTTCACTGTGGAAACTTGGTTCCAACAGCCCCCTTATCCATCTCGGGTGAGACTGCACTTGCTCCGCAAGTGTTGTTGGGAAGGGTTATACCTTTCCGGGCCGGTGTATAATGGAGTTTGGGTTGATAGTTTGTTGGTGATAGTGCGAAGAGAATCCCTGTCGATAGACATTGCATCAAAAAATGGTTCCGTTGCCGGGACCCTAAGGAAGAAAAGAAGAGGATATGCTGTGGAATCCGACAAAACTAGAGATCCAAGAGTGGTTTGACAAGAAGACGGAGGAATTCATAGAAACCGAGAAACGAGATCCTAAAAAGACAGCAACCAATTGGTTACAAAGATACATCTACTCAAATATCCATGAAATATTCTTGTGTGAATTCCCGGTGTTGTTGCATGAGTGGCTAGCACAACTGACATTCCAAAAGAATCATTTCCAGAAGACTGAACTTGACTGTTGGACCCCAGAGTTGGTTCGACAACTGAAGCAAGCCAATAAAAAGGTATCAAGAGCTGTTGATTTTTTGGTAGATAGTATCCTCAAAGGGTACGTGACTGAGTTTGTAGTAGATACTATCAAGTCGTACAGTGACTCCAAAAGGAACTTCTTCAAGGGGACAAGAGGAATATTCCTGTCATCATTAAAAATGTGGATTAAAATGCTTGTCTGTGAAAAATAAATATTGAGGATGTCTTCTGACGAGTAGAAAATCAGTGTGCGGAGGGCGAAGGTATCGCATGAATGCGGATCTGACGAAAAGATGTGGGGTAGATGGACATGAGCGACGACGAGTTTCTAAGGGAAGTTGATGAAGAGTGTGGTACCTTGAGGAGTGGAGCAATATTCCGACATCCTGAAAAGAAGAGGAGGACTAAGAGAGAGTCTCCTGAGAGGACCGGAACAGAGAAATGTGAAACAAGACGACAAGGGAGGAAGTGACCTTATTGCGAAGGAGACGTCGACCAGGCTACCCCAGAAGCAAAAGGAGGTCAGATCATAAGTTACCACATACCTTCAACCCCACACACTACTCCGAGTTTTATACGAAGAAATCCAAACTACTCGCGAAGTTTCCCTACGTGCAGTGGTAAGAGTAGCGCTTCAGTAAACAACAATAGTAGCAACGGTAGGATGGCATACGAGGCGAAGATGCCTGCCTTCTAGGGAAATGTGACTGAGGATCCCGAACAGTATTGATTCATATGCGAAGTAGTCTGGACTATGAAACAGGTTCAGGATGATGCTATAAAGATGGGATAGCTGGAGACGACCCTTAGGGGTCGGGAGTTAGACTGGTACATGAAGTTTGTAAAGGTTCTAGTGGGAACAACAGCCAAAACATTAGCGCAGGTTAGAATGACGATGATTGACGAATTTAAAAAACAAAATCTGAGTCGCAATATGTCACTGAGCTTAAGGAGATTAAGCAATTACCGAATGAATCGGAGTGGGAATTCGACCAATGGTACAAGACGTTGATAGAAAAAGTGAGTTTCCCAACAAATGAGCTGCAACACAAAGAATAGTTCATCGCAGGATTGGTACCGCATATCCAAGGACCACTGATGCAACAAAAAGTTGTGACACAGGCGGAAGCATTAGAAATTGCGATGAAGCTGGAGGCTTCACCAATCGGTGAAGCAGGGATAGGAATGGACAGAGTCCAGGTGTAGTTGGCCAACTTAACACTTCAATTGGAGGATATCAAGAAGGGAAAGGAAACCTATAGAGACATATGGTGCACCAGATACAGAGGTGAAGGGAACCATAAGGACAATTTCCCAGAGGAGACATGCTATGGTGTCCTATCTGTCAGACCAGAGGGAATCGACCAGAGGAATGTGTATATCTGCAAAAGATGGTATCAAAGCCAACAAAATTATACTACAAGGTCTGCCGATCGGTTTGCCATGATGAGAAGGACTGCAAGGCCTATGACCTGCTGCAAGATTGGACAACTGACACGTATTTTATGAAGGCAGAAGAGTCGCCGGTGGTGCAGCAGTAACCCTAGTATAGTCAGCCGCAGTTTAACCAACCGCAACAATATGACCAGGGGAGATATGGGAAACCGTAGTATGGGTACCCGCAGTATCCACCACCATCGTATGGCCAGCTACAGTATGGGAAGCAACAGTATCAACAACTGCAGTACGAGAAACTGCAGTATCAAAAATATGGATCACCACACTAAGGTTTCAGTGGAGGATTCCGTGGAGGCCGAGGTGCCGATATGGGATGTGGAGGAGCTGCTATATGGGGAAGAGGTCTAATCATCTGTTACAATTGCGGACAGCAGGGTCACTACTAGAGAGATTGTCCAAACCCAGCGCCGCAGTGTACATACTCCAGTGCTGTAGATAATAGTATAGAAGACTGCCCTCAAATTATTGCGAAATGACAAACTAAGCATCCACCCCAGAACCAGAACCAAAATAACTCGAATGCGCCACTTGCTATACAGATGATTTCGACAGAAGCCAGGGTTAACCATGAAACGGTTGGAATAATGACACGAGGAGGGGCAGTGATAGGTGGCAATAGTTACACACCAATGTTAGACCAACACAAACACATCGGAAGCAAGTCACCTTCGACGTAGAAGCAGAAAGGGACATATTTTTGAAGGCACATGATGCAATGAAGAATAGGAGGAAACTACCTCTTGAGGAAGAAATCTATGACATGCCATCGACGTTCGACTCAATGAAGTCGCAAAGGAAGGAAAACACTCTAAAATCCTTCTTGGAAATTTTCTTGGACTTGGAAAAGGACCTAGATGCACTGGAATAAATAGCTAGTCTACTGCAATGACGGGGAGGTGCATGACTAGAACAAAGAGTTAATTGCATACATAAAAGGAAGACAGGTAGGGAGATGCGGATGTCAGCAGAGATTGGAGAATTTGATGTCGAATCCATCATCCTAGATTTGGGTTCGGATGTGAATATTCTAACTAAACAGACGTGGGAGACAATGGGGAAGCCGCGGATGACTTGGTCACCAATACAGCAGCGATTGGTGAACCAGAGCAAGGTCACCCCGCTCGGTTGGGTATGTCAACTTCCAGTTGAAATTGAAGGGCTCAGAACATATGCCGATTTCGATGTCATCGAAATTTTGGATAACACCAGTCCCTATCCGGTACTACTGGGGATAGACTGGGCCATGGAGAATCAAGCAATTATGAACTTTAAGAAAAGGATAATGTCATTCAAGAATCAGGAAATGAGAGTCATTGCACCATTGGATCCTACGAAAGGGATGCGCTATACGGAGCCAGCCAGAGACGAGTTTGCGGAAGGGTGGGACAATTTGTATAACATTTCTGAGGATTATGTTAATCCTACCATAGATGGAGAATTAGGATGGTACAGCGCTAGCTCAGCATCCTCAGATTTAGACGAGGCCCTTGAGAATTGGTAGAACCAGTTGCATGAAGTGTCGTTTCGAAGATGTGCACGGATAACGCATGTTGGGCACTATTTTTGACCCCTTTTTGCCTCTTAGATAACCTTCATTTCCTTCATAAAACCTCCATTTTGAGTAGAAAGCCTTAAAGTTCATCTATAAACCTTGGTCAAAGAGGTATAATATCATTTGCTTATTAATAAATTGAGTTTTGTGATTTTTTAGGCATTTTAACTAGGATTTTTACTTAGACTACGGGATGTACTAACTTCCCGTATTACCTCCAAAGTTGAGTAATTGCAGGGCAGTTAGGAGGGAAATGGAAGATCAAGAATGGATCCTTAATGTCCACAGATGGATGAACATCCAACAGTCAGGTGAAGTGGCTTGTGCAGATGTCGAGTCAATCAGAGTCAAAGGTGGCCACCTGTTCTGCGTTCAACACAAAAGAAGGAACAATGCTGATTTTGTGGAACTCCACGATTCTGAAGATGACCTCGATTAGCTCTTAGCATTAATTAGATGCAGGTTTATAGCAATTACAGTTTGATTTATAATTTGTATAAATCATTTACAAGACAATGAGAAGGAATCATGATTTTGAAGAGGAATGCACTTGTGCTTCCAAAATGCATGGTATCTCTGTGTAAAACAATTCTGGTGAATGAATACAAAGTTTTAGTTCTGTGAAATCTTTTAATGTGTGTGTTGAGCAAGGCTTTGGAGGGCCCCCATCGTCAAACTCTCACACTTTCCTGTTGCCGGTAGATCGATTTGGATGTTGCAACGATTTACTTCTGGTGTTAGCTATCTGAATTGTGTTAATGGTATGCATTTCGTTGTAATTTCCAGTTTATAAATTGAAGAACAAGTTTAGTCAAGTTTTAAATCAATTCTATTGATGCTCTGCTTCTTTCATTTACGGTTTAAATTACAAATTCTGTCACACTGTATATCATTGGCAATATTGGATAAACGCTGTTCTTCACTGGTTAAAATGCTAAGGATATCAAATGGTTCAGACCACGACCTCTGTGTATTGTTCACTGCTGTTTATTTGATAGTGAAATGGTAAAAAGACATTTACAAATTATGAACACTGTCTTGTAAGAGAAATTGATTGGTAATTGTCTTTCAGCGCTGGTAGAATTTTGCAGTTTAATCTTAGGGTTTATAAATTTGTTGATTAATTAATTTTTACCTCAGTCTTTTATGATTTCACAAATCAATTACTATATGCTTAAAAAGGAAACAATGAAACTACCCTTGTAAGAGGATTTTGTCTCTGTGAGCTGCAGTATCTCAGTTTCTGTCAGTAGATTTAATTACAGATAGCTAAATTCTAAACGAGTCCAGCTTCTCTGTCCTAAACTTGGATGTGTCTCGAAGTTCACAAACCTGGATTGATTTTAAATTCAAGTTCTGATTAACATTGATAGATCAGAGCCCAACAACGCAGTCCCTGTGAAGGGTAGCCATGAAGGAGTATGTGTTACCTACATATGAGGGATTGCCCAACTTGGGCAAGTTTCTCACAGAATTTGAGGAGAAAGTGGAAGAACCGCAACGTCTATTGGCCTTGGAGGAAGCCTTGAAGGCTACTCCTGCACGATGGTGGGCAGTGCATAAACCAAACATCACAACTTGGCCACTATGTTGACGCCTCATGGAGGTTTGGTTCGACGAAGCTGCAAAGTATGAAAAACTGAAATATGACGAAAGAAGCGACCCAAAGGAGCATCTGAACTCCTGCCAACACCAATGGGGATCGAGAGAAAGACAGGAGTGGGTACATGCATTCGTACACACGTTGGATGAGGTACCACAGATCTGCTATGTCACAGTAGAACTGCGACATAGGATGACATCTTGTACCATTGGCTTCAGCCAATCATTCTCGTTCTCAAAAGAAAATCCCTTGATCAATCCATATCGATTGAACCCGAGATACAAGGAATGCGTGCAAGCCAAAATTGAAAGAATGCTGGAGGGTGGCATTATACAACCAGTGGATGAATCAGAATGGATCAGTCCAATGGTCGTCCAAGACAAGGAAAACGACGAAGTACGAATATGCGTCGACCTAATGAAACTGAATGATGCCTTCCTAAATGACCCGTTCTTGACCCCATTCACGAATGAGGTGCTTGAAGGAGTAGGAGGTCAGGGGATATATTCCTTTACGGATGGATTTTCAGGATACCACTAGATCAATATTGCGAAAGAATATCGAAACAAGACTACATTAGTCACGGAGTGGGGATTCTTTGAGTACACGGTGATTCCATTTGGATTAAATAATGCTCCCGCAATCTTTTCCAGAATAGTGGTTGCGGCATTCAAAGATTATATTCATAAGTTTCTCATTGTCTACATGGATGATTGGACGGTATATGGGTTAGTCAAGGATCATGTCGCGAACTTAAGACTCATGCTAGAACGCTGCTGACAACACCAAATTTCCCTGAACCTCAAAAAGTGTATCTTTTGTGCTCCATTCGGCATCCTCTTAGGACACATTTTCTGTAGAGAAGGAATGTTGGTAGATCCGACGAAGATTGCCATCATTGTCAACCCACCACCAACGATGAGCAAGCAACTACGAGCGACATTGGGACACACAGGTTACTACAGGAAATTCATTTGAGGATATGCAACCATCACAACACCCATGGAGAAGTTATTAAAGAATGATGCTAAGTTTGAATGGACCAAGGAATGTCAGAAAATTTTGGACATACTAAAAGAGAAGATGGTCGCAGCACCAATCCTCGCATTCCCGGATTGGAAAAAATAATTTCACGTACACATTGATGTTAAGTTTAAACCAAATAGACTAACAAGATCACTGAAAGAAGCATAATCACAAGATAGACACAGAATTTACCCTGGGAAACCCTCATGGGGTAGAAAACCTAGCAAAGCTTTCCTCAATAAGATGATCAACCAAAATACAAGATGTGCTCCCTCCTTCTTTACCTCCTTAGCAGACCTCCCAGACAAGTGCGCTACTTTTCTCAAGTGAGTGAGTGTGTCTAATGAGGAGCTCACCTCCTCTATTTATATTAGTCCCCGACTGACTAAAATCCCTAATGGGGTCGACCTCTCCTGGAGAAGTCTAATAACCCCTAAAATATAATATCAGGGCCGAGCCCCACATTGTGGGTCTAATAAACCTAGTTACCACACACCCTCGGAGGAATAATCATCTCCGGATAAATAATAGAGTTACCCCAGAGGGATGAAACATCTCCAGAATAATAAAGTACAATTATAATATTCTTAGAAGTTACAATATTCAACACTCCCCCTTAACGAGAAGGATATTATAACAACGTCTGCAGGAGCAAGGAGTCATCGACTACATCATACATGATAGATCTATATATCATTGGAAGCTTTCTTCAATTTATCATCATCATCACACGATCGTCAGTATCGTCATCACACGATCATCAACATCGTCATCCCACGATCATCAGCATCGTCATCTCATGACAATCAGCATTGTCATCGCACGATCATCAGTATCGTCATCTCACGATCATCAGCATCGTCATCGCATGATCATTAGCATCGTCATCTCACGATCATCAGCATCGTCATCGCATGATCATCAGCATCGTCATCGCATGATCATCAGCATCGTCATCTCACGATCATCAGCATCGTCATCGCACGATCATCAGCATCGTCATCGCACGATCATCAGCATCATCATCCCACGATCATCAGCATCGTCATCACACGATCATCAGTATCATCATCAATCTAAGTATACATATCATCAATACAAGTATCCATACTAATACAAGTATCCACATCATCAATATAAGTATGCATACTGATACAAGTAATCACATCATCAATATAAGTATCTATATCATCAATACAAGTATCCATACCGATACAAGTAACCACATCATCAATACAAGTATCCATACCGATACAAGTAACCACATCATCAATACAAGTATCCTACCGATACAAGTAACCACATCATCAATACACGTATCCTACCGATACAAGTAACCACATCATCTAAGAATCACTTTCTCGGAGACATATGTCTACGGATCAATTCAAGGACCAAAGTTCGGGGATGATACAATCCCCTCTTGTCCACTGGGGACCACTTCTCAGAGACACCTGTCTACGGATCAATTCAGGGACCGAAGTCCGGGGATGATACAATCCCCATCACGTACATTTTCAACTAGTGGTTCCGGGATGATGCAATCCCCATCACGTGCATTTTGAACTAGTGGTTTTGGGATGATGCAATCCCCATCACTTCATTCTCGAAGACCATACGTCTGCGGATCAATTCAGGGACCAAGGTCCGGGGATGATATAATCCCCATCATGTACATATTGAACTAGTGGTTCCGGGATGATGCAATCCCCATCACCTCATTCTCGAAGACGATACGTCTACGGATCAATTCAGGGACCAAGGTCTGGGGATGATACAATCCCCATCTGTCCACTAAGGACTTCATTCTCGAAGACCATACGTCTATGGATCAATTCAGGGACCAAGGTCCGGGGATGATACAATCCCCATCTGTCCACTAAGGACTTCATTCTCGAAGACCATACATCTACGGATCAATTCAGGGACCAAGGTCCAGGGATGATACAATCCCCATCTGTCCACTAAGGACTACATTCTCGAAGACCATACGTCTACGGATCAATTCAAGGGACCAAAGTCCAGGGATGATACAATCCCCATCTGTCCATTAAGGACTTCATTTTCGGAGACCATACGTCTATGAATCAATTCAAGGGACCAAAGTCCAGGGATGATACAATCCCCATCTGTCCATTAAGGACTTCATTTTCGGAGACCATACGTCTACGGATCAATTCAAGGGACCAAAGTCCAGGGATGATACAATCCCCATCTGTCCATTAAGGACTTCATTTTTGGAGACCATACGTCTACGGATCAATTCAAGGGACCAAAGTCCAGGGATGATACAATCCCCATCTGTATCCTTGTCAATACAGATGTCATTAAAACATGTATTCTTATCAATACATCAATAAAACACGTATCCTCATCAATACATTAGTAAGACATGTATCCTCAACAATAAAACATCAATAAACTATGTATCCTCATCAATACATTAGTAAGACATGTATCCTTACTGATACAACAATAAAATATCAATAAACTATGTATCCTCATCAATACATCAGTAAAGCAAAAGTAAGTGAGAGAAAATAAGTATTCTAAGTATAAGAGTCCTACGTCTAAGTATCTAAAATAGGTATCCACATCATCGACCTTGCTGTCGATGAGGCAATCTCATCATTAGAGACCACACTACTCCCCCTTTCGAGGAGGGTCCTTTTGAACCACACCAAATTTATCTCGGAAGTATTCAAACTTCACTCGAGACAGAGGTTTGGTCAAAATATAAGCAATCTGATCCTCAGTGCTCACATACTCGATCTTAATAGCTCCTCTCTACACCATATCTCGAATATAAAAGTGTCGGATCTCTATGTGTTTTGACTTATCGTGAGATACCAGATTTTCTGTCATCTTGATACAACTTTGATTGTCACACATAATCACAATAGGATCCAATTCTAAGTCAAATACTCCAGATAGTAGTTTCCGAAGACATACTGCTTCACAGCTAGCAGAGCAGGCAGCTATATATTCTGCTTCAGCAGTACTGAGAGCCACACTGGATTGTGTCTTGCTAAACCAAGAGATCATGGCAGATCCAAGTCCATAACATCTACCTGATGTACTCTTCCTGTCAAAAACACTTCCTGCCCAATCAGAATTTGAATAACCATGTAATCTAAGTTCATGATTTCTGAGGTAGTAAAGACCAAAATCTAACGTACCTTTTAGATACCTCATTACATGCTTTGCAGCTATTAGGTGAACCTTCCTTGGTTCTACTAGATATTGACTCAGAGTATTTACAGCAAAGCATATGTCTGGTCTGGTATTTGTCAAATACATCAATGACCCAATGATTTGTCATCAAATAATAATTTCAAGTTGGAGTTCATGGGAGTAGCCATGGTCTTACACTCCAACATGTCAAATATTTTCAATATCTCCACAGCATACTTACCTTGATTTAGGAAGATTCCTTTTGGTTCTTGCCATACTTCGAGACCTAAGAAGTAGTGCATTAATCCTAGATCCTTCATTTCAAATTCGGAAGAAAGCTTCTTCTTACATTCGATAATTTGGTTCTCATTTCCTGTTAGAAATAGATCATCCACATATAATAGTAATATAACAGGTTCATCATCCATAATTTTGAGATAGAGATTTGGATTAGCTTTACTCTTGGTAAAGCCCATACCTGTTAAGAAACTGTCAATCCTTCCGTACCAAGCTCTGGGAGCTTGCTTCAATCCATACAAATCCTTTTTAAGCTTGCATACATGAGTTCTTCTATCTTTAACCTCAAAACCTTGTGGTTGTTCCATGTACACTTCTTCTTCAATGACACCATTCAGGAAGGCTGTTTTAACATCCATCTGGTGTAATTTCCACTTCATCATAGATGCAAGTGCCATGATAGTTCTAATTGAAGTGTACCTAGCAACTGGTGCAAATGTTTCTTCATAGTCTATTCCCTCCTTTTGAGAGAACCCTCTGGCTACAAATCTTGCCTTATATTTTTCAATGCTACCATTTGCAGCATGTTTTATCTTGAAAATCCATTTGGAAGAAACCACACTTTTATCCTTTGGTTTGGGAACTATGTCCCAAACATCATTTTTCATTATTGACTGGTACTCTTCTATCATAGCTTCTACCCACTCTTTTTCTTGAGTTGCTTCCTCATAGCTGGTCGGTTGATGATCCACAAGGTCACATATTAAGGCCACATAGTTGGATACAAACTTGGGTTTCTTCCTTTCTCTAGTGGAACCTTCAGGAGCTCCATATTTTTCAGCTCCTTGAATAATGTCTCTAGCCCATGCTGGTCTTCTTTTTCTAGATATATTTGAAAGGGGGGGTTCTTGAGGTTCTATCATATCATGATCTTCTGGTGTATCATCTTCAGGAATGGGTACAGCTTTTGTAGCTCTAGGAGGTGAATCTTCTTCATAGATTTCTTCAAGTTGGCACTTCCTAGATTTCTTGATAGCTGCTTCTTCATCGAATGTTACATCTCTACTTATCTCCATATGATGAAAACCAGGTATGTAAATTCTAAAGGCTTTGGATGTTTCACAATATCCAACAAATATTCCTTTCTTACCAGAGGGATCCAACTTGGTTCTCTTTTCTTTTGGAATGTGAATATATACAGGACATCCAAATATTTTGAGATGACTTACCTTAGGCTTCTTTCCTGTGAATACTTCTTCTGGAGTCTTAAATTCAAGAGCACTATGAGAAAGTCTATTTTGTACATAGACAGTTGTCCTAGCTGCTTTAGCCCATAGATACATGGGAAGATCTTGATCATGTATCATAGTCTTTACAGCTTCCATGATAGTTCTATTCTTCCTTTCAGCAACCCCATTTTGTTGGGGATTGTAGGGAATGGTTAGTTCCCTTTTGATTCCAGCTCCTTTACAAAAGTCTTCAAATTCCTTTGAAGTATATTCTCCGCCATTATCTGTTCTGAGAATCTTGATCTTCTTTTCTGAGAGATTTTCTATTAAGGCCTTAAACTCTTTGAATTTTCCAAAGACTTCATTCTTACCTTTTAGAAATAATATCCAAGTTTTCCTTGAGTAGTCATCAATGAATGTGACATAGTATTCATATCCACTTAAAGATGTGGACGGCATTGGTCCACATACATCAGAGTGTATTAACTCTAGGGTACTTTTAGTCTTTGTTTCACTTCTGGGAAATGGGTTCTTGACATTCTTCCCTTTTTCACATCCTTTGCATGTGCCATCATGATTAGACTTTAAGTCTGGCAAACCTATAACTACCTTGATTACATAGGGTAGTGCCTTGTAGTTAATGTGAGCAAGTCCCCTATGCCATAGTTCATTTGGGCTAATGGTTTCATGAACAAGAGCTACTTCTAGAAGGCCCTTAATTTTGTATAAGCCTCCTTCTTCTTCACCAATGATAATTGCATCCTTGATAGACTTTCCTTTGGACCACATTAAGACTTGTCCATCAATGAATGCAATCCTGTAGCCTTTCTTATCCAATGCTAAGATGGATAACAAGTTCTTCTTCAATCTTGGTACATACAATATTTCTTTCATTTTCAGGGAGGTACCAGAATCAAGCTTGTAGCTTGCTTCACCAATTCCCTTGATGGGATATTGAAAGTCATCTCCTAGAGATACCTTTTGGGGAGAAGTCTTTTCTTCAAGACTTGAGAGAGACTTTTTCTGAGCTGTCATGTGCTTTGAAGCACCACTGTCAATAAGCCATGTATCTTCTCCAGGAGTTATAGATCCAGAGAGTGCGGAGAAAAGAACATATTCTTCTGCATCTTCTTCTTTATTTCTCCTAGATCTTCTTTTGAAGAAATTCCTTTCTTCTTCTTCTTCTTCACTTCTAGGTCTTTTATTGTGAGACCTTTCTTCCTCTTCTACTTCTTCTTCACTATCATCTTCTGCAAGATGTGCTTGATGTCTTTTGTAATGAGAACCCTTTTTCTTCTGTAGAGGGAAATCTTTAGCAATGTGTCCTATTTTGTGACAAGAAAAACATTGGAAAGAGGAATGATCTCTTCTTTGAATAGTTCCTCTTTTCTTTTGAAATCTATGTGGAGGATGAGACTCCTTGTGACTAATATTTTTGGAGTAGGATTGATTCCTTCTTCTCTTGGTGTGGGTGGCCAAGGCTTGGTCATCCTCTTTGAGAAAGGCTTCTCGGTTTGCAACCCTAGCCTCCTCTTGTACACAATCCTCCCAAACTACATCAAACTTCATACTTTCTTTTCTGGCACACATAGTTTGAATGAATGACTCCCAAGGTCTAGTGAGACCATTTAGAGCTGTCATCACAAGTTCATCTTCATCAAGAGTATCACCAATGGAATCTAGTTGCTCCTTGATTTGGGAGACCTTTGAGAAGTAGTCTTGAATGGATTCTCCTTTGTGCATCTTGGTGCTCTTCAACTGAGTCCTTAGGTTCATCTTCCTATTGATGTTCTTTCCTTCATACATTCTTCCTAGGGCATCATACATTTCCTTTGGAGTCTTCTTGGAGGCCACTTGGGGAATCAAGTGGTATTTAATAGAATCAGCTATGATTCTCTTTGCCCTAATCAAATCCTTCCTATGCTTCTCTTTGGCTTCATCTCCTTCCGGTTCTGCAACTTCATCCTTGATATAATGAGCAAGGTCATTTTCTTCAAGAATGAGACCAATTCTGTATTTCCATGCTCAAAAATTTTCTATACCTTCTAGCTTGTCTTCAAGCTTAGTGTTCGGAGCCATCTTCTCTTGGGGGAGTCCAAGAGATAAGAGGTAGAGTAGTACTTACCTGGAAACTTTAACTTTTCACTTTTCCGGATCTGCAGCAGAAATTTCTGGTTTTATCGCACTTTTGGTAAAACTAGGGTTTGACTTTCCCGGAGTTCTACCCAACCAAAAAGTTCGATCTAGGGCTCAAAAGATTGGTCTTGACAAGGGCTATCCATCCATGTAATCAGAATTCAATAATACCAACTTTTTGCAGAAGTCAATTTCTGGTTTATCGCACTTTTGGTAAAACTAGGGTTTGACTTTCCCGGAGTTCTACCCAACCAAAAAGTTCGATCTAGGGCCCAAAAGATTGGTCTTGACGAGGGATATCCAGCCATGTAATCAAAAATTAATAATACCAACTTTTTGCAGAAACCCTAACCTTTACCGGAGAGAGAGAGAGAGATATTCTTACCTTGTGAAAGATGTTCTATTCATACTAGCTCTGATACCATGTTAAGTTTAAACCAAATAGACTAGCAAGATCACTGAAAGAAGCATAATCACAAGATAGACACAGAATTTACCCTGGGAAACCCTCATGGGGTAGAAAACCCAGCAAAGCTTTCCTCAATAAGATGATCAACCAAAATACAAGATGTGCTCCCTCCTTCTTTACCTCCTTAGCAGACCTCCCAGACAAGTGCGCTACTTTTATCAAGTGAGTGAGTGTGTCTAATGAGGAGCTCACCTCCTCTATTTATATTAGTCCCCGACTGACTAAAATCCCTAATGGGGCCGACCTCTCCTGGAGAAGTCTAATAACCCCTAAAATATAATATCAGGGCCGACCCCCACATGGTGGGTCTAATAACCCTAGTTACCACACACCCTCGGAGGAATAATCATCTCTGGATAAATAATAGAGTTACCCCGGAGGGATGAAACATCTCCAGAATAATAAAGTACAATTATAATATTCTTAGAAGTTACAATATTCAACAGTTGATGCGTCATCAGTCGCACTTGGTGTTATCTTGGCCCAACTAGGAACTAACGACATTGACCACCCCATAGGCTTCGCAAGTAGAAAATTGTCCACTGCGGATAATAACTATACGACCACCGAGCGGGAAGGGTTGGCGTTGGTCTATGCTTTGCAGAAATTTCAGCGTTACCTCTTGGGGGGCCACTTCAAGATGTTCACAGATCATTCCGCACTGAAATAATTGGTGAACAAGCCTGTGTTGGGGGGGGATATATATCGTTGGTTATTTCCATTTCAAGAGTTTGATTTTGAGATTATTGTAAAACCTGGACGATTGAATGCGAGACCTGATCATCTCTCATGGATAGAGTCAGGGAAGGAACCAAGGAGCATCGATGAAGGATTGTCGGACGTTCAGGTTTTTAGGATTGGCATGGTCAATAACCACTATGAACAAGTAATTATATTCTTAGCAATAGGGGAGGCACCAACCAAGTTCACTACCAACCAAAAGAAGCAACTAGTTGTCCGAGCTGCAGACTTCCAGTTAATTGTAGGAGAATTATAAAAAATGGGCCCAGATGAGATTCTGCGATGGTACGTCCTTCCACATGAACAAGAGTAGATTCTGTTAGAAGCTCATGATGAAATTGCTGGAGGACACTATGGTGGAAGAGTGACTGCTAGGAAGATCCTTCGAGTAGGGCTATGGTGGCCAACTTTGCATGGAGATGCTGCGGACTATGCCAAAAGATGCGATGTATGCCAATGAACCAGGAATCCCTCACATCGAGATAAAATGCCACTAGTGCCACAAGTAACACTGCAGTCATTAGACAAATGGGCTGTTGATTTTGTAGGACCCATCAACCCACCTGGGAAGAGAACATGATCGTGTTACATCATCAATGCAACATACTACCTGACGCATTGGGAGGAAGTTGCACTGGTAAGAGATTGTTCTGTTGCGACTGCAGCACGATTCCTATTTGACAATGTGGTCACCAGGTTTGGGTGCCCAAAAGTGTTGTTAAGCGACCAAGGGACGCACTTTGTCAACCAAACAATTTCCGCGATGACAGAAGAGTTTTAGATCTAGCACAAGAAGAGTATGCCTTACCACCCTCAGGAAAAGGGGACAGTTGAGGCGCTCAAAAAGATATTGGAGCATGCCCTCACCAAGGTGTGCAATATGAACCGTGACGACTGGGACCTAAAAATCCCAGCGATCCTTTGGGCATATCGCACCACATGCAAACGACTGACTGGCCAGACCCCATTTAAGCTCGTTTACGGCCATGAAGCAGTTATGCCGATGGAATACATAGTAGCGATCTTACGCATTGCAGCAGCAATAGGGATGAGCGACGATGGCGCGATGGAGGAATGGTTGACACAAATAATACAACTTGACGAAGATCGATTCATCGCAGGGTTCCATCAGAAAGTAGAAAAAGACCACCAAAAGGCATGGAACGATCGCCATGTCAAGTCGAAACACTTTCAGAACGGGGATACCATTCTGTTGTATGACAGTAAGTTTGCGAAACACCTCGGTAAGTTGCAAATGCACTGGTTGGGACCATATGTTATCACTTTTGTCACCAACGAAGGTGCAATGCAGTTACAAAGTCTGGATGGAGTACTGTTACCTAAATTAGTCAATGGGAATAGGATGAATCCCTATCACCATGATCCAACGTAGAGTGGATGAGGACCAATGGGGTAAAAAACAAATAAAAAAAATGCAGGATGCTAGGTGGCAGGATGGCGCACCAGTAGGAAGAGAATGTGGTCGTATCCCAATTGGGGTATGCGCTGCGACAACTGCGGGGGTCGCGACAATGCCAAATCAACAATCATTATGAATTGTTAGCAAATGGGAATTTTTCAGCCGATAGGTCTTTTTGGCAGGTATGATCGTTAGCTGGCCCGGATTGATGCCGAGGTCAGGCAGGTTTGGTACATGGAAACACACCGTGGTAGCATGGTCGGTGGCACCATGGGTGACAGTTTGCACAATTTTGATACGAAGGGTAGCTGGGAGAAGTATGGTCGCCATTACGCACGTAGGAATTCCGGTCTCAACACGCAGGAAACAAATGATGACAGAATTGACGCCTTAGGTGAATGGATTTGCGAATGATTTCCAAGGAAGGCGTCCTGGAAGATCGAAATGCATAAATACAGGCACCAGAGGCTAGTGGAGCCAAGAGGTATTTACCAGACGAGAGAAATACATGTTGTGAGTAGGTCAGGTAATTGGATAAGCTAGGAATTCCAAGGAGGTTGTGGAAATGATCCATTTCATTTCGTGCGGTAGCACACCAGGTGCGCTGTGAGCCCAAACGACGAGTGTGCATGAGCACCTTGAGCAGGAAGAGGCGTGGGAACTCGGGTGTCAGAGAGGCGAAGTTTCATCCGAGATGTATAGTTATGTGGTGGTATTTCGAATCTTCGTGGTCTGAGTGACCACAAGAATGACAAGGGTAGCGACCCCTTGGTCACGGTAGGAAGTGTTCCTAGGTGTGAAACAAATGTGCCAGAGTAGTTGTCCTGTTTTGAACCTCGGTGCTGTCCATCAACTTTTCCTCAGTCTGCATCAGGTTCCCAAAGATTGGAGGATGAGTTTGAGAAGTACATAACAACAAGCCGGCCGATCCCCGTAAGAGTTTGAGAAGTACATGACAACGAGCCAACGATCGATGACCGGAGTTGAGAATTACACAACACCGAGCTACAGACGGCAAGAACAGTTTCAGAAATAGAACATAGCAAAGGATGAGTACAAACCAATAGTGTCCATCTAAGGTGGCTCAAGATGAGCCACAAGTT
The DNA here is from genome assembly GCA_027924585.1 of Larix kaempferi. NCBI lineage: Eukaryota > Viridiplantae > Streptophyta > Pinopsida > Pinales > Pinaceae > Larix > Larix kaempferi. The sequence goes on from BSBM01000852.1 coordinate 3,835,357, forward strand.
TGTGTTGGGATCTTGTTGGCACGGGATAAGTCCGCAGGAAGTGCGGAAGCTGACATGTGCGAAAGGGTCATTCCGCGAAAGAAGGACCATTCGCAGCGTCCGTGGAAGCGCAAGAATTGTTAGATTAGTTAAGTTGGTCATGTGGACCGTTTTGTAACCAAATAGAAGCATATAAATAGAGTAGGATTGTAAGCCTAAGGGCATTGGAGTTTTGGACGATTGATAATATCTTCTGGGTTTGTTTTGTATCCGCAACATGGTGTATTGATAGTTTCTACGAGGTTCATTCCGTAGGGTTGGTGAATGAATGGAGATGTTTGGTTATGGCGTAATCTCTATCTTTATTCTTATGCAATGATGCGATGATGAATGTGAAATATGTTATGTGAATGTTTTTATATTAACTGATGCGAATATGCTATAGGTTTAACAAGTGCTGCTGATCTGAATAAGTATGTCGAATATGGTGTTCCGAATGTTTGTTGAACTCTGTGAATGACTTAAAATGTGAATGATAAGTTAATAGCATGCTGCGAATTTTATAATCTCTGGTTATTTCAAGGGTAATGTGTGTTGAAAGCATATCCTCAACTTCACTATGGAAACTTGGTTCCAGCATCCCCCTTATCCATCTCAGGTGAGACTGCACTTGCTCCGCAAGTGTTGCTGGGAAGGGTTACACCTTTCCGGGCCAGTGTATAAGGGAGTTTGGGCTGATAGTTTGTTGGAGACAGTGCGAAGAGAACCCCTATCGACAGACATTGCATCAACATGGGATCCTCACTTATGTCATTGGAGCAGATTTGATTGGTCACTTGATGCTTGTATGCACTTGGAAAATTGTGGTTTACTTGCTTGGAGGTATAAGCACTTTCATGACTCTTTGATGAGGCACTTACTTGATGTACATTTTTATTATGTTGCTATGTACTTTGATGATCTATATTTTTTACTTATGATGATTGGAAGAATGAATACAAGGAAATGTGATCCGGGAATTCTCTTTCCTGATGGTATGGGTTGGAGAGCACTCCTAATTGTTGGAGTGCAATACAAGCAATGGGACCCTGGAATAATTTTTAGTCTCATTGGTTCCAAATTTTTTTTGGGAAAGAAAGTTTTGGAACCAAAGATTTGGAAAGGAAGCAGGTTCTTCAACATCCATGTTTGAAAATTTCTTGAGGAAAAGTAATCTTGGGTGGGGAGGACTGTAATGTCCCCATTCAAATAAATCTCAAAAGAAAAAATTCCACCAATCTACTAGTTTCCTAGGTTGGGTGGAAACATTGGGATTTTGAATAAGGGAGATAATAAACCCCAAATGGACATTAGATTTACATAAATATATTAAAAGGGGTTAAATAACTATTTATGATAAGAAAATAAGGTGGCACTTGGTCATGGAGACACATTGGGTGGTGTGGGACCCACACAAATCTAGATTCCTCATACCACATGGAATCCTATTCTCATCCATTCAAATACAAGGTGGAGTCTAATGTTATTGGGGATTTGAAAGGTCAATATACTTGGAATGACTCAATGAAGGTCGAATTGGAGTGGAAGAGTAATTCCCATGGAAGAGGAAGAGGGATTTGAGAGAAATTGAGACACTTGGGCTAGATTCCCTAGCTTCTATGACAACAATGATGAAGATGCTATGACACCTATGACAAAAATCAGACCTGATTGCTGACATGTGACATATATGACATGTTAGGGATACAAATAGCCTCCAAGAGGGCGCACAAGGGATTTAGGGCAGCGAAAGAGTCATCCATTTGAATTGAGTGAAGGAGGAGGCTAGGAATGGAGGGACAAGTGGCACACATTGGAATGTCTTCCCAATTCGAGTTGGCATGAAGCTCATGGATGGAATTCGAGCTAAGGAGGTCTTTGGAAGTTTATAAAAGTCAAGAAAAAATAAGGAGAGTATCTTTTTATCATTTCTCATTTTTCATATTGGAGAGCATAGCTTGTCCATGCTTGTGGAGTGTTTACTCTACTTTCCTTAGTACCAATTTCGAGGGTGGAAGATTCCCATCCTAATTGGAAATTGGAGAGGCAATTCATACCTTTCATTTCGAGCTACAATGGAGTCATTATTTTCAGTTTGAATCTACAGGGATGCTTGTGACATTCTCTTCTTCAACTTGTTTCCACACCTTTCTCACTTTTCTCTTCATATTTTGGCTATTGGAGGAAGGGCGCACTTGGTGAGATGATGATCTCTTTGGGGGAGCTATTTTGGCACAATTTATTTGTAATATGATGTATTTAATATTTATTTTCTGTTCATAAGATCCTCAGTTCAAAATACCAAGTGAAACTATGTCAAAATACCAAACAATGTATAAATGGTGCCATTTTCCTCATATCTTGTTATGAAAGCTTGAAGTTGATTTATTTTGACTTGTATTAGTTCATATCTGTAATTTTTATGATGTATGGAGATTCATTAATTTACTTAATAATTTTCATATACATTACCTAAGACTTTGGAACATAAATCTCGAATTTCATAGCAAATGGTGAAGTTTTCTATCATTTCCCCCTAGGTGAAGACATGTCCACAAACCTCTGATTTATTGGAGTTGAAGCAGACTTTAGGAATTGATTAATGATGCATTTGGGACCCCATTGAAGTCCTTTAAAAATTACATGTCTTTGTTATGAATTTTTGGAGGTTCGTACTGCATTTGGGAAGCCAGTTTTGTCCCCTACCCTTGGGGGTTCAGTGAACCTCGAATTGACTAGTAAATTTCCCTATTTTATCTTGATTGTAAATGAAGGTTGCAGAAGTATTTTGAGAGTGTCAAAGCATCGATATCCTAATTTTTATGTCTTATACCTTTCAAACACCTTCAGACCCAATTCAGAAGCATGTAGATCCATTTGGAAGCATTTGAGTCATTACTAGTCTAAGGGTCGAATTGGCCAAAAAGTGCAATTTTTCCAATTTTACCAAATTTATTAAAAAGGGACACTACATTGCCATTATTTAGTAGGATTTTTTGGAAATAGGTATTATGTGATTGTCACCAAGTTTAATTACAAAAAATGGAATTAGTGATGATATTATAAAAAATGTTGTTTATTTAGTTGCCAAAACATGATTTGGATACAATCCTAAAATACCTATCATAGTTTTAATAACCAATACTAGTTATGGTGATGATAATTTAATGGCTATTTCCACCACTACTTATGAAGAGAATCCCTTAATGACCATAATCACAAGTGGATTTTGTGACGATCATTAAAAAATTGTTGAAGGCATACCTATCACTAATTCCATGTTTTTGGTGTATTGCACTTGAATATTTACTATGTTTTGTGATCTTAGAGAGTAATTATTTCCAAGACTCTTTCCATGCAATGGATTGATCTTTCTCCTAATTCACATCAATACCATTTTATCTTTTTCTTTTTAATTTTATTTTCATGTTCACCATTAGTGTATTTTCTAACCAAATTTCGGTATATTACTTAATATCTTAGGCACATTTGGCCCATGTTTAACCCTTCCCTAACAAATTGATATTGAAATCTTGTTTTCTTTTTACTTGGAATGATATTCTAGGGTTTTTTGGCAAGTCACTACACTGTAATAATCAAACTAATGATGCTTGACCTAAAATCTATAAAATTTATCTATATAAACAACTTTAGAGTCATAAAGATTTCTTGCATGCTTTTAATCTGATTATGTACTTTACTACCATGAAGATTTCTTTCATACTAAATGTGGTTATGTACTCTTCAATGCTCAATGATAGAGTCTACAGTCTAATTGTTATCTTATACTAACTAAATGCAACTTTATTTATTGGAAAGGCATATCCAGTTGTTCTCTCTCATCTTTCATCCTCCTAATTGATTACATGGAGCCTTCGTTTCCTTTTTTCAAAAGGGAGAATAATTTTTGTATTATAAAGGGGTTGTGGCATACTGAATAAGATAGAGTATACATAAGAGTCCAATTTTTTTATACAACAAGGATTTGTTGAGTTGAAACATTAATCTACAATCCTTCAGTTAAAAACTAAAAGGGCCATAACTATGAGCTTTCATATCACTTCTATAACTGTACTGGCATACACATATACCCAAAATAAAAATAAAAAAATACCATATGATAAAATTAAGCAAAGTGATTCCCATTGTGGGATTCGTCCATTTGAACATCCTCCTTCTCTTTCTTCCCATCTCTCTAAAACTGAGCTTTCCCAATTATTACAATATTGTTTGTTTGCTGTAGTATGGCCTCTTCCTTTGCATTACCCATTCCTAAACATTCTAAAAAAAATGGCTTAATTACTGTTGATTGGGTTCCTTGAGAAAATATAAGCATCATGTTGTAGTGCATGTCCATTTCCTCTTCCATTCTGACCATACTAGCATGATTATCCTGCAATTTGGTTTCCAACTCTACCTATTTTTTCTCTTGAAATTCTAATTGATTGCTCAAATAAAAATGTATTATCTCATGTCATACATCTTCTCATGCACCCTCCTTAATGTTTTCTTTAGATTAGAAATGTTGTTAGCCATAGACTCTCCAAAACATGGGAAACTAGCCATTATGTTGTCGTTATTTTAAAATTGAAAAATACAACTATAGACTTGCAATAATCAAAGTCTACTTGCCTAATTTTTTCAACAAAAATTCCTATCAATGCCAAAAAAACCTCCTAGTCTATCTCCTTGGCATATCAATATGTATCCAATAGAGATCAAGTTACCTAGGCAATAATCACCAAAGTAGGGAAATTCAAAGCTACTCAACAAAATACCTACGACCAAGAACACAAAAATAACTAGAAATACTACTATAGACTCCATATCGGGAATGCCTAAGACTTGGGTGAGTCAACTAGAAGGAGAGGTCACTCTTATATTTGTCCAAATGAACCCTATATGATTGTTGCAGACACTAATTGGTTTCCTCTTGAGAAAAATCGTTGTTATCTCTGAACTGCACCATCCTTCCCTTTAGATATATCCCACATCCACACTTGAGCCAGTTTAAATGGGATTTAAAAGCCTATATCCTATATATCTCACCATAGGTAAGAAGTCCGTGAACACTATGATACTTGATTTGAATTCTCCCTTTGCATAGAAAATATTCCTTTATATAGACAATCCCCCATGATTTGAAGTCTACCCCAATTATCTCTTTGGCCTTTGGCATGCCTTCTTTAGCCTGATCCATCCCTTCTAATTCTTCGTCTTAAATCATGACTTAACTAGGGAAATATTTCAAGGATGTTGCGCTTAAAGGAAACCTTATGGTGATAAACCCTTAGATGCCAGGAAGTTAAAATAGTGGATTAAGCACCAACCCCATCCATAGTAGTGACTAAATATGATATGGAACAATTCATCTTATTCAAATAGAATGAGATTGTCTACCTGTTAAATTGATGAATAAGTGTCAGACACATAGTTTTATTAATAAGGAAAAAGATTTCAAAGAGTAGTGAGGACTCAAAACCAACTACACCTCAGTTTGGGAAAATGGCTAGTTTATATATCTCAACTCTAAACTAAATTCTAGGAGGAAAACCAATCACATAATCACATAAGTACGATAGGTGTCCTTTACATAGAAGCTAGGCGTCCTTATGATAACAAAATATAGTAAACTAATTTTTAAAAACATTTAAACTAGGAAAATACTTAAACTATAGAACTTTAGGATTATTAGGCTAATAGTCCCCCCTTTAATCCGAAAGTTCATATTTACAAATACTAAGTTCATCTCTGAACTTATTGAACTTTATTCTACCAAGAGGTTTACGTAAAAAAGCAGTAAATTCCAGGAAAGCACCTTTCTTCACCAAATCTTATCCAAAATCAATCAGAAATGAGCCCAAGTGGTCCACACTTTGGAGTCTGTGGTCCCCCCATAGATGGCTTGTGGTCCACACAAAGCCTCAATTAGCAATAATCTATTCTAATACAAAGGAAATTAATCATAAATGATTAATTTGATATACCAATGTATTAAATGACATCTAGGAGGATTTAATTATTCCAACACCCCCCATAAATCTAACTATATGGTCTAAATATTAGAAAATGAAATACTAAGGGCCCAGTAACAAGACTTGGTCACCCTGTACAATACTGCCGGCAGGGTAATTTTTAGGGGCGAAATTTCGCAAATTGGCTATTTTTCGAGGTTTTTTTCAAAAAATAAATTCGCTATTTGGTCATTTTTAGTCTCTAATATCGCTTATATATACATAAAATATGTTTTTTAATCATAATTTTCGCCAAAATTTACAAATTTCAGTAGTAAATTGTATGTTTCATATTTTATATTCGCCCACCTATCTATATATATGTTTTTTTCAATATAAAATAATCGCCTAGAATACTATACTTAAGTTTAATATTAGAATCCTTAAAAAATACCCTGACTGTTGGTCCACAAAAACAAGGATAGAAGGAAAAACTCATGGGAAAAACCTCCCCTCAAAACATGTACATATCAAAATTGAAGGATTGCTGATCAACCCTTCACTCTACCACATGTTCAACCATCCCAAGCAGTGATCTAAGATAGCTGAATGTCTTCTCTGTGAAAGCCTTGGTGAAGATATCTGCAGTTTGCTCACTTGTGGGGCAATACTACAAATCAATGATCTGGTCATGCACTAAGCCTCTGATGTAGTGCATATGAATATCAATGTGCTTGGTCCTCTTCCTCTATACTGAATCACTTGAAACTCTAATAACACTCTGATTGTCACAATAGATGACAGTAGGAGTACTAAAAGCAATCTCAAACTCTGAAAGAATACCCTACAACCATACACACTCTGTAGCAACATTCACTACTCCTTTGTACTCTGAATCTACTGAAGATAATGCTATGGAATTCTATTTCTTGTTGGACCAAAAAACAGGGCCACGTCCAAGCATGAATACAAATCCAAATGTGGATTTCCTGTCAAGGCTATCACCAACCCAATCTAAATCAGTGAAGCCCAAGAGATCTAAGCTAGAATCTGCAACATAGTGAATCCCATCAGTCTTTGTGCCCTGCACATAATGTAAGATTCTTTTTGCGGCCCTCCAATGAATCTCATGTGGCTGATCCATGTATCTTGATGCCACACTCTCAACATAAGCAAGATTAGGTCGAGTGCGTGTCAAGTAAAGCAAGCTGCCAATCAACTGTCTATATAAATTGCTATCAAACAATGGTGTAGATTCTGCATCTTCTAGTCTAACTGCAGAAATGAATGGAGTCTTAGAAGGCTTGTAATCAACCATCTTAAACTTATTTAAAATATCATATGTATATTTTGACTGAGATACCTTGGTTCCATCTTTTTTTTGAGAAATCTCAAGCCCCAAAAATTGCTTAAGAAATCCCAAGTCGCTCATGGAGAATGCTTGGTGCAAAGTGGTCTTCAATGAAGAAATTTGATTAGTAGAGCTACATGTGATCAGAAAATCATCAAAACACAACACTATAATCATTATTGAACCATCAATCAACTTCATATAAAAATTAGGATCAGATTTGCACAGAACATAAGATTGTGACAAGAGGAAATTGTCATTTTGGCATACCAAGCCCTGGGGGCATGCTTAGGCCCATACAAAGACTTTATCAACCTGCACACAAGATTAGGATCTGATGTATACCCCTCTAGCTGCTGCATATATATCTCTCCCTCAATATCCACATGGAGGAATGCACTTTTCACATCCATGTGATGCACTTCCCAGTGCTTGGATGCTGCAATTGCCATAACTAGTCTAATGGAGTATTTCTGTGAAACAGGGGAAAAAGTTTCATTGTAGTCAAGGCCTTGGACTTGTGAAAATCCCTTTGCTACCATACTATATTTATAATTTACTTCTGTACCATCAGCTGCACATTTGGTTTTGTAGATCCACTTGCACCTTACTAATTTTTTGCCTACGGGGAGCTTGACTAGCTCCCAAGTTTCATTCTTCTGCAATGAATGAAACTCCTCATCCATGGAAACCTGCCATATGATATCATGTGAATATTCCTAATATGTATGAGGATCAAAATAAATCATCATATAACATCTCTCAGGAAGGTAAGGATCATTCACATTGAGAGCAGTCTCAAATTGTGATCTAGTCCTCCTTTGGTCCCGAGGATTGCCAGCTAGTTCACCTGTAGCTTGCAAATTTTTTGCAGCCCATTTAGGCCTTGTAGGTGACTTAGAATCTGTAATAAAATTATCCTCATCATTAGAAATATCAGAATAAAAAATTTCAAGAACATCACTTACTTCTTCTTCAGGTGGTGGTGAAGATGAATCTCCAATTTCAGCGTTTTGAGAGGGATCTTCCTTAAACTGCACACTTCTTTTGATGATGCTTTATGAGTGTTCATGTTCAGAAAATTATAAACTTTGGAGTCCTCCGAATATCCAACAAATAAACATGGTTGTCTTTGGGGCTGAAAATCCCTCCTTTTCTCAAGTGGAATCCTAGCCCAAGCCTTTGAGCAAAAAATACTGAAATGAGAGATATCAGGTTTGTGACCTGTCCAAGCCTCGAAAGGAGTAATACCTTTGAGAGATTTGTATGGCACTCTATTTTGAATGTATGTGGCACAATTTATTGCCTCATCCCATATCTTGGGATACAATGACTTTGCCTCAAGCATACAAGTGGCCATCTCCTTTAGAGACCTGTTTTTCCTCTCAGCAAACCCCATGCTGCTGAGGTGTATATGGAACTGTGTGTTGCATCTAAATTCCTGAAGAGGCACAAAATTGGTGAAACTTTGTAGATACCATGTGTCTCGATGCTCCATAATCAATAATCAATGAAGAAGGTTTGGATGTGCTGGCCATTAGTGCATGCACTCTCTCTTTATCATCAGAATTTTGTCCTCCATCCTTCCTCGCGCTCTCTGGAAGAGGAATGCTGGATTTCTCCAAGACTTGATCCATTTGGTCAATAGTTTTCTTCATGTAGGATCTTCAAGATGAAATACCTTGCTACAATAATTGCACTTTTTCCTCTCATTCTTCTTATTCGGATTCTTTTTGGAATTTGAAGATTCTTCATTAAATTTCTACTTGTCTTTCCTCTCACCGGTGGGCTTCTTGAAATTGCCCTTCTTCTTCCCTTTCAAATGCCTTGAATCTCCAACATTCAGACAGTGGTCTTTGGATGGATTTTTAATGGCTCCCATCAAGACCAATTTTTCTTGTTCTTGTGTCAAAGACTCCATGAATTCTGAAAGTGTCGGGCTCTTCCAATTTTTAGTTGCTTTCCGGGTGGAATGGAAGGTCGAGACAAAGATTGAGTAGTTGGGGCCAAGCTTGGAGAGGATGTCCAAAACTAATTACTCATATTTTTTGTCAATTCCACATTGCTTCAGCTGCAATACAAGAGATTTAAATTTGAAGAAGAAATCCTATAGACTATCAAAATTTTGTGGACTCAAAGAGACTAGCTCGTTATCCAATTGGTGGCCTCTCAATTCGTCGGTATTCCCGAACAATTCTTGAAGTTTCAACCATACTTCATTGGGAGAAGTGAGGCCATCAAGATGAAATAGAATCTCTCTGCATGTAGTGAGACACAAAATTCCATAGGCTTCATCAATTCGATTGTGCCATTTAGATTTCTCTACTACTGAGGTTGGCTCAGCTTCAGTTGCCATTGTCACCCTTTAGAGCCCTTTGCTCCTCAGTAGAATCTCCATATGCGCCTTCCAATCAAAGTAATTGAAGGGAGTGAGGATGATCTTCTGTGAATGATCCATGGCTGCTCTGAAATAACTTATGGACTGATTTTGGTATACTTCTGGATGCCAAATTGCGCTTGTAGAGTATAGAATTCACCCGGTGGATTGATCAATGTGCCTTCCTTGAGACTGGTTGCATCCTGCAAGACAATAGAAGGATAAAGGAAATTATCGACAGCTATGATACCATGTGAAATTCAGTTCACACCAATATCTGATCAAACAATTACTCTCACTCACAGAAGATCTCACACAACTAGTCAAAGACACAAAAATTACTCACAAATATACAATTTTGTATTAAATTCTCATGAATAAAATACATAAGAAAACCTTATGAAAGTAATAGGATTCTGTTATATAACATTACAATAGAGATTCGAATGGCTAAATATGCCAAAGAAATCATCTCATCATTAGACTTACTAAAAATATGCTCATCCCCCCTAGGTGGCAAGTATGCTTTCCAAATCTCTCCAAAGGCTCACGAATTTTCAAATTAGTGACCTGAAGGTGATGTATGATGAAAAAAAATTCCAAATACCAATTTTGGAAAGAAGAAACATCATGGAGTGTCATGGGCATAGAAAACAAGTTGCCTAGTTTGACTAGCTTTTCCCCATAGGGTAAAAAGCAGTAAATTCCAGGAAAGCGCCTTTCTTCACCAAATCTTATCCAGAATCAATCAGAAATGTGCCCAAGTGGTCTAGGTGACTTTTGGTCCACACTTTGGAGTCTGTGGTCCACACAAAGCCTCAATTAGCAATAATCTAGTCTAATACAAAGGAAATTAATCATAAATGATTAATTTGATCTACCAATGTATTAAATGACATCTAGGAGGATTTAATTATTCCAACAAACTTCACTAGGTTCAATGATTCTTTTGTGGAAATCTAATTAATCGTAGAAAATTTCTAAAGAGGTGTAGATATTCGAGATTATATCTTAGCAATGAAAAATATTTTATGATACTAACATAGGGTATTGTGTTGGGACACCATGTGCCCGCTGCAGGAATCCAGGTTGATCCTGCTAAAATAAAAGTGATTGTTAACATGCCACCCCCTACAAGGCAAATAGGGGTTCAAAGCTTCTTAGTCCATGTAGGTTACTATTGGAGCTTCATTTAAAATTTGACAAAGATATCCATGCCATTGTTCAAGTTGCTAGTAAAAGAAGCTGCTTTTCATTGGAGTAAGTAATGCCAACTTGCATTTGATGTATTAAAATAAAAAATTCTTTAGCTCAAGTGTTGAGAGGTCCAAATTGGAGCCTTCCATTTCATATATCTACTAATGCATAAGATTGGTCCATAGGGGTAGTATTGGGCTAAAAGGAAGATCTCTTAACCCATGCTATTTATTTTATAAGTAAAAATTTAACCCCTATTGAATTAAATTACATTGTAACTAAGAAAGAATTCCTTGCATATGTGTATGCAATAAATAAATTCAGGCATTACATCACAGGGTACAAAGTGTTTATCCATATTGACCACTTTTCCATAAGGTACCTCATGAATAAACCAATCAGAATGACAAGATAACTAGGTGGTTGTTACTGCTACAGGAGTTCAACATCACCATTTTAGATAGACTAGGGAAGGAAAAAAAGGTAATTGGATTCCTTTTTAGATTAAATAATGAAGGTGCTGATACTCTTGTTGATGATAGTTTCCCACATGAAAATTTGTTTTCTATTTCTACTAACTCACCATGGTTTGCAAACATAGCCAACTACCTTGCTATAGGGAAACTACCACCCCACTTTTCACTAACGGAAATAAAGGGGGTTGTGAGGACGAGTGATCCTTATTCTTGTATTAAAGAGGATCTCTTTCACACAGGTATTGGCTTGATTATTTGTAGGTGTGTAAGAGAAGACGAAATGCACAACATCTTGAAGGCCTACCATGATGAACCCTATGGGGGGGATTTTGCAGATAAAAGAACAACATATAAAGTTCTCCACTTGGGTTATTTTTGGCCCATGCTTTTCCATAATGAAAAAGATTATGTTTGGTCCTATGAAAATTTCCAAAGGATGGGTCGACCTACTCCATTAGATGAGATGCCACTCCAACTGTAGGTTCTTATAGGTCATTTTAAAAAATGGGCCCTAGATTTTAAAAAATGGGCCCTAGATTTTGTAGGAATGATCAACCCTTCCTCCAAAGGTAAAAGGCATATTATTGTTTGCATCTAATTTGATGTAGGAAATCACTCAAAGGTATCAAATGAACCACATGAAATCCACTTCATATCATCCACAAGCCAATGGGAAAGTGGAGTCAACCAACAAGGTTTTAGAGGCAATCCTAAAAAAAACAATAAAGCTACAAGAAGGATTGGTTAGATAGGCTTCCAAAGGCCTTATGGGAATATAGGACGACATGGAGAAGTACTACTGGTTTCTCTCCTTACGAGTTGGTATATGTAAAACATGTCCTTCTTTGTATCGAATTTCAGATCAAGACATTCAAGATGGCTACAGATTTGGGCATGGATTTAATTAAGGCTCAACACCATAGAATTGCACAATTGAACGAGCTAGATGACATACAAAAGGAATAGTTTCAACAAACTAATATTATCAAACAACAGAGGGAAAAGTGACATGAAAGAATGATAAAAAGAGACGCAGTTCAAGGTGGGGGACTGGGAACTCCTTTTCGACTCAAAGTTTAAATTTTTTAAAGGGAAATTCAGTACACACTAGCTCATTGCTTATGAAGTTGAAGCTGCTTATGAAAATGGATTTGTGAAAGTTAGAACAATTCATGATGAGAAGGTCTCATTCTTTGTCAATGGGCATAGACTTAAATTGTATAAGAATCCTAAGTCCAAGGAGGAGTTCATTAAAAGTTTGATGGAACAAGATGAATTAAAAGTAGTAGGTGTGGGGGATCTTACTCATTCTTCTTCCTCATCCTAATTCTTATTGAATACTGAAATAAAAATACACACAAAAAGAAAAAGATAAGAAAATAATTAAAAATAAAAATTAAAAAAATGAAAAATTAATAAAATTAATAAGTAAAGAGAAAAATAAATCCATGCTATGAAAACCAAAATTATTTGGCACAATAGATCTAAGAACTCACTTGAAAACTAGTCCTTGTCTAGGGGTCCTTAAAGAAAGTTCTAGTTATTTTCTTATCCTTTCAATTTTTTCTATCTGATGCTTATGTTGGATTGATGGAGGATTCCCTCAGGCCTTCCTTCCAACAATTTTGACCCATAGAATTCAGCTCATCATCTAGTTCCAAGATCAGATATATTTTTTTGCTATGCCTTGAATCTTGTATACATTAATGATGCCTCTTGACTGTTATATCCTACAGGGGGTTCGACAAAAGATCATTAATTCACACCTGATAGGATGCATTAGGGTAACTTGGGTCTCATCGTCATCATTGGTGATATATCCCGCATCCATTAACAACATTCATTAAAGACTGGTAATCTAATGAATCCTTTCACATTCGACTTCAAGAAATTTTATTTATGTGGAAAGGATTGTACCTAGGGGGGTTGAAGATGAAGAATTTGTTTCTATCCTACAACGACATTTAGACTTGTTAATAGAAATCAGATTTCAAATTCTTTTCTTGATTTTTGTTCTAGTTCACTTTAGAAGATCATTTATGAAAATAAAACAAATAGGGGGTCCATATTCAAGTTAAATGACTATGATCCTATAGCATGAACCATGCATTCCTGATCCTGGTTTTGTTCTTGTTACCGTTCCCGCTCCTCCTCCAGATCGGATTCCTTATCCAGATCCTGCAACAACTCTACTTCATGAAGTGCATGCATATGCCATGTCTCTTTATATTGGCCAAGGCAAGTGCTAGTAAGAATTCATCATGGATTCAAGTATGTTTCACGTTGGATAAGGTAAACTGATACTGAACGCAATTTATTTTTTGTTTGATTCAAAATGATTAAAATATTATGATGAGAAGGAAAATCATTTGATAAAAAATCCTAGTCTAATGGCCACGATTTGTAATGAATTGGAATCCCCATATTTAAATCATTATCCCATGAAGAAAATCCAATGAAGTATGCTTATCATAATCCTTAGTCTGAATTATCATTTCAATAAGCATATTTTTTATTTGAATTATGTTCCTAAACGATCCATATTTATAATTATGGTTGTAGGAACATAATTAGATTGGATCGTGACATGAAAGCGTCATGCTCATGATCCAATTCATGTTTTTCCTACTAGGCCTTCAACCGTTATGTCACTATCCCCCTACATTCACTGTACCATACCATTTCTCCATTCTGAGGATACACCCAAGTGACTATCATAGATCTTATCCACCATGGCATAATTTAGTAGTAATAAATGATGGTCTATGGTCTAGATGACATCAGAATTATGGGGTCAGCACCAAAACATGCAAAGACCTGATGAACTCTCTAGAATGCAGGTGAATCAAATTTGAAGTCGTAAAGGGATAAATCCATTATGTTTCGATAAGGATCATGGCTGTTCCACCATCAACTAGCCAATCAAATATATTATTCATGACAACCCCGTCATAGCAACATCGTCTCGGGTGAAAATGCAAAATTGGGAAACACATTTTGGAGTGTGCTATTTTAAACTCTTGACCGAGATTTTATTCAATTAGAGTCATCTATTTAAAAAAAATACTCTCAGTTTAGAGTTTAAAACTATAATCCAAGAGTTGGTAGAAAATTCTTGGCCGAGACATTTTCATGTACTAGAGTTTCTGGTAAAATGTTCTTAAAAAATCTCATGCATTTTTCCGAAAACTACAACTTCGGAGAGGCCAAACCCCTACAAATTTTAAATATTATTTGTGAGACCTGGCACCAATGGATTTATATTTGAATATAGTTTCTAATTATATAAGAATTTTTTCTTTTCATCAATAATTTCTATTTATTAATAATTTTATTCTAAAATCTATCACTTCAAAATTTTACTATTCTGAAATTTGTCTGCAATGAAAATTTAATATCTTAAAAATGACAACACCAAAAACAAGAAAAAATCATAGTGCACTTCCTCTCCCTATCCTCTTCACAAAGGTAATTTTAGTTTTCTTAGTGATGATGACATCAAAACAAAAATTGACGGATCTCAAAATGTGTTGAAACATCACCATTTTTTTTCTTACTCTATTTCATTAAATAATAAAAAATAGCGGTTAAATCTAACAATTCCCCAACAATAGTTCATGCACTAGTACAATCTTTGTATATTGTGACAATATTTGTTTTTCCCCAAAATCAATAGCCATCTCTAACAAACATAACATATTAATAAGTCACTCATTATCATGATGTAAAATTTTAAATTATATGTAATTAGTAAACACTGAATTTATCCTAGTATATGTCCATAATTATTTTGCAAAAAATATGATTATGGAGGCAACATAATTATCTACAAATATATTTTTACCTCAAAGTGAAATTCTCAAAGAAAATATGAGTATATAGGGGTTGAAGTTGAAAAAACGTAAAATTTTACAATTTTCTTCATAAAAAACAAGCAAAAAGTGTTTCCCAACTTCATGTTTTTACCCTCTCATGTACTAATTGTATCATAGCAATTATATCATCATGATCATGTTAGGAGCCCGTGTCAACCCTTCTCTTTACTTTGTTAGTATATTGTTGTTGGACGCATATGCTTTGTAAGTCGTCCCGTAGTATTTGTTGACCCATAGTTTGTATTAGCCCATGGTATTGACCCATAGTATTGGGCATAGACTTAGTATATAAGTGTGTGTTGAGGCCAATGAAGGTACGGTGAAGTTATTTGTATTGAGCTTTCCCCCTCGAAGTGGCCTGCGATCAATAAAGCGATTTCGAGTTCCGTTATTTATGCTATCTCGTGTATTTTCATTAATTAATTGTTGTAGGTTCTTTACAGATCATGATTCCATTACTATATTTATCATCTTTCTAATGGTCTGCTATTGTTAGTCGATAAAAAAATTGTATCTTTTCATTTTGGGGCATTTTGTTAAAGAGAGCTAGTACAAACAAATAATATTTACAGAGTGAAAGATGAGGGTTGAAATCAGAATAGAACCCATGGGGACCAACCTCTTAGATGATTTTCCTAAGTGTAGAAA
The DNA here is from genome assembly GCA_027924585.1 of Larix kaempferi. Classification (NCBI taxonomy): domain Eukaryota; kingdom Viridiplantae; phylum Streptophyta; class Pinopsida; order Pinales; family Pinaceae; genus Larix; species Larix kaempferi. Next base: position 3,851,253 of record BSBM01000852.1, read on the forward strand.
GAATATTAGTAAGCCAGGATGGATGCCATTCGTCTCAAAGTTTTGTGGTTACAATGATGGAGTCACCTTAGCCTTTGAAAAAGGGTTTGATGGTGACAAGGTTAAAATCAAGGATGTTAATTTTCGAATCATAGATCTGTCAATAGCTTAGGAAACTGAGCTTCCAAGAGATGGGAAACACTGGTTTAAAAACCAACCTTTGGAAAAAGAGGCAATGAAGCCTTTTATGTTGAAGACTTGTACCAATCCTGACTAGTCTAAAGGGTTATTGTGATCATGTTTGAAGAATAAATACACTATACCTCTTGATGATCTTACATAAGTTTATTAGATGTGAGGGTCAGTATGTATTGACTTTTTTGTATCATGTTCGGCTCTTGGGGCATTTTATAGGATCCAACTGAATTTTCCATATTTCCTCTTGAAGTCTCTAATTAAAATGGACAATGCAGTTAAGAGAAGGTCTCAAAATGTAGAAAAGAACCTCTACCATCACGGTCTTATTAAAATACTTGTTCTGGTAGAGTTGAGGAAAATAAATGACATGTGGGAGAAGCTCTTAGAGTGGAATCAGTTCTCAGAAGATGGAAATATAGAGGTGAAACAACTAGAGGAAAAATAAAAGGCATAAAAAAACCATAATTTTGAGGATGAAAATAGACAGGAGTAGCAGAATGATGACAAATAAGAGGACCATATTGCTACAAAAGACGAATCTATGATTGCAAAGGCAAATCCTCAAAATGATATGGAGAAAAATGAAAAACATGAGGAAGTTGAGAATGAGCTCTAGAATCCTCTAGATCCCGAACCAGTTGAAGAAACTGACGATGAGGTTCAAATTCTTTCTACCCCTATGAAGACTACATCAAGGAATTGGCCTTCCCAAAAGAGTAAGAATATTCCAAAATCTCCTCCAAGGAAGAGGGTCACAAGGAGAAGAGCCTCCAAACTAGCTGAGGAGCCTCAACTAACTTCCAAAGATGAGAATCGGATGAGGGAAAGGCATAGGATCTTCCTTAGGAAAAAGGAAGTGAATTGGGGTTCAAAAATCCTCCTAGGATGAAGAGGACTAGAGAAACCTATGATATTATTGATCCTTAGGAGGAAATAGAGGAAACTGACTTGATGTATGATGACCCAAATTATTGGGAGCTACTCAAGGAACTAGAGTTTGATGAAATTCCTCTGTAAATTGAGAGCTTGGAGGGTGAACTAGTTGAAAAGGAAACCCAGGTTTATATTGAGGCATTGCTTGAAGGGTACAAGGAAGTTAAGATATTGAAGAAGAATATTAAGAAGATGGCTATGCTTGAAAGGCATATTAAATCAAAAAATGATTTACTGAGATATTTAAGTGAACAATTTTAGGAGGAGGTTAAGAGGTTAAAAAGAGAGAACTAGAAATCAATAAATATTGCACAAAGTGGTATAAGAGACCTAAAAATATCTATTTGAAAAATATAAAACTTCAGGTAAAATGCAGAGATCCTCAACATTCTTTTAGGTTAGATTTGTTGGTGCACATGGCCACTCATGCCTGAAGTAGTTCATACCAGTCAGTTGAAGGAGTCTCACAATTTCGTGGAAATCATATATAGGGGGATTTTCTCTTCTCTTTGCATGGGGAAATGCACCTCCTCAAGCATGGGGGGGATGTAGGGTCTCTGAATTGACCACTTTTGGCGTATCTCAAGAAACTATTTTTCCTTCTTTTCCTGTAGATATCCTTGTCATAGTACCTTTATTAGCCTAATTTCCTATGTTTTGCATGTAAAATTCCACGATGATCTAAAGGTATCAAATTATTTCCTAATATCATATTTAATTTCATTTATTTTGAGTTTAATGGGAATTAAGTTGTCTAAGTTGATGAAGTTATAGGAAGCCTGATCCTGTAGTAGGTGTATTAGGCGAATCTAGTAATCACAACCAATATTGCAACCACGGTGCTTCCTACAATGCTAGGGATTCAATAACATATGCGTAGTTGGAGGTAAGTATTCCAATTGACATGTAGCAAAAGGGGAACATAGGTTTGACAGAGAATTGCATCTAGATCATGTCATGTTCACGATCTCAGTCCTAGATGGAATCAACAGATTTCTAGACCCAAATATTGATCTTCTCCTACAATCCTGCAACGTGAGTGTCAACCACAAATACCATGCCTTTAGTCATGGGATTTGCTGAATGAAGACCCAACTACCCTTTGCTATGTTTTGATACAAATATTTATCCATGACATCTTTTATCATAAGTTGGGGATTGAATCCGCTTCAAGCTCCATGGCAATGATCTCTAATGTAACTTCCTTAAACGCATGCTACAACTCTTTTATGTAGTTTTTCTATTTTGGATCTCAAATGATGTGTAAATACTGATCAGACCTTTGATATGAAGCTAGCTAGAGATTTTAGGAGACACTGATATTATATAGGCAAGCACTATGTTGTAATACTTTTTATCATTAATAGAAGAACTGGTTCAATGTTTATTTGATCTTCAGCTCTAAGTTTTATTAAATAAGTAGTGGGTGCGGTTTCGGGTGAAGGTAGTCCCCCCTTAAACTCTAGAATCACGTACTATGTGTGTTTCTTTTCTTTCCAAGTGTGGTTTGATAGGTTAAGTTTGAATGTGCAATATCAGTTAATCCTATAGCTGCTTTATTTCCTGTATATCACTTTATTTCCTGTAGCTACTTTGTTCTTTTATCAACATAGTTTTATTTCCTGTAGCATTGAAATTGAGATTTTATTTCCTAATGGTTGACCTTTGAGTTTAAACATTGGGAATGTAGGATCAACACCATCTTAGGAAAAGGCTTGTAGAGTCATGATTAACACTATTTTTTTAACCCATGGGTCAAATAATCAACCCATAGCTGGAATAGTGATGGTCTTGGTTCCCCATGTTTTTTAGTGTGATCTAGTTTAGAATGGTGTTTTTCAAGTATTGATTACACTTGTCAAGTGAAACTCAACAAAGTATTTTCAGTCATAATCAAATTATATATGACTGCCCTGTGTTTCTACCTTAAGAGGTCACTCAAGTCCCTGTCAATATCAGAATACACCTTAGTCAATAGTTGATTGAATTTACAGTTGATTTCATTTTCTTTGTGTGAATTGGTGAAGTAATTATAGGTTTTGGAGCACTTGAAATAACTTTAAGAATTTTCTTTGCATATAGTTTGCACAATGCCTCACAAGTTAACTGATCCAGGTTTATGATTTATGTTGTAAGAATTATTATTAGATAATATTTTTCTCCAACAAGTATCACCATCATAAATATCATTCCATAAATCATTATATATTAATGTGTTTTGCATGTGGCGTTTCCAAGATAATTTGTAATTCTTGGGGCCATCCAACTTATTTGAATATGTGAATAAGTTGACTAATTTAGACATTGTTAGTGATGGTAGATTTGTCTTGAAGAATTCAAATTTGCAAGTGATTCCAAGAGTATCACAACATGAAATCAACACAAGGCACTAAAAAAGGATATGATGCCAATGATGAAGAAGTGTCCTCAAACACATAATTTTATTAATAAGGAAAAAGAGTTACAAAGAGTAGTGAGGACTCAAAACCAACTACACCTCACTTTGAGAAAATAGCTAGTTTATATAGCTCAACTCTAAAATAAATCCTAGGAGGACAACCAATCACATAATCACATGAGCATGATAGGTTTTCTTTACAGAGAATCTAGGTGTCCTTTCATAACAAACTAGAATAAACTAATTTCTAAAAGCATTTAAACTAGGAAAATACTTAAACTATAGAACTTTGGGATTGAGGATATCATAAATAACCTTTGGTCCAAGCAAGTAGGGTTGCACCAACCAATCTCAACAGCTTGGAAATTAGAAATAAAGGATGAAGCTTTTATATATCCATATACAAAAGGTTTCTTCATAGTTGAATTTGACATCATAAGAGACACATATTGTATCCTCAACTTTGGCCCCTAGTTTTGGCACAAAGAAGGAATCTACATGAAGTCATGGGCCTTGAACTTTGAAATTGTATCATAGTCCCTCTCCACCACCAAAATCTAGAGGTATGAATATTTAACCTCCACTTGCACTTCTACTGTTTTGATTCATTTTAGGGGATACAACATTCCTTAGTAAAATTCCACTTCAGGTAGTGTTCAAATGTAGCATATAACTACCTATGCTTACATCTAGATAAGCACATATTTAATAAAAGGATTTTGGGTAGAAGTCAAGATGGTAGATAAAGACTACACTTGTATATGACCTCTTAATTACATGTAAGTATCATTTCAATTTATTTATTGCTTCAAAACATGACACATTATAACCCACCATGTTAAGAATCTAAAAGTTAGCCATACTAGAAAACTATGAATAAAACCCACATGGTAAGATGGGATAATGGAGGATCACCATCTAATTAGCAAGGACTTTTAAGAGGTCATTTAGTGAGTTTTAAAGCAATGCACATATTAATAGACCCCCACAACTCTAGACAAGGCACTAATACAAGAGGGATAACAAAAATGAGATTGATCACTATCCCTCCCTCCCTTTAGGATTGAAGATAAACCGGCGATTAGGGATCCAATGCAAGTGAGTTCCAATTATTTTAACCATATTTTTCTACATAATTATTGTTGATACTACCTAGATACATAATATTAGATATTTTGAAAATATCCATATTATACACATATTTCCAAAGGAAATATAAATTTATGATGATGTGTAACTAATATTTTTATGGATACTAAGTTTTCTACAAATTGATGTTGCTACCACTTACATGTAAAAATGATGAAGCTGTTTGAAAATTTAAGCGTGGAAAATAAAGGTTTACCTTAGCCACACCCGTGCTTATTGATGCATTCTTTAGCTACAAATCCACAGTAAAAATTACCTTTGGTGATGTTGGCAACCTCTAGACTCTTCATTTCAATTACATATATCCTCTACAATGGATTCCTCCATGAAGATGAATGAACCAATAATCACTTTTGCCTCTACAATAGCATCCAAGTCGACATTGTACCTTTCCCTAACATTGGGACATGAACCAATTCTCCTTCTCCTCTAGAATGAAGACCCCCCTCACTATAAATGTCTGCCTAATGGTCTCTTTGGCCTTTGGCATGTCATCACTAACTCGTTTGATCCATTCTAGTTCTTTCCCTCAATCACAATTGCACTAGAGAAATATTTGAAGTATGCAGTGCTTAAAGGAAGCCCCTAAATCTCAAATAGCGAATGAACAACCAACACCATCCATAGTCATGAAAAAATATAATATAATAGTTTATCTTATTCAATGAGAATGGGCTCATCTTCAGGTTTAATGGCCTTTGGCCCTAGCTAGTAGATTTAAACCAAATGATCTCAACAACTTTGAAACTAAAAATAGTAGATGAATCCTTTAATGGTTTATGCACACAAGGTTTAGCCATATAGTTGAATTTGACCTCACAAAATATATAAACCAAATCCTCAACTTGGCTAGCCTCCTTGTGCATTTCCGAGGCTTTGATTCATCACATGAGGTAAGAAATTTCTTAGGAAAATACTACTTCAAGAGTATTCAAATAAAATGATGGCATATAATTTCTAATGCTTGCATCTTCATAGAAATGGAATTTCAACAAAGGATTTTTGGAAACATAAAGTTGGTAACTAAAAACTACACCTAGACCTAATTTCTTGATTACGAAAAGGTTTCCGTCCAATGTACTAATTTCTTCCTAACTTAAAACGTTACAGTTCACTATGTCAAGCATCCAACATTGGGACTCACTAAAAAACTACAAAGGATACCAACTTTGTGGAATGGGGCCATGAAGGATCAACATCTAATTAGCAAGGGCCTTTAAGAGGCCATTCAACTAAACTTAGTACACCCAATAGATTAATAGGGTCCACAACTCCAGGGAAGGAACTAGTACAAGAGATAGAAAACAAACATCGACCACACTCCCTTGAAGAGTTCACCAATCAGGGATCCAACATAATCAATTTTGATGGGAATAGTGACATGAATGGCTTTACAACCAAAAGTAGCCGAGACAAGAACACCTTATCTGGTAAGGGCTACAACACCTTATCCATTGGCACATGTAGCAATAAAAAATCTAAACTGATTGTGCTCTTTGGTTTGCTCTCAAGAGAGGTATAATATGCATCAAAATATTTGGAGACTCAAAAGTTATTACAGATTGGGCTACATGTTTATTTGACATTCAGGCTCTTTACTTGTCCCATTGGATACCGAAAACAAGAGCTCTCACTAAATTTTTTGAAGAGATCTCTTTTCACCATATATATATAGAGATAAATAAGGATGCCCATAGGCTTTCAAAAGAAACCACTGGGTTAATCGATGGCTTCATCATTTTTGAAGAATGGGTTTGTAGATACCATTGTTGACAATGGTAATATATATGTCTTCTAGGGTGGTTACTTCCTTAGTTTTGATGATGTTATTTTGATTATGATTGGTTGTAGTATGTCATAGAGGGAAGGAATATGGTTTCCGTATATGGGGAATGATATGTTGGATAAGTTGTTGATATTGGTTCTTATTTAAAGTAGTGACTCAGAAACATTATATAACTTTGATTTTCTATTGAAAATATCAAGTTATAACTTTTTCATCTGAAAAAAAGAGAGTAAGGAATCAACAGAGTGAGAAATCAACTCATCTACCATATATATATATATTCATTCTTAGAAAAGTGATTATAATTTTCTTCACTTTGAATTTACGAATGACTCAATTGTAATATGTTTTAGCATCTTAATAAAAAAAAACTAATATTAATGTTATAATTATTTTATTTTGTCATTATTGCTATTCCAACCGAACATTAAAAATATTTCTTTTATGTTAAATTAAGTTATTTTACATATTGCCACTTACACTATTTATATATTTTTTATTAGTGTTCTAATTGCATGGAGAGTAATGAGCTGCTCTATCCTCAATACCCCAGGGAAGATATTAATGTTGTCACTTATTAAAAAAATCAATTTCCTCTCATAACTCATCAAAAATAAAAAGTAATTAAAAAAATTCATATATATATTCATAAAACAAAAAAATTAATACAACCAAAAAATTAAAACCAACATAAATCTATTTTAAATCTCAATAAGAACATCAATCATGATTTAGGATTGATTTATCATGATTAATAACTTAACCTATACTGATTGGTTGATATAGATGCCCTCATACTCTTTTAAATTGATATTCTAATTGATTGATATAGATGCCCTCATTCTGCCTCTTTTAAATTGATATTCTAATTGAAGGCATTAACCTAATCCACCCAAAAAAATGGACTATTTGTAAACTTAATAAAGCCATCGTATTCAACATACTAAATATTGCACCTAACAACTACTTTAAAATATAATTTTTATCGATTTGCAAATATAAAAGATCGTAACTATAGATTTTACAATCGTAATGTGCAAAACAATAAAGGATTGCGAATATCAATCTTCTAGCTCGCTGCACCATTAATTGAACAGATAGCTCTCATTTAATGGCTGTCATTTCAGAACCAAATCTCGAAGAAGTAACAAATTAGCCAATCAAGATCGAATTCCATGTGAAAGTTGTTGATATATGTTTGAAAGCTGTTGAGAGTTTCGTTAGCTTGCCACTCAGGTTCGATTCTCACGGTGTGTTAGTCTATTTTATGGGGGCAATTCTAATTGACTTTCAGGGTGTATTAGTCTATTTGATGGAGGATGGGACGGGTTTACCATGATGGTTGTAAGAGTAGATACGTTCTCAGTTCATGACGGCTTCAGCTGAGTGTTTGCCAGTTTGAAACCCAGGTTCGATTCTCGAAAGTCGCATTAGTCTTCCTCATGATGCCAACAGTAACCGAGGCAAGGATGAGGTTATAGTGGTGGCGGCTAGATTCGTTCTCTCGACCTATGGCGTATCCGGGCACATCGTTGCCGATTCCCATTGTAAAAAAAAAAGAGATTAGATACGTTCTCTCCATTTCTCTTCTTACAGAGCCCTGCGTGTCATCTCTAATCCACTGAACCGAACAAATTTCCTGCTGTCAACGATTTCACTTTCTCACTCTTTTCTATACGTTGTAATATTTAAAAATTGTACGTTAATGTTGATTAAATTGATAAGTATGGTGTTTGGATTTTTTAATATTCATATTTTATTTGTTTAAATATTAAATATGAGATTTTTAATGCAGTAGTTAATTTATTTTAAGTTTTGGATTTTAGTATAGGTTTTTGTAGGAATTGGGTAAAATCCAAATTTATGAGTGTTTAAATTGTGTTTTGAATTTATAAATAAATTCAGCATCTTCTCATACTTTATGGCACCCAAATTATGCAATTTCCATAGCTAATATATGTGATTCTAAAATTTTCTTAGATTTGTTTAAAATAATTTTAGGCTATGCTTTCTTAAAACATAAAATTTGTATTAAAATAGAATTGTCATAAAAAATAATATAAATTTAGAATTTAAGTGTTGGTTTGTGCTCAACTAACAAACTAATAAAATCTTATAAAATCTATTTACAATGTTGTCTCTCTAAAGTTAAAAACAAGTGTAATTTCTCAACTTGGAGTGACATTTTAACAAAATTGTAATTCCATGCTCAAAGTGGAGCTTGCACTTAAAATAAAATAATAACAAAATATTAAATAAAAAAATGTAATTTTGTGCTCAACTTAAAGTGACACTTTAACAAACTTGTAATTCCATGCTAACTTGGAATTTGCACTTTAATAAAGTAATAACAAAATATTAAGTAAAAAATAAATTTACAATGTCATCCTTAACCTAAAGTTCAATAATGTTAAATTAATTACTTGATAAGGATATTATGGAACTTGTATGTTTTTACCTCTTTGCAATTTACATATTTTTTTATAATTATGGTAGTGCCGACATAGACTCTAAAAAAGATAGGGATTTGATGGGAGTTAAGATGGATCTTTACATATCAGAATTAGCATCTACATTTCATGAATTAAATAAAGTTATCATTTAAAAAATAACTTGGAAGGTTTGTTTAGGGCTTGGAGAGTTTTCTCTTAAATTGTTTCTTTTTTCATTGTTGACTTGTGCTCCATCCCATAACTCCCTCTTCATTAAGACATGGAACTGTAGTGTGTTCCTTCTCCTCCTTTTTTCCAATAGCTTGATTATGCCTTGCTTCTTCATATTCTCTTCCATTTTGTTCAGTTTGATATTACTGTTTTTTCCATGATTTTAAATAACCATGATTTATTCTTCAATTTAAAACTCAAATCCTTCATTAATTGGTCTCACATTTCAATCTCATAGTTTTTTCTCCCACTTTCCTCCTTTTTCCCATTTTCTAACATACAAACCTTGCCATTCTTTGACGCATCTCCAAGGTTTCACATAAGGTGCATTTGTTTGCCTAGATATGAGGCTACATAAAACTTGAAGTAATTCTATGGTAGCTTCTTAATGTTAAAGTTATGAAACTAAAAAGAGGGTGCTCACTTCCCATGACCTCCAACTAAGAGAGTTTTCATAATTTGAAAGATGAAGAACAAACAATACCAATCAAATTTCCAATTCCCAAACATAGTAATGATCAAAACTCCAATTCACTACAAACATGACAAACATTCTTTGATCACACAAAGTGGGGGAGATTAAAGGCTCCATCTCCATCATTCCTTGCCTATTTCTTCAAATGTGTTACAAATTAATTTAAAAAGAAAATACATAAATGTATGAAGATTAGAATTTAAAGTAATAACAACAATTTTGTATTAAAATTAATTTTTAAATTGTTAAATTACAATTTAATATTTTCTTAGGTTACTAAATTATTTATATATACATTTTTAAATAAGTATCTAGGATGATTTGAACTTGTAACCTTTCATTTATAATTTCTCATAAGTAAATTTATAATAATTATTTCAAATTGAATTCTTTATATTTGATTTTATTTTTTTTTTAAAGAAAAAAACTAATAAATTAAATTAAAATTTATAAAAGTTTGATATAGTTACATATATTATTAATCTTATCTTGACATCATGTTCTCATTTTTATGAGTTAGGTTCATAAGACTTTGTGGATGCAAACTTTACATCTATGCTCACTAGTCTCAAGTCTCACTATAACCCATAAATAAACCCTTCGTAATGGAGGGCTCCATATTTCTCCTCTTCTCTACTGGTGCATGGGTATAGACTAGACAATCAAAGATGCAAAAATGACTCATCTTTAGGGTCACAATGGTCAATGAATGCTCCCTCTAATGTCTTGTCCTCCAAGTTCTAGATGTAAACTATTGCATTGCGTGCCTATGCTCTTGAAGAAACTTTGACAAGTCTTGATCATGTAACATGGCCTTAACAACCCCTATGATGGATGGATTCTTCTACTTTGCAACACCATTCTGTTGTGGATTGCACAAAACTCTCAACTCCCTCTTCTTTCTTCCTTGCAAAAACCCTCAAAATTCTTAAAAGTATACTCTCCCCCATTATCCGATCTTAATATCTTGATCTTCTTCCATATTTGGTTTTCAACTAAAGCTTTTAACTCGTCAAACATGAACCCATCCTTAATCTTTAGGAAATAGATCCAAGTTTGGTAAAAGAAATCCTCAATAAAAGAAGCATAATACATACTTCATGTAATCGAGGCTACCAATCTGAATCCCATCTTCCAATGCTTGAGAAAACATCTTATCTTAAATAATGTACTCATATTTATATGTAAATGTATTACTATATTTCATTTTTATGTTTTTATCTCATGTTTAAATGTTATAAAGATTATTGTTATATTTTATTTTTATGAGTTTATTAGTATTAGAAGTAAAGGTGTAACTATATTTTTTTTTATGAGTTTTTATTTAATGTCAGTTACAAGAATTATTACTATATTATTTTTATGAATTTTTATCTCAAATTTGAATTTATAACATTGAAAGATTATGATTTAATATGTTATATATTACTAAATTTATTGAAAAATAAAATATCCATTTAACATATAATTAAATTATATAAAAAAATCACAATATTTTATATATAAAAAATTATAACAATGTTTTATTTACATAATTAAATTATCAAAAAATATTATCACACTAACTCAATTCAAATTCGAAGGCACATAGACTTGTGGAAAGTAAGTGCCTTGGCACCTTCCGAGGGAGGTGAGTTGAGCTTTATTGATAGCTTTATGTGATGTGATCTTCACTCCTAGCTTTATGTTATACGATCTTCATTGATTTGCTCGTGACACGAGGCAACTTTTCCATTAATATCAGAGACAAAACAACACCAGTGCCATCAAACATATCTACATTGACATACAAAGACAATGAACTCGGCCACTCGCCAAGCATGGCTGTAGACAATCCTCCCACGAATATGTCACTGATGAAATCATGTAAATTGACTTGGAACAAATAAATCTTCTCTACACTTATAGACCTGGTGGAACACATACATTTCCAAGCCTAGCTGGTGCAGTGGCAAGTAGTCCATTCCATTAGGGTTTTCCAAACATAGAACCTGCCATTAAAGAGACCGTTGGCTTCTTCAAGCATGCGTCACCTTCATTCATATACACAATGAAAAAGGTCGAACACCGACATAAAATATCAATACATAGTCCATGCGACCACGTGGTCTGCAATTACAATCTCCAAGTTCATCGACGCACCGCCTATTTTACCCTATAAATACCTCGCCTTCCTATCAAACTGTGCAACCCATATTTTGACATTTGAGTGGATTGTAACTGTGAGCGTGAGAATTCATTGAGTGATATTCTGTAATTGTGTATTTGTGACCATGGCTGCTCTTGTTGAATCTGAGATCAAGAAGGAGAACGCCACTACGGCCACAGGAGACGAAGCTCTGGAGAAAGCCATGGATATCATCGAAACCTATGGCCTCCCAGGCGGCCTGCTGCCATTGAAAGACGTGCTGGAAGCGGGCATTGTGGAGGAGACCGGCCAAGTTTGGATAAAACAGAAAAGCGAGTCCAAACACCACTTCAAGAAAGCAGACAAGCATGTCATATACTCGCCCATCATAACTTGCAAGCTTGAGAAGAATAAGATGAAGAACATCAAGGGTGTGAAGGCCAGGGATATGATGATATGGGTCCCTGTTAATGAAATTGATTTGGACGAGAAAAATCCTGGCAAGGTCAATTTCAGAAGCATTGGTGGCCTCACCAGGACTTTCCCTGTTGAATACTATGCCAGAGGGGAATAGTAGTAGTTCATTTTCTTCTGCTACCTTTCTGTTGTGTTTGCTTGCTTTAATATCTGCTGTTGTTGCTTGCTTTTGTGTCTACTCACAGCTATGGAATGAACTGGCTGGCCATTTGTGCTGGGATTCCTTCCATAGATGCTATGTTATAAGTCTTGAGGTTAGGTAATAATGTCTTGTTTGTGTGCTTTGCAGTTCTGAAATATTAATATATTTTGTCTATTTAGGTCCTACACTCTGGGTTTGCCACTGAATGTGATCTAGAAATTCTACTGCTGTGTTAATCTGCCATTGAATGTGATCTGAAATTCTAGTGTTGTGTTCATCCTCCTACTAAATAATGTTCAGTTTTCACTTTTGTTGGCAATTCTACTGTTGTTTTAATCCTCATATTAAATAATGTTCACTTTCACTTTAGTTGGTAACTCTACTGTTGAGTTATCTTCCTGTTCAGTTTTCACTTTTGTTGGCAATTCTACTGTTGTTTTAATCCTCGTATTAAATAATGTTCACTTTCACTTTAGTTGGTAACTCTGCTGTTGAGTTATCTTCCTGTAAAATAATGTTCAGTTTTCACTTTTGTAAGTAATTCTACTGTTATATTAATCCTACTATTAAATAACGTTCAGTTTTCACTTTTGTTGGCAATTCTACTGTTTTGTTAATCCTCCTATTAAATATTTTGTTATCTTACAGCCATCCAATAATCAGCATGGATACAGCCAGTCCAAATCTATAAAAATGTGAAAGCTCCATATATAAAATTCAATATTTTTTAATTCTTAAAACCTTTACCTCTTGCACAGCAAAAAGTGTCACAGTGTTGGATCTAGTTTATTTATTTCTGAGCTCTGAAATCTTTACAGCTTCATTCATTGTTGTTTATTTCTTTTTCCTTTAACGTTGAGAGGAATAATACAAATACATGGGTTTTTTAAAATATCATTTCTATCCCGTGGAAGATTGTTCTCCACCACCACTGGAGCATTAATGCTCAACCTCTATATATAATTTGCAAATTCATTTCGAAATTCCGATGGAGATTGAATGCCATGCGAATTATAAATACTTGTATCTAGGATATCGAGCAATAAAATGTTATTGTGTAAAAAATAGTTGTCAAGTTAATTAATGAATATCTTAATATGTTTAAAATTTCATAATGGCATATTGCAACTAAAAAACAGTTGCAATGCTAATTAATGAATACCTTAATCTGTTTAAAATTTCAGAAGGGCATATTTTAGATTCCAATCAAAATTCATAACCAGCAACGAGTTACGATATATATTTTAGGCATATTTTAGATTCCAATCAAAATTCATAACCAGCAACGAGTTACGATATATATATATTTTAGATTATTTACTGATGGCATTTTTTAAATCTTCAAAATAATTTTCATTAGGAATGCCACATTTTAAATTATTCCATAATTTTGATTAAATTTTATAAATAATTTAATTAATTTTTATTGTGAAGTTATGTGAACAAGTTTTTATTATAATTTAAATTTTTAAAAACTATTATTTATAAATTTTATAAATTTATTTAATGACTCAAACATATCATTTATAAAGATTAAATTTGGGTTAAAAAATAATAATCATTCTTCTCAATTATTTAAAACTAAAGATTCTTTAAATTTGGATTAAAAAATTAATAATCATTTTTCTCAACTACCCAAAACAAAAAAGTAATAATCATTTTTCTCAACTACCCAAAACCAAGTTTGTGCAGTTATAATTGTCCCACTAAATGTATAACTTATACATATAAATTTGTAAACTGTATACATATAAACTTGTAAACGGTCTAAAAATAGAAGTTTTTATATTTTGGGCAATATGATTCTACCATATAATATAGAGGCTTGTTGCTGGCATTATCACTACATTTCTTCTAAGCTCTCTTTATGCATGTATGCTTTTGTGTATAACTATATGCTTGTGATGCAGTGCTGGAGGACAAATGATGAGCATCTACACATAAATGTTGAGCGATGAAGTTTTTTTTGAAAGGTGGGATAGGAAAATTGAGCGAGGAAATTTTTGTGAATGGTGGGATAGGAAAATTGAAAATCACATTCAAAATTATGCCATAAGAAATAAGTTAACAATTGTATAGGCCAGAACTAATTGCATAGGCCAGAACTGAATTCTTCAGTAAGTCCCATGAAAAATTTATAGAAGTTCTTTATTGAGAAATCAAAATACTTTTTGATAGCCGTACATGACTAGGCTCGAAGATCATGAAAATTTTCCAATAATGCACAAGCTGTGAAATGGAAGTTGAACTAACATGTATAAGTGGGTTGAAAAAATATCCAACAAATTTTGTGAAGAACAGGCAATAGAAGAACTTACCTCACCGGACGCGGTGAGATGTAAAATCAAGGTTTTATAACTTACACGAAAGTTTTTTCTGTAAATTCCTATATTGCTCCATAAATTTTTAATTGAAAAAGGAATTGGTCACATACTTGAGCCTTATCCACCGTTATTGACTCCTAGTTGTACAAATTGGCAAGAGCTACAATAAGACTGGGAGCGTTTCCTTAAAGAAAGAGAGGGAATATTTCTTCAGCAAATGATTCAGATCGTTGAGCTTAACCCCACTGACTAGCAGTAAGTCAGGTAAAAAATGTGGGGGTCACCGACCATGAGACAAGAATGAATATGTAGTGTGAGTCGACGAGCCCAGAAGCAAAAAAATCAATGGAAATTCAATCATGATTTCAACGAAACAAAATGGCCAGTCACAAATGCATAACTTACAATGAAAGAATTGAATGGGAAAAGTGACAAAAGAAACATGAAGAGCTTCGGGACATTGCAAGTTCGCTTTGGAACAAAAGAAACTTGAAAAAATTGAGAAATAAAGTTGGATAGACAAAATACCTACCCACATATGAAGAAACTCTAAAGAAGCTTAGTAGATTGAGTCCGAAGATGACTATTTGATAGCACCGAGAAAGATGGAAGAGATGCTCGAAATCATGCAAAGGTCTATCCATGACCTTATTTTGAGAAATGTAGATTTATGGTGTATGACCTGCCACACTAAAGATAAATGCCGACTACGAGATAAAGATAAATGCCGACTACGAGATGACATGCGATAAGATGTTGGAGTTATTCCCATTGAGCATTATTGTGAAATGTTTCAAAGCATCCAATACACTTTACGGAAGACTGTAAAAACTAAATAGTGAAGATGATACACACAATATTGCTGAATGTGCCCTAAACATGAAAAACAAGCCAAATTATTTGCTGCACTTTACGGAAGACTGTAAAAACTAAATAATGAAGATGATACACACAATATTGCTGAAAACAAGCCAAATTATTTCTTCCTCCTCCAGTTGTTAAATTCCTAAATTTGTATTAGGAAATTAATAAGAATTTAATTATTATAAAACTAATAATAATATTAATTATTTAATGATTGCCTCCTCCTCATCTAAATCAAGTAGATAAAATTGACATTGACCCTTTATTCGACTTTGAATTCGAAGGGTTTCATATTCCACAGGTCATTGTTGACTTTGGATCGCAAGTAAACATACTACTAAGAGTCACCTCGGTAAAAATGGGTCAACCACAACTTTCAAAGTCCAAATTTTACCTTAAACTAGTATGCCAAGGCTTAATTGATCCCACAGGAGTATGGAAAAATGAAAACACTGCAATCATGGGCATATCCACACAAGTGAACTTTGAAATAATTGATCCCAAAGAAGGATCTCAATCATTCCCAACATTAGTTGGTCGACCCTGGGGAAGGGAAATGAAATCCTCCATGTCCATGGAAAAAGATAGATTAAAACTTAAAGGGAAAGGAAAAAGGGTTATCGTACCCCTTGACCCAACTAAAGGAAAACCTTGCACCAAACCTAACGACAACAAATTAGTTCTAAGATGACTATATCAAGTCATGCAAAATAATGAAGATTCAATCAAACCAAATGGAAATGGAGAATTTATGTCAGTCGGTTAGATCTCATATTTTGATCTTCATGACTGGAAGAATGGAAATTATGAAGCTAAATCTCATGAGTGCTGGACATTTGAAGCCATTCTCCACCACTCCGTGCGTAAATGTTTTTCTATCAGAACCATTCCTCAGGTGTTCAAAAATAAATCTTGGAAACACCCCACCCTTGTGCTCACTATTAATGAAACAACCAAAATACTGTTAGAACTTAAGATATAGCTAAACTAGCTTACCTATCTTAGCAATCAATAACATATCACAGTAAATAAGAACAAAAAGAGAACAAGGAAAATAGTACATCAGATATACGTGGTTCAACCAATTGGGCTACGCCCACGGGAATGTTGTCTTCTATTATCTCCAAAAATCTCCTTCAATCTTACAAGAGAGCAACTATAAATAACCCCAATACAATATAGCAGAGCTTGAGATCACAAAACCACGTGTCAATACTATCTATGAGGATATATCACTTTATCACTTGTTGTATCTCAAATACGTTTTATGTGACTCCCTTGACCCTATTATATACCAAGAGATGTGGAGGAATTACTCTCACATATTGCATGTGGGATAATATAATTCTCCATAATAACATCTCTTTATATAATGATGGATATTAAGAGTATACTTTACCATAATGTATATGGGATAATTGTATTACTCTTTTACATAAGATTGTGGATAAATTCCGACATAATACAAAGACAATATTACCTTCCAAGGAATATAATTAATATATTCCAACACTCCCCCTTAATAATGGATGGGAGAAAATCCCACGCTAACACTAAGGAAGGAAGGAGTCATTACTGATCCCCCTTGATTTCAACTTCGCTCATCCCAAGTAAAGAACGAAGATGCACATACTTCGCTGTTGTTAAGGATTTGGTGAAGATATCGACTTCCTGCTGCTCGGTAGGACAATACTCAAGAGAAAGAATACCATCTGCGATGATACCTCTAATGTAATGAGCATCAAGGTCAAGATGCTTTGTCTTAGAGTGATATACCAGATTATAAGCAAGCTGTATTGCACCTTGATTATCACATTTCAACATAGTGGATGATTTTGAAACCATACCAAGATCAGTGAGAACATGCCATAACCAAACTGCTTCTTTAGCTGCTTCTTTGGTTGCTCTATACTCTGCTTCACATGATGATAAAGAAAGAGTCTTCACCTTCTTGTTGGACTAAGAAATCAGACCTGAACCAAGTTGAAATATATAACTAGTAGTTGATCGTTGATCAGAATTGTCACCTCCCCAGTTAGAATCTGTATATCTAGAAAGTGAAATTGTAGCACCGCTCGAATAAAAAAGACAATAGTACAATGTCCCCTGTAAATATCTCAGCATTCTCTTTGCTGCTTGCTAATGAATTTCATGAGGTTGCTGCATGAACCATGAAACCATACTGACGGAAAAAGAGAGATATAGTTTGCTGTGAGTTAAATATATCAAATTTCCCACGAGCTGATGATAAAGAGTAGCATCAATAAGAGGAGTAGTACACTCAACAATTACATTTACACCAGACTGAAAAGGCGTAGGAGCAGGTTTACAATCACTCATATGGAAACGAGCCAATAAATTTGTAGCATACTTCGGCTAAGAGAGAAGAATACCATCTTCCATATGCCAAATTTGAAGACCCAAGAAATATTGCAATATATCGAGATCAGTCATTTCAAAATGCTTTTGAAGATCACTTTTCATATTTTGAATTAAAACAAGTTGGCTACCAGTTATAATAAGATTATCCACATATAACACAATAATGAGGATATGATCACCAAAGTTCTTAACATACATATTAGGATCAGATATACAACGCTTAAAACCATTATTCAATTTTTTCATACCAAGCCCTAAGTGCTTGTTTGAGACCATATAAAGACTTGTGTAATTTGCATACCGAACTTGATGATTCATCATTAATAAAACTAGGAGGTTGTTGCATATAAATTTCTTCATTAAGATTACCATTTAAAAAAACACTTTTAACATCCATTTGGTGTATTTCTCATTTATAAGATGAAGCAAGAGATAAGATGGTTCTTATTGTATTCATTTTAGCAATATGAGAAAAGGTTTCATTATAATCAATACCTTCAAGTTGATTAAAACCTTTTGCAACTAATCTAGCTTTATATTTTTCAATCTGTCCATCTGCAGTAAACTTAGTTTTATAAATCCATTTACAAGCAACTAAATTCTTTTCCGAAGGAAGATGAACAAGAGACCAAGTCTTTTTCTTGATAAGAGAATCATACTCAGCAGAAATAGCTTGTTCCCAATGAGGCATACCCTTTGCTTGAGCATAATAAGTAGGATCATCTGTGGCCAAAAATTTGGTCATAAGATCAAAGTTAGATCTAGTTCTATGGGTATCGAAAGGGTTACTGACCTCACTACCTGCAAATTCAAGATTTTTCCTAGCCCAAATAGGAAGTTTAGAAGGAACAAAAGTCACTTCAGGGGCTTCGAGACTTTCAGGAGGAACACTTGAAGAAGAGGAGGCACAATACTGGAAGGAGTAACATATATAGGAGTAACAACATACAATCGAATATTTAGGTTAACATGAGGTTCTACAGACTCAGGTGTAGGAGAGACTTCACTAAATTGAACATCTCTACGAATTATGAAACTCTGATTAGAAGGATCAAATAACTTGTAAGCCTTGGAATCCTCAGCATAACCAATGAATATACACTTGTGAGACTTGGGTTCTAACTTTTTTCTGTTTTTCATCAGGAATGTGAGCCCAACATTCACAACCAAACACCTTAAATTTACTAATATCTGGTTTTCTACCATTCCATTTTTCCTCAGGGGTAACATGCTTAACAAATTTTGTAGGAAGTCTATTTAAAATAAAGCTAGCACAACTGATGGCTTCGGCCCAAAATTTCTTGTGTAATCCTTTAGAATAAATCATACATCTAGCCATTTCAACTAAAGTTTTGTTTTTCCTTTCAGCAACCTCATTTTGTTGAGGTGTATAAGGAACAAACTTTTGATGTTGAATTCCATGTTTAGATAAAAAAACCTCAAACTCTTTCTTAACAAATTCCCCCCCATTATCAATTCTTAAAGTATTATTTCTTTTACCAAATTCATTTTCAACCAAGGATTTAAATACTTGAAATTTAGAAAAAGTGTCACTTTTATTTTTCAAAAATAAACCCATGATTTTCTACTAGTCATCAATAAAAGTAAGAAAATAAACTGCATTAGAGATAGAAGGAACTTCAAGAGGACCAAAAATGTCACTATGAATTAATTGCAAAGGTTCTTTAGCATGCCAAGCTTTACCTTTATCAAACATTTCTCTATGATGTTTACCAAGAACACAACCGTCACAAACATCGTTAGTAGATGAAATATTAGGCAAGCCAAGTACCATTTTAGTTAACATTTGCATTTGAACATAGTTTAAATGACCTAATCTTTCATGCCATAATTTACTTAGTTCATCAGCATGAGCAACATATGAATAAAAGGGTTTTCTTTTAGTTGAATTAAAACCAATGAATTTATATAAACCAACAGTATGATCAACAGGACCAGAAGAAACTACTTTGAAATTTTGATTGATATCTTTAAGAACATATTGATCAGGCCAAGATTCAAATTTATATCCTTTTTTACATGCACGATAAATAGAAAGTAAGTTGATGGGCACATGTTCAACATGAAAAACATCTTCCAATTGACCATTAGAAACATTAACAGTACCAGAACCAATTACAGAAAGTTGTTTACCATCACCTATAGATACTTTCTGAGATGTGTTTTTATTATTGTCATAAGATGTAAATAAAGAAGCATTACCAATCATATGTTTAGAAGCACCAGAATCCATTATCCATTCCATATTAGAAGAAGAACTACTAGACGAAACAACAAAAGCACACAAAGCTACTTGGGATTCGTCAGAACCATTCTTTTTAGAAGTTTAGCTTTTAAATGTTTCGCTTTAAAGCAATTCTTTTCAGGATGGTTAGTTTTACTACAATGTTTACAAGGAGGATACACTTTCTTCTTCGTACTATTGCCATGATGTGCATTGGAAGCATTACCAGAGTTATTAGTAGGATTTGAAGTGTGTGAATTAGAACCTTTAACATTATTAAAAATTTTCTTAGGATTCCTATTATGTGCCACAAGAGCCTTATTAGGTGAGAGTTGTCCTGAAACAATTAACCTTTCTTGCTTTGATACCATGTCAGAACTTAAGATCTAGCTAAACTAACTTACCTATCTTAGCAATCAATAACATATCACAGTAAATAAGAACAGAAATAGAACAAGGAAAACAGTACACCAGATATTCGTGGTTCACCCAATTGGGCTACGTCCACGGGAAGGTTGTCTTCTATTATCTCCAGAAATCTCCTTCAATCTTACAAGAGAGAAACTATAAATAACCCCAATACAATATAGTAGAGCTTGAGATCACAAAACCATGTGTCAATACTATCTATGAGCATATACCACTTTATCACTTGTTGTATCCCAGATACGTTTGATGTGACTTCCTTGACCCTATTATATATCAAGAGATGTGGAGGAATTACTCTCACATATTGCATGTGGGATAATATAATTCTCCATAATAACATCTCTTTATATAATGATAGATATCAAGAGTATACTTTACCATAATGTATATTGGATAAATGTATTACTCTTTTACATAATATTGTGGATAACTACCGACATAATACAAAGACATTATTACTTTCCAAGGAATATAATTAATATATTCCAACAAATACCTCCTCTCTTATATAAAGAATGAGAATCGCCATCAATACATATCAATAAAATTTCCAAGAACATAGGAGAATAAGGACGACTGTAGAGTCTAGTGGAAACATTCATAGGTCAAGCTACATGTTGGCGGGATACTCATTAATCTTGACTAGAAACATGGACAACATACTCCAAATACTTCTTAGAGCACTTTGGTGGGAATAAATTGATAGTAGAAGCAAAAATACCAAAGTTTATACAAGGTCAATATCTTGCTAATCGCATTGGCCAATGTTAAAATAATGGAAGAGAATGGGATTGTTGACACAGCATCTATCGACAGGGGTTCACTTTGCACTGTCCCCAACAAACACCAACCCAAACTCCCTTACACACCGGCCCGAAAAGGTTTAACCCTTCCCAACAACACTCGCAAAGCAAGTGAGGTCTCACTCGAGATGGATAAGGGGGCTGCAGGAACCAAGTTTCTGTAGTGGAGTTGAGGATCTGCATCAAATACACAGTACCCTTGCATAAACTAGAGATGTTATCCTTTGCATTACACTACCAACTCATCATTCGCATATTAAACTATTCACATATTTAACAAATAACAGACATTCGCAACAACATATTCAACCTACTCATTCGCATAAACAATAATCATTTAACCCAAAGAACATGAGACATGCTGCAAAAATTCAGATTGATCATCACACAGAGACAAAGACAAAGATATAACCATAATTGAACATCCTCATGCATTCATTAAAACCTGCAGAATGAACTTCGTAGAACTAGTCAATACACCATGTCGTGGGTACAAATAGAGTAAAATGATGGAAAAATGGATCAACTTATGCTATCGCTGGATGCCCTTTGGATTACAATTATACTTCTATTTATATGCTACTATGTGGTTACAAAACAGTCCACATGACCAATTCTAGCTAACTGACTACTTTTGTGCTTCCACATTCTCCACGAATGACCCTTTCTTCCGCAGATGGTCCCTTTCGTAGCTGCCGGCTTCTGCACTTCATGTAGACTAATCTTGTAGCATATCCTTTTAGATGGAAAACATTTTGTGTTAGCAAACATTATTATAACTTTTATTGTAAAGTTTTATGTTGGACAGGTGTCCAAGGATGACTGTAATTTGCACAATATATTATTATTAAATAAATAAAATAGGAGAAAAACACCTAAGAGGACTGTTGAAAGAGTGGTTATTGATCCACTAGGTGGAATGGAATCTGGGGTAGAAGGCAATGGACAAGTGGCAGCATCATGATGCAACTAACTAGCTATTGGTATGGGACAACTCCCTTGAAATGTGGTCATAGTGCCCTGAAAGATGGGACTGGAGCTTGAGGCTCATTTATTCCAAATTGACCACTAAAGACCTAGGCAGTCTATATAATAGCCATCAAATTGTGAACTGAGGTTCATCACTTTTTCTGATGAGGAAATTTACCTTGGGGTTTTGCTGTGTTCGCACCCAAGAGATTTGATGAGGGGATATGCTATGTTGTTGATCATGTTGTGAGTCTACCAAACTCTTAGTGAGTTCAGGAGGTTGATGCTGAGTGGAGAAGGCATGTTATTTCAGGAGGTTGATGCTGAGTGGATAAGTCATTTTTGAGTGCCTTGCTTCTACACAGATTCCACCCACTTATTGGATCAGTAATCAGGCTCGGGGGTTCACTAGAAGCCAGCAGTTGAGCTTCTTCTTCTGAAACATGTTGGGAGGAACATGCCTCCTTGGGTGTTTGTCGGCCCTATTGTCATTTACAGGTTCTATTGTCTTATCTACTTTGTATATTTTAAAGTTCTGTTGTTTATTTTATAAATTTATTTTAGTTTCCTGAGTAAATTAATAAATTCTGTATGAATTTGATTTGAATGAATGAAATAGCCTCTGCATATTTCCCCATGCAAAAAGAAACAACATTGTACTCTAGTACAGAGATAGATTAAGGTAGATAGATATAATAGGAAAATTGCCAAGATGATGGAAGTACCATTCTGTATATTCTGCTAATTTATCTACTGATAGTAATTAGTATTATTTACTGCATTTCTGTACATTACTGTTCTTACTTCTATATTTTATTTCATCAAATAGAAGTTTATGGTCTTAAAAGATTATTACTGTTCTTTATAATTGTTATTGATATCATTGCTGATACAGAATTAAAAATGATTTCATAATCTCATTATACAGAATTGATATGTCATTTTCAAGTTTCAATTTAGGGTTTATAGTTTCCATTTATTTTCTTCTCAAAGTTTATTATAATCTATTGTTATTTCCATTACTGTACTTACAGGATAGATAAGCAAACAAGAAGCCTCATATCATAAACATAGGATTACATATTTCACTTTCAAAACCAAACTTCAAACTATTGAAATTATTATTGAACGATAGCAGCAAGGATATTAAAGATATCTTTTATTTAAACATTTCTCAACTTTTTTCCAAACACATGTTTCTTTATCCATAAAACAAAAACACACATCTACAACTCTTTTCTACAGAATTGAGCTAGTTAACAAACTCCCTACCATTTCAAAAGTTCCATTATTTTATTAACAACAGAATGCCTCTAAATAGTAGAAGTAAAAACAAGTGTGGATTTGCCGAGGGTTTGTTGACAAGTCAACTAATAACCATACATTTTAGACATATCCAAAACCCTAACCCCTGACAAGTTTTTAGATCGAAAACGCAACATGTGTTACAATTCGATGATGTTGCATATAGGCCGAAGCCTATTATGTATTACAAACACATAAACATGTTTAAAGAACAGTAGCAGTATTTTTCATTATACATACATAGTACACGATTTCCTTTCCCATCGTTTAAACATTTCTTAAGTTCACAGTCCATAAAGAAAATGATAGCACAGGTTTGTTAAAAACCTAGTTGCACAACTATTATCGTATTAAATTAAATTCGAACACAGAGGTCTGATAAAACATAAATTCTTTCCACTTTATAAATCAACGAGTCACAGGTTTTGTTCATGGTCCAAGCCCCAAAACAACGAACACAAAACAGTCATGGAAACATAAGTTTTGTAAATATTCTTTATATTATCAACTCAATAGAGTTTGAAACCCTTTTCAACGGAAGAACATTGCCCAGTTCAAAACTCAGAACCCAAACACTGTACAGTAACACTACAAACTATTACATCGACTCTGTAAACCGAGAAGTAACCTAACACATGCGTAACACGAAGCAACACAGATTTTGAACCATGATTTCTAGAACAAGTGTTACAACTTCAAACGTTTTCCACACATCTTCCAGGAGAACCTACGGAGGGTTTTCCACCGGGGCTTACCATTTTATAGCGTGCTATCCATTGCCATTAAACCCATCACTGTAAATCCATAACGAAGGCAGTACCTTCCACACAAAACTGTAAGAAGTTATTAACGAGTTCCAACAAATGTTGTTAAAGAAAAACTGTATTATTTAAACAGTGTTTCGAGTTGACTTACATTCAATTTGACAGTCGGTTGGAATGCTTCCTGCTTCCAATTCCTCCAACCAACGCAACAAGGTGGCATGCAACAGAACCTTAACCAAAATCGAAGTCAAAACCTCACCAAAAACCTAACCTGTCACTTGACGAAAGCCATAGGGCTTCATTACTTTACACTCAGTAAACTCGAGCAACTTATACAGTAGGTTTCACAATAAAAATTACAGAGAATGGAGACACAGAGCCATCCACAAACCACCCAGGGTTGAGCCCTTCTAACTAGTGGCCTGTCGGCCTCTTCCCCAAATGAAAACACCAAATGAATGCGTGAAGGCAAACAATAAACGTTATTGCAAGACTGTCTTAGGTTTTTCATATCTCAACGATCGAGGCAATAGATCAACGATCAAGACTTAGCCAGCAAAGCCACGATAGTACCAAGGTAGAGATACAACCAAGCAACATTAATAACCTCATTTAATAACTAGCACAGTGGGAGTGCCATATCACCAAGACTGAGCTTACAGCTCGACGAACTATCACCAATCTTACAACTATATCACGTGGAACCAGTAACACGTAGGATCCATCAAAGCATACCACTACCATCACACAGGATTACATTTAATGCTAGAAAATACATATCACTTGCCAGGCCATTACCTGCAACTACATTTAATTCTTGTCAGCATCGAGTTATGGCTATAGCGAAATCTCGGGATTGTATCACTGCTACATTACAATTGTATTACAACCCGTGGCATAGTATTCAAACCATAGGGAAATGTATTATCAATACCATAACATAACCGTTGTATAAGTTCCAACCATAAGATATTATCACACTACGATATTAATTTCACGACTAAAGCTTTAAACCATGTTATAATTCGTATAACATGTGTGCAATGCACATTCGAGCCATAGGAGTTTAGTATATAGTGTTTCCCAATGCTATTCATTTCGCATAGTTTTCATATGTTGCCGAATCAAAAGACTTGATATATTTTTATATCAAGCACGTACTTAGAAATCAATACAATGCCTTAGTTGTAGGCGCTACCATAAGTTAGACATTTAAATTCATGCATATAATGAACATGCATTACAATTAAAAAAGCTAGGTCACTTTGCATAAGGTTAATATAATGAAAATCTAACCCTCACACTATTTAGAAAGCTGGGGTTTGACCAACAAATCCTATGTGTTGCATATGATTTATGTCTAGCAACATCTTGTTTATAAAGTGACACAACAGAACATCATTACATTGGTTTTTCAAACTTAATACATTGCAAAATGTCATTTCTAGGAGTTCCACTTTAATCTAATGGTGGCACTATCTTCCCGGGGTCATCCATCGATCAACCCTATCACATTTTCAGACTGATAATCTAAGCTGTATTACCACTGATCCTACCAATAGATACAACGGAAGTATAGTGTAAAACATTGATAGTGACACATACAAATGTTATCATAAAAACGATACAAGTTGATGAAGATAAACCAATTTACATACCATCGACATCTTCATGCATGACAGTATATACATTTATCTTAAAAACAGAGATGACTAGCTGAAGCTTATAACTTGTCTTGAATAACTGGAATTACTCTATTACCTTACCTGCAAATCTGCGAAAGAAAGAATCCAATGCTTTAGCTATCAAAGCTAAGTAAACCCAAGGGCACCTTGTAGGAACCCCTTCAGAAATATGCAAACAAGTCATCAATATTGTTACCAGATCATTACACATAATGAAATAAACATTGTCATGTCGCATCTTATTTATAACCAAGTATCTTTATATGTTTAAGAATAAATACGACAATTTTATGAAGCTGTTATTATCTATTAGTTAAATAACTTTCATTCCGCAGATAGCATTTCTCTTATGATTTAAGCTATATCAATTTTTTATTTTTATTTTTATTTTTGCGATTTTTGCGATTTTTGGGATGTCCAGCTGAGGTGGCCTACCCTTGAGCCACCTCAGTTGGACACTGCTGGTTTGTTCACCTACTGTTGGAAGTCATCGTATGCAGTTTTGATCTGGTTGACTACTTCCTTCACTGATGCTCTAATATGCGCACATTCTTCCACTTGCTCCGTTGGGTGGTCGTATCCTTTCGGTCGCACTTCCCCCAGTTGCTCCTTAACCTGTTTCATTACCTCTACCACATGTGCTATGAGAGCTTCGACCCTTGTTTGGAGCTCGTCCAAGTGCGTGGCCCGTCATTGCTGTCTCTCGTGGGCCTTTGTTACACGCTGCTGCATGATTTTCAGGTCCGCTGCCTTTGTCATTCGTATTATTATGGGAATCGTTTTGAGTGATCCCTTAAAGGCCTCTAACTGCGCTTCCGCTTCACTGATTTGTCCGTTCAGCATGGCCAACTGCTCATCCTCGACTATGTTGATGTATATGTAACTTCGGAATGTATTTCACATAATGTATATTGTATTCCTATAGAGATGGTATTATTCCTCTATAAGGAAGTGTCGTCATTTATATTGTAAGTGTCGTAACTTATATTTGATGGGTTATTAGACCACCTTATTTGGGGTCGGCCCTGTATAAGTCATGTGGGTCAAAGGGTTATTAGACCACCCTATTGGGGGTCGGTCATGTGGGTCAAAGGGTTATTAGACCACCCTATTGGGGGTCGGCCCACTCAGCATTATGTTATGTGGTTAAGTTCGAGCCTACATGAGTTAGGTAAAAAGGCAAGTCAAGTCAAGTATAAATAGAGTGCGGGAGGCACTCTATTTACTCACTCACTTCTCACACATGCACTCAAGGAGGAGTGGCGCACTTATGGAGGAGGAGGATCTGCTGCTAGGTTATGGCTATCTCTCTTGGTTGGTTGTATCATTGCTCTATTTATCTCTGAGGAAGTTATTGGGGTTTTTCACCTTTATGGTTTTCCCCAAGTAAATCTTTGTGTCTCTTGTGTGCTTGCATTATTGTCTCCATGATTGATATGCTGTAGATATGCTGTACATGTTGTTCTCTCAGTTAAGATCCTAGATCAGATTGAAGTAAATTCTAAAAATTTAACATGGTATCAGAGCTAGACTGAAAGAAGGCATGATATGGCATGTATGACACTTGTTGCACTTACGATGCTAGGGCTTGATATAGAAAAAACCAGTCATCGTAGCATTTTCGCTATAAATCCGTTTTGGCGAAGTTTTCGGATCTGAAATTGTTACATGCCGAAGCTAAGATCTACAGGTATCTTTTGTCCAAAGGACAACCTCTAATTCGTTGTACGTTGTGATTTATGATCTGTACAATATAGGGTTTCTGCCTCTTCCAGATCTGAGTCAAAATCAGGTGACCTTGGGAAAAAGGTCATATCTTGGGCTAGGAATATCCAAATGAAATTTCGTAAAAAGTGACAGGTAGTACACAGTCTGTAATATCTCATAAAACTTTTTCAGAGGCCGAAGTTGAACCAGTGACACGTGGCACGCCGTACAAGTTTGCTCTCCTGTATTATCCCATAAACAGGTCACATTGCGACATTTGGCATAACTCTCTCTCAGAGAGTCCAATTGAGGTCGGACCTGTCAGGATGGAAAGGTAACAGGCCGAGATATCTCAGAAAACTTTTTCAGAGGCCGAAGTTAAAACAGTGACACGTGGCATGCCGTACAATTTCGCTCTCCTGTTTTATCCCAAAATAGGTCACGTTGCGACATTTGGCATAAATCTCTCTCAGAGAATCCAATTGAGGTCAGATCTATCAGGATGGAAAGATAACAGGTCAGGCTATCTCAGAAAACTTTTTCAGACCCTGTGGATCAAAAATTTTGGAGTTACACCAGAAACAATAAGGTACATATTTCTGTCAAAACAGAATTATTTTTTGGTACCTTCATTCATGGCTTTCGGAATTTAGGGCTTTGGAGAAAGTTGGAATTTTTGTAATCTGAGACCACGGCTGGATGCTACTCATCAAAATAGAAATTTAGAGACCAAGATCAGTATTTTTGGTTGGGCAGAAGGCCGGGCTTGATCAAACCCTAGTTCGGGACTTTGATCAGAAAAGTGGAAAATTAGGGCTTCTGTAAAAATGGGAATTTTTGAAATCTGTGACCACGGCTAGAAGCTCCTCAGAAAAATAGAAGCTTAGAGCTTTGGATCAAAACTTTTGATTGGGTAGAAGAGTGAGCTTCATCAAACCCAAGTTCAGGGTCACGTCCAGTGAATCCGGAAGTCTCAAAGGCAAAATTGAGGAGTGAAACTCTGCAGTTTTCAAATTCTGAATATACCGGTTTGATCAGCTTATCAAGGCGCATATTTCTATCCTTTCGGAAGTTTGAAATTCAAAGTTTGAATTTTTGGGGTTTCTCTGACAAACCCATATCCAGCTCCAGGTCCAGTTCTTGCAAATCAAGTGGATTGGGTTAATCCTAGAAGAAGATGGATTGGTCACCTGCATAAGTGAAGATGTTCCTGTTTCAGAGGGAGATGAGGCTAAGGCCTTACATAAGAAGATTACAAGCGATCTCGACAGGTATGACTCATCGAGGTATGTTTCGATATTTGTCCATGATTAAGTTTATGGTATGTTTGTCTTCATGTTATTACGGTTAGTACAATTTTGATTTTAGATTTGTCGTATCACCTCAACAAAATTATGAATGCATGATAGAAGATATTCATTGGTTAGGGTGTTGACACTTATGATTGTGCTAATGCATTATGGTGTTGTATGAGGTTTATGTTGTCTACTAACATGAAAGGTACACCAAGAAAGACAAATCATGTTCTGGTCCAAGAACATATGATCATGATAACATGAGGACAAATATTCATCCATTGTCATGGATCTCATAGAAGATCCATTTACGAGGTATGTATAACTTGGTTTTATAATGGTTAACCTATGAGATATACAGGTTACTAGCACAAGTCATTAAAGAAGAACAAGAAGACATCATGTGAGTATGTTAGACATAATTAGCTAGCATGCTAATCCAGGTATGTTTTTCCTATATCAAGTTAGAATCTCACCTTGTGATAAGATCCTTTATTTAAGTATACTTGGCATGATTGATTATGATTATTCATTGAAGTTAGTACTCATGGGTTTAGGCATATTATGATTTTTACTTTGATTGATGATATGACTAACCAGAAAAGTCCTATGGTCAAATAGGAATATAAGTAAAAGAATTATGTCTCTTATATTGATTGATTTGACTAACCATAAGAATCCTGCATAAACCTTGAATAATAATGCTTACTATTTTTGTTTGAAATGATCATGACTATACATGCTTGAGATTATTGTGTTTTAATAGTATACTAATGAATGTATGATTTTATATTAGACCTAGAGGATAACACAATGATGATACTAACAAGCATGCATAGGGATCGAGAATGTATATAAGTTCAAGGACAGGTAATACAGGGAGCAAAGATCAAGAGGGAGTACACTTCAGTAGTTTCTGCAAGAATGCAGATATTCAGAGGGAGTTGACCATCTCTCTACATCCCACAACAGAAAGGTGTAGAAGAAGCTACTTCAGATTAGGACTCCATCAGCTCCTGCAAGGAAGCAAAGACTCAGAGGGAGTCCACCCAACGAACAAACAAAGATAAGTATTTGAATTGTCATTTCTTAAATAATACTGTTCAATAATGTATATACTGATGTTCCTAGAATTAGGTGTATTATGCATATTAGAATAATTGCATTGATGGACAGTATACTCCTAATATGCATGGGTAAGTGGCCTATGGCACTGTACAACATTCCATTGCTAATCTAGAATGAAACCTCTTTGCTGACATGTTGGGAGTTGTGCACACTCTTAACAATGTTCTGGTAGAGATTGGAAGGCATCTAGAAAGTTACGGGATATGGATAAATGTTGTATTGAAGCATTGGATAAGATAATTGCATGACTGTATGACATATTTATTTATGTGTAAGAATTTGTTCTGAAAACTATGAGATGTTTTCTAATCATGCAATTTAACTTGTTGTGTAGGAAAGATCATATGCCATCACCTACAAAAGAAGAACTACAACATTTGTTCAGCAACAAAAATTATCTATTGAAGATATTGAAGTTCCCAGGATACGGGAAGAATGCCATGATCCGTCGATCATGAAGAATGATGTTTGGGATGTAATCCCAAGACATGAAGGGAAGTTTGCTATGACTTCCAAATGGAACTACCAGATCAAGCATGTTGCAGATGGCAGCATTGAGAAATATAAAAGTGATGAAATAGAAGATACACCAGATGGATTCAAGACAGCTTCCTTGAATGGTGTAGTTGAAGAAGAAGTATATGTAGAGTATCCAATTGCTTCTGAGACACATGATAGGAAATCATATATGTGCAGAACTTGGTATGGTGAAGATAGATTGATGTACCTGACGAACACGAGACCAGACATTTGCTTTGTTGTGAACACATTGAGCCAGTTCCTGACAGATCCGAGGAGTGTTCCTGGTTGCTGTAAAGCATGTTCTGAGGTACCTGAAGGGTACAGTGGATTATGGGCTTAGGTATGAGGCGAATCAAAAGTTTAACCTGCAGGGTTATGTTGATTCAGATTGGGCTGGCAGTGCTGTAGATAGGAAGAGCACATATGGGTGTTGCTTCAGTATGGGATCAGGTGTGATCTCTTGGTTTAGCAGGAAGCAGTCCTGCGTAGCACTGAGTACAGCTGAGGCAGAGTATGTTGCAGCCTGTTCAGCTAGTTGTGAGGCAGTATGGCTATGGAAGCTACTGTCTGAGTTATTTGATCTCCCGTTGGAGGCTACTGGTATCTTCTGTGATAACCAGAGTTGTGTGAAGCTGTCCGAGAACCCAGTTTTTCATGACAGGTCGAAACACATAGAGATCAAATATCACTATATCAGGGATATGGTGCAGAGAGGAGCTGTGAAGCTTCTGTATGTTGCGACGGACGAGCATATTGCAGATGTGCTAACGAAGCCACTAGCCAGAGTGAAGTTCGAGTACTTCAGAGAGAGGCTTGGCGTTCTTCAGATCGAGGACACTTCGAGGAAGAAGTGATGGACACATTTGTTGAAGCCATTCCAAGCATGTTGGAAGGAGGATCCTTCACATGGCTGTGGATGTAAGCGCTGGATAATGGGCATCAGGATGATGTTCTGGTTTCTGCTGGATATGATCAGTTGGATCATTTTTATGTATGTATGTACGCATCATGTTGGATGCTGGATATGATCAGTTGGATCATTTTTATGTATGTATGTACGCATCATGTTGGATGTGGGATATGATCAGGTGGATCATTTATGTATGGATGCATCATGTTGGATGCTGGATATGATCAGTTGGATCATGTGTATGTATTTTGTATATGCATCATGTTGGATGCTTGGACCATGTATCTGTATATGTATCAGGTGGATACATTGTATGATCAGGTGGATCATGTATGATGATATGTATCATGTATCAGGTGGATACATTGTATGATCAGGAGGATCATGTATGATGATATGTATCAGGTAGATACTTGGTATGCATCAGGTGGATGCATTGATGATCAGGTGGATCATGCAGCAGGATGTTGCAGTGATGATCAGGATGATCATGGATGGTGAGCTTCAGGATGTTGCTCCAGATGACATGCAGCAGGACGTTGCAGTGATGATGATCAGGATGATCATGGATGGTGAGCTTCAGGATGTTGCTCCAGATGACATGCAGCAGGACGTTGCAGTGATGATGATCAGGACGATCATGAGTACATCAGGATGATGTATGGTGAGTATCAGGTTGATACTCTGTGGCCGTGGATCAGGTTGTGCAGATGAGCATGTCTGGGAGATCCTATAGGTCGGAGTTGTGTACCCGTAACAGCCTGGGATGCTCTTTCGAGACATTGCTCTGGGAGGACATGTAATTTGTGCCCTGGGAGATCTCAGGTCAGAGTTGTGTACCCGTAACATCCTGAGATGCTCTTGCGAGGTTTTGTCCTATGGCATGTAATTTGTGCCCTGGGAGATTTCAGGTCGGAGTTGTGTACCCGTAACATCCTGAGATGCTCTTTCGAGGTTTTTCCATGACCACATGTAATAGCGCCCTGGGATATTTCAGGTCGGAGTTGTGTACCCGTAACATCCTGAGATGCTCTTGCGAGGTTTTGTGGTGGACCACATGTAATTTGTGCCCTGGGAGATTTCAGGTCGGAGTTGTGTACCCGTAACATCCTGAGATGCTCTTTCGAGGTTTTGTGGTGGGGTCACATGTAATAGCGCCCTGGGAGATCCTACAGGTCGGAGTTGTGTACCCGTAACATCCTGGGATGCTCTTTCTAGGTTTTGTGACGCACGTAATAAGTCCTGAGGATTCCACAGTATGGCCAGTGATGATGAAGACCTGCAGGTGGTGGGCCTAGTATGAAAAAGGACTGGCTCTGTAGAACTTCCTATGACGAGTAGATTCAGAGATTGATTGAGATAGCAGCAGCAGTGACGATGATGATGACTCGATGACGATTATCCAGTGACAATGATCCAGAGAAGATGACTTGTGCTAGAAGAACTGTGCTGAGAAATACCTTCCTAGTTAAGAGGGAGTGTTGATGTATATGTAACTTCGGAATGTATTTCACATAATGTATATTGTATTCCTATAGAGATGGTATTATTCCTCTATAAGGAAGTGTCGTCATTTATATTGTAAGTGTCGTAACTTATACTTGATGGGTTATTAGACCACCTTATTTGGGGTCGGCCCTGTATAAGTCATGTGGGTCAAAGGGTTATTAGACCACCCTATTGGGGGTCGGCCATGTGGGTCAAAGGGTTATTAGACCACCCTATTGGGGGTCGGCCCACTCAGCATTATGTTATGTGGTTAAGTTCGAGCCTACATGAGTTAGGTAAAAAGGCAAGTCAAGTCAAGTATAAATAGAGTGCGGGAGGCACTCTATTTACTCACTCACTTCTCACACATGCACTCAAGGAGGAGTGGCGCACTTATGGAGGAGGAGGATCTGCTGCTAGGTTATGGCTATCTCTCTTGGTTGGTTGTATCATTGCTCTATCTATCTCTGAGGAAGTTATTGGGGTTTTTCACCTTTATGGTTTTCCCCAAGTAAATCTTTGTGTCTCTTGTGTGCTTGCATTATTGTCTCCATGATTGATATGCTGTAGATATGCTGTACATGTTGTTCTCTCAGTTAAGATCCTAGATCAGATTGAAGTAAATTCTAAAAATTTAACAGATTATACTGCCCCAAAATTCCGTGATGCCTTCCGCAACTTGCTGTGCTGCCTGTTCCATCTCCTGGATCTCTGTCACTACTTCCTTGATCACTGTCTGTCGAATCTGAATCTGTTTCGGCGGTGTGCTGGCACTATTACACATGGGAGGATTGTTCCATGAAATATTTCCACGTTTTCAACATTTGTGGGTTAAAAAAATGAATTTTTATTTTTTTTTCAAGGTGGAAAAACCATGGCAATATCCACGAATTTTAAAGTTCCACGAACTTTCGTTGATATAGGGACGAAATTTATAGGTTTCACTTTTCATTGCAATATAGACGAATGCCGAGCTATATATAATACATACTCCCACCTTCATTTACACATTTTCTATTCTTGTGACACATTGAGCTCGAATTTTGGACTTGCGGGGTGATTGTTTGAGCTCGGATATTCTACATAGCTTTGATTTTGAACTTGAAAGGTTAGTAATGTGTGTTTTTTTGTCTATATTTTTATAAGGGTTAGAATTTAATATTATTTAGTAATGAGGCTTAGGTCATGTAATTAACTTGCTTTTTTTCCTTTCTAATTATATTTTTTTCAAGAACTTGCTATCATTTTCATTTAACTTGCTATATTTTTTTCAAGAACTTGTTTTTTTGGCTTATAGGTCATGTTAACTTTATTTTTTTCCTTTCTACCCACAAAATGTCATTATAAAATGGTTGTGGCAAGGAAATTCATGGAAATGCTATTCTAAGTCCAACATACTTCTAGCTTAGGAATTGCATCACCTTGTCAAATCTAGATTCTAGTTAAATATTTTAGGTTAACAAGTTGATTTTCATGTGAAATAGACATGTCTTAATGTAATATTTTGTTGTTGCGATGTTCATGAAGATTGTAAAATTGTATAAAAAATTTAAATTGATTTTCATAATATATTTTATTATATAATTCATTTTAATAATAATATTTTTTTAAATTATAATTTAAGAATTTAAAAATTTGCATTTTCTTCTAAAAAACATTATGAATTTATATATCAATTAATATACATATCATGCATTATTATTAAATTAATACAATATATCAGTGTGAATCATATATCAACCACTTATAATCCAATACTCGCACACTATGTCTTAACAAAAGCATTCTATGATCTAAAGAAACCATGTTCAATAAAGGAGACCCAATCACCATAGGATTATTTATTTAGTGTGACCATATAAGCAACGAATATGGGATTTTCAAGTTTAAGGTTTTTTAACACATGTTTACCTTTTTTTTGTTTTGTTTTCATATATTTATAAGGATGTGATTTAACAAGAATTAATATAATATTTAAATCAATGAAATTGCAATGCTAAAATTAGTAGAGAAATTACTATATACCAATTTCAAAACAAAATTACAATTATTTTTAATTCATCATATATCCATTTTAATTCCGGATTAGATTCTTTCAGAAATATACTTATAATATCTGATGTAATTGACAAGTTATTGTTTGGTATGGCGTAGATAAGACAATTACTTGTACCACTACAAGGATTTCTCACTATGAATGAAAATGAAAGGAAGCTTGCTCAGTTTAGAGCTGCATTAGAGGCGAGAGGAGATGGAAAATGTTATTGCCCTTGTTATGATTGTAGGGGCTTGCAAAATAGAAGAATTTTAATAACAACAGTTGAAAGACATTGTAGGGAGAAGGGGCATGCCGAAGGGGGTTATGAATATCGTCCCCTGGTAAGAGGTCATTATTAAATTTTTAATATATTCACGGTAATATTCATCATGTCATGAATTTCAATAAAATGTCTTATTTTTTTACTATATGTTCTATACAGACTAATTGTTCTACGTTGTTTGTAAATATATAGACAATGCCCCCATAATGTCGCCCTCCAGAGAGTTATTTTCCAAGTACTAGCAGAAATACTCATTCACAGCCTGACGAACTTCTACATCAGAATATTGAAGATGATCAAGTAGTTATTTCTGATGATATGGATGTAGATAACATTAGTGATACAAATCAGGAAGATGAGATATATAGATTGATCCAAGACACATTTGATCCAATGGATGAGGACAACCGGGATGATAGTCATGATGTTGATCCTCTACTCGAGAAGTCACGTCAACCTCTTTATGAAGGCTCAAAAAAAAATATTCTATCTGCTATATTGTTGTTATTGAACTTGAAGGTTTTGAATGGTTTATCAAACACCTGTCTGACACAGATACTAAGGTATGTAATTTGTTAATTATTTTTGTATGCATGTTCACAATATCTATAGAAAGGGTTGAATTTTTTCCTATATTGTTGCTATTGTTATCTAATTTGTAAAGTTGTATGCAATCTTGATGATTAATATTGTTTTCATTGATTTATTCTCTTGAATTTTGTAGATTGTTAGGTGAGTTTCTATTACCAACTTCAAATATCTTACCACGCACATATCGAGAGATATATGTCATTATGAAAGCATTTGGAATGGAGTATCAAGCTATTGATGCATGTCCTAATGATCATATCATATACTATGGACAATATGAATTAGAAAATGAATGCCCACAATGTCAAACAAGTAGGTATCGAACCAATAAAGTGACAAAAAAGGTGCCTCAAAAAGTTCTTCGATATATTCCGATAATTCCACGTTTCCAGCGGTTTTTCAGATGTCAAAGTATAGCACATTTTATGGATTTCCATGCAAAGAACAGAAGTCACGACGATGTTCTACGAATTCCTACAGATGGTTCTGCATTGAGGTACATCGAAGAAAAGTGGCCAATTTTTAAAGAAGATCCTCGTAATGTTAAACTTTCTTTGGCAGCTGATGGTGTCAATCCATTTGGAGAGCTTCGTTCTACCTACCCAGTGTGGCTTGTTTTTGTTATAAACAATAACCTTCCTCCTTGGATGTCGATCAAGAGAGAGCACACAATGTTGGCAATGATTGTTCCAGGTATTTAATTAATATGTAATTTTTTACTTGAAAGTCTGATCACTAAATATTTCATTGATTTGTTTCATGCATGATAATTATGTCTTTTATATATAACGACATATAGGCGCTAAATATAATTAATCATCTATGTTGGACCAATTAGGAAAGTACCAGGTTAAAGATATGAATGTATATCTTGAGCCTCTTATTGATGAGTTGTTGAAGTTATGAGTCTCATGCATTGTTTTAAATTGTAATTCTAATTTTCTACACTAATTCATATATCTTGTAGGGCTTCAAACAAAGGGTAAATTTGCATGTCCAGTTTGTGGTCCCAGGATAAAATCTCGTCGTTCAAGGAGTTTAGCAAAGGAAGTGTTCGATGAGTATAGGCACTTTCTGCCTAAGAACCATAGTTATCGAACTACAGACAAGAAAAATTTAATGGTAAAGAAGAGAATGGAAAAAAACCACGAAGAATGACACCTCACCTATGGAAGGTGGAATATAATAGAAACCGTCAAGGTATGCCAATTTTTTTTTTGTATTGAATTATGTTCAGCGCGATATGTTATAACTATATTGATTAATTAGTTTTAATTTGATTTTGTTGATGTTTCATGAATGTCGTTAAGGCACGAATGGGCTTATACAAGGAATCAAAATTTACCCGATTCAATTCAGTAGGTTGCCATACTACGAGCAACTGCAAATAGTTTATTTGTTTGACACAATGCATATTGGAAAGAACATAACAAAAATGTTATGGAGAATATTAGATGGAAGGACTGACAAAGAAAAAATTGGAAAGATTTGTAGTGACATACAAGAAGCTAATCACGCATTGCAAAGTGTGATTGTTAATTCTAATGGCAATGGCCGTCAACAGAATATTAGTCTTCCTTGGTGCTTGACGGAGCAACAGATCAATATTGTAAAAGAGGTCATAAAAAATCAGGTTTCCAGTGGGTTTTTCGTCAAATATAAAGAATATCTCGACGAAAAAAGGTGATTTTTCTGGGGTTAAAACACTTGATTGGCATACATTCATTAAGGTAATCATGAGTCTATAATATATTTCATTATCGGTATGCACTATTTTATTAATTTTATTATCTTATTTTGAAATAAATATTAATAATTATGTATTTTTTGATACACTATGTTCTACCTTTATTTCTTCCAGACAACTTTGACAACAACATAAAACATATTATTCATGTTCTTGGAAAATACATGAGGTAAGTAATGTTTTACTTGGAAAATGTACTTGGTCTGTGGTTTGTAGTGGAACTTATTGACATATTATGTTTTTCCCGCAAATATTATATATGCCTTGATATATTGTTTTATTGCATCATTTGCAGGTGGCTTTCATCAAAATAAATCCATAAAGAAGATATAAGGCATTGGAAGAGAGAAATTCCCTGACTTATGTGTGAAATGCAACAGTATCTACCTCCAGCATTCTTCAATGCACAAGAACACTACCTCATACACCAAGTTGAGGAGATTGAATTATGTGGACTAGTACACACAAGGTTAATGTGGATGGTCGAGAGGCAGTTGAAGTCATTGAAGGATTTTGTTAGACAAAGAGCGCGTCCCGAGGGTTCTATAGTTGAAGGATATATGGTATATCAATGCATGGTGTACATTAGTGAATATCTACCTAAATTAGCAGAAAATATGAATGTCCCTCGCATTTGGCATCTCGACTCCATCAACAAATTTGAAGGGGAGGTCCTATTGGGGAGAGGTACATTGAGGACTGTGAAATGTAATTATTATTATACGTTGTTGAATTAATATGTTACACATTTATTTTTTCCAATTTTATATTATCATACTTTTTTTTTAACTCTTGTTAATAATTATGCATTTTCAACTATATTACACTATGTGCCTTTAATGATATCTAATTAATGATATTGAATTGTTATTTTATCCTATAATTGGTCGAGTGTGGGATGCTTTACATTTATACATTGCAAACAACCTTGATTGGATGGAGCATTGGATAAAATATTGCGAAGAATTCTTTGGTAGGTTATCATGGGAAGGGGTCAGTAACATGATTAAAACAACTCATTGTCTTCGACATGATCAATTTCCTGACCTTACCGATCAAAGGGAAGTTGATTTAGCCTATGGTTTAAAAGATAAAAAGGCAAGTAAATTGTTTACCCACATTTTTTCTAGTTACTTTGATCCATTTTTCCAATTACATTTCGTTTGTTTAAGTTTTCAATTATATTTACTAACTCCTATATGATGTTTATTAAATCACAATGTATTTTTAACCTGTTGTCAATGTTGCAGTTGAAACATCACAAGGCTATGTGGTGTGATGGTCGTAAATTTCGTATAAAAAAGTTGGATGATAATAAGAAAACCTCGGATTGTGGGATAACTGCAGTGTTTAAGGTCACCAATGTTTCCTCTAGAAGTGATAGAGATCCAGAAGAAATCGAGAATAGGTACTATGGGCATTTGGAGGACATTATTGAGTGTGATTTTAATTCCTTTAAAATAGTTTTGTTTGAGGTGAAGTGGTACAGGTTACGGATGCATGAACGTGATCCTGAAAGAACTGTTATTAAGCATGCTAATGGATTTACCATTGTTAATACAAGGGCATTTGAACCGGGTACAGAGCCTTATGTTCTTCCAAGTCAATGTGAGCAAGTCTACCACTCCAAGGTAACAGGTAAAGCGGGTTGGTCATATGTTGTTCGATACGAACCAAGACGAAGACCAGTAAAGTATAATCCTGTACTAGATGATGAAGATAATCACGAAGAAGAAGAAGATGATGATGATTCAGATCAGGATGCGGTCGATGTGTTAGATGAAGAAGTTGAAGAGGTTGATCATGCAAATGTAGCAGACGATGATCTCATTGACGATATGGATGACTATATTAGAGAAGATGACTTTGATGCTGATGACGATGTGAATGATCCTTTCATCAATATCTATTCAGAACCAGATCTTGATACAGATGTTGAGTTGGATGAAGAAGAATATGAATGATATTTAATTGTTGAGAAGTAGAGGTACGCAATGTTTATAGGTTAAAGTAAATGCACTCACCATATGTTCATTTTGTTGATTAACTTGGTTATATTTGAAAAATAGTTTTCTAATCTAATTATGTTCTACATGTGCAGTAGCATGGGTGTTCCTGGAGGTTGTAGTTGTAATTTATGTTCTACAAAATGAAGTTATAAGATTTATGTGTTAATTTCTGGGTTATTTCATATAAGAACAATTATCATAAGTTTTATACAAATGGATTGGTAACTTAAATTGTCATAATATTTTGAACAATATTGTCATCAATGTTCATATTTTTAATGCAATGATAGACCAAGCATTTCTTTTTCAAATCATGAGTTAGAATAACATTTATTCAATAGGTTATGATGGTCACAAGACTTAAGGCTAATGACATATCAAGCAACATTAAATACTTTCTTTAATGAAACAACATATGTTGTTTGTTGGCCGTGCTCTTTATGGTAGATAGTAAATACTTTCTTTAATGAAGAACCATATCTTGTTGGTGTTTTAATGGTAGATATAACATTTTTAACAATTTATACCTCTTTTTTATTCAATAACCATCTTGTTTCTTCCAAAGTATGTTGACCTTACCTTCTTCAACATATACTCTAGCCATGTGTATTTTATCTAACTCCTTCAAGTCAAATATAATAAAATACTTTGCAAATGACTCCCTACTTTCCATCTAACTTTCCAAAATTCTTGTTGAAAAAGCGTTTGATTGTTCGAATGTTTTTTTTATGGCGAATAGCATAAGCATTAGTGATGACAAGATTAATTTTTGGTTGATTGGAGGTAAGGATAAACCTTCTTGGTTAATATGTCATTGGTGACATGTAGGAGACACACTTATTGTTTGCTACATAGACATTATGTTTGGTGTGAATCTCTCTTTGTTAAACATGTGGGAATGGTGCCTTGAAAAGATGTACGAAAAAATGCATAGTTTGTGGTATAAGGATATTCAATTGCTAAATGTTTCACGGTTCTTAGCATTTTTATGGAGGTTCTTCATATAATTTACTATGTATCTTTCTAGTTCCCTTCTTATTATTAGTTTACTACTTTGGAGATTTTAAGGTGGTTCCTTTGTTCTAAGATTTGAGGTGCTCAACCCATTCCACTAGTCCAAGGGAAATATGCATACTTTTCAAGGATCAAGGCAGGTTATCTCTTATTGATATCAAATTGCAAAGGGCACTAGTGGTATCTACTAAGTGAATTGTTAAATGCTTGTTTGGAGAGGAATCTTGAAAATTTTTAATACAATTAAATTGACATCTAGCCAACATTCAAATATGTTGAATAGGCCTTTTATCACAAACAACACCATTGCTTCACCACAATAGTTTAGGATTGTTGGTACCATTGTGAAATTAATATATGAATTAATTATAATTAATGTATATTGGTGTTGTGAAATTAATATATGAATTAATTATAATATTGGTGAAATGAATATAATTATAATATTGGTGAAATTAATATAATTATAATTAATTAATATATATTGTTGAAATTATAATATTGGAATTAATATGATATTATAATTTCTCAAACATCAAACAAAAATACATCAAACAAAACATACCTGTCTCCGTCGAGCTTGGCGAATTCGCTGATCTGTTGCTCTGGTTCAACGACACCCTTGCATGCGACAACACCCCTACATGCAACCAGCTATCATTCGGTGTCCTCCTTCACTGTGCAAATTTTACTGTTGAATTGCTACGAGGGCTATTGAACTTGGTTTCTTTGGGGCGACCGAAGCTCCTCCTTCATTGTGCAACTTTCACTGTGCTCCTCCTTCACTGTGCAACTTTCACTGTGCTCCTCCTTCACTGTGCAACTTTCACTGTGCTCCGGCCGTGTCTGCATATCCCCGCAGAACCTCAATGGAAACCGTAAGTTGAAGCCCTCCTCTATTGAGTCGAATCTCTACATTTTTGGGTGTGAATTAGGTGGTTGCAATGTATTTGCAGAGTTACGGGTTGTCCCTTGTTTTAATTTCTAAGTATTTTGTTGTAAGTATTTGTCAAGGTAGGGTTTAGGGTGAGGTTTTCCTGGTTTTGGTTGCTTAGTGTGTGGTCAAAGTCAAAGGTCTGCATTTGAATGCAGGAACCATGCATTTGGAGGAATCTTTGAATGGATTGCTGTCCTTGACTGTTCAAGAATTTTAGTTATATTTCATAACACACATGTTTTATCTTTTCAGAGAGCTCAGTAGATTAAGAAATAGGGTAAATTCCTGTGTTTTGGATGATCATGCCCAGAAATAAGGGCAAGACTGTAATTATATCTCTAGTGTGGAGCATTTGAATATGGTATCAGTGCTGAAGGCACATAAATAAAGCAATTTACATCTTAACTGGAATAGAAATTGCAATTTCTTCCTCAAGTTATGTAAACTTTGTTCATGTTAGGGTTTGGAAGGAAGTGTTATTTGTCTGCCCTTACTTTTTAGTTTTTCCCCAAAACCGCCTCTATTCTACCAGCCACCAGCTAGTCCGGACAACATTGGTTTTGTTTTTAAAAGATAACATTTTACAAATTAATTATTTTGTTATGCACCTCCATGTACCACCACACCCTGATTTGAAAAATGGCATCCTTCTCACTGCACACATCCCCATTTGCATCAATGTCCCTGAACCCACAAAACTTGACAAATTAGTTCAAAAACCTTCAAGTTTTAACTTCCTGGAATTTAGAATGAAGATTGTTTGTGAGGACATCAGGTCTGCTACAAGCACTACTCGCTCCTGGGTATGGATATTAAACTACAGGTGTTACTGGCCTCCTATTAACTCTCACCCACAACCTAGCGGATCTATAAATTATGGAGCTCACCTTAGTAAACTAGAACTGCAACTAATTTTAGAAGCGCTGGATATGCATCTCGATAAGTGCACCAATAAAATATCATGGGTCTTAATCACTCCATTATATAAAACATCTACAGATGCTAATTCTCAACATAAACATCTACATATGCTAATTCTTCATTTCTAATAGTAGGTTCAACACCCATAGTAAGACTATAAGATACCATAGCCCCAGTTTCAGTATGAAACTCATTATTAGCATGCAATTCCAACTTAGATGATGGAAATTCATGAACTTCATCAGTTGTACATTATGTCTGCAAAAGCAAACTCTTGTCATTCTTAGAATCTACAACACTCTTGTCTCCATCAACATCTACAAATTCTCTCTTGTTACTTCTAGTAGTAATTTTAGCACCTGGAGGGAGACTGTAAACTGAAGTGGGTCCAGTATCAGCCTGCAAGCCATTATTAGATGAAAACTCTAAATTAGAAGATGGAACTTTGTGAACTTCAAGTGCAAGATCACTCATGTCACCATCAATATATAGAGATGCTCTCTTGTCACTATCAACGTCTACGGACACACTCTTTTCACTTCTAGTAGCTAAGGCACCCAAAGTTAGATTGTAAGCAGATTGTCACATTTTTAGTGGGGTTGACATGATGTTTTATTGGTTGGAGTAGCTGGTTGAATGATTGTCAATGATGATGATGATTCCCTAGTATTTGATGATGTTATTACACATGCGTGGTTGAGAGACTTTCATTATGGTTTCCAAATTCCTCTACTGGAAACTGTGAACCAACAAAGCAGGAAAGTTCATGTGTAAAGGTGACCATGATTTAGGGAAAATTCCATCAGCTTTTGTAGCAGAATTGGATTTTACAATTAGTCACACTACTAGCCTAATTCAAAACATATTATATATAAATATGCTTCTAGACAACACACTAGGACTTAACTAATGTGTTGGGTTAAGGGACTTTGTAATTGTGTGGACCACGTTGCCCTATTGTCATCCATAATTTTTGGAATATTTTGTAGTTATTTGGAGGCATGGAAACCTTTTTAACAATCTATTAAAAAGGTCATTGATACCATTAGGATAAATAATTAAATAACAACATTTGGGAGGAAATCAGCCTTGGTAAACTCACTCATTCACTCACTCATGTCATGCACTCACTACTTAGGTTTGTGTTTTAATGTGTCAATGACTATGTCTGTGACATTAGAAAACCACTACAAGGCCCAAAACAAGGCCAACTAGAACCACAAACCAAGAAGAGGTTGATTTATGCATTGACATAGATAGGTGGCACTAGGCACACAATATGGAGAAACAATGAGTGATCTAGGTGGATATCGGTGGTGTCCCACCTCTTCCTACTGCTCAAAACAATGTTCTAGAAATTTTGGCAAATTACTATTTTTAGCAGTTTTTGGGGTCCTGAACTTCCAGAGCCATTTTGAGGCCCTAAACGACGTTTTTTCGGCGTCGAATTCTCGGGCAAGTATAGGTATTGCACACCTACCATTTTCATGTTCCAAACTCAATATTTGCTAACCCTTTTTGTAATCCTTGAATAGATCTTTCCAACGAGCTATTGTACGCCCCAAATGGATATCGTATGCAAAAATTACGACCCCGGGAAGTTGATGTACTAACTTACCCAAACGGGGCCCACATGACTTTTGGTGCTTCATCTCCTAGGGTTAGGTTTTTGGATTTTTGGGATTCTTTCCCTCTTGCTTATGATAAATAGTCCCTTTCGGCCTCTCTTTGTATTCATCTTGGAACGAATGAGCATAGCGGCCACATCTCTTCTCAGAGATAGCTACCACCATTCCAGCTATTGTATTTTACAGTCTGTTCTATTTCCGCTATTTAATAGAATGTGTGTTTACTATATAACTATGTTCTTTGCAATATATATATGTATATGATTCTGTATATGCTATCTTATTTCGTTCCTGCATAAATCTGGATCAGTGGTATCAGAGCGGTCTGCTCTTTGATTGTTTCTCGGTGCATGGCCCTGACGAGGTCAAGATACAGAGAGTTGGGTCTCGAACTAGTTTCACTTGGGGAAGACCACTCTCGCCGCCCCAAATGGCCTCCCATGGCGGAAGAAAAGAGAGACGACGGAGCAGTAGATCCTATCAAGTCGTTGCTCGAGAAATCCCTCGCGCGACAGAGGAACGAGATGATGGATAATTTCTCCCAGATCCTTTGACGCATGCCGACGGCAACAACTACACCTTCGACAAGCATCCGTTTCGGAGATG
Source organism: Larix kaempferi (assembly GCA_027924585.1). Lineage (NCBI taxonomy): Eukaryota > Viridiplantae > Streptophyta > Pinopsida > Pinales > Pinaceae > Larix > Larix kaempferi. Next base: position 3,896,175 of record BSBM01000852.1, read on the forward strand.
CGACTCCCTTCAAGGTACAAGCTAACTTTGATATCCCTTTATTTGAAGGCTAGATCGATGTCGATGCCATAGATAAATGGTTGAATCTACTAGAAGGGTATTTCTTTGTCCACAATTTTTTCGACAGGGAAAAGATCATCTTTGCGCTCCTCAAGGCCGTCCCCCATGTCAAAAATTGGTGGGAAACTTATTGTGAGCAAAACTCATCAGACGAGTCTGGATTGTTTGAATATTCCAATCCCACTTGGGCCTCTTTTATAGATTTTGTCAAGGAACAATATTACCCTGATGGAAACTATGATGACCAGTACACAAAATGGACCATTCTGCACCAAGAGAGGGACCAAACAGTGTCGGAGTACACCAAAAAATTTCATACCTTGCGCACAAAGATAGGTATCAAGGACTCCGAGCGACACCTAGTACTGAAATATCGCAGTGGCCTACACCGGTACATACGAACAGAGATGGATTTCCTGGAAATCTCTTCACTCAGATCCGCCTATCGATATGCTGTCAAAATTGAGCAGAAATTTCAGCAAAAGAACAAGCGTGACTTTGGACCTGCGCAGAAGCAGGGTAAGGGAAAATCTGGCTCTCAGAACACGAGGTAGGGAAAGGACAACCAGTCCCAACCAAAAGCGAAGAAGGGTAACGAAAAGAAAAAGAAGGACATCGGGAAGTGGTGCGAGTTCCACAAAAGCCCCTAGCACAACACTGATGAATGTCGCTCAAAACAGTCATTGGTGGCTAAGATCAAAGCTTCAGAATCAGATCCCAGTTCCGATTCTGACTCGGAACCTAATTTCACAGCCGCGTAGAAAGGGAAGCAGATCATTGATGCAGAACCCAATGCCGTTGTTTCCACCACACAAATTCAACCAGAGGAGCCTGAAGAGTCGGAGGCAGAGGAGCGCCTTTTACACTCATAGATGTGGGTGAAGGGAATTCCCCTACACTTTGTTTTGGACAGCGGTAGCTAGAAGAACCTGATCTCAGCAAAATTCATCAAGAGACTGGAGCTACCAATAACACCACACCCACAAACATACACCATTGGATGGCTAATCCAAGGACGAGGGATCCGCATCAGTCACCAATTTCTCCTACCATACGGCATCAAGCCCTTCAGTGATGAGGTGTTGTGTGATGTGGCCCCACTTGAAGTATGTGATGTTCTTTTAGGACAACCATATATGTGGAAGCCGCATGCTGTATATGAATCACGACCTCACAGTGTCATTGTCACTTTGGGAGGACAACTCTATCGGATACCAGAGATAGTTGCACCTACCCCAACCAAGCAGGACAGGAAGATAATCTCTCACACTGGGAAATTTCTCCTATTCATAATTTCCACTGAAGGAGAACATCAGATCACAGAGACATCCAAAACCTATGCCCATTATCCCTCTACTCAGCAGAAACAAGAAAAACAGAAGTTCAGTGCAGCATCGCCTATTCGAGTACCTTTGCAGTGCAAGGCCACACATTCAAGGTGCTTCCCCAAAAAGAAACCATCCACACCAGTGCATACCAAGGATACCATAAGAACCAAAACTGTTGAACAGCTCCAGCGCAACCAGCAACAACAATTACAACCCTCTGAAGATTTCAAAGAAAGGAAACCTTTTCGCTTCAACAAACGCCGCACGAGGAGCTCAACTCAACACACAGTTCGACATATGATAAGGGATTTAATGCAATGGAGACAATTGCTTCCTAAGGAGGGAGGATTGATCCAAGTGGATATCAGTGGTGGCCCACCTCTTCCTACTGGCTCAAAACAGTCTTCTGGCAATTTTGACAAATTACTATTTTTAGCAGTTTTTTGGGTCCTGAACTTCCGGAGCAATTTTGAGGCCCTAAACGATGTTTTTTCGATGTCGAATTCTCGTGCAAAATATGGCTGTTGCGTGCCTACCACTTTTGCATTCTAGACTCGAGATTTGCTGACCCTTTTTGTGATCCTTGAATAGATCTTTCCAACAAGCTATTGTACGCCCCAAATGGATATCATATGCAAAAGTTACGGCCCGAGGAAGTTGATGTACTAACTTACCCAAACGAGGCCCACATGACTTTTGGAGCTTCATCTCCTAGGGTTAGGTTTTTGGATTTTTTGGATTCTTTCCCTCATGCTTATGATAAATAGGCCCTTTTGGCCTCTCTTTGTATTCATCTTGGCACGAATGAGCATAGCGGCCACATCTCTTCTCAGAGATAGCTACCACCATTCCAGCTATTGTATTTTACAGTCTGTTCTATTTCCTCTATTTAATAGAATGTGTGTTTACTATATCACTGTGTTCTTTGCAATATATCTCTGTATATGATTCTGTATATGATATCTTATTTCGTTCATGCATAAATCAGGATCAATGAGTTAGGAAAAACATTTGCACCAAAGTACCACAATGGTTACTAATAAGAGAATATTTGACACAAGAGAATGATGTTAATTTTTAACAAGCGAGCCTGAAAAAAATGAGCCTGGTGCAAGCGAGCACGAGGAAAGCGAGCATAGAAGGTCAAAGAGGAATCCAGTGGGCCCATAACCCACAAGTAAACATGAAAATATCTACTTGGAACGGAGGAAAAAATCATATCTATACTATCAATGATAATATGAGTTGGTTGGATTATATGCAAGACTGGAAACCTAGGTGGGAGTTGAGACATGCTAAAGTATTAGATGCTAACTTATAGGGATCTGATGCTTTTATTCGATTAGTGCCAGAACTTAGAAGAATGCCTATGGGATCCAGTATTGTACCAGAGATGATTTATAACAACTCCTTGAGAAAAGCAGCTGATGCAAGCAATTGGTTAACTCACCTATACCATGATCTTAACTTAATCTCGACAGAGGGAACCTCACCCTGGGCTATGACTAGAACAACAATACTACTGTATTAACTGAATACGTTCTTTGGAATCATGGCCACATCAAAATGCTAGTCTCCGGTTTCCAAGTACTACAAACACTTATGAAAAATATAAAAAATTATGGTGGAAATTATTGAGAAAAGAAAATACAGATAGAACATATTATACCATGCTAAAGTTTGGACCTAAAATGACACATATCCATGAGGATCCTGGATGGTTGGTCCTTGATTGGACTAGAGACTGGTGGTGGTCATTTGGCATCAAGCCGACAACATTAGATCCAGGTGCTATTTGTAATCTAAAACGGGAAATTGGAGAATCTCTCCAACAGGTCAAAGATATTTTGCAAACAAAGCTTACTGAGGCTCAAATCCTTGGGTACTACGTTAAAAACGAATGATAGTGGCTTGTCAAAACCCACATAGACGTCCACATGCATCAGAATATACGCGTGGTCCTGATGTCTGTTTATTCAAAGGCATGGCTTGTTGAAGCCAATGTCTTTCGAGAATTATATGGTCCCCCATACTCCGATGAGTTGTAAATATCTCAAAAGTATTTGGCTATGAGTGGGGCCTGTCCATTCAAATTGTCATAAATATTGAAAAGAAAGTCATAAAAACTTTTAGACCTTACTTTTGAAAGCCATAAAAACTTTTAGATGTTTTCCAACACTTATATCTCTTGTTGATTTCACATAAGTTAAGGCTTAAATTGTCAAGGATTTGAATGTTTGCATCAAGCACATGTGGTGTATAAGGGTTGTTTGAGGGTCTTACATAACATTCCCCACACATTTAATTGCAACTAACACATTGGTCCCGAATGTTGTTATTTAATTATTTATCCTAATGGTATCAATGACCTCTATGATTTTGACTATCAGGTGCTGAGGTGGCATCCTTCGGTTGTTTGCTTGCCTGGGAGACTAGAGTGCTCCCCTTATTTGGCATATCTTGTAGTTATTTGGAGGCATAGAAACCTTAATAACAGTCTATTAAAAAGGTCATTGACACCATTAGGATAAATAAATAAATAACAACATTCGGGAGGAAATCAGCCTTGGTACACTCAATAACTAGTCCTCGATAGCTGATGTTACCGAGTTCTATAGCATGAAACAGTTCCAAAACCCCAAAGTCATCCCACTAGTTAGCTAGCAAGAGATGATGCCCACGTAGCTGACTTGTGATTATTAGGGTCACTTGTGCTAAAAGTTTGTATTGGAAGGCATGATGCCTAATTACTGCATATTGCAGGAGTTTGTTGTAGCCAGAGCAAATCTGATGAAAAGGTTCATACTTATCCAAACTCCATTCAACACACCCATGATTTCTTCTCTTAGCCTTTCCATACCTCAAATTTTGCAAGCGTCTCATGTTGTAAGAAGACATGGAGAGTCTTAATTTGCGCCCAAAACTACCTCACATCCACAAAACTGGCCAAGAACTAAATGATGAGGCTGTTAGAAGGTGAAACGTGTCTACTAATGTTCAAAACATTACCCATATATGTTTAATTACTGTTGTAGCTTTTCATTATAGGGCCCATAATTGCCCAGATGTGAGGTATAGGGCATGTTCATTTCCTTCCATTATCCACAGGTGGCATGGGATACCCAAAATTCATTTTACAACTAATAAAAAGGAAAAATCACACTTTAGACTCGTGAATTAGTGATAGCTTACACAAGATTATTGCTAATTGTTGGTTTATTAATATTTGAGCAAACCCTAGTTATTTCCATTGTAGGATTGGTGAAAAATCATTTGAGGAGTTGAATAGGTAAGGGACAACAAAGAGAAGTGTGGTTGAATCTGAAAGTACATTTTGGTAGCTATTACAGGAACCTATTTTTCATTAGAAAACCCACCCAGAACTTGTTTTACAGCTTTAGGAGCAAGTGAATTTACCATAAATAGTTAAGAGAGAAATTTGTGGAAATTAACCATAGGAGCATATATGAATACGTATCTTCATAGGGTATTGAAGAACAAAACACTATAAGAAGATTTCTTTAGTGATAAACCGTAGGTGTCATGGTAATGTTTTTTGGGTTGCTTTGTATATATTCATATTCTCGAGGAGAAAAGGACTGAATTGAAATCCTCCATTTTGAAGGGTGTTTTTGCTGGATATAGTGAGTACTCCAAGGTTTACAGAGTAAAACACCAATGTCCAAAAGCTTCCTGAAACCAATATTTTTGCCTTGTCTACATTTGGCCTAGTTCTCTTGATGTTGTGTGTTACCCCCTTTTTGTGATTAATGTGCTTATCTTACATTACATGTCACTGAAAATTGTATTAGCACATTGACCTAACTGGTAGTGTTGAAGTTTCTTCAACATAGTGACCAACTTGGGACTGCTCTCAGGTTGACATTTTTATGGTTTGGTCCTCCTGCTTGGTTGATGGATATGCTCATTCTTGATTGAAATTTATTATTTGTTTTAAAAAAAAAAAACCAATATAGTCAGAAAATCAATATACACATAATGTCTGAAAATAGTCTTTGAAAATCAAATTTCTCATGGCCATTTGATTGCCAAGTTGCATGAATTTGAAATTTGCAACATGTGTAAGGTGTAATATTTCACCTAAGTTAGCTGATGTATTTTGCGTTCTCTGTTGTAGTATTTTATTGATTATTTGGTTAAGATGTATTGACATGAAACAGTTACGAACACTGCTGCAATGTACTCCTGAGTGGACCCTCTCACTGTAGTTCTGGTTTGTTGGGTTGATATAGTCAATTAATGTTTCTTAGTTGAGTGATTTTTCCAAACAGTTCACTAACAAATAGTTTTCATATGCATTAGCATAAAATACCAGCATGTAAATTTTAAAAATGAAGGGTAGGATGCCAAAAATATGCCATTCAAAGAAAGAGGGTAGGCTGCCAATAATATGCCCAGCAGTGTTGGAAGGACCAAAACTGGGTGATATACTAGTTAAATTCCTTAATTTGTTGTCCCCGGTGGTTTTGTTCTACCCACTAGAGAAAAAGACCCCCAAATATGCAAACTCAGTCCACAAAAGAGCTTACAGCCTACAGTGATGAATGTGGTGTCGTATGGACAACTTGTTATGGAACTGTAACTTGGTCTCTTCCTGCCAGAAATTGTCCTCCCAATACCAAACAATTTAGCTGAGATTTGTAACACTACATCCACTAGGGTTCAGCATGTCCCTCCTAAGCCTCAAATTTGAGGGAAGTAAATGTGTTTAACTAAGTAAATGTGTACTTTCAAAGGTGAGAGAAAGCATCGTCTTGTTTATTCTTGTTTTATGGAGTGTAGGTACCACCAAATAGGTATCTATCAGATCTATCTTCCTCAAGTGATGATGAAGATATACTCCGAGAGGTTGGAAGTGAGTTGAGTTGTACTAGATCTACCAGTCTTATATCAACTAGATCTGAAAAGATAAGGAAAATATTTCATAGACGCATGAAATATTTTATTGCCAACGGAGGGTCGTGTAATTATGATGCTGAGAGCATAGGAGACATTGATTTTCCATTGAGGTATAAACATCTAGTGCAACGATGGGTACCTAATATGCTACCTCAAGTGGACACAGATTTCCTCATCAATGGGAGGATGTATTGCATTGCTTTTTCGTCCTTACATGGATTGGGGTTATTTTCCATGGACGAAATAAAGGTCCGCTATGGCACCATAACTGAGTTGATGGAGTATGTAGGACGACTATACATATACAATAACTGGCTGATCTTGGTCCAATATACTCTAAGTATGTGGAGATACGGAGTTTCCGCAGTTATATTCAAATAGTAGAAAACAATAAAAACAAAGGGGCGACTATGTATATTGATGGGAGACCAAGAGCGTCCGGAAACATTGCTGGCTTTATAAATAGTAGATGACCAGTGACAACAAATAAGCAACCAAATTGCGAACTCGAGGCATGTGAACATCATCATATATTTGTATGTGCAATAAAAACAATACTTGCAGGTGAAGAGTTGTTGATTGATTACAAGTTAAATAGAATAGATGTGGCTTCCGCGGTCTAGGGGAACTGTGGACCGTCAGAAACTATGCCTCATCAGGTAAATGCAAAATGTAGTAACTAAACATGACTACAATAACTGAATGTTTCATTTTTTTCTGTTAACATTCGATTTCTACTGTTGTCATTCGCTTTATTCATGCTTATTATGAATATTTCCATGTGATTACATGGTGATTACACTGCTATGAATATATCATTTTTGTTTATGATTCAATTATTGACTATTGACGTTTGTTTAGGGTGGAGGCAGTGGAAAGGAACATGCTGTTTCCACGGTCCAGGGTGACTGTGGAAGGTCAAAATCTACGCCTCGTTAGGTAAATGTTAAATATAGCAAATAAATATGACTACAATAACAAGATGTTAAAATTTTCACTGTTAGCATTCACTTTTTCCGTGCTTATTGTTAATATTTCCATATGATAGCATGCTCATTAAACTGTGGCAGGAGTCTGCACATCGACATGCAACAGAACATGTATCTTCTACTTCCGAGGTAAAAATAAATATTAATGCAATATCTCATTTTTGTTTATGTTACAATTATTTAGTATGAGGTAAACGTTTATTTATTGATTTATTATGTCAAGGTGGCGCCATTGGAAAGGCACCTGTTGCTTCCATGGTCGAGGGAGGCCGTGGAAGGTCACACTCTGTGGCCCGTCAGGTAAGTGTTACGTACAATAACTAAATGTTTCGATTTAGTATGTTAACATTCAATGTCCACTACTAACATTCACATTATTTTGAGCTTATGATGGATTACTGGTTCATTTTTCTAACATTATGATGGACTACGGGTTCATTCAGGACCGTGGAAAGGCACTTGCTGCTGCCATGGTGCTGGTTGATCGTGGACACTCATTGGCCATAACACAGTGTCAGGTAAGTGTTAGTGCATAATATTAACTTAATTTTCATTACAATATCAATATTCGAATGATGTTAAAATTATATTGCTTAATTTAATTTATTTTTTGATGAATTTAGTCACGTGCACCCGATCTGGGTGATGAGGGGTTTGAGGAATACATTTTCTATTCCACTGACCCACTGCACACTTTTAGAACAACCTTGAAAAAGGAAAACATAGAAATGCTTGCCTTGGCTCGCAAAAGGCCCTTGACACAAGAGAACAGGGCAAGGATTCAACGGTTGCAAGATGAAATACAATCTTATGGGGTAAGTGGCATCTTCACAAATTTTTTTAAGCTATGATATGATTTCATATCTGATATTATGTTTTTTATTTTTCCAAGTGATCTGATAAAGTAAATTTTATTGTTTGTAGGAATTTTTAAAACCCGTGACTAGATCAGAACCTGCTGAGACAGGTATAGGTAGCAGTGACAGTCCAATGCAACAAAAAAGAAGCAATGTACCAATGAGGCTTTTTTCCACTCCTGCGGTTGGCCTGGAATCCATTGATGACGCGGGCATTGATGAGACGGGGCATGATGCCATGCCAGAGCATGATGAGATGGAGCCTAGGACTCCACATGACTCTGGAGATGAACGTACTGTAGACGACCAGGAAACTTTTCCTGGAGCAGCACGAGTTAAAAGCACCAGATCACTAGATCTCACCTTTTTGGTGGATGACTCTTCCGTTCCTATCAAGGTTCATAAGATTGTAGGTATTTATTAATTAATTTATTGATTTTAATCATGAAATTGAAATAGACATATGTTGAAATTATTATAAATGAATGGATGACATGTTTTTGCAGGAAACAATGTCTTCTACAGGTATTTGAATGACAAAGCCTTGGAGCTGTTTGGCCCCACCATTCGCACACGATGGAATAGCCAAGATAGAAATAAGAGAGATGAATTGATGGACCACATGGTCAACTTGTTCGGCAATACTTTCAACAGGAAAGTTGTTGCAAAGTTAGCCGGTGAGAATTTGAAATATACCAGGGCCCAATATAGGGAAAGATTGCAAGCTGACCTCAAGCATGAGCGCCCTCCCATGTTTCCAAAGAAAGAGTGGAAGGCACTCATAGATGATGCAAAGGAGAACTTGCTAAAAAAAAGGGAAGACAACCACGACCTGGTAAAGCAAGGTACAACATATATCATCTTTTTACTAAAATAAGCTCAATTATTTTTTTCTTTTTTGTTTTAGGTAAGATTTTTGATATCTAAGGTTTTTCAAAATTTTCATATATAGCCTACCTGACACCTTTAAAGAAACCAAGGCTACAATGGAAAAGCACGGGAAACATAGACTGGGCCAGGGTGGCTATAGAAAACTAAGAGCAAGAATTGTAAGTATTAAATGATTAATTGTTGGGAATATTTATTTAACAGTACTGAACAAATATCTGATTTTGATACTGGAAATTTTAAAATGTGTTATCATGCATTGCAGGGAAATATGTTCCAAGCTGCTGCCACCGAGGAAGACCTAAATCTTGGTTTCAATTTTGGTTTTAAAAGTGTGGTTGAACATCGGAAAAGCTTGGGGCAGACTCCAATCTCCCCAATGACGCAAATGCAGGTATATCACCAATTGTAGTATACTATTAAAGTCTATTCAGTAATTCTAATTATATCACCCATAACTAAAAATTTATGTTTGCTTTTAAGCAACAATGCAACCGCAACAATGAATCTAGCGGTACTCAACGAGTACAAGTTGATGTTGGGGTGAACATGTCCCATGATAGTGTGGAGCATAGTGTCCATTCTGGTATGTATGCTTTGGAAATAGAAATATCTACTGTGATTAGATATATATATTTCCTGACGTATACTTATAAATTTTATTCTTTCAATGGAAGACCATGCAACTCAGTAGCATGAACTGCAAGAGGAAGCAACTAGACCTCCAATTAACACCCCAGTTGTCACATCTACAGAGACAGGTAAAGAGAAATATTGTAATTTTAATAAAAATAATGAAATATTTATTTCAATAATAATTTAACGCCATATATATATGCTCATTTATGTTGTTGCAGTTCACACCCCTTCAGAACTGCCTCCATGCCCTGCTCAGCGACGTACAAGAAGTGGCATAAATGAGGGCATGGAAACAAAAACAATAATAGGAGATATCACAGTAAATACTGGGCCAATTGATGATTGTGATACCATACTTGCAAGTTTTTTCAATGCAAAAAAACAGAAATCAACGAAAAAGTAGATGCAACTTAAATTCATGACTTGTATTTTGATGGATATCGATGTTGTTAGTATGAAACATTGTTAGTATGTAACATAGATAACTTTTATTTGGTATAGTTACGAGGTACTTATCGTTTATGTGATGCTCTTAGGAATTTTCCCATTTATATATTTTATTTTCTTATAATTTGAATTTTAAATTTAAATGTCATCACAAGTTATTGTATGCTTGTTTATAATTATTTTGTATTTTAATATTCAAATTTTGTGTTTTCTCACACATCATCACTCTTGTATGTGCTGCATGTAGATATATTAGTCTGAAAAATTGATTCTCTTTATATTAGATATATTAGATATGTTCATCATGACTTCGATGATCATCACTATTTATAATTTGATTACTGCCCATTACATCTCGAGGACCAACTTCAGCACAGGGACCACAGAGGAGTGCTGAAGTTGATAGAGATCAAATTTATATTGTAAAATATTTTACTGTTGCTTTAGCACTATTAAGAAATAGTACCACACTTCAGATCCGATTTTTGGTTAAATGTTGACGTGGAGATATTCAACTATACCTCTCTTATTGTTATATGATCAATATGTTTATTTTATCAACTGTTACTGAAAGAGATGAAAATTAAGTTATAAAATTACTGCCCATTACATCTCGAGGACCAACTTCAGCACAGGGACCACAGAGGAGTGTTGAAGTTGATAGAGATCAAACTTATGTTGTAAAATATTTTATTGTTGCTTTAGCAATATTCAGAAATAGTACCACACTTCATATCTGATTTTTGGTTAAATGTCAACGTGGAGATATTCAACTATACCTCTCTTATTGTTATATAATCAATATGTTTATTTTATCAACTGTTACTGAAAGAGATGAAAATTATGTTATAAGATTACTGCTCATTACATCTCGAGGATCAACTTCAGCACAGGGATCACAGAGGAGTGCTGAAGTTGATAGAGATCAAAATTATCTTAACACAGGTGGCTTTTATTTTCTATAGTACAAGGTACTTATCTATTATGTGATGCTATCAGGATTGCATAGAGAGAAATGAGGGATATTTTTATTTGGCATCCCACCACCCTTCCTTATACTATGATGATGAACTTTCAGGTTATATAGAACGACTATACATTTGAGAGAGATATGACTGGTTGTACCTTCCCCACCTTGATTGAGCTATGATTGGTCTTGTGGTACCTTATCTTTCACTTGTGTTTAATGGGGTCATTTACCCTCCCTGAGTAACTTTTTTAAAAACACCTTGTTGAAGTTTTGCTCTTATAGAGTACTATGGTTGTTTGGCCACATTTGGAGCATACCCTTGGTTCTAAGGGTCATGGGTATTCTACTACCCACACCTAGGTTATGACCATCGTTTATATTTTCTTAATTTATGACCATTGTTTATATTTGTACCCAGACTTCAGATCTGATTTTTGGTTTAATGTTGACGTGGAGATCTTCAAGTATACCTCTCTTATTGTTATATGATCAATATGTTTATTTTATTAACTATTACTGATTGAGTTATTAAATACTTGTTGTACCTTCCCCACCTTGATTGAGTTATTATTGGACTTGTGGTACCTTGTCTTTGACTTGTGGTTAATGCAGTCATTTACCATCCTTCATTTTTTTTATACCACCTTGTTGAATTTTTGGTCTTATAGAGTACTTGACTTTGATCACCGGTGATTAGTTGTGGTGTGCTGATAATCACTTCTCTTCTGTTGAGACTTGGTTGAAGTTTATAATTTTTGTGACTTTATTTCTTTTGAGTTATGTACTGTGCTTGACTGTCATTGACCTAATCAACACCAGTCATTTCTCTCTCTCTGTTTTGTACACACCCTCTTGTAGGGTCAGCTGGTTCCTAGAGACGACTGGCCTCTCTGAGGCACAAACAATATTTTCTGAAAGTAACACTTCTGAGTATATTTTCAAGAATGGTTTCACACCCAGGTTGGTATCTTCAACTATATCTCTCTTTTTGTTATATGATATATATGTTTTTTTTATTACATGTTACTGAATATTAGTTTATCGTTTTAGTTTGCTTGTCAATGTAACTCATTATAATCTATTGATATGGAAGTTTTGAATTTATCATACATTGCAAAATGTTGTTTAAGCCTTATGATTATTCCAAGGACACAAGGATGTGAAATTTGAGCTTGAAGAAGAACAATTTGCAAAGCATTGAAACATATTGATAGCATTTTTGAAGGACTTATGTTATAACCACGGGGGGTTCACTAGTGAGGCAATATCATATCACGTCCATTCATATTGGGGGGTTGAATACTCTTAAAAACCTCAAAAATATATTGCCCCGTATTAAGGGGTCAAGGGGTTTTTTTTATTTGACATAGTAATATAAATATTGGGGGTTATTTTATTTGGGAGTGTTGAGGAATAACCTCCAAATCGTGGGATAGATTCATACGTCCAAATCACGGGCTCAATTCATACCCACCTAAGACTTAAGGACCTTCCATTTTTATTTGATATTGCTTATGATCCTAAGTTTTGAATAAATTTGATAATAGTGTACCAATGATAATATCGATGGAAGTCTCTTTGGATTATTGTCCTTGAGCAATGTAACATCCCAATAATTTCATAAAATTTAAAAAAAAAATTATACCAACATTAAATGTTAAAATTGTGATTACGGAAGTAATAAATGCTTGTTAAGGCAGTATTAAATAATAAAGTCATTAATGTATATAACAATTTAACTACTATGTCCTTTTAACTAATGATGCTTTAAGACAGTGATGTGTCTTACCTCCATAAAAATGATTACGACACTAATTTGTTTGTAGTTGTAATAACTGAAATTTCAAAACAATATAAGACAAAGTTCTCCTTGACAAGGTACTGACAGTTTTAATCTTGGGATGGTGATGAAAGGGTTCCTGCGAGGTGCCCCGAGACTTACTTAGCTAATTAGCTAAAGAATTTGTACTTGTCCTTCTTGCGAATATTCGTAGGTAAGGATAACAATGACAAAACAATGTTTAAGAGTATTTATATTTTCCAATTAGTCGTCTTATTTGGTTAAAGAAATGATAAGTACCTCCTTGTTTCAGGTATGGAATTCTATCCAAGTTCTAAATGTATTATTTCGAAAAAAAATACAAGTTGCAGAAGTTAATAATATTTAAACAGGGTTCAAAAGTACATTATCTTGGTAGAAATATCTATGCTTAAAAATCTTAAGATTAATTACTAGATTTGAAGAATGAATTGCTAATATGATTCTGCCAATATTTTCCAATTCATGAAACCTTTTACTACCAGGTGAAATGATTGATGGACAAATTCAATTTGAACTTTATTCCTTTATTATAACATCAAGTTTCACTTACTATTTCAATGCTTGGTATTTTATTTAAGATAACTATGGTAGCTTCTACTTTCTCCATTTATAATTTATATATATGGATATAGTCTTGATATTTATAAAGTCAAAATCATATTTTATTTAAGAACATAATACAATATAAGTGTGGACCCTTTTTAACTATAGGGTGAACCATTCTAATGTGATATTGGTTCATTATTATAATAAACAACTTTTATATGGTTTATTGTAATAATAATATTACAATGTACCGATACTATTTTCTAACCTAAGTTCTAACTATCTAAATCTTATATGCATGCGATTATTACCTATACAAACTTTTGATTTATGTAGTCATGCATTCGATGGTTAATACCATAGCGATGAAGCGATATACAATGCAATCCTGACCTTACTCTATGTATTGATAATGAACGACATTACACCAAGCATTAAATACGACACTGGTAAGGAAGTGACGGTTATTAATGTCACTGCTACATCGATCTGACGGGTTGATGGTGTCTCGTCCAAACATTAATGGTTCTGAACCAACTCTTTAGTGGAGTGTAATGCTGTCTATCCACATTGTCAAACCACGTGAAGCCTGGTTAAAATGTGACTCACGAAATCGAACTATGTGTAGTGAACAAGCAGCTCTCCTCTGAACTGTACATGGGATTGACTCCTTGGCATGCAGCGTTTGGCATTGTCGTAGCTATTACAATAAATGAGGTATTTATGTTATGGTTGCCCGATTCTCAAAGCATCAAGCTGTCACCTTCTCGCTCGTCGATCACAATAGATCTGGGTCGTTGAATGATAAACCCTAAATTCTCGTTGTAAGTAATGCTGGAGGGTTTCTCAGTCTTCACTTTCACGTTTTGGAGTTAGAGTGTGAGGTTGACACGCTGCTAAAACTTAGGGTTAGCAAGTTTGCTTGGAGTTTGGAACCCGCGACCTCTGCGTTATTTTAATGGTGTTTTGCAGAACTCCATTGTAGTTATTCCTTGGGATCATCAACTGCGTCTTCATTGTAACCTCAGATTGGATACTTCCTATCTTTGAGACCGATTGTAGCAGTCCGATCTCTGTTCTTCCCTGATTGTTTATTTGACTGTTTGTGACATCACAACTCTAGTGAAACGTAGAGTCTGTTACATAGTTATCCCATGTTCTCTGATAACCCTGAGAACCGCTACATAGCCATAGTTGAGATACATCCTGTTCCGTAATTAAGGCCTGAGTAAAGTCTGTGTCTATTTTTTTTTTTTATTTATTTTATTTTGTCACATGTGATTTATTAAAGAACCTGTACCTCACAGACGTAAACAGGACTCACGAATCCTTGTTCGATCAAGAGTTTATCTTTGTGGGTTTTTGTTTAAGTTAAAAGATCTCGGATCTGCGTATCCATCCTTCGCTCCTTTAGCTTATTAAAGAGACTGTCAACAACTAGAAATTTCAAGAATTGTGAATCCCTGTTTGGGTGCGAATTATTTATGAGTATAGATTATGTTCACCTTACGAATGTTCGAATGAACCCGAATATTTATGTTGATTGACCAGAACATATAGTTGCTAGCCGATCGACCAAGAACCTCCGCGATTGGCGGCCGAATTTGAGTGGTTGTTAGATGAGGAATAGCCATACAACAACACAAATTTTGTAGTTAAGTAAGTGAATGCTCAGTAGTTGATACCACGACCTTGGTGTGGTTTCCTCTACATGGATTTTAGGATGGAGGAGGACGGAGGTTCATGTTTTTAATTTACGAAATTATTCGTGAACTGATGATTTTAACTTGCAAAATACAGAAAAGAACACTCTCTCGTAGGTAATAGTTTTGCAATAAGTTTTTCGTCTCTAGATATATTATTCAGTATGGTTCACATGATACCTCGTCAAGCTAACTCATTTGTATTTATTTGTTACATAGGTTTGGCTGGAGTTTGAAGCCAACCATGGTCATATCCTTCCATATCCATATCTCCCTTCGGCAGCCTTTGTAGATACAACACAACTCGCGTCCAGTCATATTGACGGGTTCTATTGGCAGGTCAACTTGAATCCAACACAAATACTTCTTAATTCATAATATAAAACCTAATCTTTTTTTTGTAAAGAATTTGTGTCCATGATAATATTTGGATATGATAGTGTTAATGTCTTCACTGTTTATTGAAAACGCAGATTCAACTTGGGCGCTCTTGGGTTCTCCGCATACAAAAGGAGCAACTTCTCGGGTAAGTGAATTCTTTTTTTCTCTGTGTTCTATATGAAAAATTGTAGTCTGCTCTTAAAAATTCAGCTATAGGGTTGTTATATAGTTCCACTAGGATTTATATAATGTATAATAGGGTCTTTAGGTTTCCTTTCTTGTTTTCGATTTTAGACCTTTGTTAAAACCACTTGTAAAAAAATAGGCTATTGTTTTGGATTTTATTTAAGCCCTACATTGCTTTCAACAGTTATTATTGTTCTTTATCCTTGACTTGTATAATAAATATATGAGAACTTATTGTAAAAGAAGCATGTCTTCTAGCTAGCCAATATTTTGCAACCAATACTTTCCTTTCTGACTATCTGAAATGGTTAGCATTTACCCATATTTAATCTGGTTATCCGTTCCATCGAATAATAGTGTTGTATGCGGGAAGATACTATTTGGAGAACACATGTAGTTAAGTTCGTAGTTTAAAAGTTCCTTTTCCCACAATCTAGATATGAGAAGAGCACACAAAGAGAGTTTAGAAAGTTGAGATATTGCCAGATCAGGAGGTCCCGGTTTCCCAGTTCCTCAAAGGCGAAACCCAGTTCCTTAAAGGCTACAAGGCTAAGATCCCATTTTTCCTATACCTCTCCTAAAAGGGACAGATACCTTTACAACCCAATAAAAAAAGTGGGTCAATATATCTTCCAAATAAACCCTGTGATAGTCTAGATATATTTCTCGATCCATTGGAAATGATACCATACCTTATAGGGGGCGGATATAAACCCGAATTCACTTCCAACTATTCTTTATAGAGGGAGAGCTACTTCTTGCCGGCTAAAAATAGTTCGTTCCTGCCGGCTAAAAATAGTTCGTTGGAAATGCTAAGTGCCCCTGCTGAGAAGTTTTCAGGTATATAATGGAAATTGGGGAAATTTGTCTGAAATATTGTGCCCCGTAGGAGTTGGAATTTCTTTTACATATGAAAATAGTTTGGGATACACAGCATTTTTCTACTATTTATTTAGAGGTTTGTAAACATAATGGCCCAGGAGGATCATTAGCAGGAGGATAAGGCCCAAGAGGATCATTGGAATTTCCATGAGTTGTACGCATTGGGTGATCGCTCTGCCATCCAACCATATGCCTCTTGCAGGCATGGGATTGTCATAAAATAGCCATAAAATTAAGGATACCCACGATATTTTTATTGAATCGATAGTTCAGACTTCAAATATCTCGTATCAGGCTTGTAAATGGAAATTAAAATGTGAATTTAATAGAGACAGAGAGAGAACTCGAAAAAAGTAGAACTACGTCTATGCTCCAATTTCCGAGTCTAATTGTTATCCTTCCTACGTTCTCATCGAGTTCATTGCTATCCTTCCCTACATCAGAGGCTTTTTCATTTTCAGCATAATACTTTGTTTGAAGTTTGAATAAGTTAGTTTTGAAAAAAATAATTTTTTTCGTCATAATAGTATGTATTAAATTTTAGGGATGAGCACAGTTTTTTTAATGATTCAAATTTCATTTATAATATTACTATGCTTATAGGATTTTGTATAATATTAAGATCTTAATTGTATTATTTTGTTTAAATTTGAATTTATTTCGTTTGTTTAAAATTTGATAAGGAATTTTGTTTAATTTTAAATATATCAAAATTATCTAAAACTCAATTAAAGTTTTAAATTCGGATGCAACATTGAATTCCACAATAATATAAAATTAAATAAAATCTGTTAAATATAAACAAATTTTTTAATTATAAACAATAAAATTAAATAAAACAATTTTAAAATTAATATATGTTAATTATAATTAATAAATGTTTATTATAAAATAAAATTGATGGTTTTAACATTATAGTTATTTGTTTGCTAGAATTTCTCTAATTTGGCCTTTGGCTTAAGAAACCATGATGAGACCCACACCTTAACCAAACGAGCTACCGAAAATTGACAACATCATAATTATAATTATTTATTAATATTACACTTTATTAATCCTCGTTCCAACTTGTGTTTAATGTGCCATGAAGTGATGGAGCTTACCTTTACATTTAACTCTGAATGATTCCCAAAGGTGTGGTGAATAATATGGACTAACATTATTACCTTCAGATCAAGAATTTAGGCTTCAGGACTCCTACTTATGCTAAATATATTGTGCTCTGCCTCTTATCCATTTGTACATGTCAATTTGATTGTTGGATGTTTTATTCAAAGAAGGATCACGGTATATGGCTTAATGAGATGGTCTCATTTATTTTGAGATACCCTTCATTACTTCGAGTGGCATTGTTTTCCCTTTCATCACCTTTCTGGTTTTGATGACGAAGAACATGGAAGAAATTTAGGTTGTTGAGGTTCTTGATCTCATAATTTATTCTGTCAATCCATCTAGTGAGAGTGATGTATTTGAGAGAGGTGACACCATGAAACAAATTGATTATAATTTATGAGTCTCCAAACACTTCGAGGCATTCTAATACTAGAAGACAAGCTTGTAAGAGGCCTTGATAAAGAGCAGTAGCTTCTGCTTGATTGTTTGTGTTTTTTCCCAGTTCTCATTTGTAGTGTAGTTCTTATTTCCCACTGGGATCCAAAAGTATCCCTCTTGCACCTATAGCCCCTGGGTATCCCTTTGAGGCTCCATCAAAGAACATGATGCTTTTTATTTACATAATTTTCCCATTTTGGAACTCATCATTGAACAGCTTCAATTTCCATTTCTTGTCTACTTGAGATATGATGACTTTTTTTTGCAAAGAGGGTGGTTCCAACATATCCCTTAACTAGTCTCTTTCATTTTTATCTAACTGTTGCATATTCTGATTTAAAGCCTTCTTAGTTTGAAGGTAATGTTTTAATAGCCTGCGATCTTTTATGGCTATTCTTTGAGGGTTGTCACACTGCTCTTGAAAAATAGTGTCATTCCTAGATAACCACACATTCAAGCAAAGATACTTGGGGAGAATATTCCAAACTCTTTTAAGAAGAGGTTTTATTTGAAAATTTCCTTTGTGTTCGATATTCTAGAAGGGCTCGAAAGTCCTCTCCGCTATAAATATTAGTAGTTAATAGTTTGTCATGCACTAGAATATGGAATTGATTATATTAACTTTGGAAATGCCATTTGGATTCCACACATACTTCCACATCCTGGATTTCCGAGGAAGAGGAATATTTTGTAGTTCTGAATTGTATCCTTCTTTTACGGAGTACCCTTGCTTACTGTAGCCCCTTGAATCCTCTCTTTTGTTACTAGGAGCACAACTGTCCAAGGCTATCTGTAGCTCATTCAAAAGAGGCATCAATTTTTAATGAGTATTAAAAACTTTCTAGCCTATCCATTTATCATTACTCTTATTCCAATTTGAAATATCGCACGAGCTTTTCATTCCTTGCTCATCCATCCACTGTTTCAGATGTATAAGATTTTGTTTTTGCTTCAGAGGAGGCCTCCCCATTATGTTGTTTGCTTATACTAAGATGCGTAAGGGATCCTTTTTGTTACAACTTGATAATATGATATAAAGGGGATATTAAAAATGGGTTGATAAAAATAGATACGTGCAATATTTGGTGAAAGTTGGGGTTTTCTTAATTGGAAAGGTATATTAGGAGGGGGGTTCAACAATACAATTTTAGGAGGAGTTTTCCAATATTTAGTGAAATTAGGGATATTCTTTAATATCCTATGAACGGTCGTGCTATGTAACAAGTTCATTGAGTGAACCCCCCGTGGTTATAACTTGAAGACTGATCCTATTCTTTGTGACCAAATTGAAGTTGAGTTTGAATAGTGTTATGGGACAACATCAGTGTCACCTATATGCATGTTGAATCAGAAGTGAAGAATAGTTTTTTACAACAGATTTGTGCCATTAAAAGACAAAACTTGAAGTTGAAGAATTGATTGTTGA
The DNA here is from genome assembly GCA_027924585.1 of Larix kaempferi. Lineage (NCBI taxonomy): Eukaryota > Viridiplantae > Streptophyta > Pinopsida > Pinales > Pinaceae > Larix > Larix kaempferi. The sequence goes on from BSBM01000852.1 coordinate 3,915,770, forward strand.
AAAGGGATAAGTATGAAAACTACTTGAACAATTTTTTTTTTGTGTTACTACTTATCATAAAGACTTGGTAACCCAGATCTACCTTTCATAACTTTTTATGGCTGTAGGTGGCTTGTTTAATGCTTAGAAATTCATTTGAATGCTGGAATAAGGCACATGAATTTCAACCCATGATATGTACTAACGTGTCCTACTCAAGCTAGTATTTTATAGAGCCTATGGTACATTTGTGCAAGTTTTTGTCATCCTTCCTTTTAGGGAAACTTTGCAAATATGGTTGCAATTGTAGGCAAAGTATGAGTGAGAGAATTTCAATCTCACTTCATATTACTTGGTTGAAATTCACTTGATACAATGTGAATATTTATAGCACATAACAGGCCTCCTAGGCATCAATCATGGCTTGTCTTTCACAACCATCTGCACATAATTAGCCCCACGATACAAAAATTAGCAACTTTTGGACCTTTTACAATTGCATGTGCCTCGCTACTTTTATCACATGGATGAGAAGACAAGTGTCTCTAGGATATTTGTCCCTGGTGAAAGTATGTTCCGCAACTTCCCAATCAAAGGTTGATATGTTGTTGGTCCTAGGTACTCTTCTCTAGCTTTCCTTCTTTGATGTACAAGTACTACACTTGATCTCCTAGGATGCTTGAGTGATGATATAAATATTGCTTCTAGGAAGAATAATAGGTTGTTGTTATCTCAAGTGCAATTCTCTAGAAGGGGCAATTCACAGTGCTCTTGCCAGATTGTATATGCTAGAAATTTTGGATCTTTCCAAAAATAAATTAATAGGACAAGTTCTAGGTTCTTTGTCAAATATGATAGGTCTTACACTGCTGAATGTGTCAAACAATAGATTAATAGGAATCCTTCCAAATTTTGGAAAACAAGTACTTATTAAATCTTCAGGAAACTTTGGTCTCTGCAGTGGGAAATGTGTTTCTGCTCCTACCACTGCTGCAAAGAAAAAAGTCTCGACAATTTTGTTAATTGGAGTTACTGTTGCAGGTGCTATTTTTGCAATTGGGGCAGTTGCATTGTTCATTATGGCATGCAAATAATTTAAGTGTGACGATCATCAAATTCCAGAATTGCAACTAGGCCGTAAGATTGAAGGCCATTTTATTCATCCAAATAGTATCCACAGGCTAAGGATTGACTTTCAAAAGGGTTTTGAATCCACTCTAGATCCTGCAAATCTCTTCCTAAAGAATAAGTTTAGTACCTATTACAAAACTGTCATGCCTTCTAGCATTAGTTATTCTGTGAAGAAGCTCAACTGGAATGACAAAAGTTTCAAATCGGGAAACTACCGAACGTTTGGTGTAGAATTGAAGAAGTAGGGGAGGCTACGGAATCCCTAAATCCTGACACCGTTGGCACATGTTCTAGACAAAATTGTGCTTACCTTTTCTATGAATATGCTCATAAAGTCAACCTATTAGACTTCCTTCACACTAGTAATGTTTCTGTATTGGATTGGCCATCTCGTTGCAGCATTGCTAAAGGTGTAGCGCAAGGTTTTGGCAAGGTTTGGCTCAGTTGGATACGTCCCTCCAGGTATTCTCTAGCTGCTCATTTATGCCAAAAAATTACATGTTACAGAACATAGTGTTTTATAGTGTATTTTTAGCTGTCAGAGAGACCATACTGCAGATTTCCTCCCAATTGTAGCTCATTATGATTGTAGAGATGCTCAAATTTTGTACTAGTTTCTTCTACATAGATTAATGTGGATCTAATTCACTGTGTTTCTTCTTTAAGTAGATCGAACCAAGATGTAGGCCTTGTTTTGCATTTGATATGCTACAGGGAAAAGTTGCTACAAGAACAATCCATGGATCCAATTACATTCCTCTCAATGTTCAATAATCTTAACTAATACCCAAGTCCATCAAGATGCTCCAAGGTACTAGTTGAAAACCCCAATGTGAAACCTCATACAATATGAGGTGTTACACTACCCTACTATTAATATGAAGTAACATAGTAATTTAATTAATGTCATCCATATATCCTTGTGCCAATTCCTCCTAGTCTTATTCGGTAATGTCCCCATTGTCCTCCTAGTTTAGGAATAGCTCTATATTGATTGGAATATGACCTTGTGTTTGTGGCCATAGAATTGTTGTTTGTCTACAACTTGAGTAATACACAATGGAAACAACACCAAACTGCAACAGTCTACCAGTGTAACAAGACTATTATGGAATTTTCCTAGGAATTGTGTTTCTTTTCATTGTATCTTCAATTCAATGTTCTTGTTGCAAAAGTAGTTGCCAAAAAAAACCAAGGGCACAAAAATGCTCAAACAATAAAAATACATAAAGCAACATAGCCCCAAAAGGTAGAACATCAAACAACTTTGCATCCTAGATCCATGCATGCAATAAGAAAATGCATGAAACAATTCCATAAATGTGAAAACAGTTTATAGTGTGTTATTCTTCCTTCTCCATGGACAAATTTCCATCCTGTGTCATGTTGTGCTACAATTTTTTTGAATTTAGGTCAAATTTGTCACTGGACCATTTCCCAGCAGATGGATCCTACTTGGCGTTGGACTGAATTGTGGTAGGATGGATTCATTCATAGTATGCTTACTAGAATAAAGCAATGTTTTAATCATGTCACCTACATAAGTAGCAGAGTCAACAATAACAAAGTTTTTGAAAATAGTCTTTTCACTTATTTCTTAAAATATCACCTTTGGAAGATTAGTTGGAGTTGCGTAGTTATTGATGTGCCATTAGTAGATTCTACAGGTGCTTCCGCAGATGCCAAAACAACTTGCAAGTCCATGTATGGATTTTTTGTTGTTGATGGTGAGCTTCTTTTTCGCAATAACTTTAAAATATGGTGAAAGTCCATGTATGGATTTTTGTTGTTGAGGGTGGGCCTCTTTTTCACAATTCACAAATTATTGTGCCCGCAAAAAAAAACTTCAGTGAATTCCTCAATTCTGCTCTTAGTTTTGTAGAGTTCCTGATGAATGATACACCAAACTAAGTCAAATGCAACAACCGACGAAGACTGGATTGAGGTGTAGGATGATACCTCGTGATTTTACGTGCATTCAAATTTTTTTTAAACACTTCCAGGTATCGTTGCTATATTGACGAACATTAGTGTAGGATATAGAAATTAGTTTCACGCAGGTGTTGAACCTGCCATGAAAGAGTGTGAAATTATTCGTGGATACTGCAACGATGATTCGTGGAACTATAAAAATGTTTCCACACAGGTGCTGAACCTGCTATGAAAGATTGTGAAACGATGCGTGGATACTGAGACGCTGATTCGTGGAACTATAAAAATGTTTCCACGCAGGTTCCGAACCTGCCACAAAAGATTGTGAAACACTGTGTGGATATTGCGACAATGATTCGTGGAACTATAAAATTTTTTCCACGCAGGTGCTGAACCTGCCACGAAAGATTGTGAAACACTGCGTGGATACTGCGACAATGATTCGTGGAACTTTAAAAATGTTTCAATGCAGGTTTGAGGAACTTATAGAAGTGTTATGTCAATATAGCGACGAAACATCATGGCAGGATTCATTTTCCATAGATCTGAGAACTGTTGTGTAGTTGACACATGGACACTATGAAGCATTGCTATTGCCACAATAGGGAATTTTCCTCCATATATCCACGAATGTCATTCCACGAAAAATTGAAACCCCAAATGTTGCAACAGGGATGAAAATTCGTGGCTATTACAATGAAACATCGTGGCAAAATTGACCATATGTACTAGTGTGGGTATCATTCTAGCCTGGAGCTCTGCATTTTCCTTCATGATCTTAGTGAGAGCTACCCCTAACATAACAACTTTTGCTTCTGGGTCTACATCCGGATCTAGCTCCACCGTTTCGCATGCCTTCGCAAGCTCTCTTTGTAATTTGGCCCGTTCCTCTATAGCTTCTCTTTCTCAGTCAGTGCTGCAGCTTGCTCGTCTTGGAGATGCTGTGCCACCATCTCACTGGTTTGTAGTTGCTTCTTGTATTTCGACCATCTTATTGTTCATCGCAACTTTGCGGTCACGGATCTCTATGCCTGCTGTGGCTTGGATTTGGTGTAATGTTAACATTGGGAGCAAATTGAAATCTACCATAACCTAGTCAGCCTTCTGAACCTCGAATTCCAAGGCCTTATCACCTGTCATGATGGCATGGGATTCGAGTTGGACTATTTGTGGCTGGGTTCTGACTTCTACCTCAACTCTGGGGGTCGACAGATTTTGCTAATTGTCCCCATGTGGTACACTTGTATTAATTATTGTGTTCTCCATTGTGGTTAGTAGTTTCCCCTATCTGCTGGAATTGCTCGGTTGGATACTGTGTAACCTGTTCACGGTTATTTTCCACTACTGCTGTAATGCTCTCCATAAGTCAGTTGAACCTGCTGCGCAGTGAGCCCTTCCCATGTGTTTGTTTCCAGTGCGTTCCATCGTTTTCTTTGTCCTTAGCTCATCCTGTTGTGCCTACAGCTCTGAATCTATTAGGGTGTCGGCCGTTGAAGCTCCATCATGGTTGGATTCCGTTGACTGATCTTTCGTAGAATCATCTTGTCTTACGCCTTCCTTCCGGCTAGCGGAAGTTATGTCCTCCCTGACCGGGTTTATTCACATTGTTGGCTTCTCATTCAAGAGATACTTCTCCTCAACTGGAATTTTTCCATTCTACCGACCATTTTCCAATGATGGCGTCCAACTCTTCCTCAGTGATCTTATACTACGTTAGTTTCCAATTATGTAACTTATCTTCTCGTTGCTTGGATGTAAATTGTGTGGGGCTCGACCGATAGTTTTTCAATCAGTCGGTACTTCATTGCTGCTTGCTCTGATATGCGCGGTATCATTTGCACATCCATCCACAACCTCTCTAACAAAACATAAAATTGTATAATGTTGTCTTTCTCCCGCTCCTTATCAGTTGTTACCCATAAATTCTGGTATCGCGCTCCTTCGTGTACATGTGCTTCTGGTGTGTCCATACTCTAGTAATGCTCAGGTTTCCTCCACCCTTCTAACGTGACCAACATTAGGATCCATGAATAGGTGTGAACGCCTTCCTTGTCTCCTGCACGCTGTATGCATCTTCGATCAGTTTGTGCAGCAGGAATTTGGACTAGTTCAGCTGCTCTCCTTCGGCACAGAGCTCCGCGATGGAAAGGATGCCCGAGTTACATTCCCTAGGTCTGTTCTTCCGTACTAATTTAACTGTGATTATCTTTGCCACAACCCTGATGGCCTGGTTCTGGATTGAGTCGATCATGTATCCTTTGGTATTCTTGTCCACCCCGTACTTCATCCTCAAGCTTTCTGCAAGATTCTTGTTTTTATCCTTCCCTTGGAAAATTTGGGAAGGGTCAGTCTCGTCTTTAGGTAGCTCGGTCATTCTTGTGATCAAATCAATTGTGATTGGAATTCTCTCATGCAGCCATAGGTACCCACCATGAAAACAAGCCAACAATTGTTTGACACATGTGTTAACCTGAGTTGACCACCCAAAGTGTGGCATGTGGGTAATGCCTAACAACCCCGACTGCTCCAATATCGCCACCCATCCTGTGGGTTCCTTCATTATTAGGCCTCCTTCATGGTGGAACTCATCGTATCCTTCTACACTCTCTTTGAAATTCGCAAGGTCGTGGTCCCTATAGGTTAACTTCTGCAACTTTGCTTCGATGTTCTCAACTCAAGGAACTCCTGGCGGTATCGACGACATTGCAATACTATACCGTGCATTCTTGTCAATTCGCAGTGCTGGTGCCCCTCTCTTCCTTGGCGGCACATACCCTGGTACTACTAGTTCATATTGCACCTCTTTCACTACCTTAGCGCCCGAGGTACCTGCATCGTCTTTAGCGAATCGTGCTAAGGTCTGGGTCCCTTTATTCAATGCTCAACGCTCGGCCGGAGGCCGATTGGCACTCCTATTCTTCTTGTGTGGTATGGTAGACATCACTTCTGGATGTTCCTACATAACTGGAATGGGTTGGGGTCGTTCACTGTTTCTACTCGAAATGTAAATTTCCATGTACTACAATTTCTTGCCTAGCACACAGTGTGTTGAGATACCCTCCTGATTCACTTTTATAGTGGTGGAGTGCCGCATCCGTTCGATCTTGGGGAATAATTTCCAAATCCAACATTGATTTTCCAAATTCATCACGTGCATCGGGCATTAATTGTGCCGATTTTTCATTTTTGACACCGATCGTTGTGGTTTAATTGCTCATTTATTTCCATATTGGACCCTTCCGCGTCATGGCAGCCTCCGACTTGCTGAAACGTACTGCATCTGGGTATATCCTACGATTACCTTGCCGACACCCCCTTTTTGTTTTGAATACTGCGAATGCTTTACTATCCGATTGGCGACGTAGCCAACTTTGCTGCGTTGATGTTTCACCGTAGAGTTTAGATTACATCCTTTCTACAGTTATCTGTTATTACTAATCTCATCCAATTGCTTTTGGTCGTTATGGTGTACTTATCGAACTCATCCGTCGTTGGTTCTGCATCCATCACTTTGTCAATCGCAGCCTGCCTCCGTTCCTTGTACCTTGGCTTCAACCGATACGACCGTTGCTTGACTGGATTTGCATCGAGTTTCAGGGGGATCTTCATTTTGCCTAAGTCCCCGAAAATTCCTTTCATCTTTGAGAATTTTGTTGGAACAGATCGTGAGACTCATGCAACAGATCCGTCATCTTCACAATAGTCGACTCATCCCAGTAGTCTCTAATACTTGCAAAATTTGGATTCTCTTCGGACCCAATGTTCACCTTCTTGATCTTCAATGGTTGCTGACATCTGTTAGACATTATTCCTGGTGCGTCGACACTGTGAATACCTTCTGATTCTGGAAAATATATAGCCCTTGGATCATCCTCGTCATCCATCTCTCCTATGATATTATAACACTCCATCAACATTTCTGGTGTCACAGTCCATTGAAGTGCCATCGGTTGTTCTGTCGGTACTGTGTCAAATATTTTCTCATGGATCACCTGTAGCGCACTATGGATGAAGGGGTTTTTATCTGAGAAGCAAAACGATTGGCTGAATCCAATGGTGAGATGCTCCCAAGAGGTCGTCCCACGTCGCAGTTCTGCTGCAACATACCAACTCCGCGATACTTCATCCAACGTGTGGACGAATGCATGTACCCACTCCTGCTTCACTCATGAACCCCATTGGTGTTGACATGCATTCAGATGTTCCTTCGAATCTCCTATACCATCATATTTATTTCCACTATATCCCGCAGCTTTGCCGAACCTAACGTCCATGAGGTTTCGACATAGTGGCCAAGTTGTGATATTCAACTTGTGCGCCTCCCACCAGCGTGCAGGAGTAGCCTTCAAGGCTTCCTCCAAGGCCAATAGACACCGCGACTCTGCCACTTTCTCCTCAAATTCAGTGAGAAACTTGCTCAAATTGGGAAATCCATCGTAGGTAGGTAGTGCACATTCCTCCATGGCTACCCATCGCACCGACTGTGTGATCTTCGCACACCTCCTGAAGGATACTTCATGTAACCGGTTCTTCCAATTCTCGAGCACCTCATCTGAAGCTGATGATGCTGAACTGACACTACGCCATCCCAGTTCTCCATCTGCGGTAGGATTATGTAATCCTCGGATATATTGTATACACTATCCCATCCTTCTGTAAATTCATCTCTTGCTGATTCAATGTATCGCTGCCCTTTCGTAGGATCAAGAGGTGTGATAACCCTCAACTCATGATTCTCAAATGACATCATCCATTTTTTGAAGTTGATAATGGCTTGGTTGTCCATTTCCCAGTATATCCCTAGCAACACCGGATAGGGACTGGTGTTATCAACATATGTCCTGAGTCCCTCAGTTTCAACTGGGAGTTGACACCCCCGACCAAGTGGAGTAACTTTACTTTGGTTTGCTAATTGCAGCTGCGCCGATGACCAGACCAACTGTGGTTTTCCCATCATTTCCCATGTCTGCTTGGTCAAAATTTTCACATCCGATCCTAGGTCCAAAATGATGGAGTCGACATCAAATGCTCCAATTTGTGCCGACATTTGAATCTCTCTCCCTGTCTTTCTCTTGTGTATGCGATTGACCTTTTTCTCCTGACGTGCATCCTCCTGTCCTTTTCCAACTCCAGGCAGCTCTCCAAGAAGGCTTTTAGAGTGTCATCCTTCCTCCTTGACTTTGTTGTGTTGAACGTCGGTGGCGTATCATAGATTTCTTCCTGAAGAGGTAACTGCCTCCTCTGTTTCATCGCTTCTTGTTCTTTAAAAAAAGACGTCCCTTTCGACCTCCGCATCAAATGTGACATTCTTCTACATCGTTGGTCTGACGGTACCTTGTGATCTGTCAGTTCCTTTCATAGCTCCTCCTTGTGTCACGACTCCAATAGTTGCATTGTGTTTCTGAACCTCTGTCGATATCATCTGTACAGCTCGCGGTGTATTCTAATTTTGGTTCTGTGGAGGTGGTGGTAGATTCTTGGTCTGCCATTTCACGATAGGTTGCAGATAGCCTTCAACTCCATGATCCACAACGCTACAATAAGTGCACTGCGGGGATGGGTTTGGAAAATCCCTATGATAATGCCCCTGCTTCCCACAATTATAACATATAATCGGCCCTCAACCTCTTCTAGCAGCTCCTCCGTGTCCAACTCCAGTACCTTGGCCTCCACAGAATCCTCCTTAAAACCTCCATGCGGTGGCCCATACTACGGTTGCCCATACTTCGACTGCTCATACTACGGCTGCCCATAATGTGGTTGGCCATATTGCGGTGACAGATACTGCGGTTTCCCATATTTCCCCTGATCATACTGCTGTGGTTGGTGATTATACTGGGCCGACAGCTGATTATATTACTATTGTTGTTGACCCAGTGGCTGTTCTTCTCCCACCATAAAGTATGCAGCTGCAGTTCTTTCCTGGAGTAGGCCATACACTCTGCAGTTGTTCTCATCATGGCCAACCAATTTACAAAACTTGCAATACAAGCACAATACAAGTTATCTGGTTTCGACACTATCTTCTGCAGATACACACACTCTTCTGGTCGATGGCCTCTCATCTGGCAGATACGACACCACGACAGCCCTCCCTGGATGAGGGGATTTGGTGCACTTGATTACAGATATTCTCGGAAGTTTGGGCACTGATCTTTGTGGTGACCTTCTGTCCTACACCTAGTGCACCAAATGTCTTCATGGGTTTCCTTACCCTTCTTTATGTCTTGCAATTGTAGCATCAGGGTGTCCAACTGCACTTGGATTCTATCCATTCCCATCGAGGCTTCGTGGATTGGTGAAGCCTCCAGCTTCATCGCAATCTCCAATGCTTAAGCCTGTGTCGCTACCTTTTGTTGCATCAATGGTCCACAGATATGAGGCACCAATCCCACGATAAACCACTCTTTGTGTTGCATATCGTTAATTCCAAAACTCACTTTTTCTATCAACGTCTTGTACCATTGATCAAATTCCCACACCGGCTCATTTGGGAATTTCTTAATCTCTTTGAGCTCAGTAACGTACTATGACTTCGATTTTGGATTTTTAAATTCATCAACCATCACTGCTCTAATATGCACCAACGACTTGGCCGGTGTTCCTGTTGGAACCTTTGTGAATTTCATGAACCAGTCTAACGCTTGTCCCCTCAGGGTCGTCGCTAGATGTCCCTTTTTTATGTCTTCATCATGGACCTGCTTCACAGTCCATACCGCTTCGCATAAGAACCAATATTGTTCGGGATCCTCGGTCCTGTTCCTATGGAAAGTGAGCATCTTTGTATCATCTTCCATCCTAACGTTCCTATTACTGTTGTTTACTGAAGTGCTACTTTTACCGTTGTACGTAGCAAAACTCTGCGAGTAGTTTGTGTTTTGTACTGTAAAATTCTGAGTAGTCCAAGGGGTTGAAGGTATGTTGTCACTTGTGATCCATTCCTCTCCTACTTCTAGGGTATCCTGGTCACCATCTTCTTCACAATAAGGTCGCTTCCTCCCTTGTGGTCCTATTTCGCAGTCTTCCATTCTGGTCCTCTCAGAAGACTCTCTCTTAGTCCTCCTCTTCTTCTCAGGACACCGGAATATCACCCCACTCCTCAAGATACCATACTCTTTGTTATCCTCCCTTAGAAACTTGTCATCGCTCATGTCCATCTACCCCACATCTTTCTATTGGATCTGCATTCACGCGATACCCTCAACCTCCGCACACTGATTTTTCTACTCGTCAAAAGTCATCCTCAATATTCCTTTTTCGCAGACGAGCATCTTAATCCACAGTTTTAGCAACAACAAGAATAATCCCCTTTGCACCTTGAATAATTTCCTCTCCGCTTCACTATATGACTTGATGGTGTCTACCGCGAACTTAGTAATGTATCCCTCAAGGATACTATCCACCTAGAAATCCACAGCCCTTGATACTTTGTTGTCGACTTGTTTCAGCTGTCGGATCAGTCCTGGAGTCCAACACTCAAGTTTAGTCTTCTGGCAGTGATTTTTCTGGAATTTTAACTGCGCTAGCCACTCGTGCAATGACACTGGGAATTCACAGAAGAATATCTCGTGGATATCCAAATAAATATATTTCTGCAGCCAAATGGTTACTGTCTATCCCGGGTTTTTCTTTTCGCCTTCTGCGAATTCCTTTGCCTTCTTATCAAACCACTCTTGGATCTCTGGTTTCATCGGATTCCACAACATATCCTCTTCTTTTCCTCTTCAAGGTCCCGACAATGGAACCATTTGTTGATGCAACGTCTATCGATAGTGGTTCACTTCACACTGTCGCCAACAAACACCAACCCAAACTCCCTTACACACTGGCCCAGAAAGGTTTAACCCTTCCCAGCAACACTCGCAGAGTGAGTGAGGTCTCACCCAATATGGATAAGGGGGCTGCAGGAACCAAGTTTCCATTGAGGACATGCATCAAACACATATTACCCTTGCAGAAACCAGAGATGTTATCCTTCGCATTACACTACCAACTCATCATTCGCATATTCAACTATTCGCAGATTTAACAGATAACAGACATTCGCAAAAACATATTCAACCTACTCATTTGCATAAAAAAGTAATCATTTAAACCAAAGAACATGAGACATGTTTCAAACATTCAAATTGATCATCTCACAGAGACAAAGACAAATATATAACCATAATCGAACATTCTCATGCATTCATTAAAACCTGCGGAATGAACGTCGCAGAAACAGTCAATACACCATGTCGCGGATACAAAACAGATCAAATTGACGGAAAAATGGATCGACTTATGCTTATCGCTGGATGCCCTTAGGCTTACAATTATACTTCTATTTATATGCTACTATGCAGTTACAAAATGGTCCACATGACCAATTCTAACTAACTAACTACTTCCGTGCTTCCGCATTCTCCGTGAATGACCCTTTCTTCCGCAGATGGTCCCCTTTCACAGCTGTCAGCTTCCGCACTTCATGCACACTAATCCCATGCCAACAGGGATATCACAACAAACACATATAAAAACACATGTTTCTGAACACTCTATATGACCTACCCAATAAACAATACAAAAATGAAGAATCTGAAGGTGATACATTCAATTGGAAATACCTGGAAGAAAACTTCATCAAAGACTTTTCATTTTCCCCTACACAAAATTTTATTAACCAACCAAGACAACATGACAATGTCAACGAAGCACCAGTTGACCACCAAATGATATCAACTTGCAACAATGTAGAGACCGAACAAAAAAAACCATGACGATTTCTAAACTGCTTAGATTTAGAAAACTGAGTCCCATGTAAAAGCTTCAAATGGAAAAGAGATCATGTTAATATTGTACATCTAGTTAATTCATCCATAAAAGTATCTACTAAAGATAAAGAAGAGAATACATAGCTAGGAGAAAAATATTTCCCTCCATCCTTTACATAATTCAAAGAAGGAGAATGACAAATTGATGAATCACATGCACCGGAATGGATGAATGCAGAAATCAAAATAAAATAAGTAGACATTTACATAGACAACATACCCAAGCTAGCAAAAACAGGAGACTACTGGTATGAACAACAAACTGCAAAAATAACAAATCTTCTTAGAGAATACTAGGATGTCTTTTCTAGATATTATAGAAATCTAAAAGGACTTGTCCAAGAAATGGGAGAAATCAAAATAGATATCTTACCATATGCAAACCAGTCAAGAAGAGGCCCTATAATTTAGCCAACAAGTACAAATACATTGTTAAAAAAGAAATATAAAACATGCCAACTACATGAATTATATACCCAGACAATCAATCAGAATGGTCTAGTCCAATGGTTGTCCAACCTAAAAAGCATGATCCTAACAATATACAAATCTATGTTGACTTTAGATGGATAAATAGAGTAACCCGTATAGATCCCTTTCCCACACTTTTTTTGATGAAATCATCAATGAGGTTGTAGGCCATGAATGTTATTTATTCATAGATGGATTCTAAGCATACAACCAAGTACCCGTAGCTAAAGAAGATCAAGCCAAAAAAAACCTCATTTGTGCATTTGGATCCATTTCCTACAACATTATTCCCTTTGGGCTAAAGAATGCACCTGCAACCTTCTCCAGAATAGTCATTAAATCCTTTCAGGAATACTTGTATAAAACTATGGTCATCTACTTTAATGATTGGACCATATATAGTTTACTCATAGATCATGTCAAATGGATTTGTCTAATGTTATAAAGATGTAGAAAAATCCAATTTTCCTAAATATCTTTGTCGCACCTATCAGGATCCTCATAGACCACGTCGTTTGTAAGGAAGGAATCAAATATGACCTGGCGAAAGTAAAATCCATCTTCAACTTTAAAAACATGTAAGCCCAAAATAAATTATGATATTCCTATGACATACATGGTACTATTGAAAATCCATCTGACATTACTCACACATTACATTCCCCATGGAAAAAATACTCAAATCAAACGTTGAATTCGAATGGATTCATGAATGCACAGAGTCCTTTTTGTTTTTAAAAAGAAAGTTGGTTTAAGCACCTATATTACGCTTTCCCAACTAGTGTTATTGTTACAACATCATGATTCATTCTCGAGGTAGTGCCTTAGGGAGCCTGAGTTGGACTCAAGAAAGTTGGAGTATATTCTTGAGTTGGAATCAAGAATGACTAAGCCTTATGTGTAAATTTTAAGCCTCATGTGTTGATGATCCATCCCAAGACTTGCCTGGATTCATCGACTATTGCCTAGTCCCAGTTGACTCCTTCGTCGGATCCTTGACTTGCTCCTCTCAACGGATCAGTTGATTCTGCATTTCGATGACCAACGACACATGATTGACGATGCATGCTCGATGGCACACGCATGACGGATCATCATACATGCCCTACAGTAGTTGGTGATTCTAGCACATGTCAAATGACATTCTAAGTAGCTGGAAGGAATCCAAACCGCAATCGATGTGGAAATGATGTCTCTTCATGTTCTTCTTGTTTACGAATGGGAAGAAGACACATGGTCTCTTTGTATTTTTATTTTTGTAACTAAAACATGGTGGAAAGTTACCCAAGCATCCCTTAGAATTGTATAAATACTTGTAAGCTCGAAGATGAAAGGGATTTTGGTTCTCTTCTCTTAAGTGCATTAAGACGAGTTCCCAAAGAGAAGGATCGTTTGGTTTTGACGGTTCCTATATTCAACCTCTTACGGCGACTGCTAAATACAACCGGAATTTTCACCCTTGGGGTTTCTCCATTATCAATTCATGTCTCACATTCTTTTGTGATTGGCATTGCCTATTAAATTTTGTAGTTTTTTAATGTTTGGTATATGCAATTATTCATATTTGTTTCTATGATCAAACTAACATTATAACATCCACCATAACAGTATCCAACTTAGTCAATCGATTCTACCCTCCTACTGCCAACCTCCTGGGAGACACAGATCATTGGTATATGATCCAGGAGGATATTCAAAGATCGATTAGTGTAAAAGTATTCAAATAGTAAAATAAAGCTTACGGTGGTAATGTTAGGATATCTCATCATTCAGTTTTGTACTTTTCATGCATGCATGTATTTGAATGCATCCCAGTCACTAGTTTGATGCCTCTAGCACCTTGTCCCTAGTTTTCCAGCACACCCGAGAGCTTCTTTCCATTCATTGTTAGCCCTCCTAGTCAGTTATGTGCCCACCTTTCACCTACCACATGTGAAAGGCACCCTTTCTCACCTACCACTCAGTTCCACTTCAATTAGTTGAGATCTTTCCTTGATTTAAGCCTAGATTGACTCCTCAACTGATTATATCACTCTGATGGACCTCCAATGAGACTAGATTTCCTATTTTGACTCCAGTCAGCTCCCCATGCGCCCTCCACTAAGCCTCCTTCCCTACATTAGTTCCTCATGCGCCAGTTACACCTACCACACTCAGTTAGACTCAGTTTGACACTTGGTCGACAGTTACTTATGCATTGATGACTCCACTGATCTGATGATGAGGACTCCTAGTTGGAGCCAAGATATTCCATGCAGTATTTCAAATGACCTCCTTGAGTAATTCGAATTCGTTCATTCATTGCAACTGCACATTGTATTCGTTTCTACTCCTGAGTTCAATAGATCACTGCTGCAATTCTCTTGCACAATTTTACACATATTTTCAGTATTCATCTCTTGTAATTGATTTCTTGTTCATAGATCTGCTGTGTTTCAATTTCACATGGTATCATAGCCATGGTAGGTACAAGACTTATTTTCTGCAGGGATTATTCATGAAGATTGAGTGAATTTGCTCACAAAAAACTATTGTAGCAGTGGCATGCATTCCCTCTTATGCATTCGCTATTGCTGAAAATTTCTCTCCAATCCACTCTAGAAGCCGTGAGTTTTCCACAAAATTCATGGATATGAATCATTGGATCTTCAAGCTTTCTTGATCTCCTATGCCAAGTGTGATGCAACTCTAAAAAGGGTGGATTGTTCGACCTTATGGTTCTTGTTTTCTTGTGATTTTCAGGTTATTATTCCTCCATTGCATTCACCATTCTTGGAAGATGAATCTTATTCATCAAATATCCTCACTCCCTTCAACTATTATCAGTGGAAGGCTGATATGGAGATAATGTTGCGCTCTAAAGGTTTCTACAGAGTTACCATGGGCCTAGAAGTCGAAGCTACATCAGCAGTAGAGAAGGAAAAATATTTCAATAAGCTTGATGAAGCTTATGGTTTCCTTTGTCTCAGCATCTCTAAGGATCTTCTTTTCCATCTCCGTGGATTGAATACTCCGAAAGAGGTACGGGAGAAACTTGCCACACTCTTTGGAAAGCAAGATGATATGAGATCTTATTAGCTAGAGAATGAGTTGATTTCCCTCAATCCTGACAATTTTGAGACCATCAATGAATTCTTCACTAAGTTTAAAAGCTTGGTTATGCTATTGAAGCAATGTGGAGTGGAAAAAGAAGATAAACAATTGATCCTATGCATTCTTTCAAAACTTAGGAAAGATTATTCATTTTTTGTTTCGTCTTTCAATACGGGAAAGCTCACAATTCCCAATTGGAAAATGCCTACCTTAAGTGCCTTCATTGAATCCTTGAGGAAGGAGAATGATAAACTCATTCAAATGGGGACCATATGCTCCAAAGATCAATCTCTATTTGCTGGAGGATCCAAAGCTACGAATGTAAAAGGGAAGCAAAAGAAACAGAATCCAAAGTTTGATCCTTCCAAGCAAAGAGAGAAGACAAAGCAATCGGATGAGCCATCCGGTTCAAGAAACAAGCAAAAGGGAAAAGAGGGCAAAGAGAAATCTAAATGTTCTTATTGCAGCAAGGGATTTCATCCTGAAATTTAATGCATGAAGGAAAACATAGATCAAATGGCCCTTCTCTTAGAGAAAAACAACATAACCCTCCTTGACGGTGCAAAGAAGAAGGAGAAAAATGAACATCCTGAAAGAGGACATGCACTCATGGCTACAGTTTCAAACTCCACAACTCTACTCATTGATTCTGGAGCTTCAAACCACATGGATGCAAGCAAATATTCTCTATCAACATTTGATCCAAATAAAACCATCTCCATCCACATGGGAGATGACTCTCAGATTTCCTCAAAGGGAAAAGGTACTATCCATTTAGAGCATGGCAGTTTCCATAATGTTCTTTATGTACCCTCCTTAGCTTCGAATCTTCTTTCCGTTTATCAGATGACACACACTAGTTCACCAAAGAAAGTTGTATCCTTCCCTAACAAAGTTGAAATTTCTGATATTCAAAGTAGAAGACTCATTGTGGTAGGAAAAGCCAATCATGCTGCAAAAGCATATGAATTTTAACACTTTCTGCCACATGACAAGCCCACCGCTCTTCTAATTCATGGAAATGAGGTCAGTAGGATATGGAATGAGAGTTTTGGACACCTAAATTATAAATATTTACAGTTGCTACAGAAAAATTCCATGGTTGATGGCCTTCCGATGATCAAATCCTCGAAGGGAATATGCAAAGGTTGCATCATTGGGAAGCACCCCGAGCACAAATTTGACCGAGGCAAAGCTAGAAGAGCTTCTTGCATTTTGGGGATGATACGTTCTTATATCAATGGTCTGCTACCACATACCTCCATGAATGGCTCAAGGTATGTTCTGACATTCATCGACGACTTCTCCAGATTTACATGGGTTTTCTTCCTAAAAAACAAGTCGGAAGTACTAGAAAAATTCAAGTTTTTTAAGGCTTTTGTTGAGACTTCCACTGAGAAGAAGATCAAATCTCTTAGATCTGATAATTGTAATACCCCCATTTTTACCCTTATAATATTTTGGGCTATCATGTAAATATTGTATGCATATTATGTATGGTTCCTAGCATAGAGCTCAAGGCCAAGGCCCCGCTAGTGAACACTCGACTTTGAAGAGGCAAGTATTGGATATTATGTTTCCCATGTGCTAGAGAACCATGGGAATTGTAAATATGCATTTTAATATAAAAATGCCCACAATTAGCTATGCAATGCAACAAGAGATGGGGGCATGATGTTACAAGGAATTGGGAGGGAAATATTCAAACCCTTGAGCCAATCAAGTCAAGCCAAGTCTCAATGAGAGAACCCATGAACCCTCAACTACCCATGTTGACTTTTGTGCCCAATCATTCATTTATCCCAAGATTTGGTTGAGGTAGTTATTGCCTTGGGGAATGGAGAGGTATGGCTATCCAAATTCGGGTATGGGAAAGCCACCCTTCCTAGAATTTCGTGTTTGGCTTCTTGGGCAAGAAAAGAGCCATGGAATTGCCCCCAAGCCATTATTCACCCATCAGTTTTGCTCTCTCACGTTTTTGGAGCTTGTTGGGCATTTTATCATATGAAGTATGCTATAAATTCATTGGTTTTCAAGATGAGAGTACCGTTTTTGTGATGGCTGGACTGTGGGGAAAGAAGAGAATCCATTGGGAAGCTCAATAGATAAGTTTGATAGCTTGATGTTTCCATTATTGTTGTAAAAACGTTTTTGAATTTCCAGATTTGGTTTCATTTGTGGAAAATTCATTTTTGTGAACCCAGCTGTTATCTCCTACCTCAGAAATCATTTTTGAATGTTTCCATCAATTGTGTGACTATTTATATGTCAATTTCGGGTGCCAACCTGTCACGGTTTTGCCCAAAATTCATTTTGGTTCCTTGCTGCCAGTTAATGACTCTTTGAAGGTTGTTTTTGTCCCTTGAATGCCCATAAACGTTTTTCCTGTGTTTTCCTTCTTTTTCATAGCTAGGAAGGGTGTTTTTGTTGTGGCTAAAAGTGGGGAAGAAGGGAAAATGATTTGGGGGTTTTATAGAGGCCATTTTGGCCCACTGTGGGCTCATACATCTGTGGGAGAAATCGGTTTTCTTCCTTGGGGTTGATTCCCTCTTCCCACAATCCGTTTTTGGGGTGAGCAATGATTTGGGAAAGACCCATAGACCGTATTCTGTGAATCCCGTTGTTGAAATGTGTGTCCATGCCCAGTTTTGAGTTGTTGTGTGTAAATGAATGTTGGGGTTGAGATGGGTATCCATCGCTTTGGGCTGTGCTGAGCTTGAGAGTCCCATTTTCCTTGTAGATATCATGCCCAGCTGTTAGATTTTTAGAATTTACTTCAATCTGATCTAGGATCTTAACTGAGAGAACAACATGTACAGCAAATCTACAGCATATCATTCATGGACACAATAATGCAAGCACAGAAGAGACACATAGTTTACTTGGGGAAAACCATAAAGGTGAAAAACCCCAATAACTTCCTCAGAGTAGATAGAGCAATGATACAACCAGAATACAAGAGATAATCTTCTCCTAGCAACAGAACCTCCTCCTCCACAAGTGCGCCACTCTCCACAGTGTGAGTGAGTGAATAGAATGTGTAAAATGAGAGACACACACTCTCTATTTATACACTAACTTGACTTGACCTTTACTCAACTAGGTTGGCCTCAACCTAACCACTTAACATAATGTTGACTGGGCCGACCCCCACTAGAGTGGATCCTTTGACCCACATGACTTATACAGGGCCGACCCCAACAAGGTGGTATAATAACCCATCAAGTATAAGTTACGGCACTTACAATATAAATGACGACACTTTCGTATAGAGGAATAATAACATCTCTATAGGAATACAACCACTTCCATATAGAGGAATAATAACATCTCTATAGGAATACAATATACATATATGTGAAATACATTCCGAAGTTACATATACATCAACACTCCCTCTTAACTAGGAACGTATTTCTCGACACAGGTATTCTAGCACAAGTCATCTTCTCTGGATCATCGTCACTGGATAATCGTCATCGAGTCATCATCATCGTCACTGCTGCTACTATCTCAATCAATATTTGAATCTACTCGTCATAGGAAGTTCTACAGAGCCAGTCCTTTTTCATACTGGATGTAGGCCCACCACCTGCAGGTCTTCGTCATCACTGGCCATACTTTGGAATCCTCAGGACTTATTACGTGCGTCACAAAACCTCGAAAGAGCATCCCAAGCTATTACAAGCACATGGCTCTACCTATAGGATATCCCAGGGCCATATTATATGTGACCTCACCACAAAACCTTGCAAGAGCATCCCAGGCTGTTACGAGCACACATCTCTACCTATAGGATCTCCCAGGGACAGATTATATGTGGTCACCACAAAACCTCGCAAGAGCATCCCAGGCTGTTACGAGCACATAGCTCTACCTATAGGATCTCCCAGGGACAGATTATATTTGGTCATGGAAAAACCTTGCAAGAGCATCCCAGGACTTATTACGGGCACACAGGCCAACCTATTGGATCTCCCAGGGACATATTATATGCCATAGGACAAAACCTCGAAAGAGCATCTGCCAGATATCCCAGGGCACGAATTACATGCCATAGGAAAAACCTCGAAAGACTATCTACAGATCTCCCAGGGCCAAATTATATGTCCTCCCAGAACAAAACCTCGAAAGAGCATTTTCCAGATATCCCAGGGCACGAATTACATGCCATAGGAAAAACCTCGAAAGACTATCTGCAAATTTCCCAGTGCCAAATTATATGCTCATCTGCACAACCTAATCCACGGCCATAGAGTATCAACCTGATACTCACCATACATCATCCTGATCATCATCACTGCAACATCTTGCTGCATGTTATCTGGAGCAACATCCTGAAGCTCGTCATCCATGATCATCCTGATCATATAATGCATCTACCTAATGCATACCGAGTATCTACCTGATACATATCATCATACATGATCCACCTGATCATACAATGTATCCACCTGATACAAATACAAATACATGATACATATCACCATACATGATTCACCTGATCATACAATGTATCCACCTGATACATATACAGATACATGGTCCAAGCATCCAACATGATGCATATACATACAAATGATCTACTGATCATATCCAGTATCCAGCATGATGCGTACATACATATAAATGATCCAACTGATCATATCCAGCATCCAACATGATGCATACATACATATACATGATCCAACTGATCATATCTAGCATCCAA
Organism: Larix kaempferi; assembly: GCA_027924585.1. NCBI lineage: Eukaryota > Viridiplantae > Streptophyta > Pinopsida > Pinales > Pinaceae > Larix > Larix kaempferi. The sequence goes on from BSBM01000852.1 coordinate 3,935,900, forward strand.
CATGATGCATACATACATATAAATGATCCAACTGATCATATCCAACATCCAACATGATGCATACATACATATAAATCATCTAACTGATCATATCCAGCAGAAACCAGAACATCATCCTGATGCTCGTCATCCAGCGCTTACATCCACGACCATGTGAAGGACCCTCCTTCCAACATGCTTGGAATGGATTCAACAAATGTGTCCATCACTTCTTCCTCGAAGTGTCATCAACCCAAAGAACACCAAGCCTCTCTTTGAAGTACTCGAACTTCACCCTGGGTAGTGGCTTCGTCAGCACATCTGCAATCTGCTCGTCCGTCGCAACATACAGGAGCTTCACAGCTCCTCTCTGCACCATATCCCTGATATAGTGATATTTGATCTCTATGTGTTTCGACCTGTCATGAAACACTGGGTTCTCGGACATCTTCACACAACTCTGGTTATCACAGAAGATACCAGTAACATCCAACGGGAGATCAAATAACTCAGACAGTAGCTTCCGTAGCCATACTGTTTCACAACTAGATGAACAGGCTGCAACATACTCTGCCTCAACTGTACTCAGTGCTACGCAGGACTGCTTCCTGCTAAACCAAGAGATCACACCTGATCCCATACTAAAGCAGCACCCAGATGTGCTCTTCCTATCTACAGCACTGCCTTCCCAATCTGAATCAACATAACCCTGCAGGTTAAACTTTTGATTCGCTTCATACTTGAGCCCATAATCCACTGTACCTTTCAGGTACCTCAGAATATGCTTTACAGCAACGAGGTGAACACTCCTCGGATCTATCAGGAACTGGCTCAATGTGTTCACCGCAAAGCAAATATCTGGTCTCATGTTCGTCAGGTACATCAAGGACCCAATCATCTGACGATACATAGTGACATCAACTGGTTTAGATGAAGCATCACAGAGAAGCTTCAGGTTCGATGCCATAGCCTCGCAGTCCATCATCCCGAACCTCTTCAGGATCTCTACTGCATACTTCCCTTGTCCAAGGAAGATTCCATTTGCACTCTGCCACACCTCCATACCTAGAAAGTGGTGCATCATACCCAAGTTTTTCACATATATGACTCCCTGTCATGTGTCTCAAAACCAAGTGGCTATTCCACATACACTTCTTCTTCAACTACACCATTCAAGAAAGCTGTCTTGAATCCATCTGGTGTATCTTCTATTTCATCACTTTTATATTTCTCTATGCTGCCATCTGCAGCATGCTTGATCTTGATGGATCCATATGGAAGTCATAACAAACTTCCCTTCAGGTCTTGGGACTACATCCCAAACATCATTCTTCATGATCGACGGATCATGGCATTCCATTTCTTCATCCCAGATCCTGGGAACTTCAATATCTTCAATAGATATCTTTGTTGCTGGAACAAATGTTGTAGTCCTTTTGTAGGTGAAGATATACGGTCTTTTCTACAAAACAGGTTAAATTGCATGATTAGAAACGTCTCATAATTTTCAGAACAAATTCTTACAGATAAAGAAATATGTCATGCAGTCATGCAATTATCTTAGCCAATGCTTCAATACAACATTTATCCATATCCCGTAACTTTCTAGATGCCTTCCAATATCTACCAGAACATTGTTAAGAGTGTGCAAAACTCCCAACATGTCAGCAAAGAGGTTTCATTCTAGATAAGTAGCAATGGAATGTTGTACAGTGCCATAGGCCACTTACCCATGCATATTAGTAGTATACTGTTCATCAATGCAATTATTCTAATATGCATAATACGCAACCTAATTCTAGGAACATCAGTATATACATTATTGAACAGTATTATTTAAGAAATGACAATTCAAATACTTATCTTTGTTTGTTCGTTGGGTGGACTCCCTCTGAGTCTTCGCTTCCTTGCAGGAGCTACTAGAGTCCTAATCTGAAGTAGCTTCTTCTACACCTTTCTGTTGTGGAATGTAGAGAGATGGTCAACTCCCTCTGAATATCTGCATCCTTGTAGAAATCACTGGAGTGTACTCCCTCTTGATCTTTGCTTCCTGGATTACTTGTCCTTGAACTTATATTCATTCTCGATCCCTATGCATGCTTGTTAGTATCATCATTGTGTTATCCTCTAGGTCTCATACGTAATCAAACATTCATTAGTATAATCTTAAAACACAATAATCTCAAGCATGTATAGTCAAGATCATTTCAAACACAGATAATAAACATTAGTATTCAAGGTTTCAGGGAAGTCTTCTTTTACTCATACATATTCTTATTTGATCATCGGACTCTTTTGGTTAGTTAAATCATCAATCAAGATAAGAAATATAATATGCATAAAACCCTCGATTACTCAAACCTATACCTTCATGATTCTTCTGGTTAGTCATATCATCAATTATGGTAAGAAACATAATATGCATACAACCATGACTATTCAAACCTATGACTTCATGAATAATCATTATCAACAACACAACAGTATAAGATCCTAACACAAGGTAGGATTCTATCTTGATATAGGAAAAACATACCTGGATTAGCATGCTAGCTAGTTATGTCTAACATACTCACATGATGTCTTCTTGTTCTTCTTCAATGACTTGTGCTAGTAACCTGTATATCTCATAGGTTAATCATTATAAAACCAAGTTATACATACCTCGTAAATGGATCTTCTATGAGATCCATGACAATGGATGAATCTTTGTCCTCATGTCATCATGATCATATGTTCTTGAACCAGAACATGATTTGTCTTTCATGTTAGTAGACAACATAAACCTCATACAACACCATAATGCATTAGTACAATCATAAGTGTCAACACCCTAATCAATGAATATTTTCTATCGTGCATTCATAATTTTATTAAGGTGATACGACAAGTCTAAAATCAATATTGTACTAACCGTAATAACATGAAGACAAACATACCATAAACTTAATAATGAACAAATCTCAAAACATACCTTGATGAGTCATACCTGTCAAGATTGCTTGTAATCTTTTTATGGAAGGCCTTAGCCTCATCTCCCTATGAAACATGAACTTCTTCAATTATGCAGGTGACCAATCCATCCTCTTCTAGGATTAACCCAATCCACTTGATTTGCAAGAACTGGACCTGGAGCTTGATGAGCTGATCAAGCTAATATATTCAGAATTTGAAAACTGCAAAGTTTCACTCCTCAATTTTTCCTTTGAAACTTTCGGATTCACTAGACGTGACCTCGAACTAGGGTTTGATGAATCCCACTCTTCTGCCCAATCAAAAGATTTGATCCAAGGCTCTAAGCTTCTATTTTTATGAGGAGCTTCCAGCCGTGGTCACGGATTTAAAAAATTCCCATTTTTGCAGAAGCCCTAATTTTCCACTTTTCTGATCAAAGTCCCGAACTAGGGTCTGATCAAGCCCTGTCTTCTGCCCAACCAAAAATTCTGATCTTGGTCTCTAAATTTTGATTTTGATGAGTATCATTCAGCCGTGGTCTCCGATTACAAAAATTCCAACTTTCTCCGAAGCCCTAAATTCCGGAAGCCATTTATGAAGGTGCTCAAAAATAATTTTGATTTGACAGAAATATGTACCTGATTGTTTCTGGTGTAACTCCAAATTTTTCAATCCACAGGGTCTGAAAATTTTTCTTGAGATATCCCGACCTGTTATATTTCCATCCCGATAGGTCTAACCTCAATTGGATTCTTTGAGAGATAGTTATGCCAAGTGTCGCAACGTGACCTGTTTATGGGATAATGCAGGAGAGAGAACTTGTACGGCGTGCCACGTGTCACTGGTTCAACTTCAGCCTATGAAAACATTTCTTGAGATATCCCGACCTGTTATCTTTCCATCCTGATAGATCTAACCTTAATTGGATTCTCTGAGAGAGAGTTATGCCAAGTGTCGCAACGTGACCTGTTTATGGGATAATACAGGAGATCGAACTTGTACGGAATGCCACATGTCATTGGTTCAACTTCGACCTCTGAAACATTTTTTTGAGATAGTACAGTCTGTGTACTACCTGTCACATTTTACGAAATTTCATTTGGAGCTTCCTAGCCCAAGTTATGACCTTTTTCCTAAGGTCACCTGATTTTGACTCAGATCTGGAAGAGGTAGAAACCCTATATTGTACAGATCATAAATCACAAAGTACAACGAATTAGAGGTTTTCCTTTAGACACAAGGTACATGGGGATCTGATATTCGACCTGTAAACTTTTTAGATCCTAAACATTTTCCAAAACGGATTTATAGCGAAAGTGCTATGATGATTGGTTTTTGCTATATCAAGCCCTAGCATTGTAAGTGCAACAAGTGTCATACATGCCATATCATGCCTTCTTTCAGGCTAGCTCTGATACCATGTTAGATTTTCAGAATTTACTTCAATATGATCTAGTATCTTAATTGAGAGAACAACATGTATAGCAAATCTACAGCATATCATTCATGGACACAATAATGCAAGCATAGAAGAGACACAGAGTTTACTTGGGGAAAACCATAAAGGTGAAAAACCCCAATAACTTCCTCAGAGATAGATAGAGCAATGATACAACCATAATACAAGAGATAGTCTTCTCCTAGCAGCAGAGCCTCCTCCTCCACAAGTGCGCCACTCTCCATAGTGTGAGTGAGTGAATAGAATGTGTAAAATGAGAGACACACACTCTCTATTTATACACTAACTTGACTTGACCTTTACTCAATTAGGTCGGCCTCAACTTAACCACTTAACATAATGCTGACTGGACCGACCCCCACTAGAGTGGTCTAATAACCCTTTGACCCACATGACTTATACAGGGCTGACCCCAACAAGGTGGTCTAATAACCCATCAATTATAAGTTACGACACTTACAATATAAATGACGACACTTCCGTATAGAGGAATAATAAAATCTCTATAGGAATACAACCACTTCCGTATAGAGGAATAATAACATCTCTATAGGAATACAATATACATATATGTGAAATACATTCCGAAGTTACATATACATCAACACCATCTCGGGGGTGGGCTCTGAGTGCTGAAAGAATATAGGCTGGGCAGAGACCTATGGTTGGGTGGAATGTTGCAGCGACATAGTTAGTTGCTTGGGACAACATTACAATGAGATAAGTGTATTATCTCATGTGTATTTACTTCTGCACTATTTTAATTAATTGAGGACCGTTTTTAATATGTTGAATGCATGTGAAATGTGTGTGGATTATATTTATTCTACTGTGCATGTTTGCTTGATTAGCATCTGCACACATATGCATTTATTTGTAATGCAATTCCTTATATTTATGTGAATCATCATATGTTGAAATGGGCTAAGTTATATAAAAGCCCAGATTTTGTTGAAATCATGTTCCCTTCCTTGTGTTAATAGATGGGAGGGGATGTGACAATAATGGAGGTGAATATATCAAATTAGAACTGATGCAACTTTGTGCTGAAAGTGGCATTCAGATCCAGCACACAGTTTCCTACACACCTCAGATGAACGGTGTAGTGGAAAGGAAGAACAGATCACTGAAAGAGATGGCAACCTGTATGATTGAATCAAAAGGTTTGGCTGAAAACCTTTGGGATGAGGCCATGAATTTTGCTACATACATTCAAAACATAGTTCCACATTCATCTTTGACTGATGTCACACCTTTCGAATCCTACACTGGTCACAAACTTGATGTGTCCAATTTCAGGGTTTTTGGCTCAACCGCTTGGGCTAGAATTCTGAGTAAAAAGATAAGATCTTTGTATATGCAAAGTGTTGAATGGATCCTATTGGGATATTATGAAGAATAAAAATGATACAAACTAATGAATATCAGATCCAAAAATATATTCATTGAGCGTAGTGTGAGATTTGAAGAACCGCTTCAAAATCTGGAGCTAGTCGAGGAAGAAACTGTTGATTTGCCGCCTCTACAAGAAGAAGATTTCGGAGAAGATGATGAAAGTATTGGTTCTGATATTTCTAATATTTTATCAGACTTTGATGAACATGATATATCAGGTTCAGAAGCTGATCCATATGTGCCCCAACACTTTCCAAAGTGGGCCAAAAATACACTCAATTCTATTGGTCCTAACATTGGAAATCCTGCCGATCCAAGGAGGACTTGAGCAGACTTTCAAAGAGAAGGTATGGATCTTTCTTTCTATGATCCTTTTCTATATGAGAAATTATTTTTGATGATAGTTTCAGATCCTAAATATTATTATCATGACCACCGAGATCCGAGTTGGAAAACCGCCATGGATGAAGAGTACAGTTCTCTTCAAAAGAATGCTACATGGGAGCTAGTTTCTCTTCCACCTGGGAGGAAATTAGTCCACTGTAAATGGGTGTACCACACAAAGGTTTTTGTTGATGGCTCAAAATACAAATACAAATCTAGGTTGGTTTCCAAAGGTTTCTCCCAAGTCCAAGGAGTGGACTACACCGAGACCTTTGCACCAGTTGCAAAGATGGATTCTATCCGCCTAGTTTTGGCTATTTCCACATCTAAGCACTGGGAAGTGCACCATATGGATGTGAAGAGTGCATTTCTCCATGGAGATCTGAAAGAAGAGATATACATGAAGAATTAGAAGGATATATATCAGATACAACATTAGTGTGCAGATTGAAGAAGTCATTGTATGGCTTAAAATAGGCCCCAAGAGCTTGGTACGCAAAGATGGACTCCTTCCTTCTTTCATAGAATTTCGAAAGGTGAAAATCAGATCCAAATGTGTACCTACAACAAACTGAAGGTAATTTTCTGATTATAGTTCTTTATGTTGATGATATTTTAATAACTTGAAGCACTCTTGCTTCAATCGACAATTTAAAGACTGCTTTAAATCTAACTTTTGACATGAGCGATTTGGGCTTGCTGAAGCAATTTTTGGGGCTTGAGATTGCTCAAAATTTTGATGGGATCACCATATCTCAGAAAAAATATGTTTCAAACCTGCCAAACAAATTCAATATGTCATATTGTAAGGAAACCCCATTCCCATTCCTCTCAAGAATCAGTCTTGAGGAGGGAGATTCTACACCGCTTGCAGATTCTACATTGTATCGATAGATGATTGGTTCACTTCTCTACTTGACACACTCAAGGCCTGATATATCTTATGCCATGAGTGTTGTATCAAGATATATGTAGCAGACCCATGAGCTCCATTGGCGGGAAACCAAAAGGATCTTGCACTATGTGCAGGGTACTAGACATTTTGGCATACACTATGCTGCAGATTCTGAGCTAGATTTGGTTGGGTACACTAATTCAGATTGGGCGGTTGATAGTATTGATCAAAAGTCCACTTTCGGTTATGTTTTCATGATTGGAACTAGGCCTGTTTGCAGTTCAAGCAAAAATTAGGCAGACATTTCCTTATCTTCAGCAGAGGCAGAGTATCGAGGAGCAGTCAATGCTTGCATTTAGGCAGTTTGGTTGCAGGGTATTCTGTCTGAGTTTGATATTGGTAGAACTACTTCGACTGTCATTTTTTGTGATAATCAAAGTGCTATCAATATCTCGATGGATCTAGTTCATAGATAGAGGACCAATCACATCGAGATCCACATGCACTACATCCGAGAGCTTGTGCATGACAGAACCATTGTTTTGCAATATTGCCCTACCGACGAGCAAATTGTAGACATCTTCACCAAGAGATTCACTGAGAAGAAGTTCTCTTACCTCTGTTCATTGTTGGGGGTGAGCTCCATCATGGTGGAGACATATTAGATCCTTCTATGTTCAGCTTGAGGGGGGGATTTCTTCCCATTGGGTTTTCCCTCTTTCCTCACTTAGATTTATTTCTAGCATTTTTGGATTATTGTATTGGGGTGACCTTTGGTCTTAGTAACCAGGGCCCTATTCAGTTATTATTTTTTACAGCATAGTATAGCTTGAGGGGGGGTGTTAGGATATCTCATCATTCGGTTTTGTACTTTGCATGCATGCATGTATTTGCATGCATCCCAGTTATTTGCATGCATCCCAGTCACCAGTTTGATGCCTCCAACACCTTGTCCCTAGTTTTCCAGCACTCGAGAGCTTCTTTCCATTCATTTTTAGCCCTCCTAGTCAGTGATGCACCCACCTTTTACTTACCACATGTTAAAGGCACCCTTTCTCACCTACCACTTAGTTCCACTTCAGTTAGTTGAGATCTTTCCTTGATTTAAGGCTAGATTGACTCCTCAACTGATTGTATCACTCCGATGGACCTCGAGTGAGACTAGATTGCCTATTTTGACTCCAGTCAGCTCCCCATGCGCCCTCCACTGAGCCTCCTTCCCTACAATAGTGCCTCATGCACCTATTACACCTACCACACTCAGTTAGATTCAGTTTACACATGGTGGACCGTTATTTGTGCATTGATGACTCCACTGATCTGATGATGAGGACTCCTAGTTGGAGCCAAGCTATTCCATGCAGTATTTCGAATGACCTCCTTGGGTAATTTGAATTCATTCAGTCATTGTGATTGCACATTGTATTGTATTCTACTTCTGAGTTCAATAGAGCACTGCTGCAATTCTCTTGCACAGTTTTACACATATTTTCAGTATTCATATCATGTAATTGATTTCTTGTTAAATAGATCTGTTGTGTTTCAATTTCACAGGTAAAGATATCGTCTACAACTTTCTGTCAACACTTGTTTCGTGCGAAACGAACTCCATATGCAAAAGTTGTCAGGGTTATAAGTTTCGACTAAAATGGTTAAAATGGAAAAAAATGGTTAATTTGGAAAAAAATGTATAATATAATGGTTTGTAAAAATTGGGTGGAGCCTATGGGGATCGAACCCAAGATCTCCAAATCGACAAAGTCTTCGCAGATCTCTACTAGCCAAGGCTCCCGCCGATGTCACTTAACATGTATGGGGCAGAAGTGTTATTTAAGTTTGAAAGAAATTTTATTTGGAAAATTGGATGGGGCTGAGGTCTTATCCCTCGACCCCATGTCAACACCGAGACCCCCAACTCATAGTTCAACATGGAGCCAAATCATAGTGCAACGTGGATCCAAGTTATAGTTCAACGTGGGGCGGTGGAACCAATACAACGAATTCAACAAACCATATAATATGCCACATATCATTGCCAAACTATATAACGTGGAACCATACCATATCACCATCGTTCAACAATCAACAAAAGCGCGTGGGAAGGGGAGAGGCCCGCGGGTTTGACCCCAGGACCTTTGCCCCTGCAATGCAACACCTTCACCATTGGGCCACAACCCTTTCATTGAGTAAACAATGACACATTTTACTTAAGAAGTTGAAGCAGAGATCAACTCCCAAACCACGTTAAAAAACCCTTTTCAGAGCCACGGTTGGCAGAGGGAGAGTACAGTTGCAAAGAGTTCGAGACAAAGTACAATTACATTTCTCAATGTGAAATACAACCATTAATGGGCATGGAGGAGTTTCTCGATTTGTGTGCCAGAGGAGGCCTCAGGCATATATAGTTGACTTTATACTCATTTTTCTCGAAATTTCGAGAGGATCGTAGCGGTGCTGTCTGTTTTTGCAAATAATTGACAGAAAACATAAGTGTTTCTAGAAACTCATATTTGTAAGATTTTAAGACTTAATAAGATCGACCTTCTCATTAGAAGTGTCCCAGAGACGTAGCCCAAGAAGGGTGAACTTCGTTATCAATTCTTGCCTACAAATTTCATGGTTTGCATCTCTTCTATGTGTTTATGTGCTTCAATTATGCTCTATAATTTTGTTATTTAAAGCCTTTTTAATGGATTTAAGCATTCAAACTTTCACATGCAAATAATGGTTATAAAGATCCTGTCATTTTCGGATCAAGTTTGGTATCAGAGTAGCTTAACCATTGCATTGTGAGTTTGTGAATGTTAACAAGATCAATGATTAAACGTGGTGAAGGAGAACTTGAAGAGTTTGATCCAGAAATTGGTTTAAGAAGAAGAAAGAAAATGGAAGATGAAGACTACCAAGAAGAAGATGAGAAGGCTTTCCACAAGGCTTTCTATCGGATGGCAGACAAGGTAAAAAAATTGTTTGCAGATTATCAAGAGAGATTGGAAAATAAGACAAAGAAGAAGGAGAAAGAAGAGAATGATACTTCAGGAAAAGGAGGAGACCCTTCTGGACCTTCTTCTCCATATTCTTCTTCCTCTTCTGAAAATTCCAATATTGCTTCTTCTAATTCAAAGAAACAACCTGAGAAGATTAAGTCTGATTTACCTTATTTGAAACTTGATATTAAGTTTGATTTGCATACATATAATGGTGAACTTAACGTGGAAAATATGGATGATTGGATCATACAGATTGAAGTGTATTGCAAGATCCAGAAGCTTGCCTATGATAGTGCAAAGATCCAACTGGCTACTTTCTGCCTTAGAGGCACTGCACTCATTTGGTGGGAGAGTAAGACACGGGAAGGAATCCTTAGAAAATGTAAAATTATTTCTTCCCGGTATGAATTTACTACTGCGCTAAAGAAGTAATTTTATCCATTAGGATACATATAGCAAGCCATGATTGATTGGAAAAACTTAGTGCAAGGTAAAGGTCATAATTTACAAGAATACACTCAGGAATTTAGAAAGAAAGCTTTAATTTTGGGTATACCTCTTTACACTCAAGAAACGCTTCTCTAGTTTATTGGAGGATTACATAGTTATTTGTGTCATACAATACTTATGTTTAATCCTACTAACCTGGAGGAAGTGTGTGTTCAAGGTACACATATTGAATCCAAAGGGAAGAATGTTCATGATGACTTTTCCTCAGCTGAATCCAATAACTTGAAAGAAAGCAAGGACAAAGGGAAGAGCAAACATGCCCATGAAGAAAGGGGATACAAAAGTTTCATGTTCTCATCGTCAAATAGATGGACATGATGCAGGACAATGTTGGAAGCTACATCCATATTTGTAACCAAAGTGGTTTACGGATCAGAAAGGGAAGCAAAAATACACGGTTATCATTGAGGACCTTGGATCATATTCTGAGGATGAAACAAAGATATCAATCGTAGGTGTGAAAGGTAAATATATTGTTGGTAATGATTATAACATTGGTTCTTCATGTTCTTCTATTTCTAAAGATCATGATACTTTTAAGGATAGAAAAAGGAATGCATTGTTTCATATAAGGGTAATTACAAAACAAAATAAGATCGACAAAATCATAGATAGTGGATCCCAATCTAATCTTATTTCAGAAGAAGTAGTTAAGGAATTGGGATTAACAACAAAACCACACAGGAAACCTTATCCATTAGGATGGGTATGCAAATATAAAAGGTTACAAGTAACAAGGAAATGTGATCTAAAGTTTGCAATAACATCCAAGTTTATAGATGAAGTTGAATTTGATGTGATTCCACTCGATATCTGTGGAATTGCGTGGGTATCCCACATTTATATGATCGAAAGACAATATTCTATAGAGAACATAATCCGTATCATTTGTTTAAGGAAGGAATTGAATACATAGTACATTCACATTCATTTAAAAATGAGAGATCATTGGGAACTAGACAACAATTGAAAATCGTTGTTAATGCAAGTCAAAATTTGGCACTTATGTCTATGCAAGTTAAGGAAGAAAATAATCCTAAGCATGAAAAGGAAGTTTCGTTGCATCGTAATACATCTATTATGGTTGATAGTGTTCCTATGATAAAACATAAGCATGATTTGAGAATATTCTCTTTCACATGTTCAATTTTGTTATTCATCTTACTACTGATCAACAATATATGGTTGGCTACGACAATATTGAATGAATATTGTCAATTTTTGAGCATTAATTCAACATACTCTAGGATCTTCACTGAGAGAATAACATGTACAGCATATCAAGTATATCAAGGATATCAATCACAACAAGCAATCACATGAGACAATAGACACATAGAGTTTCCTTGGGGAAAACCATAAAGGTGAAAAACCCCAATAACTTCCTCAAACATAGATAGAGAAATTATTCAAAACCCAAGCATAAGAGATAGTCTCCTAGCAGTATCTTCTCCTCCTCCACTAGTGCACCACTCTCCAAGTCTCCTATCAGTAGCTTCTCCTCCTCCACTAGTGCACCACTCTCCAATGAGAGTATGAGTGAGAAAGTGAATGATCAAATAGAGTGCCTCCCGCACTCTATTTATACTTGACTTGACTTGCCTAATAACCTTTACTAGATCGGCCTTAATTTAACCACATAACATAATGCTGACAGGGACGACCCCCAATAGGGTGGTCTAATAACCCTTTTACCCACATGACTCATATAGGGCCAACCCCATCAAGGTGGTCTAATAACCCATCAAGTATAAGTTACGACACTTATAATATAAATGATGACACTTCCGTATAGAGTAATAATAACATATCTATAGGAATACAAACACTTCCGTATAGAGGAATAATAACATCTCTATAGGAATACAATATACATAGGTGAAATACATTCCGAAGTTACAATTACATTAACACTCCCTCTTAACTAGGAAAATATTTCTCGACACAGGTCTTCTAGCACAAGTATTTTTCTCTGGATCATCGTCACTGGATCATCGAGATCGAATCATTGTCATCGTCACCGCTGCTGCTATCACAATCAATCTCTGAACTACTCATCATAGGAAGTTCTACAGAGCCAGTCCTTTTTCATACTGGATGTAGGCCCACCACCTGCAGGTCTTCATCATCACTGTCCATACTATGGAATCCTCAGGACTTATTATGTGCATCACAAACCCTCGCAAGATCATCCCAGGACTTATTACGGGCATACAGCCCAACCTATCAGATCTCCCAGGTCACATTACATGCCATAGGACAAACCCTCGAAAGAGAATCCCAGGACTTATTACAGGCACACAGGACAACCTATCGGATCTCCCAGGTCTTACATGTCCTCCCAAGCACATCCTATCCACGGCCATAGAGTATCATCCTGATACTCATGATCGTACTGATCATAACATTGTTCATGAAGCACAACCTAGATGCACATCACATATCACTTACATTCACTGACATGGGAAGTCACACTTCAACCATCCGTGAAAGGATCAACACTTATATCTACGCCATGGGAAGACACACTTCAACCATGCGAGAATGGAATAGCACTTATATCCATAGCCATGGGAAGACACACTTCAACCATGCTAGGAATGGCACAACACTTATATCGCAGCCATGGGAAGACACACTGCAACCATGCTTGAATGGCACAGCTCTTACATCAACGACCATGGGAAAACACACTTCAACCATGTTGAAATGTCCCCAACACTTATATCATAGCCATGGGAAGACACACTTCAACCATGCTCGAATGGCCCCAACACTTATATCGCAGCCATGGGAAGACATACTTCAACCATGCTCGAATGGCCCATGTGCATCTGTGTCTTTGGAACTCATCACACATAATCCAACTGATTATGTAATGTATCCACTTGATAGATATCATCACATATGATCATCCTGATCATCATCATATCATCATCTTGATGCACATCATTTGGAGAAAAATCCTGAAGCTCATCATCCATGATCATCCTGATCATACAACGCATCCACCTGATGCATACATAGTATCTACCTGATACATATCATCATACATGATCTACCTGATCATACAATGTATCCACCTGCCACATAAACAAATACATGCTCCACCTGATCATATAATGTATCCACCCGATACATATCAACATATATGATCCATCTGATCATACAATGTATCCACCTGATACATATACAAATACATGATCCAACTGATCATAACAAGCATCCAACATGATGCATATACAGAGCAGTAACTGGAGCATCGACTTGAAGCTTATCATACAACGCTTACATCCACAGCCATGGGAAGGATCCTCCTCTCACCATGCTTGGAATGGCTCCTCCAAATGTGTCCATCACTTCTTCCTTGAAGTGTCGTCAATCTGAAGAACACCAAGCCTCTCTCTGAAGTATTCAAACTTCACTTTGGCTACAGGTTTCGTCAACACATATGCAACCTGCTCATCTGTCGCAACATACAGGAGCTTCATTGCTCCTCTCTGCACCATATCCCTGATATAGTGATATTTGATCTCAATGTGCTTCGACCTGTTGTGGAATACCGGGTTCTCAGACAGCTTCACACAACTCTGGTTGTCACAAAAAATACCAGTAGCCTCCAACGGGAGATCAAATAGCTCAAACAGTAGCTTCCAGAGCCATACTGCCTCACAACTAGCCGAACAAGCTGCAACATACTCTGCTTCAACTGTACTCAGTGCTACCCAGGACTGCTTCCTGCTAAACCAAGAGATCACACCTGGTCCCATACTGAAGCAACACCCAGAAGTGCTCTTCCTGTCTGCGGCACTGCCTGCCCAGTCCGAATCAACATAAACTTGTAGGTTAAACTTTTGATTCACATCATACTTGAGCCCATAATCAATTGTACCCTTCAGGTACCTCAGAATATGATTTACAGCAACCAGGTGAACACCTCTCGGATCCATCAGGAATTGTCTCAATGTGTTTACTGCAAAGCAAATATCTGGTCTAGTGTTCGTTAGGTACATCAAGGACCCAATCATCTGACGATACACCGTGACATCAACCGGATTAGATGAAGCATCACACAAAAGCTTCAGGTTCGATGCCATAGGTTTGGCCATGGCCTTGCAGTCCATCATCCCGAACCACTTCAGGATCTCTACTGCACACTTCCCTTGTCCAAGGAAGATCCCATCTGCACTCTGCCACACCTCCATGCCTAGAAAATAGTGCATCATCCCCAAGTCCTTCATCTCGAACTCGACAACAAGCTTTCTCTTTGTGTCGGCAATCAATCTATCCTCACCAAATCATAGGAGCTTGCTTCAAGCCATACAAGGCTTTCTTCAGTTTGCACAAATGAGTTCCTCTTTCTGGGAGAAGCCACGAGCTACAAACCTTGCTTTGTATTTCTCCATGCTACCATCTGCAACATGCTTGATATTATAGATCCACTTGGAAGTCACAACAGACTTCCCTTTAGGTCTTGGGACTACATCCCAAACATCATTCTTCATGATCGACTGGTATTCCTCGATCATAGCATTCTTCCCGAATCCTGGGAACTTCAGATTCTTCAATATCATCAATAGATAGCTTTGTTGCTGGAACAAATGTTGTAGTCCTTCTTTTGTAGGTGATGGCATACGATATTTCCTACAAGACAAGTTAAATTGCATGATTAGAAAACATCTCATAGTTTTCAGAACAAATTCTTACACATAAAGAAATATGTCATACCGTCATGCATTTAATTTAGCCAATGTTTTAATACAACATTTATCCATATCCCATAACTTTCTAGATGCCTTCCAATCTCTACCAGAACATTGTTAAGAGTGTGCAAAACTCCCAACATGTCAGCAAAGAGGTTTCATTCTAGATAGGTAGCAATGGAATGTTGTACAGTGCCATAGGCCACTTACCCATTACATGCATATTAGTAGTATACTGTTCATTAATGCAATTATTCTAATATGCATAATACACAACCTAAGTCTAGGAACATAAGTATATAAATCTTTGAATAGTGTTATTTAAACAAACAAATATACAAGAAATGACAATTCAAATACTTATCTTTGTTTGTTTGATGGGTGGACTCCCTCTCAATCTTTGTTTCCTTGTAGGAACTATTGGAGTGTGCTCCCTCTTGATCTTTGCTTCTTGGATTACCTGTCCTTGAACTTATATCCATCCTCAATCACTATGCATGATTACTAGTATCATCATTGTGTTATCCTCAATATCTCATACATAATCATACATTTATTAGTATAATCTTAATACTATCAAAACACAATAATATTAAGCATGTATAGTCATGATCATTTCAAACACAGATAATAAGCATTAGTATTCAAGGTTAATATAGGACTTTTCTGTTTATTCATATCATTAATCAAAGTAAGGAAAATAACATGCATAAACCCTATATTACTCAAACTTTTAACTTCATGAGTAATCATTATCAATCATACAAAAGTATAAGATCCTTTGATATAGGAAAAACATACCTGGTCATCATATTTGCTAGTTATGTCTAGCAATGTTTTCTTGTTCTCTTCAATGACCTGCATAGTTCATAATTTAACCATTGTAGAACCAAATTATACATACTTCTATGTCATCCATGACTATGGATGAGTCTTTGTCTTCATGTCATCATGGTCTTGATCTAGAGCTTGATTTGAACCTTTCATGTTAGCGGAAAACATTCTCCTCATACAACACCACAGTGCATTAGTACAAACATAATACAATCATAAGTGTCATAGCCCTAATCAATGAATGTCTTCTATCATGCATTCATTCTTTTACTAGGGTGATAAGACAAGTCTAAAATTAAACAAGATTGTTACTAAACTCAATAACATGAGGACAATCAAATTATAAACTTAATCATGAATAGATTTCAAAACATACCTGTAAGTCATACTTGTCATATTGCTTGTAGTAGTAGTTGTTGTTGTTCCTTTTGTTCTTAAAACAATCTCAGGAAAAGTGTCCTCTTTTTGGTATGTGCTATGAGAGCTTGATCTTCATTCCCCATCTTCTCTTCTCGAGCTACAATCCGAGCTTCTTCCTGTGAGCATTCTTCCCATAGCTTACTGAAAGAGATAAGTTTCTTCCTATCACAAATTCCTTGGATGAAGGAATCCCATGACCTAGGAAGGCCATTAAGAGTGGTCATTACCACTTCTCCATTCTCTATAACTTCTCCCACAACTTCAGGTTGTTTTTTTATCTGGGAGACCCTTGAGAAATAAGACTGCATAGTCTCTGCATTCTGGAACTTGATATTCTTCAATTGATTCCTCAAGGTCATATTCTGATCTATATTCTTCCCTTCAAATAGCTTGGTCAAGGAATCAAACATCTCCTTAGGTGTCTTCAGATATGACACATGTGGCATGAGATGGTCTTTTATAGAATCAACAATGATCCTCTTATCCTTGACCAAGTTCCTCTTGTGTAAGGCCTTAGTCTCTTCTCCCTCTGGGACAGGAACTGTAATATCCGTCAAGTTGAGTAGGTGATTTTTTTTTTTACTGCTAACCTTCGTAGTAAGGGTATCACACAGTTTTCTAAGCATTAACATAACGTCAAATTCTCGGCAAGGATTTCTCATCAATTAAATCGGTTAAGGGTTTCGACTACATAATGAATTTCACACAGGTTGTCAAGAATGAGTTCACAAGAGTAGTCATTTATGCAATGTTTATCTAAAACATCTATTCTTCCTTATAACCGACCAATGTAATAGATAGAAACTATAATAGTATCCATTGTAACCATTATTTCAATATAACATCATGTTTTATTTCTCACAATGTAATCCATAATTAACACATCCTATCTCATTATATCTATGATCTACCTTCAGAATATACTCTATTCTTTTCATTTAATTCTTATCATCCCATAAATAATTTATAAAATATAAACCATGCTTTACCTCTTCATCTATTTCATACCATTCTTATAAATAAAAGGCAAAATATAATAAGGCATTATCTTTTCACTTAATTTATATCATTTACAATTAATTTATGGAGTATAGTAATACCTTGTCTTTTCATCAAATACATACTCTTCCATATATAAATTATGACATATATATTCTTATATCTACTTAGTAACATTCCTTAACATGAGATATGAAATATAAGCATGAAGTATCCTTTCAACTACACATACCATCCTATTAATGGATTATAACACATGGTTAACATAATGTAGCGTCCCTCTATATTTTATTTTATTTTTTTTAATTTCTAAAAATACCATCGTAAAATAACTCCATTTAAGTTGACATTCACTTCATATTATTTAATGCACCAATAATATTGTGAATAGGTTTCAACTAACCCTTCATTCGGTGGTTGATGCCTAAGCAAAGGTAATGAGAGCGTAAGCTCTTTTGAAACTCTTTTTCGTATACATTACATCAGAGATACCCTATCCTATCCGACACATTTTATTTTATAAGGGAAACAATTAAGTCTACTAAGAAACATAAATAAAAAGAACCATAAAGATACTTAAGCCCCTTCCTAAATGTTTACAAATCCATGCAATATATATATATATATATATATATATATATATATATATATATATACAATTCATTTAATAACACTGTGATGCACCTAAAGAATATTATAATCCTTTATCTTAACTCAAATTTCCTAATTTAAATCTTGATAAATATATTTCCTTAACTATCCATAACCTATAATTGTTGTCAATATATAAACATACACAAAATGTTAAAAATGTATGAATTGATATTATAATAACATAATTCAACACTTTTCATGGTTCAAAGAATATTTTCACTTTAACAAGAAATTATATAAACATATCACAAATGCTTGTCCAGGTCTAAAAGGGATTTTAAAAAAATAATAAAAGAAATATATTGACATAATTTAACACTTTGAACTTGTGAAGCACTTACAACAAGTAGTTAATAAGAATAAGCGAAATAGTAGAAATGACAGAACTCAGAATCACTTTTATATTGATCACAGGCCACTTCGAGGGGGCAACCTCCTATGAGCAAGCTCAATACAAATAACTTCACGATGCCTTCATAGGTCTCAACACACACTTATATACTAAGTCTAGGCACCAATACTATGGGTCAAAACCATGGGCCACTACAAACTATGGATCAACAATACTACGGGCGACTTACAAAGCATATGCACCAACAACAATAAAAAAAACTATTGATCAACAAATACTACGGGATGACTTACAAAACATATGCGTCCAACAACAATATACTAACAAAGTAAAGACATGGGTTCCTAACATCCATTGATCAACAAATACTACGGAACGAATTACAAAGCATATGCGTCCAACAACAATATACTAACAAAGTAAAGACATGGGTTCCTAACATCCCCTCCCCCTTAAAAAAAGCTTTGTCCTCAAAGATTTAGATGTGGAAATTGTTGTTGAATCTGAAGGAGTGGTTCCCATGTAGCATCCTTTGGTTGCATGCCATGCCACTGAATTAAGACCTTTGTGATAGAGCGAGAGCGAAGCTGACGAGTGCGCTGATTGAGGATGGCCTCCGGCTCCAAAAGGATGGATCCTTCATTATCCAGTTCAGGTAAAATCGTTTGTCCACTGATGTTGGTGCCAAGAACTTTATTCAGAAAAGAGACATGAAAGACTGGATGAATGTGGGAAGAAGGAGGAAGTTCCAATTTATAAGCAACGGACCCAATCTTCTGAAGAATCCGATATGGCCCATAGAACTTTGGAGCGAGCTTATGACGCCCTTTGAGTTTCAGGGAGGATTGCTTGTACGGATGGAGATGAAGAAAAACCATATCGCCTACTTGAAAAGTGCGCTCAGAACGGTGCTGATCAGCTTGTTGCTTCATGCAATTTCTTGCCATGTGAAGATTGTCCCGCAAAATGCAAAGAATTTGATCGCGGTTTCGAAGGACCGTGTCAACTTCCTGAACTGGTGAACTGTTGGGGGTGTATGGAAGAAGAACTGGAGGTGCCTGACCATAGACTACTTCATATGGGGTCATTTTAGAGGCAGTGTGGTAAGAGGTATTGTACCACCATTCAGCGAGAGGGAGCCACTTTGCCCACTGATGTTGTTGTTCAGAGGTGAAGCAACGAAGATAATTTTCCAAGCATTTATTGATAATTTCAGTCTGACCATCTGTTTGTGGGTGATACCCTGAACTCATCTTCAGTTTGGTGCCAGTGTGGCGAAATAGTTATGTCCAAAAATGACTAGTGAAAGTCGCATCACGATCCGAGACAATGGAAGAAGGGATGCCATGAAGACGAAAGATCTAGTCCAGGAAGATGTGAGTGATTGAGGATGCTGTATAGGGATGGCTGAGAGCAAAAAAATGACTATATTTGGAGAGGCGATCAACCACAACGAGAATCACTGTCTTCCCGCCAGATTTAGGGAGCCCTTCAATGAAATCCATAGAAATATCTATCCAAATCTGTGTAGGTATGGGAAAGCGTTCGAGCAATCCTGGAAGGAGTGTTGTTTCACCCTTATTGCGCTGGCAGGTATCACATTCAGCCACCATCTGTTGAATTGTCCTTTTCATGCCCTGCCAAAAGAAGTTACACCGTGCCCGTTCATACGTTTTGAGGAACCCAGAGTGCCCTGCCGATGGAGAAGCATGGAGTTCATAGAAGACAGCCTGTTGAAGATTTTTGCTCTGGGGAAGCACCAGACGACCCTTGTATCTCAAAAAAGCACAATCCCAAGAGTAATGTGGTACAGCAGAAGGGTTGTTGGTCAAGCGTTGGATGATTTGAGATAAGGAAGAGTCATTGACATAACCCTGTTGAATAGATTGCAACCAATTTGGAATAGGCATAGAAATAGCTGAAAGAGAACCTTGGGCATCAAATGTGCGAGAAAGAGCATCTGCCACAATATTTTCTTTACCCTTCTTGTATGTGATCTCATAGTCATAACCCATGAGTTTACTAACCCATTTCTGTTGTGTTGGGGAGGAGACACGCTGTTCCAAGAAATATTTCAGACTCTGGTGATCAGTCTTGATGCAGAAATGATTCCCTAATAGGTATGGTCGCCACTTCTGTACTGCATGAAAAATAGCCATCATTTCCTTCTCATAGGTAGAGGCAGCTAAATTCTTACCTGAAAGGGCTTTGCTGGTGAACGCAATGGGGTGTTCATCTTGAAGGATAATAGCACCAAGTCCATTGCCACAAGCATCACTCTTAATAATGAAGGGCTTGGAAAAATCGGGCATAGCTAGAACAAATGTAGTACACATCGCTTGTTTTAGTTTGTCAAATGCACACTGAGCAACATGTGTCCATGTAAAAGCATCCTTTTTCAATAGAGCAGTTAATGGAGCTGCAATCTTCCCATAATCCTTGACAAACTTGCGGTAGTAGCCAGTTAACCCCAAAAAACCACGAAGGCTCTTGAGTGTCTGAGGATGCGGCCAATTGTTCATGGCATTGATTTTGGCAGGATCCACGTGAACCCCTTGTGCTGAGATAATGTGGCCAAGATACTCAACTTCCTTCTGTCCAAAAACACATTTAGACTGCTTGGCGTGGAGATGATGGTCAGAGAAAAGTTGCATGACAAGATCCAGATGCTGGAGATGTTCATCCCATGTTTTACTGTAGATGAGGATATCATCAAAGAATACCAGAATGAATTTCCGCAAGTAGGGTCGAAATATTTTATTCATTAAGGCCTGGAATGTGGAAGGAGCATTAGTGAGGCCAAAGGGCATGACCAAAAAATCATAATGGCCATCATGTGTGCGGAAAGCTGTTTTAGGGATATCATCCTCATGAACCCAAATTTGATGATACCCAGAACGAAGATCCAACTTGGAGAAGAAGTGAGCCCCATGAAGCTCATCAAGAAGCTCATCAACAACAGGAATTGGAGACTTATCCTTGATGGTGAGGTGATTAAGTGCTCGGAAATCAATGCAGAGGCGCCATGACCCATCTTTTTTGTGGACAAGAAGAACTGGAGAAGAAAAGGAACTAGTGCTTGGGCGAATAATACCTTGCTTCAATAAGTCCCGAACGAGCATTTCAATCTCCGTTTTTTGGTGAAATGGGTAGAGATAGGGCTTGATGTTGGAAGGAATGCTGCCAGGAAGGAACTGAATATGATGGTCTTCTAGCCTTGAAGATGGAAATCCCACTGGTTCAGCAAAGACACCTATTTATCGATCTAGAATTTGTTGTAGATCCAAAGGAGTAGTGGAGACCGTTGATGGTTGCATTTGAATGGAATGGATTTGAGCGATGATACCATGTGAATTCTTCTTGAGGATTTTCCATGCGATGTAAACTGATGATGCTGAGAAAACTTGGTTGTAATCCTGTCAATGTGTATTTTTGTCCATTGAGGGAAAACTGCATCCAAAGTTCGGCAAAATCCCATAAGATAGGGCCAAGTGTGCGTAGCCATTGAGCGCCCAAAACCACATCACATCCGCCTAAGGTCAAGGCAAACATGTCAGAGCTCAAGGTATAATCTCCCATAGAGATATGCACATTTCGACACTTACCTTTGCAAGGTAAGGTGCCCCCATTGGCAACCATGACTTCAAAGTTGGAGCAAGGATGGCTAAAACAATCAGCTTGTTTGGTGATCCGAGGGTCAATGAAATTATGAGTGCTACTAGAATCAATGAGTATTGTAAGAGGAAGCTTCTTGAAGTAACCCCTGACCCGCATTGTTTGGGGGGTGGTGATTCCAGCTAAAGCATGGAGAGATATCTTTGGCTGGTCATCCTGAGACGGAGGGTCAATAGGCGGTTCCTGAATGTCGACCTGAGCATCCATTGTTTCTGGATCTTCGTCACCAATTTCAGAGGCAGGCGAAGAATCCACATCCAAGAGATAGAGCTTTTGCTGAACACATCTATGTCCCCGAGTGAATTTCTCATTACAATTATAGCAAAGCCCCTTTTCTCTGCGTGCTTGCATCTCTGTTTCAGACAAACGCTTGATAGGAGTTGGTCGAGGAGCCTGCGGTATAGGTGGTCGTTGAGAACCCATATTTCGGAAGGGAACAAAAGTGGGCTTGGAGCGTTGTTGGGCTGCAATCTTGTCTTCTGCCAACTTAGCCAACCCTAGGGCTTCCATCATTGTGTTGGGACAGAACATTTTGACCTCAGAGCGGATGGCATCCTTTAGACCACTGATAAAACAACTTCGGTAAAAGTCATCAGACAATCCTTCAGTGTGGTTGGCTAGTTTCTCAAATTCGGTTTGATACTCTCTCACAGTGCCAATTTGGCAAAGTTTAGTGAGGGCTCCTATGAAGTCATCAAAAGCACTAGGACCAAATCGTTGCAAAAGGAGCTGGCAAAAGTCTGGCCATTTTGGCTCTTCATGAGCCTTGATGTACCAACGGTACCATTGAAGAGCTTCTTGTTCCAAATGAAAGGATACAAGCGGAACTTTGTTGACATCAAAAGTATTATGCAGACTGAAATACTGTTCTGCACGATAGATCCATCCAGTTGGATCAGTACCATTGAAGTGAGGAAAATCAAGCTTCAGACCACGAAAATTCCTGGAAGAAGAGAACCCATTGTCTGATGAAGACTCGGAATGCCGTTTGTTGTTCATATCTGAATGTTCAAGATGGAGGCCAAGAAATTTTTCATCCAGATCCTGGAGTTTGGCTTGGATGGCTGCAAGTGCTTCTTCCATGGTTTTTGCTCCTGCACGGGTGACAACCATAACCAGGAGTTTTTTTTTTTTTTGGTTGACTGGGTAGGAAAACAAAAACAGAAACTACTTCAGTAAAGGAAAATCTGGACATGGGAAAAAATCTGAAGGGTAATTGGGGTTTGACTAGGTTTTGGACATTGTCGAATAGATAGGGAAGCAAAAAATGAGGATTTCAGAAGCAGGGTGAAAGAATGGGAAAATTTGGCAGAGCGAAACAAAGAAGCAGAATTCAGAAAGGAACTCTGTGGTAAAATTTGAAGGTGATTGGGTGAAATCTGAGGAAGTTATGGCAAACCCTAAAAATAGACAAATGTGGGATTTCGGGATTTGGGAAGGGGAATTGGGGATATGGTCCTCGGGAATGAAATATGCAGAATGGGATGACAGGGGTTCCCCGAAAAATTCAAGGGAAACAGAGTGAAAACAAGGGAGATATGGTGAAAAAACTGATTTTTTTTTTTCCAGACTGGAGCGGCTACGGCTCGGAAGGGATTTGAAACAGATAAATCTGCAATGACCCAGAAGTGAGCGGAAATAGAGGGATCTGAAACGGCACCGAATGGATTGAAAACCGATGGATCTGGAATGGCTTTCAGAATGGATCTGAACGGCTGGATCTGAAACAACGCAGCAATGATCGACAACAGTTTAGCTGAAAATAGATATGAACCCTAGGTATGTGTGGCTTCCTAACAGTTCAGGGGTTTCACTCGGCCACCAATGCTGTTTGACGACTTGCGTATTGGGGCAGTACCCCTCACTCCACGGCTCAGGTAAAAATGATAACCGCTTTGCCACAAATGACGGCTCTTCGTTTACCTCACGGGTGGGAACTAGTCAATCAGGTAGGGGTCGTTGCCCTTTTCGTTGGCAGGTCCTCTCAATGGGCCAGCTACTTTGGGGTTCCTGTGGTACTCCTCACAATGAGTTTTAGGGCTTATGCCCAAGTACTTCCCACAATTAAGCGGATAGGGATTATTCTCAAATTCAAACCTGCAACAGATGGGAGAAAAAAATTTGGCAGAAATTTCACCCAGCGAGCCCAAGAAAGTGCTCTGATACCAGATGTGAAGCACCTGCAACACGTAATTAATAAGAATATGCGAAATAGCAGAAATGACAGAACTCAGAATCACTTTTATATTGATCACAGGCCACTTCGAGGGGGAAACCTCCTATGAGAAAGCTCAATACAAATAACTTCACAGTGCCTTTATAGGTCTCAACACACACTTATACACTAAGTCTAGGCGCCAATACTATGGGTCAAAACCATGGGCCACTACAAACTATGGATCAACAATACTACGGGCGACTTACAAAGCATATGCGCCAACAACAATAACACAAACTATTGATCAACAAATACTATGGGATGACTTACAAAACATATGCGTCCAACAACAATATACTAACAAAGTAAAGACATGGGTTCCTAACATCCATTGATCAACAAATACTACGGGATGACTTACAAAGCATATGCGTCCAACAACAATATACTAACAAAGTAAAGACATGGGTTCCTAACAGAACTATAGATATTTTCAATTAATAAATAATGATATAAACATATCACAATTACGGTTCCTAATCCAAAAGGGATTTTCAAACATAATGAAACAAATATTGACATAATTCAACACTTTGAACTATAGATATTTTCAAATTAATAAATAAGATATAAACATATCACAATTTCTGTTCCTAGTCATTATGTTAACCTATTCAACGCTTATCATAGTTCAAAAGGTTACTTCCAAATTAACAAGGATGATATAAGCATATCATGGCTCTGTTCATAGTTCAAAAAAAATAATAAAAGGATTAGCATATTTCCACACTCTTCAATAAACTATGCACACGCATTATGCCAAAAATTCACTAAGTGAAAAGAATAAGATACAAATCAATAATAGCTTCTTAGTGACTATTCGCAGGTCGACCAAAACTCCGAACAGGCTCATAAGGTAACTAAAGCTTAAAACTTGCCGAGAGCGAATAGGGATTGTCGAGGTTAGTCGCCAGGTGGCAGAACAGGTGGTCTGAGTTCTGGAAATGCTAAACGATTTTTGAAATTTACATTAGCATGGAGTTAAGATTAGAGTTTACAATTCGTTTCCCAACACTTGGCAATGCCAATCCCAAATAGATACAGAGTTTTTTTTTTAAGGTTGATCGGCACTTATAATTTCTGGAAACGCCTTTTTCGATTCAAAATTTAACAAATAGATTTTAAAAGCGATAATATGCCATCCAACTGTGGATCTGGAAATGCCTACCCAAATCGAAAATAAATCACAAAGTTGATTAATAAACAAACTACGATGCAAATCTGGAAGACGCCATGAATTGGAGAGAAACATACAGATAAGTATTAGAGATTGAATTACGGTTAAAGGTATCAATTCTGGAAATGCCAGTGGATACACTTAGATTCGTTATGATCAATTACAATTTGAATTATGAATCTGGAGAAGGGCCAACAGATTTCAAAATAAATGAAACACAAAACAGAGTTTATAATTAAATACACAACAATTTAATAATGAATATCTGGAACACTCAAAAGAGAGTATCTTTACATGCACACAGAATATTCGTATTTAATATGTGTCTGTCCATGCACATATTTAATTTAATTTAATAATTTAATTTTAATTATTCTCAATTACAAGTGTCTCATTATCTTTAGTGTGCAACTAATTCCCTAAATCAGTGGGATTTAGGTGTAGAAGAGTTCTACTTTTACTTTGGTTCTCATTTAGTTTACTTAATATCTTTTAGTAAACTAGTTTTTATTTATTTAAATTCTTTTAAATAATAAAACTTATACAATGATAGTTTCTTTTAATTAATAACATCTAATCTATTTTGATTTTAGCAAGATTTAAAAGATTAATATATAGATATTTTTTTAATTCTAAATAAGAAAATAAAATAAATAATTAAACTAATTGTTTTTGTTTTGTTTCCTTTTTCATTTGTATTTTCTTCTTTTCTCTTGAAAATAAAATAATGAATATTATTTTATTGAAATTGTCTTTTAATTTAAAGTCACTTGAATTTATCTTTTGGTAAAGTTTCCATTTCTTCATAAGTTAAATAACATTATATTTTTCTAGTCCAGGTGCCTCTTCGGCGGGCCGTTCCAACAGTTCCATTTCTTTCTTCTTATGGGGAGCACTGCATAGCGATCGAGAGTCGTTACCACAATCTCTCAACTACGCTTCTTGGAGACTAAGGGATGTTGAGGGATAAGGTTCTCCTTATTGTGCACCTCTCAACTCATCGTACGCGACCAAATCATTATGGCCTTGTCCGTACGGTATACGCTTCCCTGGGTGAGCTGAAACGACTTCACCCGTGCGTGGATTGCTAATTCAGGGTCGATAGTCAGTCGTCGTACCCCTAAATGTTCTTTCCGTTCTTATGATCCCTATAATTCCATTGTGGGTCAGTTGGTAAATCGTCTTACCTGCCACTGCACACACTCAAGCGCACATTAGTAGCGCTGCACTATAAAACATTTTTATCATTCTTTTCAGTATCTCAGTCAGTCGAGCCTACTAAATATTCATCATTTAACATCATGTTTTGGTCAGTCGAGCATATTCATCATTCATTTCAAGCATTTTCAATATTCATCATTATGTCTCTGTCAATCGAGCATATATCATTTTCATTTCAAGCATTTTCAATATTCATCATTATGTCTCTGTTAATCGAGCATATATCATTTTCATTTCAAGCATTTTCAATATTCAACATTTTTCATTCTAAATCATTTTCATCATTTCTCAGTCAGTCGAGTATATCTATCTCTTATCTAATCATTTTCATTTCACGTGGTAAATTTCAAAGCAAACATTCATGGTCCAAGTTTTCATAAATTTGGGTCACTTCAAACTAGTGCCCCCAATAGTCGAATCAGTCATAGATCTCAAATCATCAAATCAATCATAAGTCTCAAATCATCAATTAAATCATAGGTGCTGAGGCGGGCATTACAGGAACCCCTTCACGTATGTAGGTGTCCAACTCACTCTCTTCTAGAATTAGCCCAATCCTATACTTCCATGCTCGAAAGTTATCATCCCCTTAAAGCTTATCCTCAAGCTTGGTGTGGTGAGAACTTCAAATGAAATAGAAAAGATTTAGGTCTTACCACTTGATTTGCAGAAATCTGGATCTGGAGCTAGATTAGGGTTTGTCAGAGAAACCCTAAAAATTCAAACTTTGAATTTCAAACTTCTGAAAATATAGAAAGATGCACCTTGATGAGCTGATCAAGCTGGTATACTCAGAATTTGAAAACTGCAAATTTTCACCCCTCAAATTTGCTTTTCAAACTTCCAGATTCACTAGGGAGGACCCTAAATTAGGGTTTGATTTTCCCGGAGCTTCATCCATCCAAAAAGTTTGATCTTGATCTCTAACTTCAATTTTTCAAGGGAGCGTCCAACCATGGTCTCAGATTTCAGAAATTCCAACTTTTGCAGAAGCCCTAATTTCCAGCTTCACTTGAGAGGACCCCAAACTAGGGTTTGATTTTCTTGGAGCTTCACCCAACCAAAAAGTTTGATCCAAAGCTCTAAACTTCGATTTTTCAGAGGAGCTTACATCCATGGTCTCAGATTTAAGAAATTCCAACTTTTGCAGAAGCTCTAATTTCCAGCTTCACTAGACAGGACCCCAAACTAGGGTTTGATTTTCCTAGAGCTTCACCCAACCAAAAATTTCGATCCAAAGCTCTAAAATTTGATTGTTCCAAGGAGCTTCCAGGCATGGTCTCAGATTTCAGAAATTCCTATTTTTGTGGAAACCCTAATTTTTAGGGCCAAAAATGAAAGTGCCTAGAATTGAATTCTGATTGGACAGAAAAATGTGCCTTGCTGAGGAGAGTCAATCTACCCTAATGCCTTTCCAAAATATATGGAGAGAAACCCAAAAACAAGAATCCCTAGCTTCCGCAACTGCACAGTGTCTTCTTCTCAGGTTTACTCTGATACCATGCTAATTTTTGAGCATTAATTCGACATACTCTAGGATCTTCACTGAGAGAATAACATGTACAACATGTCAAGCATATCAATCACAACAAGCAATCACATGAGACAATAGACACACAGATTTTCCTTGGGGAAAACCATAAAGGTGAAAAACCTCAATAACTTCCTCAGAGATAGATAGAGCAATG
Source organism: Larix kaempferi (assembly GCA_027924585.1). Classification (NCBI taxonomy): domain Eukaryota; kingdom Viridiplantae; phylum Streptophyta; class Pinopsida; order Pinales; family Pinaceae; genus Larix; species Larix kaempferi. The sequence goes on from BSBM01000852.1 coordinate 3,964,408, forward strand.
ATACAAAACCCAAGCATAAGAGATAGTCTCCTAGCAGTAGCTTCTGCTCCTCCACTAGTGCGCCACTCTCCAATAAGAGTATGAGTGAGAAAGTGAATGATCAAATAGAGTGCCTCCCGCACTCTATTTATACTTGACTTGACTTGCCTAATAGCCTTTACTAGGTCGGCCTTAACTTAACCACATAACATAATGCTGACAGGGCTGACCCCCAATAGGGTGGTCTAATAACCCTTTTACCCACATGAATCATACAAGGCCGACCGCATCAAGGTGGTCTAATAACCCATCAAGTATAAGTTACGACACTTACAATATAAATGACGACACTTCCGTATAGAGGAATAATAACATCTCTATAGGAATACAAACACTTCCGTATAGAGGAATAATAACATCTCTATAGGAATACAATATACATAGGTGAAATACATTCCGAAGTTACAATTACATCAACAAATATTTGGTTGAAAAATGGATTAATGTACTTAACAATGTCAGTGAAGTGTTGATTGTTATTATGATAAGTCAAATGTAGAGGTTTCAAGAAGAATGGAGAAGTGATATAGGACAAGTGAGACGAACATGTCCTCACTTGAATTCTGAATGATTCAGGATTTTGGTGGCCCAAAAGATTGCCAATGGGAAGGTTTGATCCAGGAGTATATTCAAAGATCGATCAGTGTAGAAGTATTCAAACAGTAAAATAAATCTTACAGTGGTAAAGATCCTGTCGACAGTTTTCCGTCAACACTTGTTTCGTGTGAAACAACCTCCGTATGCAGAAGTTGCCAGGGTTAGAAGTTTCGATAAAAATGGTTAAAATGGAAATAAATGGTTAATTTGGAAAAAAATGTATAATGTAATAGTTTGTAAAAATTGGGTGGATCCTATGGGGACCAAACCCAAGACCTCCAAATCTCCAAAGTCTTTGTAGAGCTCTACTATCCAAGGTTCCTTACGGTGCCACTTAACATGTATGGGAAAGAAGTGTTATTTAAGTTTGAATGAAATTTTAATTGGAAAATGGGGTGGGTCCAAGGGCTTATCCCTCAACCCCATGTCAACACCAAGACCTCCAACTCATAGTTCAACGTGGAGCCAACTCATAGTGCAACATGGAGCCAAGTTACAGTTCAACGTGGAGCAGTGGAGCCAATACAATAGAGCCAACAAACAACATAATATGCCACATATCATTTTCAAACTATACAATACTACCGAACTATATAACATGGAACCATACCATATCACCATCGTTCAACAATAAACACAAGCGCGTGGTAAGGGGAGAGGCTCGCGGGTTTGACCCTGGGACCTCTGGCCCCGTAATGAAATGCCTTCACCATTGGGTCACAACCCTTCCATTGAGTAAAAAACAGTGCATTTTACTTAATAAGTTGAAGCAAAGATCGGCGCCCAAACCATGTTAAAACCCCCTTTTCAGAGCCACAGTTGGCAGAGGGAGAGCACAGTTGCACAGAGTCTAAGACAAAGTATAGGAACGGTTCCTTAGGTGACATACAACCATTAATGGGAATGGATCCTGAGGCAGATACCGTACAGTCCGTACTATTTTGTCTTATATGCAGGAAGAGTTTCCCAATTTGCGTGTCATAAGAGGCTTAGGCATATATAGTCGACTTTATTCTCATTTTTCTCGAAATTTTGAGAGGATCGCAGTGGTGCTGTGTGTTTTTGCTGATAACTAATAGAAAACATAAGCATTTCCAGAAACTCATATTTCTAAGCTTTGAAGACTTAATAAGATCAACCTTCTCATTATAAGTGGTCTAGAGACGTATCCCAAGAAGGGTGAACTCTGTTATTAGTTCTTGCCTACAAATTTCATGGTTTGCATGTCTTTTATGTGTTTATTTGCTTCAATTATGCTCTCTAATTTTTTCATTTAAATCATTTTTAATGGATTTAAGCATTCAAACTTTCACATGCAAATAATGGTTATAAAGATCCTGTCATTTTCGGATCAGTATCAAAGCTGTTAACACCCAAAAAGTGTTAACCTAGCTCATCCCCTAGTCACATAATCTATTTATCCCCTTTTCCTACATATTTGGCCTCCAAAAACCCCAAATCCCAGCTAAGTTGGTAATCAAATGGGAAAAAATCATTATTTCCCTCAAAACATTAATTAAATTCCTCCAAAAAAGGACAAAATCCCCAAAAATTAAAAAGAAAAGAAAAAGAAAAGGGGGAAATATTAAAAAAAACGAAAAGGGAGGGAAACCATCAAATACTACTAGCCTCCCAATACCACAGGAAAATATACCACCACCTAAAATTACTATAAAAAGGTGATGGAGGCCCCCATTTCACATACATTCACTCTTCCTTACCAAAACTCTGCCAGAATTCCTATCGAACCCTAGCCTGCCTCTTTGAGATTTTGTTCCCATTTAGTTGAGTTTTGGCCACCATTTGAACATTCAGAGGAGAGTAAGGGATATTGGAGGCCCAGAGCACTACCACTCGTACAGATGCAAGGGACCCCAATCTACTCACCATTTGAGGTAACTACATATTGTAAATCTATTTTTTACATCATAATGGAAATCATTCTTTGATTCACAGGGCATGTATTCGATTATTGGGTGCTTATGATTTAGTTTAACTTTTATTTTATTTCAGTAACTATTAGCATATTTACTTTTTTCATTTATATTTTCATGCACATCACTTTTACAAACGGTTACTAAGAAGCTCATAGCTCTTAGTAAGTGTCCTTTTGTACTAGCTAGTGTGAATAAACTAGCTACAGTTTTGGTAACTCCAACCGGGTCGATTCCCTACGATATGGTTTGGTAACAGAAATAACTATTTTCATTTTTGCATTTGTTATTTTCTATTTGCATTTAATTTTTCCTCATTTTTTACAACCGTCTCCCTCCTTAGGTTAGTTATAGCATAGCACAACACCATTTACTGGCAGATTTGGCCCTTGCCATCATAGTACCCTTTTATTTTTATGTTTTTACGACTCGAGCCACGACTTCCGGTGCCATTTCCGTGCTCTGAAGTGCGGGTTTTTCTTCATGAAGTGTGCTCTTCTCTCTGCATCCCCAGCACAACTTTCATCCCATAAAGAATGCTCCAAGCGCGGCTTTCTACCCATTAAGCATGCTCGAGCGCGCCTTTTTGCCCTTTAAGCATTCCCCAAGCACACTTTCCATCCCATTAAGTGTGCTCTAGTGCACTTTCCCTTCCCATAAGTGCATTCCAAGTGCACTTCCATAGCCCAGAAGCGCACTCCAAGCACGCCTATCTCTCCCAGAATCGTGCTTTACCTTCCATGGTGGTTTTTCTTCCTTGGCGCAAATTTTCAGTGGTCTGCAGTGTACAGAGCGCGATTGTTCCCTTGAAAAACATACCCTACATCTGTTTTTGGCTATTACACTCACATCAGATGCCCTCACAGCCTCACTTTTGCTTGCGCCCATTACGGCTGGTATTTTTCTGTTATTTGCTTGCTGTAGCATTTGAGACATTTTAGCTTGCCTGCATACATGTTTTCTTAGTGAATTGTTCTCTATTTCATTCACATTTCAACAAGTTTACTTGGCTGCACCATTTGCATTCATTTTAAAGCAGTTAATCCTTTCATTTGAAGAGAAAAGCAAAACAATAGTTTATTTTAGTTTTAGTTCTTTATTTCAGCATTTACTTTCAGCGTATATATGGGTTGTTTACACCACTTGGGGACCCAAAAAAAACTTGATAGCTAGGTAGGACATTGGGGTTAGGCATCCAAATAACACCCCCTTTGTCACATACATTTGAGACATAGTTGTTGTCTCTTAGGGAGCCAAAATCCTCTTTGATTAGAACGGTTGACATCGATTCACTGTTAGGAACCCATGTCTTTACTTTGTTAGTATATTGTTGTTGGACGCATATGCTTTGTAAGTTGTCCCGTAGTATTTGTTGATCCATAGTTTGTGTTATTGGCGCATATGCTTTGTAAGTCGCCCATAGTTTTGTTGATCCATAGTTTGTATTGGCCCGTGGTTTTTCCCCGTAGTAATTGTTGATCCATATTTTGTATTGGCCCATGGTTTGTATTGACACATGGTATTGACCCATGGTATTGGCGCCTAGACTTAGTATATAAGTGTGTGTTGAGGCCTATGAAGGCACCGTGAAGTTAATTGTATTGAGCTTGCTCAAACGAGGTTGCCCCCTCGAAGTGGCCCATGATCAATATAAAAGTGATTCTGAGTTCTATTATTTTGATATCTGTGTATTTGCATTAATTAATTATTGCAGGTTCTTCACATTTGGTATCAGAGCACTTTCTTGGGATCGCTGGGTGAAATTTCTACCAAATTTTTTTTCGCATTTGTTGCAGGTTCGGATTTGGGAATAATCCCTATCCGCTTAACTGTTGGAAGTACTTGGGCATAAGCCCTAAAACTCATTGTAAGGAGTACCACAGGAACCTCGAAGTAGCTGGCCCATTGTGAGGATCTGCCAGCGAAAAGGGCAACGACCCCTAACTGATTGACTAGCTCCCACCCGTGAGGTAAACCAAGAGCTGTCGTTTGTGGAAAAGCGGTTATCAGTTTTACCTGAGCCGTGGAGTGAGGGGTACTGCCCCAATACGCAAGTCATCAGACAACATTAGTGGTCGAGTGAAACCCCTGAACTGTTAGGAAGCCGCACATACCTGGGGTCCATATCTATTTTCAGCTGAACTGTTTTCGATCACTGATGTGCCGTTTCAGATCCATTCGGAAAGTCATTCCAGATCTAGCCATTTTCAATCCATTTGGCACCGTTTCAGATCTATCTATTTCAGATCCCTTCCGAGCCATAGCCGCTCCATTTTGAAAAAAAAAAAAAAAATTTCAGTTTTTTTGGCCATATCTCCCTTGTTTCAACTCTGTTTTCCTTGAACCTTCACTGACATCCCTGCAATCCCATTCTTCATATTTCATTCCTGAAGACCCTATCCCAAATTCCAATTCCCCACACCTGAAATCTCACATTTGTCTATTTTTAGGGTTTTCCATAACTTCTTCGATTTTCACCCGATCACCTTCAAATTTTACCACAGAGTTCCTTTTCTAATTCTGCTTCTTTGTCCCTCTCTGCCAAATTTTCTCATTCTATCACCCCGTTTCTGCTTTCATGTCCTTTCAATAGTGTCCAAAATCTCGTCAAACCCTAATTACCCATCAAATTTTTTCCCCAATCCAAATTTCCCTTTACTAAATCAGCTTTTGTTTGTGTTTTTCTACCCATCCCCCCCCCCCCCCCAAAAAAAAAAAAACCCTGGTTATGGTTGTCACCCGTGCAGGAGCACACACCATGGAGGAAGCACTTGCAGCCATCCAAACCAAACTCCAAGATCTGGATGAAAAATTTCTCAGCCTCCATCTTCAGCATTCAGCCATGAACAATAACCGACAGCCAAAATCTTTTGCAGCCACCTGGTTCTCTTCTTCTAGCAATTTTTGTGGGACGAAGCTTGATTTTCCTCGCTTCAATGGTACTAATCCGACTGGATGGATATACCGAGTAGAACAACATTTTAGTCTGCATAATACTTTTTATGTCCAGAAAGTTCAACTTGCATCCTTTCATTTGGAACAGGTAGCCCTTCAATGGTACCGTTGGTACATCAAAGCTCATCCTGAGCCAAATTGGACATATTTTTGCCAACTCCTTTTGCCACGATTTGGTCCTAGTGCTTTTGATGACTTCATAGGAGCACTCACTAAACTTCACCAAATTGGCACAGTGAGAGAGTATCAGACAGAATTTGAGAAACTGACCAATCACACAGAAGGATTGTCTGATGAATTCTACAGGAGTTGTTTTATCAGTGGTCTCAAGGATGAAATCCGCTCAGAAGTCAAAATGTTCTGTCCCAATACAATGATGGAAGTCCTAGGGCTGGCTAAGTTGGTAGAGGACAAGATTGAAGCTCAACAACGCTCCAAACCCACCTTTGTTCCCTTTAGAAATATGGGTTCCCAACGACCTCCCATCACGCCTGCTCCTCCACCAACTCCTATCAAGTATTTGTCTGAAACAGAGATGCAGGCACGCCGAGAAAAAGGGCTTTGTTATAATTGTGATGAGAAATTCACTCGGGGACATAGATGTTGTTGATGTATATGTAACTTCGGAATGTATTTCATCTGTGTATTTTATATATATTTATTGTACCTTTATAAGAGATGTGTGTTCCTCTATAAGGAAGTGTCTTCATGTGGATTGACAAGTGTCACAAGTGTGTGTACTTGCCGATAGGTTATTAGACCACCATGTGTGGGGTCGACCCTGAAATATATATTATAATGTGGATGTACCTAGCTAGACAAGTTGGCCCCATAAGGTCACAAGGAAAATAGGTTAGTATAAATAGAGATCAGGTGATATCTATTTAGATCATTCAGAAAAGTGCATCTCTCTCACTCAGAAAGTGGCGCACTAGTGAGGAGGAGGATCATCTACTACTAGGAGACTATCTCAATGTATTTTGGTTGTACTTTGGTTGAGCCATTGCTCTCTCTATCTCTGAGGAAGTTGTGGGGTTTTTCACCTTAGGGTTTTCCCCATGGAAACTCTGTGTCTCTTGTCTCTTATGCTTTTGATTCTTGTGATGCTTGTCATACTTATTGTGATTGTCATGCATTGATATACTGTATATGTTATTCTCTCAGTAAAGATCCTAGAGTATTGTGAATTAATGCTCAAAATTTAACAGATGTGTTCAACAAAAGCTCTATCTCTTGGATGTGGATTCTCCACCTGCCTCAGAACTTGGTGAAGAAGCTCCAGATACAGTAGATGTTCAGGTCGACATTCAGCACCCACCTGTTGATACCCCATCTCAAGACGACCCACCCGAGATCTCTCTCCATGCTGTAACTGGCATCACCACCCCACAAACAATGTGGGTAAGGGGATACTTTAAGAAGCTTTCTCTTACCATACTCATTGATTCTGGTAGCACTCATAACTTCATTGATCCTTGGGTTTCCAAACAGGCTGATTGTTTTCTCCATCCTTGTTCCAACTTTGAAGTCATGGTTGCCGATGGGGGCACCTTACCTTGCAAGGGAAAGTGTCGTAATGTGCGTATCTCTATGGAAGATTATAACCTACGCTCTGACATGTTTTCCTTATCCTTAGGTGGATGTGATGTGGTTTTGGGCGTTCAATGGTTACGCACACTTGGCCCCATCTTATGGGATTTTGCTGAACTTTGGATGCAGTTTTCAGTCAATGGGACACAACACAAATTTATGGGCTTACAACCAGGGTCTCTCTGCATCATCAGTTCACATCGCTTGGAAAATATACTTAAGAAGAATTCACATGGTGTCATTGCTCAGCTCCATTCCCTTCAAATGCACCCACCAACGGTCTCCACTACTTCCTTGGATAGATATGCAGGTGTCTTTGTTGCACCAGTGGGCTTGCCACCTTCATGAGACCTTTTCAGTAAGCATTTTTCCGCATCTACATCTCAGCAGGACATGATGGCTATTTTGCATGCAGTACAGAAGTGGCAGCCATCCCTATTGGGGAATTATTTTTGCATCAAGACTGATCTCCAAAGTCTGGAAACTTTCCTGGAACAACGGGTCTCCTCCCCAGCACACCTGAAATGGGTTCTCCAACTCATGGGTTATGACTATGCGACCACTTACCAGAAGGTTCAGGACAATATGGTGGCCGATGCTCCTTCTCGCACATTTGATGATCCAGTTTCTCTTACAGCTATTTCTCTGCTTGTTCCAAATTGGTTGCAATCTGTTCAACAGGGCTATCTCTTCTATGAACTCCACGCTTCTTCATCAATAGGGCACTTTGGGTTCCTCAAAACGTATGATCAGGAACAATGTAACTTCTTTTGGCAGGCCTTGAAAATGACAATTCAAAATATGGTGGTTGATTGTGATACTTTCCAGGTCAACAAGGGTGAAACGACCCTCCTTTCAGGACTGCTCGAACCCTTGCCCTTCCCTACATAGATTTGGAAAACTATTTCTATGGATTTCCTGGAAGCGCTCCAGTGGTATAGTACCACATCTAAAAGGACACCATATGAAGTAGTCTTTGGATAGGCACCGCTAGTTCTTCTTCCATACACCTTTAGCAGCTCCCCAGTTCAGGCAATTGACTCAATTCTTCGAAACCGCAATCAACTTCCTCTCATTATACAGGACAATCTTCACATGGCAAGAATTCGACTGAAACAACAAGCCGATCAGCACTGTTCTGCACGCACTTTTCACGTCGCTTATATGGTTCTTCTTCATCTACAACCTTCCACGCAATCCTCCCTGAAACTCAAAAGGCGCCAGTGGCCCAGAATGTACACTAAGGATGCTACAGGAGACCCCCTCCTTCAATTTCTGCTTCAATTTCCACATCTAAAGCTTTGAGGACAAAGCTTTTTATAAGGGAGAGGGGATGTTAGGAACCCATGTCTTTACTTTGTTACTATATTGTTGTTGGATGCATATGCTTTGTAAGTCATCCCGTAGTATTTGTTGATCCATAGTTTGTGTTATTGATGCATATGCTTTGTAAGTCACCCATAGTTTTGTTGATCCATAGTTTGTATTGGCCCGTGGTTTTGACCCGTAGTAATTGTTGATCCATATTTTGTATTGGCCCATGGTTTGTATTTGTTCGGATATCCACATCATCTTTTTCAGGATCTTGCATGCAATTAGGGTTTGCATGCAAATTCTAGGGTTTTCATGCACTTTGCATGCATCCCAGTCACCAGGTTGATGCCTCCAGCACCTTAGCCACCTTATTCTAGCACCTGGGAGCCACTTACTTCATAGTTTTATCCCTCCTAGTCAGGAAGGCACCCACTTCTCACTTACTGCTAGAGAAGGGCGCACTTCTTCACCTACCACTGCAGTTCCACTTCAGCTACACTCAGTTAGCTCCGATTCTCCCTGATTTGAGGCTAGTTTCACTCCCGACTGACTATTTCACTTCCGTTGGACCTTCAGATTGACTAGATGACTTGTTCTAACTTTAGTTAGCCTCCCATGCACCCTCCATTGAGCCCACTTCCCTATATCAGTGCTACACACTTCAGTTACACATGTTACACTCAGTTAGACTCAGATTGACACCTGGATGACTGGTTCTTGTACATTGATGACCACCACTGATTGATGATGAGGACTCCTAGTTGGAGTCAAGCTACTCCATTCAGTGATTCGAATGACCTACTTAGGCAATTCGAATTGCTTAGTCATTGTTACTGTATTCTATTGTAATCATTCACCCTTACTGGGATATTGAGCACTGATGCATGTTTTGCACAGTTTTACACCATATTTTCTATGTTCATCTGTTGTGATTGATTTAATTGTTCATTAGATCTGCTGTGACTAATTTTACATGGTATCAGAGCCATTGCAGGGACAAGATCTCTTTTCTACAGGTGTTTCTACAAGAAGATTTGAGTGAATTGCTCAAAAATTGCAAAAAGTTTTGGCATGAAAGATCTCAAGGGCATTCGCTCCTGTGCATGCAAAGCTTGAAAATACATCCAATACCACTCCAGAAGCTTGAGTTTCCACATAATTCCTGGATTTGATACATTGGACCCATTCAACATTGTTTGATCTCCAATCCCAGGTGTGATGCAACTCTAAAAGGGTGGATTGTTCGACCTCATTGTTCTTGGTTTATTGTGATTTGCAGGTTATTGTCTCCATCATTTGCATTCGCTACTCTGCCCTTGCAAGCTCCTCTACATCAGTGTGCACTCGCTCCCAGCAATGGAATACTCTTATTCAAAGCCTATCCTCACCCCATTCAATTATTTTGATTGGAAAGATGATATGGAGATCATATTACGTTCAAAAGGTTACTACCGAGTCACTCTTGGTCTTGAATTGGAGCCAAACAACTTGTCAGATAGAACCAAACACTACAACAAGCTTGATGAAGCTTACGGTCTTCTTTGTCCCTCCATCTCCAAAGATCTTCACTTCCATATCAGCGGATTGAAGATTCCAAAAGCTATATGGGAGCAACTTGAAACACTATTTGGCAAGCAGGACGAGCTTAGGTCTTTTCAATTAAAGAATGAATTGATTGCCCTTAGTCCTAAGAATTTCGAGACCATTAATGAATTCTTCACAAAATTCAAGAACTTGAACTTGCAGTTGAAGAATAGTGGAGTTATCAAAGAGGATAAACAATTGATCCTCTCCATTCTCAGCAAGGTTGGTAAATATTATTCGGTATTTGTCTCTACTTTCAATTCCGGTCGGCTAAGTACCCCGAATTGGAAGATGCCTACCTTGAATGCCTTCATTGAGTCCGTCACAAAAGAGCATGACAAGTTGATTCAAATGGGGTCCATAAGCTCCAAATATTCAGCCCTATATGTTCAAGGACCGAAGATCTTGAATGGTAAAGGAAAGAAAAAGAAGGAGAAGCCCAAATTCGAGCCTCACAAGCAAAGAGAGAAAGGCAAACAGACGGATGGACCATCCAGTTCAAAGTTCAAGCAAAAGGGAAAAGAAGGTAACCAAAAATCTAAATGTACTTATTGCAACCGTGGCTTTCATCCCGAAATTTCATGTATGAAGAAGACTATAGATCAAATGGCCCTCCTTTTGGAAAAGAACAACATAACTCTTCCTGACGGTGCAAGGAAGAAGGATAGGAATGATGATCATGAAAGAGGACAAGCACTCATGGCAACTATTTCGAAGCCCACTACTCTCTTGATAGATTCGGGTGCATCAAATCATATGGCTGCAAATATTGATTCTTTTTCTTCATTCGATCCAAACAGCTCCATCCCCATCCATTTGGGAGATGACTCAAAAATTTCTTCAAAGGGCAAAGGTAAGATTCATGTAGATCATGGAAGCTTTCAGAATGTTCTCTATGTGCCTTCCTTGGCTTCAAATCTTCTTTTTGTGTATCAAATGACACACACTGGTGAAATGAAGCAAGTTACATTCAACCCTAATATAGTTGAAATTTCTGATATCAAAAGTGGAATACTTGTTGTAGTCGGAAAGGCAAACCACACTGCAAAATGCTATGAGTTTTCACACTTTATTCCGCTTGCAAAGCCCACTGCTCTTTGCACACATGGTAATGAGGTTAGTAGGCTTTGGCATGAAATATTTGGACATCTTAATTATAAGTATTTGTTGCTGCTATCAAAAAAATCCATGGTAGATGGTCTTCCACAACTCCGTTCCTCGAAGGGAATATGCACTGGTTGCATTATTGGGAAGCACCTCGAGCACAGATTCGACCGCGGCAAAGCGAGCAGAGCTTCTATAGTTTTGGGGTTGATATATTCTGATATCAGTGGTCCGTTGCCCCATACATCATTAAATGGTTCAAGGTATGTTTTGACATTTATTGATGATTTTTCCCGCTTTACATGGGTATTCTTTCTAAAAAACAAGTCAGAAGTGCTTGGAAAATTCAAGGATTTTAAGGATTCTGTTGAGACCGCCACTGAGAGAAAGATCAAAGCTCTTAGATATGATAATGGTGGAGAATATATCAAGGCCTATTTGCTACAACTTTGTTCCCAAAGCGGAATTCATATCCAAACATACAGTTCCCTACACACCCCAGCAGAACGGTGTAGCGGAAAGGAAAAACCGGTCACTGAAAGAGATGGCTACATGCATGATTGAATCAAAAGGTTTGGCTGCAAATCTTTGGGATGAAGCAATCAATGTTGCTGCATACATACATAACCGTGTTCCACATTCATCCATGAAAGGTATGACTCCTTTCGAAGCATTCTTTGGTCACAAACCGGATGTGTCAAATTTGAGAGTTTTTGGCTCTACTGCATGGGCTAGAATTCCTTCCAAGAAGAGACGAGCTTTGGATCCACAAAGTATTGAGTGCATACTGATAGGATATGGGGAAGAATCAAAATCATATAAACTCATGGATATCAGATCTAAAAAGATATTCATAGAGCGTAATGTGCAATTTGAAGAACCACTTCAAGAATTGCAACTAGTCGAGGAAGAGACTACCGATTCACCGCCTTCACCAGAAGAAGATCCGTGCAGCGATAATGAAGGTATGAGTTCTGATATTTCTGATATTTTAGAAGCACATGATGATCATGAAATATCAGGTTCAGAATACGACCATTATGATCCTCCTCAGTTACCAAAGTGGGCCCAAAACACTCTTCAATCTACCGGTTCGAACCTTGGAAATCCTGCTGATCCGAGACGAACAAGAGCATACTTTCAAAGAGTAGGTATGGATATTTCTATTGCTGATCCATTACTTCCTGAGATTTTTTATTTGATGGCTGGTTCAGATCCCACATCATACTATTCTGCCCACCGAGATCCGAGATGGCAAAGTGCCATGGATGAAGAGTACAGTTCTCTTCAAAAGAACAACACATGGGAGCTAGTTTCTCTTCCACCTGGAAGAAAATTAGTGAAGTGTAAATGGGTCTACCGCATGAAAGTTGCTATTGATGGCTCTATCAGCAAATACAAATCAAGTTTGGTGGCAAAAGGTTTCTCCCAAGTCCAAGGAGTGGACTACACTGAGACCTTTGCACCGGTTGCAAAGATGGATTCCATCCACCTTGTTTTGGCTATTTCCGCATCCAAGCACTGGGAAGTGCACCACATGGATGTGAAGAGTGCATTTCTACATGGAGACCTTGATCAAGAGGTATATATGCATCAGCCAGAGGGCTACACATCAGATCCATCATTAGTTTGCAGATTGAAGAAATCTTTGTATGGGTTAAAACAGGCCCCAAGAGCTTGGTACGCAAAGATGGACTCCTTCCTTCTTTCTCAGAATTTTCAAAGATGCAAATCTGATCCGAATGTGTATCTTCAGCGAGTTAAAGGTAATTTTTTGGTTATTGTACTTTATGTTGATGATCTTCTCATTACTGGTAGCACTCTTACTTCAATAAACAAGCTAAAAACTGCCTTAAATCTAGCTTTTGACATGAGCTATTTGGGCTTGCTGAGTCACTTTTTGGGCTTGGAAATAGCTCAAAATTTTGATGGGATTACTATATCTCAGAAAAAATATGCTTCTGACCTATTATTGAAGTTTAATATGGCTGAATGTAAGGCAGCCCCATTCCCATTCCTCTCAAGAATCAGTCTTGAGGAGGGAGATTCTACACCGCTTGCAGATTGCAGTATGTATCGGCAGTTGATTGGTTCACTACTTTATTTGAAACACTCAAGGCTTGATATTTCATATGCCGTGAGTGCCATGTCAAGGTATATGCAGCAGCCCCATGAGCTTCATTGGCGAGCAACTAAGCGGATCTTGCAGTATGTGCAAGGTACGAGACAGTTTGGCATACATTATGCTGCAGATTCTGAGCTTGATTTCATTGGTTTTACTGATTCAAATTGGGAAGGTGATAGCATTGATCGGAAGTCCACTTCCAGTTATGTTTTCATGATTGATCATGGTGCTATTTGCTGGTCCAGCAAAAAGCAGGCAACCATTGCACTTTCTTCAGCAGAGGCAGAGTATCGAGGGGCAGTCAATGCCTGCATTCCGGCAGTTTGGTTGCAGGGTATTCTTTCCGAGTTTGGTTTTGGTGGCACTACTTCGACTGTCCTATTTTCTGACAATCAAAGTGCTATCAAGATCTCCATAGATCCAGTTCAGCAGCAGAGGACCAAACACATTGAGATTCATATGCATTACATTCGACAGTTGGTGCATGATCGCACCATCATTCTGCAATATTGCCCTACTGATGAGCAAATTGCAGACATCTTCACCAAGAGCTTCACTGAGAAGAAGTTCTCTTACCTCCGTTCACTGTTGGGGGTGAGTTCCATCATGGTGGAGACAGATTGATCCATTATTATGCTTTAGCTTGAGGGGGGCTTTCTTCCCACTGGGTTTTCCCTCTTTCCTCACTTAGTTTATTTTCAGCATTTTTTTGGATTATTGTATTGGGGTGACCTTTGGTCTTAGTTACCAGGGCCCCACATTATTTTTTTGCACATCATAGTCTAGCTTGACGGGGGGTGTTCAGATATCCACATCATCTTTTTCAGGATCTTGCATGCAATTAGGGTTTTCATGCAAATTCTAGGGTTTGCATGCAATTTGCATGCATCCCAGTCACCAGGTTGATGCCTCCAGCACCTTAGCCACCTTATTCTAGCACCCGGGAGCCACTTACTTCAGAGTTTTAGCCCTCCTAGTCAGGAAGGCGCCCACTTCTCACCTACTGCCAGAGAAGGGTGCACTTCTTCACCTACCACTGCAGTTCCACTTCAGTTACACTCAGTTAGATCCGATTCTCCCTGATTTGAGGCTAGTTCACTCCCGATTGACTGTTTCACTTCCGTTGGACCTCCAGGTTGACTAGATGACTTGTTCTGACTTTAGTTAGCCTCCCATGCGCCCTCCACTGAGCCAAATTCCCTATATCAGTGCTACACACTTCAGTTACACATGTTACACTCAGTTAGACTCAGATTGACACCTGGATGGCTGGTTCTTGTGCATTGATGACCACCACTGATTGATGATGAGGACTCCTAGTTGGAGTCAAGCTACTCCATTCAGTGATTCGAATGACCTCCTTAGGAAATTCGAATTGCTTAGTCATTGTTACTGTATTCTATTGTAATCATTCACCCTTACTGGGATATTGAGCACTGATGCATGTTTTGCACAGTTTTACACCATATTTTCTATGTTCATCTGTTGTGATTGATTTACCTGTTCATTAGATCTGTTGTGACTAATTTTACATTATTGACACATGGTATTGGCGCCTAGACTTAGTATATAAGTGTGTGTTGAGGCCTATGAAGGCACTGTGAAGTTAATTGTATTGAGTTTGCTCAAAGGAGGTTGCCCCCTCGAAGTGGCCCATGATCAATATAAAAATGATTATGAGTTCTATTATTCTGATATATCTCATGTATTTGCATTAATTAATTATTGCAAGTTCTTCACATTCACTTGGGGGCCTCTCCCTTAGGAGGGACAGTAGAAAGACTGGTTCTAGAGGCCTAGTTTTAATGTCGCTCTCCACTCTGTATTGAAGGACACCAACTTGTTGTTCTTGTTGCACATGCTAGCCATCATACCGAGTGGGAGATGACCAAAGAACTGAAGCTGTGGGTTACCCTTCCGGAGGTGATTTGACTAAGGTAGCTTAGTTTCCATTCTTTTAGGGCTCTTTTACCTGGG
This sequence comes from Larix kaempferi, assembly GCA_027924585.1. Taxonomy (NCBI): domain Eukaryota; kingdom Viridiplantae; phylum Streptophyta; class Pinopsida; order Pinales; family Pinaceae; genus Larix; species Larix kaempferi. The sequence goes on from BSBM01000852.1 coordinate 3,979,627, forward strand.
ATCCCTCTCAGTAGAGGGATATCCCTTAAAAATTTGGTTCTCCATTTCGTATTTCCCGATTGCATATTTCATCACCCTGCAGGGGATACGATTTGCATGAGCTTCAACATCTTTTATTTAGGTGTTTGCATGCTCCTATACCCCATAGGTTAGTGAGTATTTTTATTTTTTAGGAGTGATTCCTATTGGTATTCTGACCATTTTATTGCCACTCCACCCGTTGCAGCATGTTGTTGCAGGAGGTGCTTTTGAGCTTGTTGTTGGCCTGAGTGTCGTTTTTATTGATATCTCTCTTGCATGCACAGTTGCGCTAGGATTTTTGAGCGTTTTTTAAAACCAAAACCCCTTAGCACTTACACATTCGTCACCAATGATTCCCCGATACCCTCCCATCATCTATGCGGATAGTCCCCACAGTATAGTCCATTGGACCCCCGTTATCGTGCTCCTCTGAGATGCACAACTTCATCCCTATATATTCATCTCGACACCCCCTATTTTACATATGATTTTGATTCAGAGTCAAGTATCCATACAAATCTATCTATCCCCATGGCCGACATGAATCCCAACCCGTTTTATGGAGGGATTGTAGGCAGTGGCACTGCCACTGGACCCATTACCACTTCAACATCTATTCCCACCATGACATCCATGGGGCCCACCATCCTTGTTGGTACATGACCTACCCCTATCACTATAGTGCACCCAATTACTACCTCCATACCCAGTGGTAGCGGATCAATTCCAACTACTGTCCCTTTGGTTACCGTAGGTACCCTTGGGGGAACTGGCCCTTCCTTCCAGAGCCCTCCTCCCCTTATGGGTGATTCATCAATCCCCGTTATGTCAACCGCCAATGCACCACCATTCGGCGGAGGAGGCCTCATGATTGACGCCATGGCTATAATGCAAGTCAGCCTGACCATGCCACATCCTCCTGCCAGTTTTCTATTCATGGCCAGTCTTAATCTCCCTGATCTGGCCTGATTAACTAAAGATCTGATTCGACATGACACCACATGGCCTCCTATTCCCACCAAAATCCCTTTGGAGATACCCAAGTTTGAGAAGAAGGGTGGTGAGTGTTAGCACATGTATTTTTCAAAGTATGAATGAGAGATAGATAATGAAAATTTATGTTGATATAAGCCAAGTTCTGTGGGGAAGCGCCCAATCCTTAAAAAACATACCACATGACTGTTGGATGAAGAGAAAGGATCCAGAGAGGTTCATGAAATGGTTTGGAAAATTTTGTAAAGAAAACAATGGTCCAGATTAAGGTAGAGATAGGATCGACGACAGAGATAGTTTTCCGAAATGACCATAGAAGCTATGGTAAAAGAATGGACAATCCAACGGTCCATATCACATCGTGGAAGATCAACAGAGGTAGTAAGGTTCCCCTGGGAAAGAAGCATGGGAGATATCAAGGCAAGAATCCATCAAAGTGGTAAGAGCGAAAGGGTTAAAGAATGAGCAAGTTTTACTGTCAATTGATCGGTAATCAAGAGATCAACGAATCCTAGTCATTCCGTGCCACCAAGATGCACAATAAAATGAATGGATGAGCGGTTGCGGAATTTTAAACTTCCCTCCATGTGTCAAAGCGTAGGCATTTCGCAAATTGTAGAAGCGGTAAAGAAAACCACCCAGGTGCCATGCAAAACCACTTCCAAGGGGTAAATCAAAGGATCAAGGTTTACAATAGGACTTAAGGCTATATAGGGAGCTAATGAAAATTTCGATATTTAGTTGAACAAATAAGTGAATTGGTGGAGCTTCTAAATTTGGCCAAGCGGACCAAATAATGGCAGAACCTCTGAAAATTGTCCAAGACCCTTTTAAAAATTTAAGGGGTTTCTATATCATCCACAAGGTCATATTATAAACTTCATATGCCCAAGTGCTTAAACAAAAATGAAAAAAGGTTATCTTTTAATATAAAAAATTTATATTAATTTTTAAATAAAAAATCCATATCATATTATAACCTTGGCACAAATCTCGAAAATTTATAATGTTTGGAATCAAAGGTGGGAATTTATTTCGTTGGTGAAAAGGTCCGATGGTTAACGAGACAAGAGTGGTGCGAAATATTTGCCGATAGTTTTCATTTTTACTAGGTGTCACTCCCATATTATTTCGCTGGGATCTAAACCACTTTCCCAAACTACTATTGAGCTCAGCGAAATAATTATATTTGATAAAACTTTGGGATCCGCCAAAACATGTTTAGTTACCCAATGTTTAAAACATTTGTTATAATCTTTATCCCTCTCGAATGCACTTGCTCCAAATCCAAAATTACGTGAAGTAAATAGTACATTTTCCCAAAGTTTTAACCTTATGATTATAATATTGGAATGCTCCATGATTTATATGAAGAAATCACATGAAAATAGAATCCTAAATATTGGAAATATTTTAAAAGAAAATATTCTCCAAGATTTGAAAATCCAAAACCAGTGGATGTTTTTTATAGAAAAATGAAAAATTGTTATGGATTTCTATTTATTTCAGGAATTTGTTTTTGAATTTCATTTTATGAAATTCATAAAGAATTAAATGCAAAATTCAAAAATGGAGAAACATTACAAGACATGGTTTTTAATGGAAGATGTGGTTTTCCAAAACTAAGGGCGGAGTTGATTTTAATGGATATTTTGATTGATTCCAAATAATTGAAAATGGAATTTTCAGAAGTGGATGTGGCAAAATTTGAGAATTGATTTGGGAAATATTTTGTTCCCAAATATTAATTTTTGACAATTCTAAAGTGGATATGGATAAATCAAATTTAAATTTGATTTTAATGGAACTATAGAGTGTGTGGAAGCCAAGCATACATTTTTAGATTTGAAGGCACAAAATCAACAAGTAGCAGAGTTCAATCATCTACAAAAGGCTCTCTTAGTTTCTTCACAGGTGCCAAGGCTTGGGAGATTCGAATTGAACTTTACAACCCCTTTTTCCAGATTTTAATTTCCCGTTTTAGTCATTAACTTCAAGCACAGATTCTGAGGAGCTGGAGATAAATCCCGAAAAAACAAACATGGGTTTTGTCGAGAACGGGCCGATTTAAAAGAGCCTTTGTTGGGTTTTACACAATTGTTACAGTTTGGGCCCTAGAGCTGGGGCTTTGAAGCCTATTTTTCAGAAATTCGCCTCCTAAAATTTAGGAAATCAGTTAAAAACGTGTAATTTCGGTTTCTAACTGTTTCTATTTTAGGAAAAGAGATAGGATTCGAAATGGTGAGATGGAAAACGACCTATAGGGTTATATATTTCATTGTACAAGAGTAAAGAGGGGTTGTAACTTATGAGAACAGAAGGCATTTTGTACTAAAATATTTTCAAAGCTTAATAAAAGTTGCAAAGCCAAGCAAGAAAGTTTGAAGCAGAATTTCTCGTGTTATTACTTCATAGCCTGTATTTCCTTTTCTCCTATGCATGTTACTCCTGTTATCTTTTTCCATTGTGCTTTCTTTCAGGCTTGAATAAGTGTATAATGGATCAGAATTCATATTTTTATGCTCTGGTTTATTGATTTCAAGTATTCACAAACTAGTTCTCCTCTAAAGTTAATATTAGATTCATCCTGTTGAAAGATTTGTTTTGTGAAAGCCTTGTATATCTTGTTTCAGCCATTACAATCTTTAATTCAGCTTGTGTAAAAAAATTTATGGCCATCGTATTCATCTTTTGAGAGAGCCTTCTCTGGTAGGAAAGAAGCTAGCTTCCCTCCTAAAGGTTGGTTTGAAATAGCTACCTTAGGATTATCCTTCCACAAACAAAGGGTAAATTCTGAGTGGTAACATTTTGGTGCCATTGCCGGGGACGAAGGTTCAAATTTTCCCTAGGAGAAACGACAAATATTAGAGCTAATTGTTGATGGTGAGCAGTAGTCAGGCAGAAAGAAGGTTTTACATTATTCACTTGGCAGCTCTACTATCAACATAATCCAAAATTCAAAGCATCATTGGTGACTCCACTATTTGAAGATAGATTCCATGGAAGCTTACAAATATGCAATGTATGTTCCTATGAATCGTTCACACATTCTAGGTTTTCCAAATCGTATACCTTGTATAGATTGGAAAACATATTTTCCCAAATTTAAAGATGAGGAAAGATATGATACTTCTCTGCATTTAATCAAATTCCATTTGCATATATATAAACTAAGGGTGAAATTTCATGAAGATTGCCTTATGAAAATGTTCATGGCTAATTTGAAAGGAAAGGCAAAAACATGGTATGAAAAGTTACCAACTTCTAGTTTGTATTCCTTGGAATATTTTCATTCAGCATTCTATGAAAATTATAAGGAAAGTTACTCATCTTTATCACTGTTTGAAAATTGTTGTCAAGTCAGTTTTGAAAATTTTACGCAACATGTGGAAAATGAGTTTGGTAATGAAGAATTAATGGATGACGAAATTAAAGAGTTTTATGAAGATTATTTTCAACATCAAGAGGAAATGTTAAAGAGTAGCTTCCATAATATTCAACAGGATTTTCAGTAGACAATATTTTCTTCTTTGATTATAAATGAAGAAAATCAGGACCTTAGTGTTCACATTACTTCTCCTAAGAATGATGAGAAAATTCAGCAGCCTTTAGAAGCTTCAGAGGATACATGAGAAGTTATACATGGTTCAGAAGTTCTTAAATTCATCCATATGAAAAGTTTAATGAAACATATCAGGGGTTTAATATCAAAATTCATGTTCCTTCCCTTGAGTTTGTTGAAGATTCTCATATTTTTAGTGACCAAGAGAAGAGTGTGGATAGTCAATCAATGTTTTTTGTAGTTCATTAACCTTCTAATGAAGCCATTGAAGAAGAATTTTCTCTTTTAGATGATTTTGAAAATGGTGATGTTATTCAAAATTTGAAATGAAAGATTTAGAAATTATTAAAAACCAAAACGATATTCCTATTGAACTACATGAAAGGTCACTCTTTGATATACCTGTTAAGTTGCATGAAGAACTAAACATAATGTTTTTGCATGATAAGGAAGATAAACAAATGACTGATTTTTACTTGAAAAGTGATGAATTGGAACAACAACAACTAGTAGTTAGGAATGAAATCATCCTAATTCTTTTATCTAATAATCAACAAGAGGTGATAGTTCATGGTCTTGAAGATCCTTTTTCAAATATGTTGCAATCATCAAGGAAGCTGAGTCTTACATAGTTTATGGATTATGGGTATAAATTTCAGCTGTGTGTAAAGTTGCCATCTTTCAAGTTTATATTTTTGTTAGCAAAAGTTGAATGTGAACCTAAATCAAGTAACCATTTGTTTGATTGGCTGCATTGTATCCTTCATATCACTTTATCCAGCAATTGTTTTCAGCTTGTTAGAGTAGGGGTATGTGCAATAAGCTTGAAATATCAGTCATTTTTTTCAGTTTAGTTTGCAGTTTCAGTTTGATTTCAGCAGTGAGCAGTTTGGTTTTATTATTGAATTTCCAGCTTGTACAAAAGATGCAGCAGTTTCAGTTTGGTTTTCAGCAGTTGATTTTCAGTACAACTTTCAATTTAAAGTTTGGGTTTAGTAGCATGATTTATATATAAATAAGCTTGCTAGACAAGAATCTCTTCCAGTATTGTACAATTTGTTTTTAGAAGTATGTTGTTGTTTCAGTTTGGATTGCTAGTTTGGATTCAGTTGGATAGTTTGCAGATCATAGAGTATAGAGCAGGTTTCTGTTTGAAATTGGGAACAACCCAATGACCAGGCACATGGTCTACGAGTTCTTTTCTACCTCGCAGGGAGGATAACATCCCCAGTTGGAGCTAGTTGTTATCACATGTATTTTTCAAAGTATGAATGAGAGATAGATAATGAAAATTTCTGTTGAATCTTGATATAACCCAAGCTCTGTGGGGAAGCGCCCAATCCTTTAAAAACATACCACATGACTGGTGGCTGAAGAGAAAAGGAGTCAGAAAGGTTTACGAAATGGTTTGGAAAATTTTGCAAAGAACACAATGGTCCAGATTAAGGCGGAGATAGGATCGATGATGGAGATAGTTTTCTGAAATGACCATAGAAGCTACAGTAAAAGAATGGACAATCCAACTGTCCAGATCGCATCATGGAAGATCAACGGAGGTAGTAGGGTTCGACTAGGAAAGAAGCACAGAAGATAGAAAGCCAAGAATCCGTCGAAGTGGTAAGGGCGGAAGGGTTAAAGAGTGATCATGTTTTTACCGTCGATTGATTGAAAATCAAGAGATAAACGACTCCTAGACATTCTCCACCACCAAGATGCACGATAAAATGAATGGATGAGCGGTTACGAAATTTGAAACCACCCTCCACTTTTCGAAGCGCAGGCATTTCACAAATTGTAGAAGTTGTAAAGAAAACCACCTAGGCGCCATGCGAAACCACTTCCAAGGGGTAAATCAAAGGATCAAGGTTTATAATGGGACCTAAGGCCGTGATCAGGAGCTAATGAAAATTTCTATATTTACGTGAATAAATAAATGAATTGGCAGAGTTTCTAATTTTGGCCAAGCGGACCAAATAATGGCAGAACCTCTGAAAATTGTCCAAGACCCTTTTAAAAATTTAAGGGGTTTCTATATCATCCACAAGGTCATATTATAAACTTCATATGCCCAAGTGCTTAAACAAAATTGAAAAAAGGTTATCTTTTAATATAAATATTTTAATATAAAATATTTATATTAATTTTTAAATAAAAAATCCATATCATATTATAACCTTGGCACAAATCTCGAAAAATTATAATGTTTGGAATCAAAGGAGGGAATTTATTTTGCTGGTGAAAAGGTCCAATGGTTAATGAGACAAGAGTGGTGAGAAATATTTCTTGACAGTTTTCATTTTTACCAGGTCTCACTCCCATATTATTTCGCTAGGAGCTAAACCACTTTCCAAACTACTCTACAACTCAACGAAATAATTATATTTTATAAAACTTTGGGATCCCTCAAAACATCTTTACTTACCCAATGTTTAAAACCTTTTTTATAATCTTTATCCCTCCCGAATGCACCTGCTCCAAATCCGAAATTAGGGGAAGTAAATAATACATTTTCCCAAATTTTTAACCTTATGATTATAATATTGGAATGCTCGATGATTTATTTGAAGAAATCACGTGAACATAGAATGCTAAATATTGGAAATATTTTAAAAGAAAATATTCTCCAAGATTTGAAAATCCAAAACCATGGGGGAAAAACTAGTGGATGGTTTTCACAGAAAAATGAATTTTTTTTTATGGATTTCCATTTATTTCAGGAAATGTTTCTGAATTTCATTTTATCAAATTCTTAAAGAATTAAATGCAAAATGCAAAAATGGAGAAGCATTACAAGACATGGTTTTTAATGGAAGATGTGGTTTTCCAAAACTAATGGCGGAGTTGATTTTAATGGATATTTTGATTGATTCCAAATAATTGAAAATGGAATTTTCAGAAGTGGATGTGGCAAAATTTGAGAATTGATTTGGGAAATATTCTGTTCCCAAATAATAATTTTTGACAATTCTAAAGTGGATATGGATAAATAAAATTTAAATTTGATTTTAATGGAACTACAGAGTGTGTGGCAGCCAAGCATACATTTTCATATTTGAAGGCACAAAATCAACACATACCAAATATCAGTCATCTACAAAAGGCTCTCTCAGTTTCTTCACAGGTGTCAAGGTCTGGGAGATTCGAATTGATCTTTACAACCCCTTTTTCCATATTTTTAATTTCCTGTTTTAGTCATTAACTTCAAGCACGGATTGTGAGGAGCTGGAGATGAATCTTGAAAAAAGGAAAAAAAAATGGTATCAAAAGTTACCAACTTCTAGTTTGTATTCCTTGGAAGATTTTCATTCATCATTCTATGAAAATTATAAGGAAAGTTACTCATCTTTATCATTGTTTGAAAATTGTTGTCAATTCAGTTTTGAAAATTTTACGCAACATGTAGAAAATGAGTTTGGTAATGAAGAATTAATGGATTAGGAAATTAAAGAGTTTTATGAAGATTATTTTCAACGTCAAGAGGAAATGTTGAAGAGTAGCTTCCATAATATTCAACAATATTTTCAGGAGACAATATTTTCTTCTTTGATTATAAATGAAGAAAATCAGGACCTTAGTGTTCAGATTACTTCTCCTAAGAATGATGAGAAAATTTAGTAGCCTTTAGAAGTTTCAGAGGATACATGAGAACTTATTTAGGGTTCAAAAATTCTTAAAGCTCATCCATATGAAAAGTTTAATGAAACAGATCAGGGGTTTAATATCGAAATTCATGTTCCTTCCCTTGATTTTGTTGAAGATTCTTAGATTTTTAGTGACCAAGAGAAGAGTGTGGATAGTCAATCAATGTTTTTTGCAGTTTATTAACCTTCTAATGAAGCCATTGAAGAAGAGTTTTCTCTTTTAGATAATTTTGAAAATGAAGATGCTATTCAAAAATTTGAAATGAAAGATTCAGAAATTATGAAAAACCAAAATGATATTCCTATTGAACTACATGAAAGGCCGCTCTTTGATATACCTGTTAAGCTGCATGAAGAACTAAACATAATTTTTTTGCATGATAAGGAAGATAAAAAAATGACTGATTTTTACTTGAAAAGTGATGAAATGGAACAACAACCAATAGTTAGGAATGAAATCATCCTAATTCTTTTCTCTGATAATTAACAAGAGGTGATAGTTCATGGTTTTGAAGATCCTTTTTCAAATATGCTGCAATCATCAGGGAAGCTGGGTCTTACATAGTTTATAGATTATGGGTATAAATTTCAGCTGTGTGTAAAGTTTCCATCAATAAAGTTTATATTTATGTTAGAAGAAGTTGAATGTGAACCTAAATCAAGTAACCATTTGCTTGATTGGATGCATTGGATCCTTCATATCACTTGATCCAACAATTGTTTTCAGCTTGTTAGAGTAGGGGTATGTGCAATGAGCTTGAAATATCATGCATCTTTTTCAGTTTAGTTTGCAGTTTTAGTTTGTTTTCGGCAGTGAGCAGTATGGTCTTATTATTGAATTTCCAACTTATACAAAAGATACAACAGTTTCAGTTTGGTTTTCAGCAGTTGATTTTCAGTACAACTTTCAGTTTAAAGTTTGGGTTTCAGTAGCGTGATTTGCATATAAATAAGCTTGCTAGACAAGCATCTCTTTCAGCATTGTACAATTTGTTTTCAGAAGTATATTGTTGTTTCAGTTTGGATTGCCAGTTTGGATTCAGTTGGATAGTTTGTATATCATAGAGTACAGAGAAAGTTTCAATTTGAAATTGGGAACAACCCAATGGTCAGGCACATTGTCTACGAGTTCTTTGCTACCTCACAGGGAGGATACCATCCCCAGTTGGAGCCAGTTGTTAGCACATGTATTTTTCAAAGTATGAATGAGAGATAGATAATGAAAATTTATGTTGATATAACCCAAGCTATGTGGGGAAGCGCCCAATCCTTAAAAAAAATACCAAATGACCGTTGGATCAAGAGAAAACGAGCCGAAAAGGTTCGCGAAATGGTTTGGAAAATTTTGCAAAGAAAACAATGGTCCAGATTAAGGTAGAGATAGGATCGACGTCGGATATAGTTTTCGAAATGACCATAGAAGCTATGGTAAAAGAATGGACAATCCAACTGTCCAGATCGCATCGTGGAAGATCAACGGAGGTAGTAAGGTGCCGCTGGGAAAGAAGCACATAAGATAGCAAGGCAAGAATCCGTCGAAGTGGTAAGAGCGGAAGGGTTAAAGAGTGAGCAATTTTTACCGTTGATTGATCGGAAATCAAGAGATCAACGGCTCCTACTCATTCCGCACCACCAAGATGCATGATGAAATGAATAGATGAGAGGTTGCGAAATTTGAAACCGCCCTCCATGTGTCGAAGCATAGACATTTCACAAAATGTAGAAGTGGTAAAGAAAACCACCCAGGTGCCATGCGAAACTGCTTCCAAGGGGTAAATCAAAGGATCAAGGTCTACAATGGGACCTAAGGCTGTGACCAGGAGCTAATGAAAATTTCTATATTTAGTTTAACAGATAAGTGAATTGGCGGAGCTTCTAAATTTGGCCAAGCGGACCAAATAATGGCGGAACCTTTGAAAATTGTCCAAGACCCTTTTAAAACTTTAAGGGGTTTCTATATCATCCACAAGGTCATATTATAAACTTCATATGCCCAAGTTCTTAAACAAAATTGAAAAAATGTTATCTTTTAATATAAATATTTTAATATAAAATATTTATATTAATTTTTAAATAAAAAATCCATATCATATTATAACCTTGGCACAAATCTCGAAAATTTATAATGTTTGGAATCAAAGGTGGGCATTTATTTAGCTGGTGAAAAGGTCCGATGGTTAACGAGGCAAGAGGTGCGAAATATTTATCGACAATTTTCATTTTTACGTCTCTCCCATATTATTTCCCTGGTAGCTAAACCACTTTCCCAAACTACTCTATAGCTCAGCAAAATAATTATATTTTATAAAACTTTGGGATCCACCAAAACATGTTTACTTACCCAATGTTTAAAACCTTTGTTATAATCTTTATCCCTCCCGAATGCACCTGCTCCAAATCCGAAATTAGGGGAAGTAAATAATACATTTTCCGAAAGTTTTAACCTTATGATTATAATATTGGAATGCTCCATAATTTATTTGAAGAAATCACGTGAAAATAGAATGGTAAATATTGGAAATATTTTAAAAGAAAATATTTCCCAGATTTGAAAATCCAAAACCACAAGAAGAAATCAAAACCACGGGGAAAACAATGGATGGTTTTTATAGAAAAATGAAAAATTGTTTATGGATTTCCATTTATTTCAGGAAATTGTTTCTGAATTTCATTTTATGAAATTCATAAAGAATTAAATGCAAAATGAAAAAATGGAGAAACATTACAAGACATGGTTTTTAATGGAAGACGTGGTTTTCCAAAACTAAGGGCTGAGTTGATTTTAATGGATATTTTGATTGATTCCAAATAATTGAAAATGGAATTTTCAGAAGTGGACGTGGCAAAATTTGAGAATTGATTTGGGAAATATTTTGTTCCCAAATATTAATTTTTGACTATTCTAAAGTGGATATGGATAAATCAAATTTAAATTTGATTTTATTCGAACTACAGAGTGTGTGGCAGCCAAGCATACATTTTCATATTTGAAGGCACAAAATCAACAGGTAGTAGAGATTAGTCATCTACAAAAGGCTCTCTCGGTTTCTTCATAGGTGTCAAGGCTTGGGAGATTCGAATTGATCTTTACAACCCCTTTTTCCATATTTTAATGTCTTGTTTTAGTCATAAACTTCAAGCACGGATTCCGAGGAGCTGGAGATGAATCTCGAAAAAAGGAAACATGGGTCTTGTCGGGAACGAGCCAATTTAAAAAATACTCTCTTGGGTATTACACAACTATTACAGTTTGGGCCCTAGAGCTGGGGATTTGAAGCCCATTGTTCAGAAATCCGCCTCCTAGAATTTAAGAAATCAGTTAAAACATGTCATTTATGTTTCTAACTGTTTCTATTTTAAGAAAAGGGATAGGATTCGAAATGGTGAGCTGGAAAATGACCTATAGGGTTATATATTTCATTGTACAAGAGTAAAGAGGGGTACGAACTTATGAGAACGGAAGCCATTTTGTACTGAAATATTTTCAAAGCTTAATAAAAGTTGCAGAGCCAAGCAAGAAACTTTGAAGCAGATATTCTTGTGTTATTACTTCATATTCTGTATTTCCTTTTCTCTTGTACATGTTCCTCCTGTTATATTTTTCCATTGTGTTTTATTTCAGGCTCAAATAAGTGTATAATGGATCAGAATTCATATTTTTATGCTCTCGTTTATTGATTTCAAGTATTCACAAACTAGTTTTCCTCTAAAGTTAATACTGGATTCATCTGTTTGATGCCCATATTAATGGATTGTTCATCTTTCTTCTATTATCACCAGCAAATCAAGAAGTTGACTATGAATGAGTAGATATCCCTCCTTTGTGGAAATATTTGTATTGTGAAAGCCCTGTGTATCTTTTATATTTTATGATTATGACTCCAAGCCCAATGGAACTATCTTGTTTCAGCCATTACAATCTTTAATTCAGCTTGTGTAAAAACATTTATGGCCATTGTATGCATCTTTTGAGAGAGCCCTCTCTGGTAGGAAAGAATTTAGCTTCCCTCCTAAAGGTTGGTTTGAAATAGTTACCTTAGGTTTATCCTTCCGCAACCAAAGGGTAAATTCTGAGTGCTAACATTTTGGTGCCATTTCCAGGGACAAAGGTTCAAATTTTCCCTAGCAGAAATGAAAAATATTAGAGTTGATTGTTGATGGTGAACAATAGTAAAAAATAGAGAAGGTTGTACATTCTTCACCTAGCAGCTCTACTATAAAAATAATCCAGAATTCAAAGCATCACTGGGACTTCGCTATTTGAAGAGAGATTCCATGGAATCTTACAAATATGCAAGGTATGCTCCTATGAATCATTCACACATTCCAGGTTTTCCAAATCGTATACCTCATATAGATCGGAAAACATATTTGACCAAATTTAAAGATGAGGAAGGATATGATACTTCTCTGCATTTAATCAAATTCCATTTGCATATATATAAATTAAGTGTGAAATTTCATGAAGATTTCCTTATGAAAATGTTCATGGCTACTTTGGAAGGAAAGGAAAAAACATGGTATGAAAAGTTACCAAATTTTAGTTTGTATTCCTTGGAATATTTTCATTCAACATTCTATGAAAATTATAAGGAAAGTTACTCATATTTATCACTGTTTGAAAATTGCTCTCAAGTCAGTTTTGAAAATTTTATGCAACATGTGGAAAATGAGTTTGGTAATGAAGAATTAATGGATGAGGAAATCAAAGAGTTTTAGTTATATTATTTTCAACATCAAGAGGAAATGTTAAAGAGTAGCTTCCATAATATTCAACAATATTTTCAGCTGACAATATTTTCTTCTTTGATTATAAATGAAGAAAATCAGGACCTTAGTGTTCAGATTACTTCTCCTAAGAATGATGAGAAAATTCAGCAGCCTTTAGAATTTTCAGAGGATACATGAGAAGTTATTCAGGGTTCAGAAATTCTTACAGTTAATCCATATGAAAAGTTTAATGAAACAGATCAGGGGTTTAATATCAAAATTCATGTTCCTTCCCTTGAGTTTGTTGAAGATTCTCATATTTTTAGTGACCAAGAGAAGAGTGTGGATAGTCAATCAATGTTTTCTGCAGTTCATTTACCTTCTAATGAAGCCATTGAAGAAGAATTTTCTCTTTAAGATCATTTTGAAAATGAAGATGCTATTCAGAAATTTGAAATGAAAGATTCAGAAATTATGAAAAACCAAAATGATATTCCTATTGAACTAAATGAGAGGTCATTTTTTGATATACCTGTTAAGCTGCATGAAGAACTAGACATAAATTTTTTCCGTGACAAGGAAGATAAACAAGTGAATGATTTTTACTTGAAAAGTGATGAAATGGAACAAAAACCAGCAATTAGGAATGAAATCATCCTAATTCTTTTCTCCGATAATCAACAAGAGGTGATAGTTCATGGTCTTGAAGATCCTTTTTCAAATATGCTGCAATCATCAAGGAAGGTGTGTCTTACATAGTTTATGGATTATGGGTATAAATTTCAGCTGTGTGTAAAGTTTCCATCTTTCAAGTTTATATTTATGTTAGTAGAAGTTGAATGTGAACCTAAATAAAGTAACCATTTGCTTGATTGGTTGCATTGGATCCTTCATATCACTTGATCCATCTATTGTTTTCAACTTGTTAGAGTACGGGTATGTACAATAAGCTTGAAATATCAAGCATATTTTTCAGTTTAGTTTGCAGTTTCAGTTTGATTTCAGCAGTGAGCAGTTTGGTTTTATTATTGAATTTCCATCTTGTACAAAAGATGCAGCAGTTTCAGTTTGGTTTTCAGCAGTTGATTCTCAGTACAACTTTCAGTTTAAAGTTTGGGTTTCAGTAGCATGATTTGTATATAAATAAGCTTTATAGACAAGCATCTCTTTCAACATTGTACAATTTTTTTTTAGAAGTATGTTGTTGTTTTAGTTTGGATTGCCAGTTTGCTTTCAGTTGGATGATTTACAGATCATAGAGTACATAGCAGGTTTCAGTTTATAATTGGGAACAACCCAATGGTCAGGCACATTGTCTACAAGTTCTTTTCCACCTCGTAGGGAGGATAGCATCCCCAGTTGGAGCCAGTTGTTAGCACATGTATTTTTCAAAGTATGAATGAGAGATAGATAATGAAAATTTAGGTTGATATAACCCAAGCTCTATGGGGAAGTGCCCAATCCTTAAAAAACATACCACATGGCCATTGGCTGAAGAGAAAAGGAGCCATAAAGGTTCACGAAATGGTTTGGAAAATTTTGCAAAGAAAACAATGGTCCAAATTAAGGCGAACATAGGATCGATGGCAGAGATAGTTTTCCGAAATGACCATAGAAGCTACGGTAAAAGAATGGACAATCCAACGGTCCAGATCACATAGTGGAAGATCAACGGAGGTAGTAAGGTTCCGCTGGGAAAGAAGCACCGAAGATAGCAAGTCAAGAATCCGTCGAAGTGGTAAGAGCGGAAGGGTTAAAGAGTGAGCCAGTTTTACCCTCGATTGATCAACAATCAAGACATCAATGGTTCCTAGTCATTCCGCACCACGAAGATGCATGATAAAATGAATGGATGAGCGGTTGCAAAATTTGAAACCGCCTTCCATGTGTCGAAGCATAGGCATTTTGCAAATTTTAGAAGCGGTAAAGAAAACCAACCAGGCACCATGCGAAACTGCTTCCAAGGGGTAAATAAAAGGATTAAGGTTAACAATGGGACCTAAGGCTGTGACCAAGAGCTAATAACAATTTACATATTTAGTTTAACAAATAAGTGAATTGGCAGAGCTTCTAAATTTGGACAAGCAGACCAAATAATGGCGGAACCTATGAAAATTGTCCAAGTCCCTTTTAAAAATTTAAGGGGTTTCTATATCATCCACAAGGTCATATTATAAACTTCATATGCCCAAGTGCTAAAACAAAATTGAAAAAAGGTTATCTTTTAATATAAATATTTTAGTATAAAATATTTATATTAATTTTTAAATAAAAAATCCATATCATATTATAAACTTGGCACAAACATCAAAAAGTTATAATGTTTGGAATCAAAGGTGGGCATTTATTTCATTGGTGAAAAGGTCCGATGGTTAACGAGACAAGAGTGGTGCAAAATATTTACCGGCAATTTTCATTTTTACAATATTAGGGGAAGTAAATAATACATTCTCCTAAAGTTTAACCTTATGATTATAATATTGGAATGCTCCATGATTTATTTGAAGAAATCACGTGAAAATAGAATGCTAAATATTGGAAATAGTTTAAAAGAAAATATTCTCCAAGATTTGAAAATCCAAAACCACGGGGAAAGGATGGTTTTCACAGAAAATTAATTTTTTTTTATGGATTTCCATTTATTTCATGAAATTGTTTTTGAATTTTATTTTATGAAATTCATAAAGAATTAAATGCAAAATGCAAAAATGGAGAAACATTACAAGACATGGTTTTTAATGGAAGATGTGGTTTTCCAAAACTAAGAGTGGAGTTGACTTTAATGGATCTTTTGATTGATTCCAAATAATTGAAAATAAAATTTTTAGAAGTGGACGTGGCAAAATTTGAGAATTGATTTGGGAAATATTTTGTTCCCAAATATTAATTTTTGACAATTCTAAAGTGGATATGGATAAATCAAATTTAAATTTGATTTTAATGGAACTATAGGGTGTGTGGCATCCAAGCATACATTTTCACATTTGAAGGCACAAAATCAACATGTAGCAGAGATCAATCATCTACACAAGGCTCTCTCAGTTTCTTCATAGGTTTCAAGGCTTGGGAGATTCGAATTGATCTTTACAGTCCCTTTTTCCATATTTTAATTTCATGTTTTAGTCATTAACTTCAAGCACGGATTACGAGGATCTGGAGATGAATCCTGAATAAAGGAAACATGGGTTTTGTCGAGAATGTGCCATTTTAAAAAATCATCTCTTAGGTTTTATGCAAATGTTACGGTTTTGGCCCTAGATCTGGGGATTTGAAGCCTATTTTTCAGAAATTTGCCTCCTAAAATTTAGGAAATCAGTTAAACACACGTCATTTCTGTTTCTAACTGTTTCTATTTTAGGAAAAGGAATAGGATTCGAAATGGTGAGCTGGAAAATGACCTATAGGGTTATATATTTCATTGTAAAAGAGTAAAGAGGGGTTGCAACTTATGAGAACGGAAGGCATTTTGTACTGAAATATTTTCAAAGCTTAATAAAAGTTGCAGAGCCAAGCAAGAAACTTTGAAGCAGAGATTTTTGTTTTATTACTTCATAGTCTGTATTTCCTTTTCTCCTGTGCATGTTACTCCTGTTATCTTTTTCAATTGTGTTTTCTTTCAGGATTGAATAAGTGTATAATGGATCAGAATTCATATTTTTATGCTTTGGTTTATTGATTTCAAGTATTCACAAACTAGTTTTCCTCTAAAGGTAATACGAGATTCATCCTTTTGATGCCCATATTAATGGATTGTTCACCTTTCTTCTATTATCACCAGCAAATCAAGAACTTGAAAATGAATGAGTAGCTATCCTGCCTTTGTGAAAATATTTGTATTTCGAAATCCCTGTGTATCTTTTATATTTTATGATTATGAATCTATGCCCAATGGAACCATCTTGGTTCAACCATTACTATCTTTAATTCATCTTGTGTAAAAACATTTCTGGCCATCGTATTCATCTTTTGAGAGAGCCCTCTCTAGTAGGAAAGAATCCAACTTCCCTCCTAAAGGTTGGTTTGAAATAGTTACCTTAGGATTATCCTTCCACAACCAAAGGGTAAATTCTGAGTGCTAACAGTGAGGACCCCCATAACCATATCATGTCCTTCCACTTATGGTGTTCCTACAACTCCATAGTGGATAATTTGATCTGCTTAGGCCTCTTACAAAGGACACTTACTAGTGCTGTAGCCAAGTGGTATATTGACCAGCCCCATGGGACACATTCCACATTTGCATCCCTTGCTTCTAATTTCCTCTAGTTCTTCTAGCTACTAGTTCATTATAATGCTGGTGTTGAGATTCTCATATCTTGTAGATAGAGTACGACTACCCACATCACTGACCATATCCATGAGTGGCACCTTTGCCGAAGTTTGTGCAAGATCAAGTTAGATGACCTTATCTTTTTAGATTGGTTTTTGAAGTCTCTCATACCAGCCATTGCCAAGGACATGGCATCCAAATGGCCCCAAAATGAAGGCCCAATAGTTTGACCTCATTTACGCCCAATCATGCTACCTCTACACCCTTTTACCTGATGCTCCTCGTGGCGATTCCTCTTGGAAGGACACGCCGGGGGAATCCCTTCTGCCAATGACATCATTAGCCACATTGCATCCACCAGCTGGTCATATGTACATATGCCTCTAGCCCCAACTACCGTCTATAACACCACCCCTAGTTCTGCACCACCCTCCATGAGTTGCGGTCCTGATCTTTCACGCCTAATGGCTCATTCTGGAGAAACACCTTCTTATGTTCCACCGGTCCAGACCCCCCATACACATGGACCCACTTGTGAGGCACACTTTTATGGTCATAACCTGCAAACATACGCCCCCTGCCCCACAACCTACTTGCTACCATTCATCGACTATACCCGCTCCTACCCAACCTCAAGCTCCTAATACTTACTACCTGCCGCTGGCAGCCCCTGAACCTGCCCAACCCAAAGCTCCTCCTGTTCCACAAGGGAAAGTTTATGCACAAAAAATCCAGCCGCAAAACCCCTCTGCCCAATGGAACCAACAAGGCCAAAAAAAAGGAGATGAGGTCACAACCGGGGCATCAAACAACAACCCGGCAAAGGCGTCCAACCACCAAATCACCCTGATAGTACTGGCGTTGTTCCAGCTAACCAAAATCCAGATTGGAAAACCTGGCAAGGTGAGAACCCCAATTTATGTGTGAACCACCTATGCTCTATTTGTGGGGTCTACGACCATTACACGCACAATTGTCCCCACTTGGAGAGAGCCCAAAAAATATGGAGTGAGGACACCCAACGTCAAGGGCATGCCACACCTCTGGCACCGCCAAACCACTGCAACCTACTACACAACCGATGGTGTTTCATAACCCCTTACCCATGCAATGGGTCGTCACCACCCAACCCGCGACACCTACTCAAGGGGTTTCCACACCACAATAACTAGTTACTTACGCCACCCTTGCTAGTCAAACTCCTGTATCAGGATTTCACCATTTATTAATGATGTCCTCTTCTAATAAACCATTAGATGCTTCGTAATAAGTATGGTTCGACCACTGAGACCATCCATGTGGACAAGGTTGCTGCATATACCCCTGTAGATCAGTCTTTACGACTACCCCCACCACTGCCGGAGGGAGGCCCCAAAGACACCAAATTTCCTTTGTGCCACATCACCAACAACCCCAATTCTCATTTCCTATGGGGGGTAGCTCAAGTGGTAAAGATGAGAAGTTGTAAATGGTTGTAAATGGAAGTTCACATGTTCAAATCCCCCAAATATTTTCATGCACCATGGTTCGGGCCTTGTGGTGCACCTAGGGGTATAGTGGTAGCGATATTGGATCCCTGGACCGCGTGTCACGCGATTACCAGCCCAATTCTAGTTTTCGATTCCCCTAATACAAAAAAAACCCAATGCTCATGCTGCCCCCAATTATAATATCATGGATAACTTATTCCAGTCCCCTACTGATATGTCAGCCTTAGAAGTTTTGAATAACTATCCATCACAGCACAAAGAATTATTTTTTTCAATATGTGTGATCGACCCTTATGAATCATGATTGATGGCATTTGACTTAGATCAGTCTGAACCTCGCATTCCTTTTTCCCTCGCGTTTCATATCTCAGTCTCAATCCGAAAATTGGTTATACATCAATGCATAGTCAATGAGGGAACCTCTACATGTATCATGTACACATTCATGTGGAAGAAGATCAGATCCCATTCCCTGCAGCTATCCATGATCACCCTCTGATCTTATGATGGTTGCACAGCTCAGCTCAAATCGACTACAACCTTATTCTAGGATGCAACTACATGTACGCAATTAAGGTCGTTTCCTCATCTGTGTTTTGGCTTATGATTCCCCCCCATGAAGGATGAGTTATCAAAATAGAGCAACCAGCTTATTATGACCCTAACAAACTTGCCACGCCACCTGCCACACCATAGAATTTCCTTCCCATTGTCGGAAAACGTCTTCTTGGTGCATATACGCCTTTAATTTCCATAGTGGGGATAGGTATTTATTTTGAGGAACCCATGACCTCCAAGTTTACTGCATTACCCCCACCCCCACCCGCGCCAACCATTGTTATGCACCGTTTCATCCAGCAAGTCATTCCCTAACTTGTATCCCATCGCTCAACCGACTCTCCTACCGCAAAATCAACAACCACCCTAACCTCAACCTCCGTTGGTACCCAGTCACATGGGAGCTACCTCGATCCATATGATCCCCTTTTTGTTCCCATCATCAGGATTGGTAATCATTCTCGTTATGGCCATGCTGAATCTCCTCGAGCTAACTTTAGGGCTTCCCGTATGGTATTTACCTGCACTAAATCCCACTCTTACCCCACAAGTCATGCTTCAACTGGTTCAACCCGTCAACACTTCCAATCATCCACCTCCTGGTGTGTTGACAACAACTTCATCCAACCCCGCTCCCTAGTCTTCCAAGAAGGCTGGGGTAAAATCCAAAAAACCAATGGTTTGGAAACTACAAACAATGTCCTGAACCCTTATAATCCAACACGAATACCTATGAATTATGCTTTGTGCGATACCTCAGGTCATGCTACCCATAATTGTTCTCACTTTCCCGACCTTCACACTCATATGCAAACATTGGATGATAATCTAGACATTCCAGTCGTTGAATTTCCTGCCACTCCTATGCCACGTAAAATATCATTGCACACCAACTAATCATGTGCGATTTGCGGCACTTACAATCACTATTCCCACAATTGCCCCGACCTACCCGAGTATTGGTTGGTGTTACATGAGTTGCAACAACCATCGTTAGAATCCTCGATAACTATAATTGAGGAGATCCACCCACCAGAACCTTCCTCATCGACCAAGGTAAATACCATTTACATGGTTTCCATTGGAGACTCTCTCATCCCATTAACATCCAACTCCACTTCTTCTGATTTGTCCACATGAAGTTTCTACAGTGACGAAGGAATCCTCGAAGCGTTAACTGAACCTGACTTTCCTTGGGATGACATGCGTCATCGTGCTAGGCGCATCATGTACTCCGGAAGAAATCATTGACTATAAGAAACTATTTCAAGAGTTCCTTAATGTATTTGCTTGGTCATTTACTATGATGCCTGGCCTTGAACCTGCTATCGTTGAACACCACTTTGATAATTGGCCTAACGTCGCCCCCATCCACCAAAAGAAACAACTGATACACCCATCCAAAATGCCAGTAGTAAAGGTTGAAATTGAAAAATTACGCCAAGCCAGGTTCATTTACCCCATTGCATACACCACATGGGTGTCCAACCCTATGTCGGTCAATAAAAAACAAGGCACCATTCGGGGCTGTATCGATTTTCAAGATTTGAATCTAGCCTACCCCAAAGATAACTTTCCTACGCCTTTCATTGATCAACTCATCGATTCATGTGCGGGCCATGAGGTTCTATCCTTTATGGATGGCTTCTCCGGCTAGAATCAAATTCAGATCCTCAAAGAAGATCAATATAAGACTGCATTCACCACTCCATGGGGCACCTTTTCCTATCTCGTCATGCCCTTTGGTCTTAAAAATGTTGGAGCGACTTTTCAGTGGGCCATGAACTTTTGTTTTCATCACTTGGTCCATATTATCCTCGTCTACTTGGATGATCTCACTGCTTGATCCAAGAAACGTTCAGACCACCTAGACGATCTACGACAACTCGTTCTACATTTTCTCAAGTATAACATTCGCTTGAACCCCCTCAAGTGTGTGTTTTTCATTCCTGCCATATGGTTATTGGGATTCATTGTCTCCCAGAAAGTGATCACTATTGACCCTTTGAAGGTTCAAGCCATTCTTGACCTCCTTTCACCACGCACATTGCAGCAATTACAAAGCCTTCAAGGCAAGGCCAATTTGCTTCATTGCTTCATCCCCAACCACATGACCAAATTCCACGGTTTCTTACACTTGCTTTAGACCAATGTATCCTTTGTTTGGGATGAACAAGCTCAAGCATATTTTGATGCATTGGAACAAGCCTTAACTTTTGCTCCTTTGATTTTACCACCATATTTATCGAAGGATTTCATCCTTTATGTTTCAGCACCCGACTCTGTCGTTTCAAGAGTTTTAGTCCAAGAAGATAGTGCTCGTCAAGAGAATGTCATATATTATGTGAGTCAAACATTGTCTGGCCCGCCAATGCATTATCCCGATGAGGAGAAAACGGCCCTTGTAATCGTCTTCTTGGTTCATAAATGATGCCATTATATTATTATGAGCCGAACTACAGTTGTGGAAGACTCCAACCCCATGGTCTATCTCTTGAGCGACTGGATCATCCAAGGCCGAGTGGATAAATGGATCATTATCCTTCAAGAATATGACCTTGAATTTGTTACAGCCAAGATTACCAAGGCCCTTGCCTTAGAACAACTGATGACCGACCTACCCTGTTCGTTAGTGTCACCTCCGGTCATGATTACCCTTCCAGACGAACATTTGTTCACCATTTCGTCGGATGACCCATGGTACAGAGACATACTTGTGTATCTACACACGCAGAAGTTTTGATCTCACCTCAGTCACGATGATTAACGTCGCATGCGCCACCAATCTTCACGGTACCTCCTCATCGACGATGTCCTTTATCGACGTGGCATCGATACCATTTTACGTCGATGCCTCACACATGACAAAGCTGAGCAATTTTTGAATGACTGTCATACCGGAGCTTGCGGTGGCCATTTCTCTGGAATGGATACTTCCCAAAAGTTTATCCGTGTTGGTTATTTCTAGTCGACACTTTTTATTGATTGCATCACGACGGTCAAACATTGCCACAATTTCCAACTCTTTTCCCCCAAGGCACGGACCCCTCCCGCACCGCTCCATATGGTTATCACGGTCGACTCTTTCTACAAATGGGACATTGAATTTATGGAGTGTAATTCAACCTCGGCTAGTGGCCATAAGTACATCATTGTGTATTTTGACTACTTCACTAAGTGGGTCGAATCCATTCCTGCATTTAATTTCCAAGCTGAAACCGCAGCACATTTTTTCTTCAACCATGTCATTACACAATTCAGGGTCCCTAAACAAGTCATGTCTGACCATGGAAGACATTTTGAAGACTCCGTTTGGAAATAATTGTCCACACTTTTGAAGTTTGAACACCAATATGCCTCCTCCTCCTACCCTTAGGGGAACGACCAAGTTGAGGATGCCAATAAGATTATGAAAACAATCCTTCAACGTACGGTGGACAATCATAAGTCCAACTGGAACCACATGCTATTTCCAGCACTATGGGCCTACTGCACCTCAAGACCGTGACAAGATTCACCCCATTCCACTTGGTCCATCGCGTGGAGTTTGTTCTCCCCATTGAGTGTCATATTTCAGCCTTGCATATCATTGTCGAATTCCTCCTGGAAACCTCGTCCCTTGAGCAACGCTTACTCTTGTTGGAGCAAGCAGAAAAATATCGTTGGGTGGCCTTACAAATGATAGAGGATTCCAAACATCGATCCAAAACTCATTACGATACTCGCGTCCATCCTCACACCTTCAAAGAGGGTGACCTTGTGCATGTTTATAACCAAGCTCATGACAATCATGGAAAAGGAAAGTTCGAATCCATGTGGAAAGACCCATACGTTGTCAAAAATTGCCTCGGCAAGGGGGAATACGTACTCCCCGACTTTGAAGGCCACCTCTTGACCAACCCTCATAACAGGTTGTACCTCAAGATATTTTACCCTTAACCCTGCTGGACTCACTGGTTCGCGTTATACAATTTTCTTTCTTTTTGTTTTCCACTTTTTACCTTTTGAGCCTTACAGTTTCCTTCCAAACATGGATGCTAAAATAAGTGCTACCTTGGAGCTATTAGGTGTTCAAAGTGGAAAAAATGACCTCTTTCAGGTGCAATTATTACTGCTACCCCTGAACCACACTTGGATCCTAGAACTAATCCTAGTGCTATTCTTGGTGATAAAAGTGGTTCTAAAGTGGGTGCAAAAGGTGGCACAAAAGGTGGTGCTAAAGTGGATGCTATTTGGGGTGTTAAAGAGGTAAATAAGTTTAACACTAATACTAACACATACCAAAAATACGGTTTTGGGCCAGGTTTAGCACCACATTATCCCACTCAATTGGAAAAAAATTAACATTAAAAAGGACGCTAAATTAGACACTAATTGCTAGTTTTGTTATAGTGATTAATTGAAACAAAAAGTGTCATTCAACATGATTTTGCAAAGTGCATTGGTATTTTTCTTATTGTGGTGATTCAATATATGCAATTTATTTTTAGATGGTAAGTTCAAGAGTGCAATTGATCAGTCTCGAACAAGAAGGCAATTACGTAGGCAATATTCTAGATGATGGCCATAAGGGTTTGGTAAAGATTGGAGACTTGTAATCAAATAAAGAGAGGGACTCCTTGGTTCATGTTAATATTTCTACATTTCAAAAACCTGCAGATAACACCATTGTAAATGAAATAAAAATGTTAAAGGTTATTCGTTCATATAGGGATCTTGTTTCGCAAGAAACTATTCAGCTACCAGTGATATAAATCTCAATTCAACATCCAAATTGTTTTAGTAGCAATGAACATGTTTTCTATCGTGAGGTTGGCAGGAAAATAAATAGATCATGCACTACAAAAACCATACGAGATGCTAGATCACTAGTAGATAAGGGTGATTTGAGAGGTGCCCATCTTATATTGGGGCTTAGGCGAAGGGATTTTCAGGCATCCCAAATATCTTAGGTTGGGGATCAACTCTCCATTTCTCTTGAGTCTAAGTTGAAACAAATGTAATATAGAGTGGAAAGCAAGCAGTTGTATGAGACCTCAGGTTGTGCATATGCTCTTTCTAAGTTATGTTCTCATTCTTGGGAGAGGGGAAAAACACAGGGAGGTTCTATTAACAGTGTAATCTTGTTCTAAGGCTACCAAACACCCACAATGGTAGACATGCTGATGCATTTATAGTCATTCTGTCTTGTATCTCATGATGTTACGTCATAGCCCTTTTTTCCTTTGAGATCTTTTCTAATGTCTAAATCAAGGCCATATCATTAGGTTACTGATCCATCCACGCCTCTACCTCCCCTAGCATGGAGGGAACCATCTCAAAGATATTTAGAATTTCATACTAATAGAATATAAAGAAAATATCCTCTCTCTTGAAATGCTTTAGTTCTAAGTATGCCCTTAGGAAAGTTGTTCTTAAGCCTCTATTCTATAAATGTTATTAAATTTTAGATTCTCCATTATTGGATTTTACATTATTATATTGTGAATAAGAAAATCCCAATCTATAAAAAGTAGACATATTAAAGTTTGAGATATCGTTGCACTTTCACGAGTCACATTCATTCTTTTATCTGGACTAAATTAGGTCCATCTAAGGCTACAATTGATGTAGTTGGATATTGTTTATTTATTCATACAAGGTTTTGAAAAGTGTGAAACATCCCCGTTATTTATTAATTGTTTTAGAATATGGAATGCATTCTCGACATCTATAAAATAAAATTTTGGTATGAAGCATTGCCACTATGGCACAACCTAGATACAAATCTAGCAAGTAATATAGGGATGCCATTAGATGGAGGAAGAAATGTTTGATAAATCCAAAGGTTAAATAAGTTGAATAATATGCAAAGAAGCTTATTTTTTTTTTGTTCATTTATAGCTACAACTAGGCAATGAAATTACTAGGTCTGTCAAGGTTAATATTTTCATTTTAAAAATACTACAAGATATTTTTTCATCTACGCCTCATGTTAATCATCACATTTTTCCTTGAAACCTTGAAGATATCTAGGTAATAAACGACCTCAACGACCTCATTCACATCCCATTTTACTAGTAGCAACCACAACGACCTCATTCACATCCCATTTTACTAGTAGCAACCACAACGACCTCATTCACATCCCAATTAGAAAGTTCACGGGAAATGGGTAATTTTTAAATCATTTGGTTTTTGAGTACTTATTTAATATAAAAAAAGGTGCTTAATATATCTTTCATTTTAGTGATTATGATAGTTCATATGCTCCATTTGGTATAAAAATGAACTATTGGTTATCCTTTTTATTCATGTTGTTTATATTATGTACAATTTTCATAAAATAAAATTCAGTTCAAATATAAATAAAATGCTTGTGGAAATATAGTTTAGGAGATTAAGATACTTTACTCATGATATTTTCATTGTTCTTATTGAATTTGTCCTATGAGGAAAAAACAACAAAAAACAACAGAGCTTGTTCTGCTATTGTTGATAATCATAGAAGAATCAAGATGATTTCAATTTGTTGTTTCCTTTTTCTTTTTAGAATTTCTATCATGGCACAAATGTTTGTGTATTTTTAGTAATATGCCACATTTTTACAAAAATAACTTGTAAATGGCCAGGTTGTAGTTGGGAACTTGAGGACCAACAAATAATTATAAGCACTAATAGCTCCAACATTTTTTCCGTGGACATATACATCTTTGGATGTGGAGATACAAACACTATCTGTGTGAGCATGATGTCTTCTTTATGTTTCTTTTATTTATACATGAATTTTTGTGACAATAATTGCCTTTATATATTACTTCTATTGGAAACATGGAATCATAGTATATATATGATATCCCATTAGACGTGAGTTATTCGATATGGCATAAAGATAATTATAAAGAAAACTTACCTACAACCAATGCACATAGTAGAGTAATTTTTAATATGTTCAATTTTGACATGGGAACTTTATCATATGTTGAGAATTGGGAAACTATAACATGTGCCATTTTTAAATTGGAGAAGATGATGCTCAATGAGACAATATAGAGCTTTTCCAAGATACACCTTGAGTTTGAAGGAAAGTAATTTATAAGACTTTTTCTATGACAAATAGGTTCCTTTTTCTATTCAATATATTACAAAACAAAAACACTGATATTGTATAAATCCTTTGAGAATTAGTTGAGTTCAACATGTACTTCCATTTATATGTGTAAATACCTCTTTTTGCAATTTTCTTGGTGTCTCCTTGATTGATACCCTCCTATTACAAGATGGCAGAACATATCTAGGATATAATTCATTTTCTCTTCAATGTCCTTCAGGAACTTGATGCATCAACTTTAAGAAACATTTTTAGCAAGGATTCATATGGTCTTTAATGTTGTGATCCTTTCACCTCATGGTTATTTTAGCCAAGTAAATTTTTAGGGGATGCTAAATACTAGTGAATAGGTATATAATTGTTTTTGTAATTGCGATATACATTCCATGAGATCATTTCTCCATCGTTTCATGCTATGTTGAAATTGTCCTTTAATTTTTATTTTCTTCTTAACAATGAATTTGAAAATAGTTACCATTATATCCATTTAAAAAGAAACCAAACGCTCAAGATAAAACTTGGTATTGCACACTATTACTTAAAATCCAATCAGTTGTTTTGTCCTAAAAGATTATCATGATCATTCAAAAATATTTATTTTCATGTTCTTATTTGACCAGATGTTGTGTATATACTCACTCAAGTTCATGCCTTCGAGAATGAAATGTTGCTCAGAATAAAACGACTAGGATTGGACATCACACCTAAGATTGTTGTGGTAACATGCTGCTATGCCTTTGATGTTATTACTAGTGTATTTAAATTAGCGGTGACCTAATTTCATTAAGTTATTTACTATGGAAGAATTAAACTCTATAATTTGATGAATGACTGGTGCTTTTGTATATGTAAGCCCATCATGTCTAAATTTTCTAGCTTTAGCTTATACACACTTGTAGACTCAAGTACCTCATGACATCTACATATTAGTGGATAAGTTACTTATCCCTCTATGCGTGTGTCTGTATTTAGGTTGAAATGTGGTATTCCTTCCAGTTTCCTAAGTTCTTATAATGCATTTTAAAAATACAAACATTCATAGTCTTCAACCTTTTTGTCCAATCTCAATTCCAATGTTGACATTTAATCCTTACAGTGTATAAACATTCTTTGTTTGGTTTGAAGACATCATTGCAAGTGATAGCAGTGAATAGTAAAGGAAGTCAGAGTTTGTTGTAAAAAAATTGGATGAAAAGGATGTGGATAGCTATATGGAACTCTATTGATTACATTGTTATTTTTAATGGTTGGAATTTTCATTTATATGTTTATATTATTTGCATGACACTAACTTGGTTGTTTTTTTTTACTTTAGGATGATGATCAAGAGTTAATATGTCAATGGTATCTCTTAACATGCCCTTGTATTAGTACTAGAAATAAAGTTGGAGGAAATTGTAACCTGACTAATTAGCTACTAGTAGATGATTTTGTTATATCATACCTTCTTTTGTAGGGGGAATAATCGCTGAAAGTGTATGCCTTCGTTACTTCCATATATGTAGTTATTCATCAACATGCTATTGACTACTTTGATCATATTATTTGTAATATCCCGATTTTTACCTCGTTGCATTAAAATTGTAAATGATGTAATATCGTTATAAAAATCATGGTGAGGAGCTTAAGGCCAAGGCCCACCATTGATTTATCATTTATGTATCGACATTTAAAAATCAATGAATATGGTTTGTGTGCTATCTAGGCACAATAGAAATTACAAATATCATGTAAATATGTGTTTTAATAAAATACCCACAACCAGCTATGCAATGCAACAAGAGTATGGGGGCATGATTTTTACAAGGAATAGGGAAGGAAAATATTCAGACCCTTGAGCCAATAGTTTCAAGCCAAGTGTCAATGAGAGAACCCATAAACCACCAACTATCCATTTTGAATTTTGTACCCAATCATTTATTTCTTCCATGAGTTGGTTGATGTAGTTAATGCTTTGGGGAATGGAGAGGTATGGTTGCCAAATTTCGTGTATGGGAAAGTCATCAATTTTGAAAATCGTGTCTTTGCTTCTTGGGAAAGAAAGGACCCATGAAATTGCTCCCCAAGCCATTATTCATCCATTAGTTTGTCTCTCTCACGAAGTATAAACTTGCTGGGCGTTTTCCTCCACGTTTTGGCTGAGCATTCCCTCATTTTCCACAGCTAGGAAGTCATTTTTGTGTTGCAAATTGAATGGGAAGAAGGAAAAACGTGTTGGGGGTTTGTGAGATCCGTTTTTTTTTCTTCGTTTCCTTGTACATGTTGGGAATTTGACCTATAACTTTCAATGGTCATTTTCCCATCTCCAAATATGTTTTTCGTGTGCCATGAATTGGAGGAACCCATGGAAATCTTGTTTTGGGCCTCCCATAGTTAAAACATTTTCCCATGCCCAATATTTGTGCCTTGATGTTATGTGCATCCATGTTTTAGATTGAATTGTGTGTAAGAAACCGAGAGTAGAAGAGGATTATAATTGGCTTGATAAACCTAGTGAAGAGTGTAACCTCACCAAAGATCAAATGGTTGTTGGTTACTTTTCAATGCACACCCTGAAGAGCACTAGAAGGGAAGGTATGGCCTAAAAGACTGTGTGGAAGTGAAGGGAATAATTCCTTGTGTTTGGTGTGTATGTATTGTGGGTACCAAGCTAGCTAGATATTGTAGAGGTGCCAATAGCTCCGTGGTTGAGCTCACTAGCTTAGCAATTCATTCCTTTCTACTACCTTAGCAGCCTGATAAACCCAACTGTGGATTGGATTGGATGAATTGTGAAGTATTGCTTGGCTACGTGTTAGTGGTTGTTCCCTTTTTTTTCATTTCCCTTCCCTAGTGACCTTGGTCAAGACTTGGATCCTCCCATCCCTAGGGGGTCTGGGAAAAATAATTAAATAAGGAATAATTAATAGGGGTAAATTTTGGGCACAAGTACTATAGTAATTAATTATTTTAATATTATGAGTTTTAAATTATCTTTGATAATAAATGTCTCATCATTATTAATTTATTTTTTGTGGAAATAATTAATGATGACATGGCTAGGAGTCACATAAGGTCAAAAGTGGACCTCACTTACTCAAGAGGAAAGATCAGAAAAAAAGGTGTTAGCTAAAGGAAAGGTGGTAGCATAAGGAAGTGGAAACTGACAAAAGCAAGGAAACAACAGGCAAAGACACAAAGCAGGAAAGTTTAAAAGAAGGAAAGTGCATAAAGAAAACAATTGTAAAAGCATACAACATTCAGAAAGGCTAAGTAGGGCGCACTTGTTAATTTCAATGAAAAGACACAAAGCATGAAAGTTTTGCAAAGCAAGTAATTGCTAATTCTATCAAGGAATTCCCCCTTCCTCTCTCACACATGTGGATGTCTTGTGGATGAAGTTACCTCAGCTATAAAATAATTATTCCAACTCCCATTCGCATCTTTTGTTTAATTATTTTTGTCATTGAGATCTCTTGCTACTCAGAGTTGAGAGATGTGCCTCAACCATTGCTTGGGAGATGAACCACAAGGTAGTTCATGTTCCAATTAGTCATTGATCAGATCCGGATCCATGGAGAACTGATATACAGATCCATATCAGTTCAATATTGAATATTATCAAGATTCTATAGATTTATCATCAGTCAGAGTGCCCTTGGAGAGAGTATTGGAAGACTTCATCAGAAGGAAGTGCTCCATTTCAGTGGAGGATTCTAGTCCATCTCAGAATTTCCATTGCGCACCTTATATAAATTTAATAGATGATATACAGATCCATATCAGTCTAGTATTGAATATTCTTAAGCTCCCATAGAGTGATCATCAGTCATAGTGCCCTTGGAGAGAGTATTGGAAGATTTCATCAGAAGGAGGTGCCCCATTTCAGTGGATAAGTCCAGTGCAGCTCAGAATGTCTAGTGAAAACCTCATTTACAGTTAATAGCTTTGATCTCATCCTCCTATTATTTCCAGTCCATACTTCCATCTCTTCCTCCTCTTCTCATGCTCAGTTTCTAAATAATGTAATATTTTCTAGCATTGGAGATGCAATGAAGGTATGAATGTTAAAATATCTTTATTATCTGCTAAATAAATCTGATTTAGACCTGATTATGTTCAATATATTGTATCAAAACACTCCCTTATTCCATAACTGAAATTTGTAAGCCTCCGGGGCAATTTGGAACAAATAAATGGAAGACTAGCTCTTTATGAATCAATTAATGACTAGTTTTTCCATTTTGGCCAGTAAAATTTATGTATAAGTCTATTTTATGATATGATGGATGTACGAGGTTCCTGAGACAATATTAAATCAAACCAAACCATTTTTCTGAGAATTTGGACACACCTTAGTTAGTTTGAGAGAGTTTGGAAATCTTATAGCTAAGTAGTCCTGCCTAGCGCACTTGGCCCTTTAGCTCCCAAATTTCATCCAGAGCCTCCCAATTTCCTTGAAAATATGATCCATAATTTATTATAGAATTTAAATCCTGAAATACACCCTGGTTTCATTCAGGTCTTACATCTAATTCTAGTTTTCATATGCTGGAGGGCCCATGAAGCATCGAAGTAGACATCAGCTCTGACTGACTGTTGAAAAGTAAATGGCTCCAGTGCTTTGTGCATAGGACTTGGAAGTTGGCCCTGTTATACCTTTTTTCTGCACAATTTCCCATATAAAAACCAGAACCTAAAGTCATTCCTATCATCCTTGGGTGAGGAGTTAGTATCCATAGTTATCACCTTGCAAATTATAATAATTGTTAAAATTTACTAGTGAAAGTTCTTCTAAAAATTTGTGTTTTGAGTTGAGATTATAGCCTATTCTTGGATGGTATCTTACAGTGGTATCAGAGCATGGTCCTCTGGACCTTCTCTTTAAACTTTATGGTGATTCCTAATATATTTCCATTCCCCAATGGAAAGAACCCTGAAGAACCTTTTGTTGAAGAAGAGGTGGAATCTACTGGAGGAAAAATACACGGGGGAAAGGACATGTTTGACTTAGATGAGAAGGAAGAGTTCATAATATTTTTGAAAATTATGTTAAAGGGGATGCATGACATATCCCAGAACATCATCCAATCTGGGCAAGACACCAGAGAATTCTTGGCTAAGAAGCTAGGATATAAAGATGTAGAAGTGAGCAGCAATGGCTCTCAAAATGAAGAAAGGAAGATACCTAGTGGATTTATATTTTCAAAGACTGGGCCTCATAATAGGCCTAATGAGTTAAAATAGTAATTCAAGGATCATCCTTGACAGACCATGCCCAAGTTCCTTGAGTAACACAAGGAGGATCATGAAGTTCCAACTGAATCAGTTTCTTCCTGGAAGGATCAGTATGTAGGATACCAACCTTGAGTGAAGAATGTAGAAGGGCATTGCCTTTCAAGGATTTTTGTGAAGCACAATATAAAAATAAGACAAGAGGAGGTCATAGGTGGTCAACACACAATTATGAGTTGAGAAATTCAATTGGTAAGATCCAATTACCCTTCTTTGATGGATCCTCAAAATGTACTGCTAGATCCTGGGTTCAGAAGCTAGACACTTATTTTCAATTGAATGACATGGCTGAGAGGAATGCCATCATAATGGAAAATTTGCATTTGGAAGGAGAGGAAAATGACTCGTGGTTCCATGGAATGAGAACCTTGGGCCATTATCAAGTGACTTCCTATGAATATTTCACTAAGAGACTAGTGGAGAGGTTTGATAGAAGAGACCTTGAAATCTATTTCATGGAGTTGGCACATGCGAAGCAAACCGACACTCCTGAAGCTTACATCTTAGAGTTCCAAAAATGTGTAGTGATGGTCATTGACATATCTAAATTTCTCCTGATCCTCCTGTTCACAGAAGGATTAGCAGAGCCATTGAGAGGGTTGGTAAAGGCATACCGACCAACCACTTTACAAGAAGCAATGAGTAGAACAAGGTATCCTCCAAAGGTTAATGTGCTTGCTAAATTTTAGAATCAAAGATCACCTTTCAGAAATGTGGCTTCCCTGAACAATAAGGAATACTCATACAAATATCAATATGAGTTAAGAAGGGAAAAACTCTGTTTTTCTTGTCAAGAACCTTGGGTTCCGGGCCACAAATGTGCTAAGGGGAAGGCACACTACATTGAGGTATTTTCAGAAAGTGAGGAGGAAGAAGTGGAAGAAGAGGCACTAGTAGATGATGGTTATGAAACAACAGGATAAGAACAACCCCTGCAACCATAATGAAAAAATTGTAGTGTTAAGGGGAGTTCCCTGCTTCCATACCATGAGATTCAAAGGGGTTGTGCAAGGACAAAAAGTATCAGTTTTGGTGGATGGGGGTGCCACCCACAATTTTATTGATGCATCCATGGTAGAGAGGAGAAAGATACAAACACAAAAATTAGAGGTTAAACTGTCATCATTCCGGGAAACAACACTATGGAGTGTAACAGATGGATCCCAAAATTGCAAGTGACTCTTGGAGACCATACTATGACTGGAATATTTTATGTTGTCAATGTGGATGATACCAATGTGGTGTTGGGAGTGCAGTGGTTGTACTCCATTGGTGAGAATTTAGTTAATTACCAAGTACCACAAATGAGCTTCAAAGATGTTGAAGGAAAGTTACATGTGGTTTTGAAGGGTGTCAACACCTACCCAAAACAAGTGATTTCTGCAAATAGTATGAGGTCGGTATTGAGGCATGGAAATATTGAGTGGGATGATGAATTTTTCATAGCCAATCAAGGGACTTCCATAGATGTATAAAACCATCTGGAGGACATCCAAAGGCTGCTACACAAACACAAGAAAGTGTTTGAAGATATTCCAAATGGAAGGCCTCCTGATAGATGTATTGAACATTGGATTGAGTAGGAACTGCAGGGTAATTTTTAAGGATTCTAATATTATACTTAAGTATAGTATTCTAGGCAATTATTTTGGATTGAAAAAAACATATATATAGATAGGTAGGCGAATATTAAATATGAAACATACAATTTGCTACTGAAATTTGTAAATTTTGGCAAATGTTAAGATAAAAAAACATATTTTATGTAAATATAAGCGATATTAGAGACTAAAAATGACCAAAGAGCGAATTTATTTTTTGAAAAAAAGCCCGAAAAATAGCCAATTGGTGAAATTTCGCCCCTAAAAATTTCCTTGGCTGGAAGATGGAATGTTTCCTATCAAGGTCCATCCTTATAAGAAACCCAAAATATTCAAGGATGAGATTGAGAAGACCATCAAAGAGATGCTTGAGATGGGATTCTTAAGACCAAGCTCAAGTCCCTTTGCATCATTGGTGGTCCTAGTCAAAAAGAAGGATGGAACAATGCGCATGTGCATTGACTATAGGGCTTTGAACAAGAAGACCATCAAGAACAGATATCCTATCCACGAGATTGATGAATTGATGGATGAGATGCATGGATCCAAATATTTTTCTAAGATTGATATCCGCTCTGGATACCACCAAATTAGGAATGAATACATTCAGAAAACTACTTTCTGGTGCCATTATGGGCATTTTGAGCTTCTTGTCATGCCTTTTGGATTGACCAATGCACCAGATACTTTCCAATCCTGCATGAACAAATTTTTCAGTAAGCAGCTATGTAAGTATGTCCTTGTATTCTTTCATGATATTCTGATTTATAGTAAGACATGGGAAGAACACTTGCACCATTTGTACAATGTCTTGACAATCCTGGAAGAACAATCGTTATATGCCAAATTGTCCAAGTGTGAGTTTGGATTGAATGAGATCCTTTAAATTGGTCATATCATTGGGAAAGAAGGATTCAAAGTGAATATGGATAATATCAAGGCCATACTTGAATGTCCATGCCCAATGAACATAACATCCTTAAGGGGATTCATTGGTTTGTGCACTTACTACCGGAAATTTGTAAAATGATTTTCTAAGCTAACATCCCCTTTGAAAGATCTCACCAAGAAAGGTGCCTTTTGCTGGTCAAATGAGGCTGAAAAATATTTCAACAGAATGAAGGATGTCATGAGCAGCTTCCCAGTACTTGCACTTCCTGATTTCACTCAGCCTTTCATATTGGAATGTGATGCCTCAAGAGAAGGCATTGGATCATTTTTAATATAGAATAGGCATCCCATTTCTTATGAGAGCAGAAAGTTGCAGCCACATGAGAAGCATGATTCAATTTATGATAAATATATGTAGTCCATCATGCATGCCTTGGCCAAATTTAGATAGTACCTAGTGGGAGGCAAGTTCATAGTCGAGACTGATCACAACAATTTGAGACATTTCTTTACCCAAAAGAGAGTTGAATGGTAGACAACAGAAATGGGTAAGTAAAATTCAGTCTTATGACTTTGAAATAGAATACAAAAAGGGTAAGTTTAATGTGGTAGCTGATTCCCTCTCTAGGAAACCTGTTTTTTCTTTGCTACAAGTCCCTAGTGATTGGAATGTTCAACTAGCTATGGAATACACTGAGAACCAGTTTGCTTGTGAAGTGTTGGAATGGGTAATTTAGGATGATGCCTACCAAGTCCTCAATGATGTCATATATTACAAGGACATATTTTTTCTAGTGCCTGGATCCAAATTAAATGAAAAATTTTTGGTGGCTTCCCACAATGCACTAGTAGCAGGCCACCCTGGATATCTAAAAACTTACCTGAAGGTGAGAGAGAGGTTCACTTGGAAGGGAATAAAAAATTACGTGTTAAGGAATGTAAGGGAGTGTGCTACATGCCAATAGAATAAAGTGGAGAACACTCATCTTGTTGGTCTCCTTCAACCCCTACCAATTCCAGAACATAAATGGGAAAGTGTGTCCATGGATTTCATCACAGGACTACCAAACTATCAGGGTAAGGATAACATCTTTGTCGTAGTTGATAGATTGACTAAATTTTTTGACTTTTACTGTCACATCAACTATCACTGCCAGTCAAGTAGCTGCACTATTTTTTAAAGAATTATTCAGATTGCAAGGCCTACCCAAGACTATAATAAGTGACTGAGATAACAAATTTACTCGTGCTTTCTGGAAAACTTAGTTTGAGCTAGTTGGAACTAGTTTGAATCTCAGCACAAGCTATCACCCTCATACTGATGGATAGAATGAGAGGGTAAATCAATGGCTGGAGGGTTATCTTAGAAATAATGTTACCGGGAAGCAAAAGGCATGGGTCAACTGGCTACATTTGGGGGAATTATGTTATAATACAACATTCCATATGTCCATTGGAATGACCCCATTCAAAGCTCTGTATGGATATGAATCCCCCACATTTGCAGAACTAATTTTTGGGGATTGCATAGGACAAAAAGAAAAGTATTGACTGCAAGAAATCCAATACATACTCAAGGCTCTCAAAGAAAACTTGTAGGTTGCACAAAACCAATGCAAGATGAATGTATATAAGAAAATAATAGACCGAACCTTCCAAGAAGGTGACTTGATGTACTTGAGGTTGCATCCCTACAGGCAAACCACTTTGAAATCAAAAGGGGCTGATAAATTGTTTCCAAGGTTCTATGGGACTTATAAGATCACAAGGAAAATGGGTGAAGTTTCTTATGAATTAGATCTATCATCAGGGAGCAAGATACATAATATTTTCCATGTGTCATGTTGAAGAAAGCAGTTGGACAACAAGTAACCGTTTCAAAATAATTTACCCCTCTTGATGATGAAGGACACCTGGTATTAGAACCAGAAAGTATTTTGCAGGTTAGAGAAAAGAAGTTGAGGAGCAAAACCATTAAAGAATATCTAGTGCAGTGGAAGGGGTTGCCTAGTGAAGATGCAACCTGGGAAGGTGAACAGATTTTGCAACATCTTGGATTACAACTGCTTGAGGACAAGCAACCTTGGGGAGGGAGGACTATCATGTCCCTTCCCTAGTGACCTTGGTCAAGGAATGGATCCTCCCATCCCTAGGGAGTCTAGGAAAAATAATTAAATAAGGAATAAGTAATAGGGGTAAATTTTGAGCATAAGTACTATAGTAATTAATTATTTAATATTCTGAGTTTTAAATTATCTTTGATAATAAATGTCTCATCATTATTAATTTTTTTTTGTGGAAATAATTAATGATGACATGGATAGGAGGGTGCATAAGGTCAAAAGTGAACCTCACTTACTCAAGAGGAAAGCTCAGAAAAATCAAGGAGTTATCTAAAGGAAAGGTGGTGGCATAAGGAAGTGGAAACTGACAAAAGAAAGGAAAAAACAGGAAAAAGCACAAAGCAGGAAATTTTAAAAGAAGGAAAGTGCAAAAAGCAAACAATTGGAAAAGTAGGAAACATTCAAAAAGGCTAAGTAGGGTGCACTTGCTAATTTCATTGAAATGACACAAAGCATGAAAGTTTTGCAAAGCAAGTAATTGATAATTCTCTCAAGGAATGTGCAATTCCTCTCTCACACATGTGGATGGCTTGTGGATGAAGTTACCTCAGCTATAAAATAATGATTCCAACTCCCATTCACATCTTTTGGTTAATTATTTTTGTCATTGAGAGCTCTTGCTACTCAGAGTTGAGAGATGTGCCTCAACCATTGCTTGGGAGATGAACCCCAAAGCCTTTCATGTTCCAGTCAGTCATTGATCAGGTCCAGAGCCATGGAGTACTGATCTATAGATCCATATCAGTCTAGTATTGAATATTCTCAAGCTTCCATAGAGTGATCATCAGTCGTAGTTCCCTTAGAGAGAGTATTGGAAGACTTCATTAGAAGGAAGTGCTCCATTTCAGTGGAGAAGTCCAATGCATCTCAGAATGTCAAATGCGCACCTCATATATAGTTAATAGTTGATATACAGATCCATATCAGTCCATTATTGAATATTCTCAAGCTCCCATAGAGTGCTCATCAGTCAGAGTGCCCTTGGAGAGAGTATTGGAAGATTTCATCAGAAGGAGGTGCTCCATTTCAGTGGAGGAGTACAATGCAGCTCAGAATTTCCAGTGCACACCTCATTTACAGTTAATAGCTTCTATATCATCCTCCTATCAGTTCCAGTGCATACTTCCATCTCTTCATCCTCTTCTCATGCTCATTTTCTCAATAATGTAAGATTTTCTAGCATTGGAGATGCATTGAAGGTCTGAATGTTAAAATATCTTTATTCTCTGCTCAAGACCTCTAATTTTGATGTTTTTCTGTTCAATATATTGTATCAGAACTCTCCCTTATTCCAGAACTGAAATTTTTAAGCCTTTGAGGCAATTTGGAACAAATAAATGGAAGACTAGCTCTTTATGCATAAATTAATGACTAGTTTTTCCATTTTGGCTAGTAAAATTTATGTATAAGTCTATTTTATATTCTGATGGATGTATGAGGTTCCTGAGACAATATTAAATCACCCCAAACCATGATTCTGAGAATTTGGACACACCTTAATCAGTTTGAGAAAGTTTGGAAAACTACTAGCTGAGCAGTCCTGCCTAGCGCACTTGTCCCTTTTGCTCCCAAATTTCATTTAGAGCCTCCCAATTTCCCTGAAACTATTATTAAAGAGTTTAAATCCTGACATACACCCTTGGTTTCATTCATGTTTTACATCGAAGTCTAGTTTGCATATGTTGGAAGGCCCAGGAAGCATCGAAGTAGACATCAACTATGGCTGACTGTTGAAAAGTAAATGGCTCCAGTGCTTTGTGCATAGGAATTGGAAGTTGGCCCCGTTCTACCTTGCTGCTGCACACTTTCCCATAAAAAAACCAGAACCCAAAGTCATTCCTATCATCTTTGGGTGAGGAGTCAATATCCAAAGTTATCACCTTGCAAATTATAATAATTGTTAAAATTTACTAGTGCAAGTTTTGCTAAAAATTTGTGTTTTGAGTTGAGATTCTAGCCTATTCTTGGTTGGTATCTTACATTTTTCCTTATAGAAATCATGCCCAGCTCGGGGGTGGAAACCGTGTTTAGAGATTGATGAGCGTAACTGGCCTATGGTTGGGTTTAACGTTGTAGTTGCATAGCCAGTTGCTCAAGGCATCATCATTTCAAGATAAGTATTATCTCGTGTTAATTTTTCAATGTCTTTAATTTTTGGCTATTATGATTATGTTGATAAACGCATGTTAGATGTGTGGATATATATTTTATTTCTACTTTGTTAATTTGCATTCTATATTTGCACATGCATTTTCACTTGTTTGAAAAATGATCACGGGGTTAGAATCCCAGACTTAGTTTCATGTTCCCTCCCTTGAGTTGGATTAATGGTAGGGGACGTGACATTATTAATGTTTTTTAAAACATGGATTGTACGTAGGATGTTTTCTTTTATATCTTTTTATTCACATATCTTATATCTAGTGTAGTAATTTTTGTCATTTTGATGTTTTTTTGATATGGATGTGATGAATACATTATAATATTCTTTATCAGTTTAGATAGGCACCATGTTTTATAAATCTGTTATGGTGATCTATTGGGAGATTCAATGAAGATCTATACTTTGGTAGTGCTTGGTTTGTCATTCGTCCTTAGTAGTGCTTTCTTTGTTTGAACCCCCATTGGCTATATTTTAGGTGCAAGTTCAGTACCTTATTGAATGATGGCATTTCTCAAAATATATGGAGAACCAACTTTAGAGCTACTTAGCAGTGAAGAAAAACTAAATTGCTTTGTTTCTCTTTTATTTCAATATACAACATTTTTTTATGTGCATCTATGTCTAAAATGTCCTCCCCTACTTTACTTTGGGTTTCCCCATTTTGACTTTCCTTTACACCTCTTAAAACAATTACTAATATTTTTATTTATTTTAATATAAATTATATCATATTATTCATATATTATTTATCATTTATATATAAACTATTTAAGTATAACATATTTGTTATGTGAAGCAATATATGTGTTTTCCATATAAATAATACATTGCAAAACTTCTTTCGACCTTGATGAAAAAGGGCATCATGCTGAGCAATGTCATGGTTTAATTTATTTTTGTATTGGTTTTACATTTGCTCATCCATGCATTTTGCAAGCCATATGTAATATTTTAGTACATGGCCATTCTGAAAGATATTTTTAATATAACATGACTATTCTAAACATTTTTTTATTTAATTATTCAAGTGTTTCGACATTATAATAAATAAAATTTATTATTTTTATATTAGATTCTTAATGTTTATAAAAAAATAATGTTTTTTTTTTCCAGTGAAAAAAAGCATACTATTTATATTCAAATTGAATTAAAACAGTACAACGATAGATCGGCCAATTAAATGACACTGATCCGGACCCACTTCAAAAATTTCTCATCAAAAAATACAGTGATGTAGCAATATAAACAAAAAACTGAAAACTTTTACACAAAGTTTAGCTATCATCCTGTTTAGTAGATAAATTTCTTACCTACCAACACTATTTAATAAAGGAAATATAAGGATCCATTGTGTAGGATCTTTTCCTCAAAATATTCTTCCCAAATAAGATATCCATCTTCAATTTCAAGTGCCAATTTTGACATTTTATCTGCGAGCTGATTTTGCTCTATGTATATATGTTCTAGGACTATATCTCCGAATTGTTCAATTTCTTCTCTAATTCTGTTGCACCAATGTGTCAGGGCAGATATGTTCAGTTTATATTCTCCCTCTTCCCATTTTATAGTTACTCGAGAGTCACCATAGAGTTTGAGTCTTGGAAACCCAAAAATATTTTCCAACCTAAACGAGCACCAAAGTGCTAGAAGCTCTGCCTTCATGTTTGTACCTTTGCCACATCTCAGCTGGAAGGTATAATAGTGATCCTGATTTATAAGGATAGTTCACCAGTTGCACAAAATCCCATGGAAGCAGCACCATCAAAAAATATAATCGGATCATCAATGATCAAATTGAAATTTCTTACCTTCCTTGGGGTTTTAATTTCCAACATCTATTTGTAAGGAAAATATAAATTCATAGTTTGGATAAAAACCGCCTCTGTACTAGTGGACAACTCTTCAAATATATTCTTATTCTTGACCTTCTAGATTGACCGTGATATAAACATAGGCAGTGTAGAATGATCTGTACAATTTTTTATCCAAGTTTTCAAACTTGCCTCAAAACTGCCATTCCCATAGGTAGTGTCAATATTTAATGCTTTGTAGAATCTTTGCCAAACCAGCTTAGTAAAAGGACAACCAAGGAATATATGGGAAGTAGTTTCAATACAATTTGTACACAGTATACACTTGCTAGGTCCAATCCACCCTCTCTTAGCCAAATTTTCCCAAGTTTTCACTCTGTCCATAAGAATAAACCACAGAAAACATTTAAGTTTTAAGGGAATTTTCCAGATCCAAATAACTTTGTACCACCATTGTTTTGGAAAATGGCACTTTCTTTTGATTATGGACATGTAGGTTGTATTTGTTGTCACCGAACCTATACTTTCATTACCTTTCCAAATTAACTTATCTTCCTTCTGCACTAGTCTACATCCAACATTGTTTAAGGATTTAATATAACAGTCCCATTCTTCTCCCAAATCACCACATAACCCTAAAATAATCCCACTGCACCAGTAACTACCTGTCCCCCAATTTTTCACACTGTCCAAAGTATAGTAACCAACTTTGTTTACCAACTCTCTCAATCTAATAGAAAGGAAGTAATTGTCATCTAAACCGACAATAGGATCTACACCAATGGAGATTTCTTTGCCATTACCCACCTGCCAACAAATATCCAATGCTAACCACCTGTAAACATTTAAGAATCCTTTCCAGATTGGTGAAACCCCTCTGCACAAATTCCTTTTGTGATCTGAGCCAGTGAGAACTTTTGACCTTAACATATTTCTGATGAACAACCTTTGACCACAATGTATTTCCAAATGGAGCATGCCAGAAGCTTTTTAATCTCAAAGCCTCACTGAAAGTTTGTAAATCCTTAATCCCCCAGCCACCCGAGTCAACAGGTATAGAAAGTTGTTCCCATCCTACCATAACCAGTCCACTAGGATTTAAACCCCCTGTCCATAAAAAGTTGAAAATCAATTTCCTCATCAAACTAATAATCTTTTTTGGAACAGGTAACAAAGAAAACCAGTACATCGGGATACTAGTTAAAACCGCTTTTACCAATGTTAGTTTCCCTCCCATAAATAACATTCCATAGGACCACCGAGAAATCCTATTTTCCACCTTCCTTAATAACAACCAGTACCAGTCCTTAATGAGATAACCATTTGGTTTTAGAAAAAAACCAAGATATGTCAGACCATCAATGGCCTTTTCCGACTTATATGGCAAAAAAGTTGAGATTTCACTTCTTCTACCATCCTTACAATCCTCAACAGAAAAAATGATAAAAGGTGAACTTTTTCAAACTCACTTTCATACCTGATTTTTATTATTACTAATGTTTATATAAAAATTAGATTTATTATTCTAATTTGTATCTTTTATATATTAAAAACTTTATATTTTAGGTAAGGTCACATTATTTCTTCAAGGAAATGTTTTTTCTTTGATTTGGGGTTAAACATGATCCATTAAAAAAAATAAAAAATAAAAATAAAATTATTTTATTTATTTCAATATAAAATGAAAAATGTGACAAATGAAAATTATATTATATATATATATATGGTATTTGTAAAATTAAACACAACAAACACTTTCAGTTGACATATAAAGTCTGGATGCTTCACAAGTGAGACACATTTCTAACAATTTCCACGTCAATGGCCAAGTTAACACGATCACGTGATAGATACACATTTGTTACTATCTCCATGTCAACGCGGGGCAAGTTAACACGATCACGTTATTATTTCTCTATTAACTTCATGGCTTGTCAATGCCAAGTGTCGGAATTTTGAGAGGCAAAATGCCACCAGTTCCAACTACTTTGTGTTTCAGGCTACGTTTCACCTCATTCTCACATCTCTTAATATTAATAATCTATCGTTATCATCATTAAATTTTTATAAGATAGTTAGAATTGAAGTGTTATTTTTCTAAACTTGCAAAGAAAGTATATATATATATATTAAATTAAATTAAAATATAAAAATTGTTTATTTAAGTTGATGAAATTAAACTCAAGTGGATAGAATGAAATCTATCTATTCTCACAAATAAATCACTTACCTTTTAATATATATATATATATATATGTCAAATACATATTTATAGTATAACAAATAAAATTTAAAATATGTAGTAAAAGATATAAACAAGAGCTGCATGGAGCTTAATCTCACCCTTTAATAATTTAAAATTAAATAATAA
Organism: Larix kaempferi; assembly: GCA_027924585.1. Classification (NCBI taxonomy): domain Eukaryota; kingdom Viridiplantae; phylum Streptophyta; class Pinopsida; order Pinales; family Pinaceae; genus Larix; species Larix kaempferi. The sequence goes on from BSBM01000852.1 coordinate 4,022,197, forward strand.
ATATTATTATTTTGAAAAAAATAAATAATATTAAAAAATAAACAACCAAAAAATATTACAACTTTAAAACTTTTTTTTTCTAATTAGTAAATTGTGTCGTAAATAAATTTCCACCAAACTCAATACACTAAATTAAATTATTTTACTATTATTGCTAACATATTTTCTTATTTCTTTCATAAATATTAACATAATATATAGATCTATAATTTTTATATCAAGTTATTTTTTTATTCTTATTTTTAATAAGATATCTTACCATAATTTTTAAACTCAATAATCTAATATAAATAAAGATTTTTTTATTATTAAATATACTATTATTATTGCTAATAATTTTTTTTCCAATGTTATTATTATTTAGCGTTAACATATTTTCTCATTTCTTTTAAAAATATTAATATTATTTCTTGTTAACATATTTTCTCATTTCTTTTAAAAATATTAACATAATATGTAGATTTATAATTTTTATATTAAATTATAATTTCTATTCTTAATAAAATATCTTACCTTTGGTAAATTTTAGAATGTTCTTTTATCTTCTAAGTACACATATATTCCATTTTAACAAATAATATGAATTTAATTAAAATTTAGAATATTCCTTATCTTCTCTTTTACACCTATATTTCATTATCACAATTTAATTGAATATAAATATAATATTTTTTTCTTATATTTAAGAAAATAAAATTAATATGCTAATTTTCACTTCTTATATTTAAAGAATGAGAGTTCCATTTAATATTTTATTCTTAAAATTTTATTATGTAAATTAATTCTATTTTTTATAATTAAAATATATAATATCATTAATAATATACATCTTTAGTATTTAGAATTGATTATTTTGCAAACTGTATACTGGACATCATTTTTTTTACACAAATCTATACAAGCTATTAAGAAGGAAAACAATAAGAAAACCATCATGCATCAAGAAGATAAATGAAATAAGTATGGGTCGAAGCTAATGTGATGGTCAGGGAACAAGTCCACTTATAAGCATTGGCAATCAAGACCCAAATGAGCTCTACAGATCAAATGGACTTACAAGAATGCTAACAAATAGATAATTGATTATTTTATGCCTTTTTGGAGGGATATACTTTCAAGAAAGACACCCCAAGATCAAGGGTTGCACAACATAACATAAACTTCCTTTGGTTTGATTGGTGAACGAAGGATTTTCAGTTAGTATTTCTTAGGTTTAGATGTTTTTTTATTCATATCTAGCTTGAAACTCTATTTTTAGTGAAAGACAAACTTTGGATCTTCCAACCTCTTTATCCCAATTCAACATTTTTCGTAGATTATACCTGAAACAACACTTTTATTCTTAAATACCCTTTGAATCTCTTCTATAATTTATTCCATATTTCTAGTATGCTTATTCATATCTTTTATTACTTCATTCAAAATCATGCAAGAAAAATTGATAAAATACGGCTCTGATTACGTTCCCAAACTGTGATTCCTTGTCGATCTAACGTCCCATGTTTTTCTCTTTGAAACTGTTAAGTTCTTTCCAAATAATTATTATGTGTTGTTTGCGTGTATAATAATTTGTAATGTTTGGTTAAAGGACTTATTTTATAGAGATTTCATAAATTTTCCTTCAAGTCTTAGCACTGGGAATAGATAAGGGAAGGGAAATGTTACCACTTGACTTGCACAAAGATTGGAGATTGTAACATACCCTTTAAGCTGGAAAAAACATTTTGTGTTTAGAAACATTATGATAACTTTTATTGTAAAGTTTATATTGGACAGGTGTCCAAGGATGACTGTAATTTGCACAATATATTATTAATTAATAAATAAAATAGGAGACAAACACCTAAGAGGACTGTTGAAAGAGTGGTTACTGATCCACTAGGTGGAATGGAATCTGGGGTAGAAGGCAATGGACAAATGGCAGCATCATGATGCAACTAACTAGCTGTTGGTATGGGACAACTCCCTTGAAATGTGGTCTTAGTGCCCTGAAAGATGGGACTAGAGCTTGAGGCTCATTTATTCTAAACTGACTACTAAAAGACCTAGGTAGTCTATATATTATCCAAACCGAGGTTCATCACTTTTCTTGACGAGGAAACTTACCTTGAGGTTTTGTTGTTTGCACTCAAGAGATCTGATGAGGGGATAGGCTAGGGTTGATCATGCTGTAAGTCTGCCAAAACTCTTAGTGAGTTCAGGAGGTTGTTGCTGAGTGGAGAAGGCATTTTACAGGAGGTTGATACCGAGTGGAGAAGGTATTTTTGAGTGCCTTTCTTCTACACAGTTTTTCCACCCACTTACTGGATCAATAATCAGGCTCGGGGGTTCAGTAGAAGTTAGTAGTTGAGCTGCTTCTTCTGAAGCAGGTTGGGAGGAACAGGCCTCCTTGGGTGTTTGTCGCCCTATCATCAGTTACAGGTTTTATTGTCTTATCTTAATTATTCTAAGTTCTGTCATCTAATTCTGTATGGTTACACTTCTACTGTTTTTTTAAGTTTCACTATTTATTTTTATAAGCTTTTTGTTTTAGTTTCCTGTTTAAAATTTATAATACTGTATGAATTGAAACGATGGAAATAAATAGTTTCTGTATTTTTCCCCATGCCAAAAAGCACGGCATCGTACTCTAGTATAGAAACAGTTTAATAAAGAATGATTTGATGATTAAAATGATACTGACTGAATGTTAAATTTCTGCATATATATTACAGTATCCTCATTTTTATTCATTTTATTTGCTAACAGTTTTCCTTATTTACACATAGTTTTCCTAAATTTTAAATATCTTTGTTTACACAAAATTTCATTTATGTTCTAACAGTAATTATTTTATCTTAGAAATTTAGAGTTTTACAGCAGAGTTTTTAATCACTAAGTCTATAGTCAACATTCCCATTTTTTTTTAATTTTAGCTAAACTTTATTTCTTTTCCTCACGCAATTTTCCAACTAAATAGAGTAGTATTACATTGAAATCAGATTAGAGATTTTAACCTCAACACTTTAACAGTAGACAAACCGGATCCAACAAGAGTACCGAAAAGGGCAAGTTTTAATGCCAAGAGCATATTAAGAACTGAGTCGAAGCAAGCAAATACTTCCAACAATCATTTAAAAACGACAGGGGCAACATCATGTTAAATAAAACAGTAGTATCAGCTTATACTTTCAAATGCTGGGTAAACCAAATGCCTATAATCAAACTTTAAACATAGATTAACATGGTTTTTAAATTCTTAACTCGACAGAGTTTAAGATTTGACATCATGTCGATGACTGAGTTAACTCATACGTTTTCTTCAAAACCCTATTGCACAGAAAAATAAAGATTGATCATGATTATCCAATCCTGGAGAGACTTACGATACAACCTTATGGTTTTTACAGTTTTCACATGTAGAAGAAACATTATCAACAGATTTCCATCATATTTCCTCAACTAAAACTTTTATTCATCAAAACCTAAACACAACAGCAAGTCAGAAAATAGACAAACTGCATACTGGCCGTAGACACAATTATTTAGCAATAGCCAGAGACTTATCATTCACACAAACTTATACATTTTCATCTCAGCAGGTTACATTTCAACATTACCATTTACAGGAGAAAAAAGATAACCACAAGTGTTGAAAGTACCATTCACCATATTTTCCAAATCTAAGGGAAAAAACCCTGTTATCTAACAGTACATTCAAATCGTCATGGCTATTGCCTCGTAGGTCGAAGAATCCTCCTCCCTATCTCTTTTGAAAGTTTACAAAAACCTATCAAAACTCTCGGAGTTAAACTTTTAAACACTTAGACATCACACCAGTCGGACACCTTCTACATTTCTCTAGAGTCTCAGGACAGATGCCGAGGCTTACCAGTTGGGTAGCGCCTCCAACCTTTAAATGCTAATTTGAGGAGCTATTTCTTATGCACCTGCAAAGAAAATTTTAAAAACGAGGTCAAAACAATAACCAAGATTAGAAGATGATAGTATTTCGAAGTGAATGAATACTTGTAACAGTGTATGCATTTACAATGAAGAAAAATAGATGACATTACCTTTTAAAATGCTAACCGAAGTCATTACCAAATCTTTAACTCTCAGCAGTGCCAAGACTTGAAACAACCATTGAGAAGGGTTGGTTTCTCATCCTTTGCATGTCTCAAAACCCTTAACAGGATTCGACGATCGAACCTCACCCAAGTCACAAATCTCAACTGAAAACTCAACTTTTGAAAACTATAACACGAAGGACTGAGAGTTCGGCTCTACAAACTTTTAAGGAGGTTTTGAGTTCAAAACGAAGCATCTACATTTACATAGGCAGAATGAACAAGGCTAAAAACCCTCAGCTTGTCGGCCGAGCAGAGCCTCCACTACCAACAGGCTTGTGCACATTAAACTCTCCATAACGCAGGATGGTAGGTTAAACGTGCTTTGAAAACCCTCAACAGATCGACGGCGTAGATCACCAGTTGGAATCACGAATTCCCAAGACATCTACTCTATTAAATGTTACATCATTACAACTGCCACAAAGAGTTACAGTGAGCCACATTGGAGCCAAGGGGAAGCCAACTCATCAAAAAGTGAAACGCGTGACTACACTTCATCACAGTATTGGCTATAACACGGTGTTAACACAGGACCGAGCACATTAAAACAATTCCACATAAGAATTCCATTAACCTCGACAGTAGTGTGCATTCAATGCTCAGGTCAAGTTACAGCTGCCAACCTGCAATGTTTAATAAAGTTCACATCACAATGATTAATACATTAGACTTGCACTTATGTAGTCGTGAATTACACCTGGCACAACGTGTTTTGACATGGTTGGATAAAATATCTCCATAGTTTTGTCAGTCACATATGATCACAATATTTATTGCATTGGAATTTCCTATGTTACAACCGAAGGTTTTCACTTGTCACAAAACCCTATATGTATAGTTAGGTAGTGTATTTCCATAGTTTCACATGGTAATACATTTATCACACTATTATTGTTAGGAACCCATGTCTTTACTTTGTTAGTATGTTGTTGTTGGACGCATATGCTTTGTAAGTCGTCCCGTAGTATTTGTTGATCAATAGTTTGTGTTATTGTTGTTGGCGCATATGATTTGTAAGTCGCCCGTAGTATTGTTGATCCATAGTTTGTAACGGCCCATGGTTTCGACCCATAGTATTGGCGCCTAGAATTAGTATATAAGTGTGTGTTGAGACCTATGAAGGCACCGTGAAGTTATTTGTATAGAGCTTGCTCATAGGAGGTTTCCCCCTCGAAGTGGCCTGTGATCAATATAAAAGTGATTCTGAGTTCTGTCATTTCTGCTATTTCGCATATTTTTATTAAGTAATTGTTGCAGGTGCATCACATCTGGTATCAGAGCACTTTCTTGGGCTCGCTGGGTGAAATTTCTGCCAAATTTTTTTTCGCATCTATTGCAGGTTCGAATTTGGGAATAATCCCTATCCGCTTAACTATGGGAAGTACTTGGGCATAAGCCCTAAAACTCATTGTGAGGAGTACCATAGGAACCCCGAAGTAGCTGGCCCATTGAGAGGACCTGCGAGCGAAAAGGGAAACAACCCCTACCTGATTGACTAGTTCCCACCCGTGAGGTAAACCAAGAGCTGTCGTTTGTGGCAAAGCGGTTATCAGTTTTACCTGAGCCGTGGAGTGAGGGGTACTACCCCAATACGCAAGCCGTCAGATAGCATTGGTGGCCGAGTGAAAACCTTGAACTGTTAGGAAGCCGCATATACCTGGGGTCCATATCTACTTTCAGCTGAACTATTGTCGATCATTGCTGTGCCGTTTCAGATCCATTTTGCCAGCCGTTCCAGATCCAGCCGTTCGGCGTTGTTCCAGATTCCTTCCGAGCCGTAGCCGCTCCAGTCTGTAAAAAAAAAAAAGAAAAAAAAAAAACCTTTTACCTATGTTTTACCTCTGTTTCCCTTGTTTTACCTCTATTTCCCTTGAAATTTTCAGGGAACCCCTGTCATTCCATTCTGCATATTTCATTCCTGAGGACCCTATCCTCAATTCCCCTTCCTACAGCCCGAAATCCCACATTTGTCTATTTTTAGGGTTTGCCATAACTTCCTCAGATTTCACCCAATCACCTTCAAATTTTACCACAGAGTTCCTTTCTGAATTCTGCTTCTTTGTTCCCCTCTGCCAAATTTTCCCATTCTTTCACCCCGCTTCTGAAATCCTCATTTTTGCTTCCATGTCTATCCAACAGTGTCCAAAACCTAGTCAAACCCCAATTACCCTTCTGATTTTTTCCCAAATCCAAATTTTCCCTTACTGAAGTAGTTCCTGTTTTTGTTTTCCTACCCAGTCAACAAAAAAAAAAAAATCCTGGTTATGGTTGTCACCCATGCAGGAGCAAAAACCATGGAGGAAGCACTTGCAGCCATCCAAGCCAAACTCCAGGATCTGGATGAAAAATTTCTCGGTCTCCATCTTGAACATTCAGCTATGAACAACAAACGGCAGTCCGAGTCTTTAGCAGACAATGGGTTCTCTTCTTCCAGCAATTTCCGTGGTCCGAAGCTTGATTTTCCTCGCTTCAGTGGTACCGATCCAACTGGATGGATCTATCGTGCCGAACAGTATTTCAGTCTGCATAATACTTTTGATGTCAACAAAGTTCCATTGGCATCTTTTCATTTGGAACAGGAAGCTCTTCAATGGTACCGTTGGTACATAAAGGTTCATCCAGAGCCCAACTGGCCAGACTTTTGCCAGCTCCTTTTGCAACGATTTGGTCCTAGTGCTTTTGATGACTTCACAGGAGCCCTCACTAAACTTCGCCAAACTGGCACTGTGAGAGAGTATCAAACCGAATTTGAGAATCTAGCCAACCACACCAAAGGATTGTCTGATGAATTTTACCGGAGTTGTTTTATCAGTGGTCTAAAGGATGCCATCCGCTCTGAGGTCAAAATTTTCTGTCCCAACACAATGATGGAAGCACTAGGGTTGGCTAAGTTGGCAGAAGACAAGATTGCAGCCCAACAACGCTCCAAGCCCACTTTTGTTCCCTTCCGAAAGATGGGTTCTCAGCGACCACCTATACCGCAGGCTCCTCGACCGACTCCTATCAAGCGTTTGTTTGAAACAAAGATGCAAGCACTCAGAGAAAAGGGGCTTTGCTATAATTGTGATGAGAAATTGACTCGGGGACATAGATGTGTTCAGCAAAAGCTCTATCTCCTGGATGTGGAGTCTCCGCCTGCCTCTAAAATGGGTGACGAAGATCCAGAAACACTGGATGCTCCGGTCGACATTCAGGAACCGCCTATTGACCCTCCATCTCAGGATGACCAGCGAAAGATATCTCTCCATGCTTTAGCTGGAATCACCACCCCCCAAACAATGCGGGTCAGGGGTTACTTCAAGAAGCTTCCTCTTACAATCCTCATTGATTCTGGTAGCACTCATAATTTCATTGACCCTCGGATCGCCAAACAAGCTGATTGTTTTATCCATCCTTGCTCCAACTTTGAAGTCATGGTTGCCAATGGGGGCACCTTACCTTGCAAAGGGAAGTGTCGAAATGTGCGTATCTCTATGGGAGATTATAACTTTCGCTCTAACATGTTTTCCTTGCCCTTAGGTGGATGTGATGTGGTTTTGGGCGCTCAATGGCTACGCACACTCGGCCCTATCTTATGGGATTTTGCCGAACTTTGGATGCAGTTTTCCCTCAATGGACACAAACACACATTGACAGGATTACAACCAGGTTCTCTTAGCATCATCAGTTCACATCGCATGGAAAAACTCCTCAAGAAGAATTCACATGGTGTCATCACTCAGATCCATTCCATCCAGATGCAACCATCAGCGGTCTCCACTACTCCTTTGGATCTACAACAAATTCTGGATCGATATACAGGTGTCTTTGCTGAACCAGTGGGATTACCACCTTCCAGGCCAGAAGACCATCATATTCAGCTCCTTCCTGGTAGCGTTCCTCCCAACATCAGGCCCTATCGCTACCCATTTCACCAAAAAACGGAGATTGAAATGCTCGTTCGGGACTTATTGAAGCAAGGTATTATGCGCCCAAGCACTAGTTCCTTTTCTTCTCCAGCTATTCTTGTCCGCAAAAAAGATGGGTCCTGGCGCCTCTGCATTGACTTCTGAGCACTTAATCACCTCACCATCAAGGATAAGTTTCCAATTCCTGTTGTTGATGAGCTTCTTGATGAGCTTCATGGGGCTCACTTTTTCTCCAAGTTGGATCTTCGTTCTGGGTATCATCAAATTCGGGTTCATGAGGATGATATTCCTAAAATAGCTTTCCGCACACATGATGGCCATTATGAGTTTTTGGTCATGCCCTTTGGCCTCACTAATGCTCCTTCCACATTCCAGGCCTTAATGAATAAAATATTTCGACCCTACTTGCGGAAATTCATTCTGGTATTTTTTGATGATATCCTCATCTACAGTAAAACATGGGATGAACATCTCCAAGATCTGGATCTTGTCATGCAACTTTTCTCTGACCATCATCTCCATGCCAAGCAGTCTAAATGTGCTTTTGGACAAAAGGAAGTTGAGTATCTCGGGCACATTATCTCAGCACAAGGGGTTCGCGTGGATCCTGCCAAAATCGATGCCATGAACAATTGGCCACATCCTCAGACACTCAAGAGCCTTCGTGGTTTTTTGGGGTTGACTGGCTACTACCGCAAGTTTGTCAAGGATTATGGGAAGATTGCAGCTCCATTAACTGCTCTATTGAAAAAGGATGCTTTTACATGGACACCTGCTACTCAGTGTGCATTTGACAAACTAAAACAAGCTATGTGTACTACACCTATGCTAGCTATGCCCGATTTTTCCAAGCCCTTCACTATTGAGAGTGATGCTTGCAGCAATGGACTTGGTGTTGTTCTCATTCAAGATGAACACCCCATTGCGTTCACCAGCAAAGCCCTTTCAGGTAAGAATTTAGCTTCTTCTACCTATGAGAAGGAAATGATGGCTATTTTGCATGCAGTACAGAAGTGGCGTCCATACCTATTAGGGAATCATTTCTGCATCAAGACTGATCACCAGAGTATGAAATATTTCTTGGACCAGCATGTCTCCTCCCCGACACAACAGAAATGGGTTAGCAAACTCATGGGTTATGACTATGAGATCACTTACAAGAAGGGTAAAGACAATATTGTGGCAGATGCTCTTTCTCACACATTTGATGCCCAAGGTTCTCTTTCAGCTATTTCTATGCCTGTTCCAAATTGGTTGCAATCTGTTCAACAGGGTTATGTCAATGACTCTTCCTTATCTCAGATCATCCAACGCTTGACCAACAACCCTTCTGCTGTACCACATTAGTCTTGGGATGGTGCTTCTCTGCGATACAAGGGTCGTCTGGTGCTTCCCCAGAGCACAGATCTTCAACAGGCTGTCTTCTATGAACTCCATGCTTGTCCATCGGCCGGTCACTTTGGGTTCCTCAAAACATATAAACGAGCACGGCGTAACTTCTTTTGGCAGGGCATGAAAATGACAATTCAACAGATGGTGGCCGAATGTGATACCTGCCAGCGCAATAAGGGTGAAACAACACTCCTTCCAGGATTGCTTGAACCCTTGCCCATACCTACACGGATTTGGACAGATATTTCTATGGATTTCATTGAAGGGCTCCCTAAATCTGGCGGGAAGACAGTGATTCTCGTTGTGGTTGATTGCCTCTCCAAATATAGTCATTTTTGTGCTCTCAGCCATCCCTATACAGCCTCCTCTGTCGCTCAAATTTTTATGGACCAGATCTTTCGTCTTCATGGCATCCCTTCTTCCATTGTCTCGGATCGTGATGCGACTTTCACCAGTCATTTTTGGACAGAACTATTTCGCCACACTGGCACCAAACTGAAGATGAGTTCAGGGTATCACCCACAAACAGATGGTCAGACTGAAATTGTCAATAAATGCTTGGAAACTTATCTTCGTTGCTTCACCTCAGAACAACAACATCAGTGGGCTAAGTGGCTCCCTCTCACTGAATGGTAGTACAATACCTCTTACCACACTGCCTCTAAAATGACCCCATATGAAGCAGTCTATGGTCAGGCACCTCCAGCTCTTCTTCCATACACCCGCACCAGTTCACTAGTTTAGGAAGTTGACACGGTCCTTCGCAACCGCGATCAGATTCTTCGAATTTTGCGGGACAATCTTCACATGGCAAGAAATCGCATGAAGCAACAAGCTGATCAGCACCGTTCGGAGCGCACTTTTCAAGTTGGCGATATGGTTTTTCTTCGTCTCCAGCCGTACAAACAATCCTCCTTGAAACTCAAAGGGCGTCATAAGCTCGCTCCAAAGTTCTATGGGCCATATCGGATTCTTCAGAAGATTGGGTCCGTTGCTTATAAATTGGAACTTCCTCCTTCTTCCCGCATTCATCCAGTCTTTCATGTCTCTTGTCTGAAGAAATTTCTAGGCACCAACATCAGCGGCCAAACGATTTTACCCGAATTGGATAATGAAGGATCCATCCTTTTGGAGCCAGAGGCCATCCTCAATCAGCGCACTCGTCAGCTTCACTCTCGCTCTATCACAGAGGTCTTAATTCAGTGGCACGACATGCAACCAGAGGATGCTACATGGGAACCACTCCTTTAGATTCAACAACAATTTCCACATCTAAAGCTTTGAGGGCAAAGCTTTTTTTAAGGGGGAGGGGATGTTAGGAACCCATGTCTTTACTTTGTTAGTATGTTTTTGTTGGACGCATATGTTTTGTAAGTCATCCCGTAGTATTTATTGCTCAATAGTTTGTGTTATTGTTGTTGGCGCATATGCTTTGTAAGTCGCCCGTAGTATTGTTGATCCATAGTTTGTAACGGCCCATGGTTTCGACCCATAGTATTGGCGCCTAGAATTAGTATATAAGTGTGTGTTGAGACCTATGAAGGCACTGTGAAGTTATTTGTATTGAGCTTGCTCATAGGAGGTTGCCCCCTTGAAGTGGCCTGTGATCAATATAAAAGTGATTCTGAGTTCTGTCATTTCTGCTATTTCGCATATTTTTATTAAGTAATTGTTGCAGGTGCATCACATTTATATAGTTGCATATCATTCATAACTGTCTATATAAATTCATATTGTTGCATATATTTATGTAGCATGTAATATTGCATACTAGTATCAGGAATTATAATACTCCATGGTATTTATATTGCCACACTATGACTAATGTAATTAAATCATAATGGTCTCATATAATTCATATCACATGCACATATTTCATATAATTGCATATAAATCATATCGCATGCCCATAATTTATATTATATGCACATAATTCCTAACATATGTACATGATCCATATTGATTACTATAAGTCATATTGTTCACACATCTTTTCGATTGTTGCACATAGATAATAGGGTTTACTGGTAACTTTGATTAAAATGCAAATGAGTCATTAAGACTTAAAGACAGTAGCATAATCTTAGTGTGCTTATAGTTTCGCATAGGTTCTACATAGGTTTTACAATGCACACAACTCATACTACTTATTGCGACACTTGCTTTTTAGCGACAACTCTATGTGCAAAGGTTAGATAATTTCAGTGAACACTATGTACAAACCATATATTTTTATTTGACGAACTTTTAGATCTTCTTCGACAAACCGTTGTGTACTTGTCGTAATTAAAAAACCCTCATCTGTAATCTGTCACAAGTACGAATTTTAAATGCTTTAGCACGAATGCTAAGTAAGCTTCGGGCGTCCGTAGGACCCCTTCAACAACACAATAAAAGTACATTCATCAAACGATGTTTCTTCATTCATAACAACAACAGTAGATTTTGCAGCAGCATATCTAGATTTGGATAACATCAAGACTTAAGCTAATTTCTTTTAGTCGCATTCAATACATAGGTATGGTATTTTAGGACAGCAAATAACATCTCATGTATTTTTCCATTTCCGCATACACTAAATAAGCAATATTTTCACGTAGAAAGAGTTTTAAATTTTTACGATTTTTCCGGGATGTTACATGTGGTATTAGAGCGCAAGTTACAACTCTAGGCCTGATTAGGTTCATGCGTGCAGCACAGGAAATATAATTTGAAAAATTTGTTTACTAACTTTTTTTTTTTTGGTTTGTACAGTTTGACGAATTGATTTACAGGTATGTCATTACTGGAAGAATCAGCAGAGGAAAAATCACCTCATCGTGAACCTAGTATTAATGAAAATCCAGAAGGTTTCTATGTTGAGTTGAATAATAATTCTTCTGAATTTTTGCGTACCATAAAGGATCTGAAGTCTAATATAAAAACAGTCAAAGAAGAAAATGAGCGCATTCTGAAGGCACAGGATACATTAAATCAGATTTTAATGGATAAATATCAAAATGAGGAAAGGGGCAGAAAATCAGAGGTCAAATCTGATTCTGCATGATGACTCACAGACACAAGCACAAGAAATCAAGAAAGGATAAAAGTACTAGTTATTCATCCTCTGGGTCACATCAAAGTCATTATCACTCTAACGAGGACAGCAGTGATAGTGATTTTTTTTCAACAAGGAGAAAGCAAAAGCATCACGAACAGATCACTGGAGAATTTAAGAATATTAAGCTACCCACCTTTAACGGAGAAAATGAGAAGGGTGAGACAGCAGAAGCTTGGCTGTCCGGAATGAAGAAGTACTTTAATATATATGACTACTCTTCTCAATTGAAAGCCAAGATGGCTATTTATAATTTGATAGGAAAAGCATATATATGGTGGCAGGATCTAAAAAGAATCAAAAGTTTAAAGGAGAAAGATGTAACATGGGGTATGTTCAAGGAGTTGTTCAAGAAAAAGTTTTTGTCAGAACAATATTATGAGGATAAATCAGAGTTTTATGATATGAAGTTGGGCGCCATGAGCATGAAGGAATTGTGCAGCAAATTCCTCAGTCTACTGAGATATGTACTGTACATGGTTGAAGAGAAGCCAAAGGTACAAGGTTTCTCAGCTATTTACCATTCCATATAAAAGACAGAATAGAATATGACAATCCTACAACACTGGAGGAAGCTATGAGAAAGGAAAATTTTTGTTTTGATCAAAACAAAGGAAGAGAAGGAACAACTGGCTGGAAGGGCAGCAAAACAAACCAGTTTGATTATAAAAAGAAAAATTTTAACCAAAATTTTGGAAGTTTCAAGAAGAATTTTCATAACAGAAACTTTCCAAATAATAATGCTTATAAGGGTAATACACCCCAAAACTCTTCTACTGCAAAGAATGTACCCAACAACTATAATCACAGCAACAATAATAACAGATATGCTGAGCAAAAAGGACCTATCAAATGTTATGAATGTGGCGGACCACACAAGAGACCAGATTTCCCATGCAACAGAAAAACCGTCAACAATATTCACACAGTACAAGCAGAACCTACAGTTGGAGATGTAGCGAGGGAGATGCCCAGAATTTATGCAGCATTGGAGGATCGTGAAGCAGACCATCAAACATCCACGGTGGAAGTTGAAAGTATGTTACAAACTAAGTCTATTTCCATTCTAATAGATCCAGGTGCAAATCTGAGTTATATCTCACCCGAATTAGTGAAAAATTGCAAGTTAAAGATAGAAAAATTTGATAACCCGTGGTTAGTTCAGCTTGCAACTGGTACAAAAAGAAAAGTTATAGATTTTGTTAAAGATTGTGAAGTTTTTCTAAGTTAGCTGAAAATGCAAGTGAATTTGAATGTTTTACCACTAGGATCTTATGACTTGTTAATTGGTATGGATTGGATTGAACAACATAGAGTTTTATTGAATTGTTATGAAAAATCTTTTGTTTGTTTAAATAATGAAGGTGTAGCTGAAACTGTTAAAGGCATTTCTAGGAAGACTTCTGTAAGGCAGATTTCTGCCTTACAAGTGAAGAGAGTTGCTAGAAAAGGTTGTAAATTGTTTGCTGTTAATGTTGTTAATGATGAATGTACATCCAAAGAAGACAAAATAAAACTAGAGGATATTCCCATCCTTAGGGACTTTTCTGATTTATTCCCGGAAGAAATTCTAGGATTACCTCCGAAAAGAGAACTTGATTTCACCATTGAGTTAGTACCCGACGCGGTACCAAACTCAAAGGCCCCCTATAGGATGAATATTCTAGAGTTAAATGAGTTAAAGTCTCAGCTGAAAGAATTAATAGATAAAAAATACATACAGCCAAGTGTGTCCCCTTGGGGAGCACCAGTAATATTTGTTAAAAAGAAGGATGGTACTATGCGTTTGTGCATTGACTACCGTCAACTTAATAAAATGACAATTAAAAACCGGTATCCCTTACCCCGAATAGATGATTTATTTGACCAAGTACGCGGAGCAGAGATATTCACTAAAATTGATCTAAGGTCGGGTTATCATCAAGTCTGGATAAAAGACGAGGACATATTCAAAACTGCATTTAGAACGCGTTATGGACACTACGAGTTCGTAGTTATGCCTTTTGGGCTAACTAACACACCTGCAGTGTTCATGTGTTTAATGAACAACGTTCTGCATAAATATTTGGATAAGTTCGTTGTGGTATTCATTAATGATATCCTGATTTACTCAAAGACTAAAGAAGAGCATGATGAACATCTAAAAATCATTTTACAAGCACTTAGAGATCACCAACTTTACGCTAAGTTTAGTAAGTGTGATTTCTATAAAGATAAAATTCAGTATTTGGGTCATATAATTTAAAAAGATGGTATTTCTGTTGATCCCGATAAAATAAAAGCAATAAATGAATGGCCTGTCTCAAAAGATGTAACTGATGTACGATCATTCATGGGAATAACAGGGTATTATAGAAATTTTATTGAAGGGTTCTCTAGAATTGCTAACCTTATCATTTCTTTGCAGAAGAAAGGGAAGAAATTCATATAGGATCAAAAGTGTCAAGACAACTTTAATAAGTTAAAAGAATTGTTAACTACTGCACCCATCTTAAAAATTGCAGATCCTAATAAGGATTTCGTTGTATGCACGGATGCATGCAATGAAGGACTTGGAGGGGTCTTAAGTCAAGAAGGTCATGCAATTGCTTTTGAGTCAAGGAGGTTAAAAATACATGAAAATAATTATGCGATGTATGATCTTGAGTTGGAAGCTGTGATACATGCTTTAAAGATGTGGCGCCATCACTTGATTGGTAGAAAATTCATTTTAATGACTGATAATAAGGGGTTAAAGTATTTACTGGATCAAACAAATCTGAACGCAAGGCAAGCTAGGCTGTTAGCTTTCCTTAGTGAGTACGATTTTGAGATCCATCACATTAATGGAAAGGAAAATAAGGTTGCTGATGCATTGAGCAGAAACGCTAGATTAAGTTTTGTGGCAGCAATCAGTACTTTTAAAACTGATTTGGAAAATCAGATCGAACAAGGAATTAAGCAAGACGAAAATTACCAAAAATTACATGATAAAGTGGCTGAAAATTCATCTGAAAATGTTATAACAGATTACAGTATTAATGAAAAAGGCTTCTTAACTTACAAAAACAGAATTTATGTGCCTAATTTTTCGAAAGTTGAGTTGCTGATTTTAGATGAAATTCACAAGAGTCCTTATTTAGGACATCCTGGTTATCAGAAAATGATAACTATGTTAAGAAATGAGTACTTTTGTCCTAACATGAAGAGTGAAGTTGTTGAATATATAGCTAGATGCTTTGACTGTCAAACTATTAAAGCTGAACATCAACATCCACCTGGGCTATTGCAGTCCTTACCAATTCCAGAATGGAAGTGGGAGATCATAAGCATTGACTTTATTACAGGTTTGCCTAAAAATCAGAAGCAAAATGATTCAATTATGGTTGTTGTTGATAAACTTAGCATAGCTGCTCATTTTATTCCTGTTAAAACTATTTTCAAGGCTTCTAACATTGTAGATATTTTCATGAAACAAATTTTTCACATGCATGGAATTCCAAAGGTAACCATTTCAGATCGAGACTCTAAGTTTACTGGTAACTTTTGGACAGCACTATTTAAAGGATTAAATACTAAGTTAAATTTCAGCACTTCTTTCCACCCACAAACTGATGGTCAAACAGAAAGAGTAAATCAAATTTTGAAAAATATGTTAAGATTATATGTTAAAGATCAACCATCTAAATGGGAGGATTGCTTACAACTAGCAGAATTTGCCTACAATAATAATTATCAAGCATCTGCTAAGTTGAGTCCATTTGAAATTTTGTATGGAAGAAAATGTTCTACTCCAATTTCATGGGATAATCCTGTAGATAGATTGATGTTAGGACCAGATCTATTGAAAGAAATGGAGCTAACTATGAAACAGGTTCAAGGTAACTTAAAAGTTGCCCAAGATTGGCAGAAAAGCTATGCTGATTTGAAACGCACAGAAAGAGAATTTCAGGTAGGTGACCATGTATTCATAAAGGTAAAGCCCAAGAAAAGTTCTTTGAAGCTTGGGAGTTGTGCTAAATTAGCATCGAGGTATTGTGGACCATTTGAAATCCTATCAAGGATAGGAGCTATTGCATATCAATTGGTTTTGCCATACAATTTAAAAATCCACAATGTAGTTTCATGTTTTTGTTTTAAAGAAGTATGTGCATGATGCTTCTCATGTGTTGAATTGGAATGACATACAGGTGGAACCCGAAGGAAATTTTCAGGTGGAATTGGACTGTATTCTAGACCGGAGGGAAATTATGCTTCGGAATCGCACCATAGGGCAGGTAAAGGTGCAATGGAAGCACCTTAGCCCTGATGAGGCTACTTGGGAACTGGAAAGTAATATGCGGGTAGCATATCCAGTTTTGTTCCATGAGGACCTTGATGATGAATAAGCAACATCGAGGACGATGTTGAGCTTAAGAGGGGGTGTTTGTAACATACCTTTAAGCTGGAAAAAATATTTTGTGTTTAGAAACATTATGATAACTTTTATTGTAAATTTTATATTGGACAGGTGTCCAAGGATGACTGTAATTTGCACAATATATTATTAATTAATAAATAAAATAGGAGACAAACACTTAAGAGGATTGTTGAAAGAGTGGTTACTGATCCACTAGGTGGAATGGAATCTAGGGTAGAAGGAAATGGGCAAATGGCAGCATCATGATGCAACTAACTAGTTGTTGGTATGGGACAACTCCCTTGAAATGTGGTCTTAGTGCCCTGAAAGATGGGACTGGAGCTTGAGGCTCATTTATTCTAAAATGACCACTAAAAGACCTAGGCAGTCTATATATTATCCATCAGATTATGAACCAAGGTTCATCACTTTTCCTGACGAGGAAACTTACCTTGAGGTTTTGCTGTTTTCACTCAAGAGATCTGATGAGGGGATAGGCTAGGGTTGATCATGTTGTAAGTTTGCCAAAACTCTAAGTGAGTTAAGGAGGTTGTTGCTGAGTGGAGAAAGCATTTTAGAGGAGGTTGATACCAAGTGGAGAAGGTATTTTTGAAAGCCTTGCTTCTACACAGTTTTTCCACCCACTTACTGGATCAGTAATAAGGCTCAGGGGTTCATTAGAAGTCAGCAGTTGAGCTGCTTCTTCTGAAGCAGGTTGGGAGGAACAGGCCTCCTTGGGTGTTTGTCGCCCTATCATTAGTTACAGGTTCTATTGTCTAATATTAATTATTCTAAGTTCTGTCATCTAATTCTGTATGGTTACACTTCTACTGTTTATTTAAGTTTCATTGTTTATTTTTATAAGCTTTTTGTTTTAGTTTCCTATTCAAAATTTATAATACTGTATGAATTGAAACGATGGAAATAAATAGTTTCTGTATTTTTCCCCATGCCAAAAAGAACGGCATCGTACTCTAGTACAGAAACAGTTTAATAAAGAATGATTTGATGATTAAAATGATATTGACTGAATGTTAAATTTCTGCATATATATATTACAGTATCCTCATTTTTATTCATTTTATTTGCTCACAGTTTTCCTAATTTACACATAGTTTTCCTAAATTTTAAATATCTCTGTTTACACAAAATTTCATTTATGTTCTAACAGTAATTATTTTATCTTAGAAATTTAGAGTTTTACAGCAGAGTTTTTAATCACTAAGTCTATAGTCAACATTCCCATTTTTTTTAATTTTAGCTAAACTTTATTTCTTTTCCTCACACAATTTTCCAACTAAATAGAGTCGTATTACATTGAAATCAGATTAGAGATTTTAACCTCAACACTTTAACAGTAGACAGACCGAATCCAATAGGAGTACCCAAAAGGGAAAGTTTTAATGCCAGGAGCATATTAAGAACCGAGTCGAAGCAAGCAAATACTTCCAACAATCATTTAAAAACGATAGGGGCAGCATCATGTTAAATAAAACAGTAGTATCAGCTCATACTTTCAAATGCTGGGTAAACCGAATGTCTGTAATCAAACTTTAAACATAGATTAACATGGTTTTTAAATTCTTAACTCGACAGAACATTTTAAAAACGAGGTTAAAACAATAACCAAGATTAGAAGATGAAAGTATTTCGAAGTGAATGACTGCTTGTAACAGCGTATGTGTTTACAGTGAAGAAAAATAGATGACATTACCTTTTAAAATGCTAACCGAAGTCATTACCAAATCTTTAACTCTCAGCAGTGCCAAGACCTGAAACAACCATTGAGAAGGGTTGGTTTCTCATCCTTTGCATGTCTCAAAACCTTTAACAGGATTCGACGATCGAACTTCACCCAAGTCACAAATCTCAACTGAAAACTCAACTTTTGAAAACTATAACACGGAGAACTGAGAGTTCGTCTCTACAAACTTTTAAGATGGTTTCGAGTTCAAAATGCAGCATCTACATTTACATAGGTAGAATGAACAAGGCTAAAAACCCTTAGCGTATCAAGCGTGTGCACATTAAACTCTCCATAACGCAGGATGGTAGGTTAAACTTGCTTTGAAAACCCTCGACAGATCGACGACGTAGATCACCAGTTGAAATCATGAATTCCCAAGACATCTACTCTATTAAATTTTACATCATTACAACTGCCACGAGGAGTTATGGTGAGCCACGTTGGAGCCAAGGGGAAGCCAGCTCATCAACAAGTGAAACGCGTGACTACACTTCATCATAGTATTGGCTATAACACGGTGTTAACACAGGACCGAGCACATTAAAACAATTCCACATAAGAATTCCATTAACCTCGACAGTAGTGTGCATTCAATGCTCAGGTCAAGTTACAGCTGCCAACCTGCGATGTTTAATAAAGTTCACATCGCAATGATTAATACATTAGACTTGCACTTATGTAGCCATGAATTACACCTGGCACAACGTGTTTTGACATGGTTGGATAAAATATCTCCATAGTTTTGTTAGTCATGTATGATCACAATATTTATTGCATTGGAATTTCCTATGTTACAACCGAAGGTTTTAACTTGTCACAAAACCCTATATGTATAGTTAGGTAGTGTATTTCCATAGTTTCGCATGGTAATACATTTATCACACTATTATATAGTTGCATATCATTCATAATTGTCTATATAAATTCATATTGTTGCATATATTTATGTAGCATGTAATATTGCATACTAGTATCAGGAAGTATAATACTCCATGGTATTTATATTGCCACACTATGACTAATGCAATTAAATCATAATGGTCTCATATAATTCATATCACATGCACATATTTCATATAATTGCATATAAATCATATCGCATGCCCATAATTTATATTATATGCACATAATTCCTAACATATGTACATGATCCATATTGATTACTATAAGTCATATTGTTCACACATCTTTTCGATTGTTGCACATAGATAACAGGGTTTACTAGTAACTTTGATTAAAATGCAAATTAGTCATTAAGACTTAAAGATAGTTGCACATCTTAGTGTGCTTATAGTTTCGCATAGGTTCTACGTAGATTTTACAATGCACACAACTCATACTACTTATTGCGACACTTTCTTTTTAGCGACAACTCTATGTGCAAAGGTTAGATAATTTCTGTGAACACTATGTACAAACCATATATTTTTATTGACGAACTTTTAGATCTTCTTCAACAAACCATTGTGTACTTGTCGTAATTAAAAAACCCTCACCTGTAATCTGTCACAAGTACGAATTTCAAATTCTTTAGCACGAATGCTAAGTAAGCCTCGGGCATCCGTAGGACCCCTTCAACAACACAATAAAAGTACATTCGTCAAACGATGTTTCTTCATTCATAACAACAACAGTAGATTTTGTAGCAGCATATCTAGATTTGGATAACATCAAGAATTAAGCTAATTTCTTTTAGTCGCATTTAATAAATAGGTATGGTATTTTAGGACAACAAATAACATCTCATGTATTTTTCCATTTCCGCATACACTAAATAAGAAATATTGTCACGTAAAAAAAGTTTTAAATTTTTATGATTTTTCCGGGATGTTACAGAGATAGTGTGTGGAGGTACAAGGTTTTTTATGGTCATGATTTTATATATTGTAAGGCTCATATCCACAGAGTTTTGACCATGTAATTTTACATAAGAAGTATCTTAATAGTACATCATATATAGACAATAATTTATTTATATTTATTAAAATCATGCCTAGATCACTATATTATTTTGAATATCAATAACATCTCAAAATCATATCAAAATAATAATGACATTGTTTAATGCATCAACAGACATGTTTTAAAATAAACACATTTCCATTTGGAGTGAGTGTTTTTGTGGAGGCCCTTTTGGCATATTGTTTTGTTTGCCAATATATTGTAATGCAAGCTATTATTGGAATACTTTTATCATAACTTTTTAGTTTTTAATTTGCATTTTGTTTGAGGCATTTGAAGGGTAGTTTTAAATATTTTTCAAAGATTGTTGTCCATGTTCACCTTTATTTATGTTACCTTTAATTTTGCACCTTTGAGTAGTGGATTGTGTGCTACTCATGCAAATAGGAGCATCACTAGGCATATGTCTCGACAACCTCCTTTTTTTGCAGTCACATGGAGTGAGCCACCTTGGAGTGTTTCTTGCATAGGTTGTTTTACATCATTACCACGCCTATCTTGTACCTTCATATTTATTCCATCATCCATGACATCCATTTCCATCATTTAAGTCCATCTAGTTCAATATTGTTGGCAGGATGGTGTGCAATGATTCATCGGGTGATTGCTTTCACCATTTTGATCAAGACTCAAAATTATTCAAAATGAAAATTTTTATTTTGACTTGACAACTATGGAAATTGGTGATCCATCCACTATGGAGAGATGGTTTGTCATCCATAGGGACAATCAATTTATAATTTTTTTCTTGATTGTACTTGAATACCTAATCAAGCCTTTTGTATTGGGCCTCATTTTAGTGGATCAAATCTCTTTTTGGAAAGTTGTTGTGCATTTGTTTTTGTTTCCTAGGGACTTTAAAATTAGCTTCTTGGTGTTCCTAGTGCGACCTTCTTTAGATCCAAATCGAAGGCCTTTTTGGTCATTGTCTCTCTTTTGGGGAGGATTTTTTGTCCTATGGATTTCTCCCTTTTTCTACTTATGAGACTTTCGTACATGGATACCTAAACATGCCTCATTATTGAGACCCTTTTTTTATGTTTACTCTGTATGTTTCCCTTAAGGGGAGGTGTTAGTGTATGCATAGCTAAAAGAATACATAAGCTAGGCTTGTCCACTTGGTTGGTATGATTATTTGCTATCCTAGTACACCTAGTTTGCAAAGTTGGAAAACAAACACATTATGAGGTACACTCTCTCAATTTGTTATAAATTAGGATGAATTCTTGTATTACAACAAAATAGGGCAATATCTAGTTTTATTATTGTCTTCTTCATTATGTTGAGGATAATCTTTGATATTTATTGATCTTAGATATCTACATTTTTCTATACTACTCAAACTCATTTTGGTTACATTTTATTACCTTAGGTTTTTTGACAACACGTTTCATATATTTCTATTTCTATTTTATTCCATATTGGTTTGATCTCACGATGTAATGTAATTTATTGTAACCTTTATCATACTCATGTTGAACATGTTCTTTTTTTCAGTGGTCTAAATGCTAGACAATTTAGGCATTTTTCAACCACATTTTTCATTCATTTTTGTTTGAAACTCCCTTAACAATTTAGTGGAATTTTTAAATTTGTAGAAAATAGTTGTTTAGATTGCATAATTTGAGTGCAATAGTGGTATATGGATTCTTAAATCCATTTATGCATTCAAAAATACAATTTTAGTAATGAAAAATTGCAATTTAACTAAAGATTATATAGTAAAATTTTGGTGATGCTAGCTGGAAAATTCCAAATCATCTAACATTTCGAATTTTGTGTTCTTTTTGAAGTGTACTAGCACTCAATTCAATGCAAAACATCATTAAAATTTATTGCAATAATTTATTTTTTATTGAAATCAATGTATCAATTCATTTTCTAGTGCATTGTTATTGATATATTCATATTTTATATAAATACGATAAATTGAAATATTTCACTTAAAGCGGTGGATATTAAAATATTTTATTTATCACAATATTTATTTTGTTATTAATATTTTTATTTTTTTAAAATATGCTTCCTATATTTACATGTATTTACAATAGAGAAGACACAATACAACATGAGGCTATGTACATAGGTAATTACATCCTCAAACCTTAAAGATACTAGAGAATGTACAAAGGTATTTACATATTCTTCCTCAGAGAAACTAAAATAATAATAAATATGAGTAGGCATTTGAATTGAATTTCCTAGCATATTTGGTTAACATAAAGCCTTTAGCTAATAACTGCATATTTACCTCCTCTTTCCGTGTTGATAGAATGTAGAAAAATAACTAACCTTTTCAAAAACATATTTGTGCCAGAAGTTTCCAAAACGAAACATATATAAAATACTCAAGAAGTGCTAGACACCATTGAGTGAGGAGTATAACAAAGATATGGAATCTCCCAATAAAACTACTCTCTAATGCAACCTTAATTTTTATTTGCATGCTCAAATTGAACAAACTTTGGACAATGTCTTCAAATCTGAATATTCCTTTATCTTCATCATATTATTGGTCCTTAAATTGCTACACTCTCCAATTTCCTTGCTGCAATGGGTATTCTTCAACTTCTTCTGAGGCATTTTTATAGTGTCGAATCTTATCACAATTCCTTTTCCAAGTTGGGTGTGGTTATCTGCTTCATCTTCCTGAAGCTCATATTCCACATGGTTATGCTTCCCATATTCTTCATGGACATTTAATTTTCTAATTTCATCATCAATAAGGTATTTAAGGTCATTTCCAACACCGATTTCATAACTTGGAATCCAACATTCTATTGCAAATTCTTTCTCTATTTCCCCTTGTACTCCAACAAATTTGAACTTAATATTTACTTGGGAACTCTTGGACAATCATTTTCTCCCTATCATCTGAATCTTCATAACTTGTAAGGTTATCTTCAACATCATTCTTTCGAGTATCTTCGTCCCTCTTAGGATATGAAATCTCAGCTCTCACAATGTCCTCTTCGATCCTTGTATTATCAACAACCTAATGAACTTCAAATTCATCTTCATCATTACTTTCTTTTACACACCTGCAAAAAAAAAAAAAACCATCACATGATACACAAACTTCTTGAGTTTATGGCCGAGCTTCTAGTTTACATTCCTCTTCATCCAATATGCATGGCATCTCTGGTGTACATTCTTCCTCATTTTATTCTTCTCCAAGTCCACATACAATCGAAGGTCCTTAATCTCTCTTTATATCACTTTGACAAGGTTCAAATTAGAGTTTTCTTCATCCTTCTTGACCTCTTCAATCTGATTGGGGGTTTTACATACCGGTGGCCCACATTCTCCAATGTGGAATGTTGTATTTTCTGATTCACTTATTTTTCTTGACCTTCAGAAGTCAAATGTACATGATTCCTCCTTGGATTTCTTTCCAAAGCATCCAGTCTTCCTTTTAAGAAATCTACCAAATAATTCTCTTGTCTTTTATCCTCTACCGTCTTCTTTTTATAAGGTATTCTTGCTAGGATCTAGACCATGCCCATCAATTCTCATATTCCAGTCATTTCATCATCTCTTGTCGTTCCTTTCTTACCCATTTTTTCCATCAAATTGCAAAATTATTATAATTTGTTTTTTTCTTCTCCGCAAATTGTCACTTGCAAACTTCTACCGTTTTCCAATATTTTCCACAATTATTCATGATGGTCTTAGTTCTTCCATTCTGTTGTTTCCATAGTTCCCTTGTCTCCTCATGCCTCTCCAGGTCATTCCTTTTTGTGGCTATCTCTTCACACGCTCGCCCTGTAGTCTTAAATCCAGACTACTAGCTACAAAGCGATTTGTCAACGCTATCTCCCACAAGCTCCCCTTCCAACAATTATACTTGTTGAAACAACCTTCACTCGGGTCTCATACAACCACAATTTCTCACGAAACCAATTCAACAGGAGCTAAATAGCTCTTTGATAACTCTATAATCCTTCTCTACCCAGAAATGAACCCCTGTTCTACTATTTTTTTTCATTCTTCATAACTGAGAGTTGAACGTCTAGCTTTGATACCACTTGATGCACTCCTGTAGCCTGCAACTCTCTTCCACAGGGCTTATAGGTTTCCACTGCCCATTAGGTGCAAAATTATACATTTTTCTTAATTAAATAACAGAGAACAAAAATTCAACATTGCAGTAGAATCACTAATTTCAACTAACAAAAAATTCAGAAAAAACACTATAATGCTTTCTTTATTTGAATTTATCAGTCCACATACAAGACAAACAAAAAATATAGTTTTCTGTACTTTGCTTACAATAGAAATGAATTGCAAATAATAATTTTGGTTTTCTATAGAGATCTAAACCGACTCCCTCATCTGTTGTTGAATTGAGTTGAGATAGGTTGAAATACATCCCCAACTGCAGATCCCACGCTACATTACCTTGTTGCATTCAAAACCGCTTCAAAACTGCCCTAAAACTGAATTGTTCTCCTTTGAAATTCTGCCTTTTATTATTTCCTGTACGTGTTATTTATTTTCCCACAGGGAGGTGGATGGTTGCAACCGTTCCTCTTCCAAACAATTCCACCAATGAATCTTTTCCAACTCATTTGCTTAGCCTTGATTATGCCACTTCAATCCACGTCTAAATATGATCCAACCCAAAATTCACGTATTCTGGAATCACGAATGGTAATCTACAGGATTTCTGCAGCCGAACAGACTTTTCGCAGCAGAACAAACTTTCTGCAATAAACATACTTTCCGCGGCTGATACTTTCCGCAATCGAACAGAATTTCCACAACCGGACTTTCCATAGCCACTACAAACTTTCTGTAATTGCAATTTTCGCAACCTCTACAGACTTTCCGCAACTGCACTTTCCGTAGCCGCTACAGACTTTCCCCAACCGATAGTAGTCACGTAGCTGATCATCCGCTACAAGATTTCCATAGCCATTTATTTCCTCCTACAAATATTAACCAAATTAAATACTTTTGAGGTGATGCTTATTTCCCAAACCCAAGGATGCTACTACATCATCATGTAAAGCTACAAGCTACTAATATATGTTCTCCACTTGATATTTATAAATAGAGATGTGTCAGGTGCATTTAATTTTTTTCCATATACCATAGTAGACTCATTGACTAATATATGATGGGACCCTGTAGTAAGGTGTAAGTCATTGGTTCAAGTATGATAAGAGGCTCAATTTTACTCTGAAGGAAAAATAAGATATGGGTTTCCATTTCTCATATCCAACATGGATATAATTTTTTCCACCAAAATATGACCATTACAAAGAAAAAATCCAATCCATTTTTCTCTTATTTTATGGGTGAATTATGGGGATTGAACTTACTCATGATGGATTCATTATCCATGGTCTTGGTCCACTTGGCTACATCTTCCATGAAAGACAAACCAATTGTCTCTATCTACAATCATTTCTTTAAAGAAGTTGAAAATTTCTAGATGTGTCCTCTTAACAAACTAATCAATGATTGGGACTCCCAACCAACCATTGAACAAGTTATTTGGTCATTGACCAATGCCAAATAAATGATAAAGATTATGTATTTCATACTTTTTTCAAAGAAATATCTGAATCCCATCCTCCTTTAGTTCTTTCCAATGTGAACGAATAATCTTTCTTCTTTGTATATATACTTTGTCCATTAACCTGGCATGGATAATAACCATTTTTCCTATACTTTGAGATTATATTATAAATGTATTCTAAAATAACGTAATTTGGGATATTGGTTAGGTAGATCGAGTGTTATTTGAGTTGTAACAAAGAGACCATTAATATGAGTGTGTTTCCCTGTAAATGGAATTTATAGATATCCATCTTGGTATTTATTGTATGTTTTATATTGATACTCAATTCTTTTGCTAATCATTTAGTGATTCATTGTGTTGCAAAGAAAATCATCGATATTTGGAACCCATGATATGTGAATCATCATCAAGATAGAGAGAATTCAGAAAAAATACAGAGATATTCGCCAAGATGAGTGCCATCAATCATATATTAATATATTATTATAAGGTAAGATAAATTAAAAACAAAAAACGCTGACCAAAGAAAATAGATAAAATTAACACAAACAATGGAAAAGGAATTTTAACAAAAAAAAAAGAAGAAGAAGATAATTACATGAAAATATATAAAGAAGAACAATAGGAAAGGAAAAAAAAAAAAAACCCTACTTAAAGAAAATAATACCATTCTTAAAAATAAAACTAAAAACTAAGACAAAATAATTAAAGAAATTAAAACTGGATATATATATGTGAGGGTGTTTGTTCTTGATTTTGTTCTTTTTAGTTTGTTTATATTTACATCTCTTACATTTGTTTATATTTATATTTTATGTTTTTAGTTTGCTTGTGTTATATATAACATAAGAAAATAAAATCAAGAACAAAGTAATAAAATAAAAAATATAAAAAGAAAATTACAAAGGAGGAAAAAGAATAAAAAGAGGACAAAAAATAAAATAAATAAAACAGAGAAAAAACATAATAAAAAGAGGACGGAAAACAAAATAAATAAAACATGAGAAAATAAAGAATCTAAAAAATATAAGAGTGTTGGTTGGTTTAAATAGTTTGATTCTATCTTATTTTACATATTGAAATTTACTGAATTTATTTGGTCATGTATTATTCTTGTCATTATTAAATAAATTTTGAGGTAAAAACTGGGTCGCAAAACAAAGAAAATGTATTTTACAAATCAATCAATCATATTTTAGAGGATGACATCATCCCTATGGCTAAAGTGACATTGCTTGCTTATTTGTCACATTTTCAATGATGAATGAAAACCCATAGTTAACCATGGTAGTTTTTTTGAAGTCATAAAGTAAAATACTCATAATGAAGTCTTTTTCACATTTTTAATAAAATAATGTTATTGTCATTTTCAAGTAAAATACTCATAATAAAATAATATTATTGTCATTTTCGAGTAAAGTGCTCATAATGAAGGTTATTTCACACATTTATTTTCATTTTCATACAAGAAACAATACAAATAACTATTATATTTGTGCATTTTCATATCTTTAATTTCAAATTATATATTTATTCCATTTTATTTAATATCACAATGTCAAACTAATTATAAACATGCACGCACACATACACACATATTTTCATTGGGATATTAAAAAAATGGAATATATATATATATATATTCAAAATAAAGAAGAAAAAATATATTACATATAAATTAATATAGTATTGAAAATGTAAGAAAACAATATTTCAGTTAGAATAATGTTTATGTCTAATCATTTTATTATATTTATGAGACAAGTACTAAATATAAAAAGTTAATATAAATTAAAAAATAGTTCATAAAATGTGTCTTTTCTTTATAGTGTATTTTTATTATTTAATTTCATTTCCAAGTTCAATGCATATAAATGCTAAAGGACAATATATTTTTGGGAATTTACAATTGAATTTTAGTCACATAAATGTAGTTTTTTTTATTAATTTATTTCTAGTCAATTTTGAAATATAGCTCAACCATGGTTATTTAGATTATTCATAGAATGTAGTGTAGGAGTGAGTTGTCAAATATACCTACTCGATAAAATCCCCGACTCATAATTTTTTAATATATCTCTTAGGAGACCCATTTTTTACTTCAAAATCTCTCTAATACAATTAGAAATGAAAGGGTTTTCCAATCAATAAATTTTCCCATTTTCCATTAAACACTCATGGTGAAGAGACAATCAAGTTCTTTGTTATATTATTATACAAATGAGGAGACAAATATACAAATTTTGAATCTCATGTATCAATGAAGATAGAGATAGTGACCTTTTTACATTGAAAGATGATGAATGAGAAAGGGAGAATCTCTTTCATCAAAGACTTGGTTGAAATGAAGAAAGTATAAAAATGGGAACAAGCATTTATTGATTCTTTTACTAGAATGTATGAAGGAAGTATACAAATTGGAACATGCATTTATTGATTCTTTGGCTGGAATGCATTGAGGAGTAGATCTTGTACCCTTGTACTATCTGGATATCATAGTTGGAAAGAGGGATGAAAGGATCAAGTGATTGGGGAATGAGTAAGGTTCAAATAATTAAGCTTCTTCATTATGCCTTCATAAATGAAGGCACTACTATGCGTTGAACATATGACAAATATGAAATTGGTTTTGTTTGATGAATTAAACAAAAGTATGTTGTCTTTTAGTTAATTTATTTGAAAATTTGATGCATGTCAATTGGAGTAGGATTGGTAGGTGTCAATCGATCTGTGGAACGCATTAAATATTCCAGTTATAAGTTTGTTATGAGCCTAGGCTCATTCCAATATAATATGATTTTGAATAGATATATTGTTTAGTCGTAGAGATCTATTTGTAACGGATCATAAGGAGGTTTGTTTTGGGCCACAATCCACATAATTGTTGACTAAGGGGTGATAATTTCACCCCGTCATACTTCTTTATTATTTTTTTCTAGAACACATTGCATGAAATATATGTATTCTATAGTGTCATATATCCAAGCAAATGTTGGCCTATACGTAGATCCAATATTCGTAACTGATAGATTGCATGTTTGTTGTATGTTGCTAGAACGGAACTGGAGGAAAGGGTGTTTGTCACAGTACAAAAATATTGTGTCTAAAATCCCATGTGATCATCTTAGGTGGAAAAAGAGAACGAACCAAAGGTCCACATATAGGATTTCCCTTTCAAGGTGTTTGGAATGTCTGTAGTGCTTACCACTTTTATGGTTGAAGAATAGGTTCGATTTACCATACACAACATATTGTGGAGAATCTTAGTTGATTAGGACCTCCACAGTAATTTTTAACAAAAAGATAGATATACTTAGGATTTGTTTTGAATGGAAGATGACTTTGTTCAACCCCAATTGAATTTGTTGGTTTGGATGAAGAAAAAATACACATGTCCAATAGATACTTTGACTAGACTATGGACTACTTGCAACATATGATATTCGAGAAAACTCTTGATTTTACTTGCAACATATGATATTCGAGAAAACTCTTGATTTTTTCAAAAAACTAGTGATAAAGTGAACAAAAAAAAATCAATGTGATACAATATATATAAAATATCCTTACAAATTACCTTCTTTTCCAATGATTTTGAATTATATGTTCTTATATTTGGAATTCTAACTAACATCGTGAAAATTCAAGCAATATGTTCTGGAATATCTCAATCCTCTATTTATATTTGTATGTAGAGTTTAGAAGTGACTTGGAAAAAAGAATATAATTTTTTTTTGTTTCTTCTATGTTACAATTAGTTCCAATTCTGGTCCAAACTCTTTGGATTGGATAGAGTAGACAAATTGGTATGGAAGATACTTCCCTACATCCCCTTCTTATATATTCGCTTGAGAAGAAAATTTAAGAATAAATTCATTCATTAGGCCAGTTAGGAATCCCCTAGACTTGATCCATAAGATTCCATCGAATGATCCTAATTACTTACTATTTGAATGAAGGCCAAGATCCAATAGACTAAGATCAATCATTAGAACCTTGGATATATGGGTAGTGGATTGGAAAATACCAATAATAATGTAATGGATAATTATTGCATATCATCATGCCCTTAATTACTTAACTTATTTTAATTTCCCTATTTTCTTTCCTAATGAACAAAGGGTTTATAGGTGTGATCATCTTGTATCGGATTCATCAATAAGAAATAATTCTCTCTCTTGTTCCAATGTTCCCATCCATCGATATTGATAAGGACATGAGAATAGTTGATGTGATCTAAAAAAATCTTCAAGGCCAAGTCATAAGGGATATGAGTGAATACATATAAGAGTAGTGTAACTTAGTGGAATGTTTAGTATTCCATAATCATCATAAAATAAAAATGAAAATAATATCTAGTGAATAGTAAATATTATGATTTTTTTTAAAAGTATTTCTTATATTTACATTAAATATTTACAAAAGAAAAAATATAATACAATAAGAGAGTATTCACATAGGAAACTACAACTTTATCCTCAAATAAAAAAAACTCTAATGATATTTACATCATCTTTCTTAGAGAGAATAAAACAACAATAAAATCAGATTATGCATTTGGATCCAATCCCTTACCTTTTTGGTTAATAGAAAATATTTATTGCATTCACACCTCATCTTTTCATAGTAACAAAATCCAAACAAAAAATAATCTAATTTTAAAAAAATATACTTTCCCAACAAAGAACTAATCTAATTTTCAAAAACATATTCTTTATAAATTATTTTGAGTGAAATGATTTGAAGAAATTTTTTCATCTTAAATGATTTAATCCTTCTTGTTGGGATAAATTTATGTACTATATTTCTTGTTGAAATAAATTTATACTAATATATATGAAATAGAAAAACTTAATATGTATAATTAATTGTGAGAAAGTTTGCTTTACAACCAAATGTGAGGACCAGTGTGAGGAAGTGTGCTTTACAACCAAATGTGAGCACCATGTTATCACTTAACTTGGATGACCCTGATTTGACAACTATAACTTACAACATAAAAAAATAACATATCTACTTATTAAAAAATCAATTAATAAAATCATATTAAAGATATGCAATATTATTTATAAAAATATATGTAAAAAAATGCTAATAGATTGGATATTTTACTTCAATTTATATCATAAAAAGTCAAATGATTTACTAAAAGATCATAAGTCATATTTCAAGTTTGGAAAAACATAGAAGTCATACTTCAAGCTTGAAAATAAAGATTTATATATGCTTTATTTTTCTTTTATAAATATTTTTTGATAATTTATAGTTATTTAGTGCTATTTTGAAGGGATTAAGGAAAGCTAACAATGCATGAGAAATCTCAACAAACTTCCTCATATATCGTGAATGGTAAATCCAAACCAAAAGATGTCTTAACGAAATTGAACCCAGGTAGATGGAATCTAATCCATCTAACCCACCAAGGGACCATCGTATCCTTCACAAATATTCAAATTTGTTATTAAATTTAATTTATTTATATGATCTTTAAAAACATATATAAATATTCAATATTAAATAAACATAAGATATGATATTTATATAAAATAATTGATATATTTTTCTTTCTCTGCATGATTCATTTAAAATATAAAAAAATTATATTTTAAAAGATGTCATCCTTAACAATAAAATAATAAAAAATATTATCTTAAAATTTTGATTAAGATAAATTAAAAATTAAAATGAATTGAATGATAAAATATTAAAAATACTATCTTCCAAATTTGGTTATGATAATATTATCTTAAAAATTAAAAATTTCGTTAAATAAATACAAAATTAAAATGAAAATATATTGATTTTTATTTATTAAAATTAATAAAGTATTTTCACAGACCAATGGAATGGAGATATCTCAAATTATAAATTTCCATCACCTAAGGTTATGAACATGTTAAATCTCTAAATCAATTTACTATACAAATTTTGTTAAAAAAATTGATAAAATATTTAAAATTTAAAATACAATTCATAATTATAAAATTGTGAAAACATATTCTATAAATATTTACTATACAATCAACTTTTTGATAAGTAATTAAAACTTTATTTAAGTAATTTATTACATATTTTTGATAAGTAATTAATACTTTCTCATAATTACTTATTTTATATGAATTTTGATATAAATGATTTCGAAAACAATCATATTATTTTGATTAGTGTAAGTAATTAATTATAATGAGGATATGTATGTTTCTAATATTTTGATTAGTGTAAGTAATTATTACATATTTTTTATAAGTAATTAATACTTTTTCATAATTACTTATTTCATATGAATTTTGATATAAATGATTTTGAAAACAATCATATTATTTTGATTAGTGTAAGTAATTAATTATAATGAGAATATGTATGTTTATAATATTATTATTTTGATATTGATGATGATGATGATGATGATGATGATGATGATGATTAACATCTCACTTTGATTTATCGGATTTTAAAAAGAAAAGAGAATTACTTGGTTTGCATTAAAATTTTATTCCTATGCTCAAAAAGCTTAAAGAGAAGCTTTCCTAGCTCACTATAGTTTTGGCAAGTTAGGAGGTTAGAAAGGTTTATAGTGTAACAAATACTATGAAATTGAGATCTAATGTGGGTGTAAGTAGGGCACTTTATGAGAATGTGATTTTCATCCTCAATGCTCATAGATTCATAAAGATGGCAAATCCTTTCCACCCACAACGTTTTAGGAATTGACCAACAACTTGTTTCACTATGGATCTCATGAGAGTTTGTTCTTATCTTGGCTACATTAATTTTCTTCTTTGAAGTATTTAATACTTAGAGATACATCTGATCTTCCAAATTAGAGATAATGACCTCTTTAGAGTATCTTAATTTTATTTTAACCTCCAAATATTTCTCACACCACATTTTCTCTTTAAACTTAGATGTAATAGTAATTTTGACATTATTGGTATTCTGCAAAGTGTCATGTTCCTCAATCCCTCAATGATTTAACCAAGCCATGGTATCTTTACACCAACACCACTTGAAGCGCAGGTGGTTTTAACTTGATTTTAAAGAAATTTTAGGAAATCTATTATATATTAATATGACTTTATGATAAGGTTAAATGTGAATGCTTAAGTGTAGTAATTTTTTTTATAATAATTTTAAAATATAATGAAATTTTATAAATAAATTTTTAACTATATATTATTTTGTAAAAAATAAATCAAACATAATATTATTATAAAATTAATTTTTAATTTATTTAAATATAAATATTGTTTTTTCAAGATAAAAAAAAACTATAAATTGTTATTCATAAGTGAATCAATTACAAAACGCTGCTCTGTAGTGTCTATCTTTTGCATTGCAAGAAATCCCATAACTCATTAAACATCAAAATATCCTCAACTCAAATACAAATTTTACAATAGTTTATACATTAAAAAGATTTTTTTAATGCTAGACTTGGATTTGAAAAAATAATAAAGTTTAAAAGTATTTTTTTTGATTCCACATAAAAGTGAGTTTAAGAATAAAAATTTTAAAAATCACATTCCTTAGTCTTGGAAGCGAAGGAGATTGCATTTTATTTTGTGAATTAGTCATTATATTATATTATGAAATAGTTTACATATGCATATAAAGAGATGGAATGAGCTTTCAAATAAGAGAAATCATTTGACCTAGCCCCCAAAACTCTCTTCAAATGTCTCAAATGGTTCACGAAAAGAGTGACAGATATTTACCTCTACTGGGCTTAAAAAACCATCTAAAAAGCTAGAAATGACCCAATAAAAAGAAACAGACATAATGGAGCTAATTACAACATTTAGAAATGCACAAGGAAACAAAGAACTAATAACTAATCTTCAAGCCAAACCTAGAGATCTTGAAACGCATAAGCAATTAATTATATTACTTAGATTATAAAATAATTATGATCAATCTCACTTCGAATGTTATCGTTTTATCAAGAGAATATGTATGATGTTGCTATAGATGTTTAGACATTCATATCAATTTATAATGAGGTCAGTTGCCTATTTAGTTTATCTATTATCACTATGTAATTTTAAACATATAATGAGATTATATGATGCTTTGTAGATTTCATAAAAGACTTGACATGGTGGTTAAAATTAAATTTTTGGAATAGATTTAAAATATTAAAAGTTTTTTTATAAGGTTATGTGAGAAGGTTGTTGTCTAGTTTAAGAATTTTGATGGTTGGTCAAAAGAAATTAATTATAATATAGGAGTCAAGCAAGGTTGTCTCTTGTCCCTTATCTTTTATGGTATATACATTAATAAGTTAGAGGGTTGTTTGGAAGATGCATGTTGCCTTGGCACAACTTTGGTTGGTATAACCATTATCCTTCTTCTTCTCTACGTTGATGGTATGGCTCTTTTGTCGATGAGTCCCTATGATATTGACATGCAAATAAAAATTCTTAAGTATTTTTTTGTAGTAAGGGTATGGTTGTTAACACTAACAAAACAAAGTTTATGATACTCAAATCCTAAAAGATCACTTTAGCTAATATCATGTATGCCAACAACAACCTATACCAAGTGACTTCAAACAAATTATGTTAATATAGAAAAGTTCTATTGACGTAGGAAATCAATGGGCATTGCTTCCCTTAGTAGTTGGTTAAATTAATACTTTTCCTTTTCCCTCGCAAGTTAATTATATTTTAAATAATAGACATTACATTATTGACCATGAACTCGTCAACTTAGATATAAAAGCACAAGAAATGCATGATCAAAGCTTCATCTAGCTTAATCTAATTACTAATTCCAACAAAACTAATTCACACACCTTAATGCAATAACTGAAAGCAAGCTCAAATCAAATGACATAAAATAACAATGTAAACTGACATCGTAGCATTGTGCTTATCACTAGATCGCAAGGTGTATTAAGTGTGATTAAGTTCTAAATCACAATCCTTCACTATTCTAAGTGTTCATGTGATTTTACACGAGTAGCAAATAAATACCAATATTTAGCCGTGCACTGTAGAAAATAAATTGCAAAAAATTAACTACAAGAAAGTAAATCTAATTACTAAATACTCTATACTCCATCTATTGGAAAACTAAATCTTTTGATCTAAAAGCAATAAGAGGAAATCAAAGAAATTTGAAAATGATAAACTAAAATGTATAAAGCTACCCGAAAATAAATATAACTAAGAGTATGCAATTGCCAACACCAACAAGTGACACTCAACATAAACAATAATGGAAGAACTTGTCAAAATGAAGCACACTTGAGCATATGTAGTTTACAACTAAAATACACCCACATGAAAATTCAAATTCAATAAGGTCAGGGAGAAAGTCTCTCTTCAAAGGGAGAAAAAAACTTCAGAAAATAAAGAGGCCAAGACGTAAAATATGACAATTTACTCAAATATGACAATTTATTCGGTGATTATATATGTGAAGGTGGCCTATCAAACTCATAAATGGATTTACTGTAACTATGTACAAATGTTGGAACAAAGTACATGTTTACAAATGGTTTCACTATGAAAATACATAACGTATATAAGCACATGGGAATGTGATGAATGATTGAAATGATATACCTTGCTATAGAATATTAGCACTTAGTGCAAAGGTAGGTTTTTAATTGTGAAAATAGAGTTATTATGAAATATAGTATGCGTCCATCAGTCACTGAAACTCAAGAGCAACATGTATACATATGAACATTATTATATATATATATATATATATATATATATATTGTTGTATTGCATAGATAGAGGCACACAAATAACTTTACTTTAAGATTTAAGATTAAAAACTACATACATTTCGCAGAAAAATAAATAGCTAAACTAAAGGCAGAGTATAAGTGAAACAAATGAGTGCATTGGAACCATAGTACACAAAGATTAATACATAAATGCCAAATTCAACATAAGAAGATGAAGACTATAGAAATTTATAGAGAGAGAGGAGGGTCACCTTTGGTAATGAATTGCTTTCTTGCTGGAAACACGTTGTAAATTAAAATTAATTAAAACACATGTGATTCAAAACTAAATAAATTAACATATGCACGCAATGAACATGAAAGAAATGAAATAAAAATAAGTGGCATATTACCAAGCTTGAAGGGCCCTTTCAAATTGCTGATGGCCACTAAGGAAATGACAAACTTAAATGATCTTCATGAACTAGTAACATTCATCTCTTCATTAAAATCCAAATTCCGTTTTACAAATTGGTAACAATTATCTCTCCAAATCTCTAATACAAGAATGGAGTTCTCCCATACACCTTTCTTCCACCTCTACTTATACATGAGAAGTGAGAAGCGACCTCCAAACAAACTCCACAACTACAAGAAACTCGTTTGCAAGCTAGACAATCAAATAGATTTGGCTTCCTAAAATTCTCGACGTAATAGGTGATTTGGGAAGATTTGCGTTAAATATCCATCTTTATCTTAATAACCATAGCTCATTTTGGGAAAAAAAATTGCACCTTGCTCAATCTGCTATGTTTTGGAAAAAACCCATGTTTTAGTTTTTCTTGAGATTCACTTTCATCTACTCAAAAATTGAGGTAGAAGTTGGTTGTTTCCAAACCGCCTCCTCGAATTTAGGAAACCTTTGACCAAGTGTTGGAGATCACACGTGTGAGATGGGTGAAGTTTGAGCAACCCAAATTCATCTTGGTGTGAAAATTCTCTCACAGGTGGATCTCCAGTAGAAAAACTAATCTCGCAAGTTTTACACAGATCTACAGAAAAATAGAGAAGAAAATCACAAAGAAAAGAGAGTTATGACTGTAAATTTTTTTTATATTACTCATCCACAAGATGTGGGAAATATAATAATAATACATTCAATAGAATTCGTGAGCCTTTGATGGTATTCAAATTCCATTGAAGAGACAGGCTTAGCTAGCATTGAATCCATCTTCACACAAGAACTAGTGGCAACTCATGATGGAAGGCCAATTAACTAAATGTGTTTGGCGCACGAGGGAGACACTAGTCTAGAAATTATGGGAGAATAAATCAATGAGGCACATGAGGTGACTTGTAGTGGTCAAAGAGGCCCAACTACACTGAAATTCAATGAATCTAGGTAGAAGAGTCAATTAACTAGGTGAGACTGGGAATAAGGCACCTGAAATCATGGAAACTGAATCAACAACTCCTAAAATCATGCATGAGTGTGCATTAGATCCTAAAATATAAGGATAAGGAACTTTGAGTGGATAAGGAGGCCAATAATGACAAAACTTAAGCACTAGGGGTTCAAAAACATACTCTAGCTGCTAGGAGACTCAATTATTAATGCATGGAGTGCATGACTAATGTAGACCAAGGTCTAGATGGATAGAATGTTCCAACACCCCCCTTAATCCCCACTTATAAAAAATAAAGAAAAATAGTTCCCAATAACAGAGGCTAAGGTCACCTTTTACAAATTTTATTTGGTCGATACAACTGAAGTAACAAGGAAAACTACTTGGGAAAAACCTTCCTTCAAAAACATGGGCATGCAATAGAATTTTTTTTTTTTTCAAATCATCCTTCACCAACTAGTCCGTCACCCCAAGCAGATATCTTAGGTGAATGAATTTATTCTCAGTAAAATTTTTGGTGAAGATATCCGCAGTTTTTTCAAAAGATGGAAAATACTGCAGTGTGATGGTCACTTCCATGCACTAATCCTCGGATATAATGCATGTGAATCTCAATGTGCTTTGTTCTCTTACTTTGAATCGTATCAGTAGAGATTCTTATGGAAATATTATTTTCACACCAAATTACTATAGGTGTTCTATATAAAATACCAAGCTCTGAAAGTATCTCTTGTAGCCAAACACATTGACTTGCTGCATTCAAAGCACCCCTGTATTAAGATTCTGCGGAGAAGAGGGAAATGGCACTTTGTTTCTTGCTTGACCTAAAAATGGGGTCATCACCAAGCATGAAAAAATATCTGGAAGTTGATTTCTGATCTGAACTATCACCATCCCAATAAGAGTCTATAAAATCAAGTGAAGAGTGGACTGCAAAGTGTAATCCATGAGACCTAGTTCCTTGCACATAATGCAAGATTCTTTTGGATGCCTTCCAATGGATTTCATGTGGCTGCTGCATATATATTGACACTGAACTTACTGCAAAAGAAATATCAGGTTGAGAGTGTGTCAAATAGAGTAGACTCCCAACTAGTTGTTTGTACAATGTGTTGTTGACTAGTGGGGTAGAATCACCATCTTCTAGTTTAACACCAAAGAGGAATGGAAACTTGGAAGGCTTGCACTCTGACATTTTGAACTTTTTTAGAAGATATGAAATATATTTAGGCTAAGGCACCTTTATACCTGAAGTGGAATGGTTGATCTCAAGAACAATAAACTATCTCAACAATCATAAATCATTCGTTGAAAATGAATTAAGCAAAGCAGTTTTTATTGAAGCAATATCATCATTGGAGCTTCAAGTAATCAATAGATCATAAAAATATACAAAAATAATCAGGATGGAGTCTCCAATATGTTGCGAATAAACATTAGAATTTTATTTTCATCTCATGAAACTTTGTGATAGACAGAGGCTATCCATTTTGGCATACCAAGCCCTGTGAGCCTCTTAAGCCCATATAGTGACTTCTTCAACTTGTAAACAAGAGAGGGATCATTAGCATAACCTTTTGGATAATGCATATAAATTTCCTACTCAATATCCCTATGGAGGAATGCACTTTTCACATCCATGTGGTGAACCTCCCACTTCTTGGATGGTGCAATGGTAAGAACTAGCCCGATTGAATCCATCTTGGATACTAGAGCAAACGTCTTGGTGTAGTCAAGAACTTGGACTTGTGAGAAGTCCTTAGTAACCAAACTTGCCTTATATTTGATTTGTTTATCAGCTACAACAACCTTGGTTTTAAAAATCCACTTGCATTCTGTTGGGAGGAAGGGAGACAATCTCCCAAGTTCCATTGCTTTGAAGAGACTGAAACTCCTCATCCATGGAAGCTTTCCATATTGGATATTTTGGTGCTAATGAATATGAATATGGATTAGATCCTAACATTAGAGAACATTTCTCAGGGAAATAAGGATCATTCACAAAGAATACACAATCTGCATCTTCAAATTGTGACCTAGTTTTCCTGGTATCTCTAGGATCACCTGCAAGATATCCTGCTGCTTCAAGAGTATTTTAGTCCCACCTGGGTCTTGAATATGGATTTGGATATAATATATCAGGCTGATATTCATCATAAAAATCAAAATCAGAAAAATCATTGGATGCATCACTTACATTATGAAGTGGAGGGCTTGAGCATTCTCCTTCTTCCATTGGAATTATCTGCAAAGGTTCTTCCTCAAACTGCACACTTCTTTCGATGAACATCTTCTGAGTTGAGGGATCATACAATTTGTAATCTTTTGCATCCTCATCATATCCAATAAGGATTCATGGATGACTTTGAGGCTGCAAAGCCTTTCTCTTCTCTGGAGGAATTTTGGACCAACCTTTTGAACCAAAAATTATGAAATATGAGACATCCATCTTATGTCCTATCCAAGCTTCAAATGGTGTCATTCATTCCATGGCTTTGTGGGACACACTATTATGAATTTGAGCTGCACAATTGATGGCTTCATCCCATAGTATTGGAGAAATAGACTTGGACTCTAACATACAGGTAGCCATCTCCTTGAGTTCTCTATTTTTCCTCTGTGCCACACCATTTTGCTAAGGTGTGTAGGGAATGGTATGCTACAAATCATCCTTTAGGAATTCTTTGATTTATTATGATGTCTATATATTTTAGTTAACGTCTCAACTCAGAAAAATCATGTTATTTATGAAATCCCATAGTAAGAATCCTAATTATATTTACAGAAGGTGCATTTGTTATGATTTAATCAAATGTTTCTTAATGTCTATGAGATTTCTCTAAATAATATCAAACCATCTATTCCAAAGTTCTATCTGCCACTTGATAATGATCCACATTTGTAAAAATGATGTTTATATTGGAGATTATGGAGTCTCTATCCACAAGGTTCTTAAAATCCACTTGCAAGATACTAGAGGTACATGTAAGTGCCCATATGATCATATTGGAACCTTCCTTCCTAAATTTTCAAAGAATATTATCTAGAGCTATTTTTGAAGATCCACATGATAATATGTGACAATATAGTATACTAGTTGTATGATTAAAATTTATTTCCCATTCTAAAATAGTGCATTACATAAAATAATCATCTCCTAGAGGAGTAGGCATATTGGCTACATGGAAATCTTTTAATGAACTAGCTACTCGTAGAGTTCCAATATAAGCATGACCAACATACATTCAATGGGATAATTCCATAAATTGAATCTTATCTCAAATTGATCCCTATTCCCATCTTGCACCACATAGATTCTCATCTACCCCTTCCTTAGTGTAATCCCATTCCCCTTTGATAAATATGGTGAAGTGATGATAAAAAATAGAATGAAATTCTATTGGATTTATCCTTTGCAAAAGAATAAAAGGAAGAGGGAGGGAAGGTAAAGCATGAACCAATGAATAAGTATGAGATAGAAGGATTCAAACCCTGAATAACAAGATTAAAATCTAGTTCCTTACTCCTTGGCCACACTCCCTTCTCATAATATTTTCCTATTCATATTCTAATGAATATTTATATAAAAAATTTGTCGACCGATTATGATCCAAGATTCATTAGATCATACCGTAACTGGGCCAGAAAAAATTGTGGATATTTCAACAAGATATGTTATTGTTGGAATTGGACATAAAAAAAGAAACATAAAAGGGGATAAAAATATTCATTCATGGACCATTTTCTTTTATATTGAGTAAAATATTGTATGTATGAAAAATTCATCCCTTCCAACCCCAAGTGTAAAGAAACTTGTCAAAGAGCAATCAAAGAACTTGTTGGATTTATCGACACCTAATTTTTATTTAAAAATAAAAATTCTATCGTATGCTCTATATGTGTATGATGATGTCTTTATTCATTCGAATGAACCCCTTTTTTAAGATATGCAATTTCCTATCCAATTATCAATGCAATGCCAATTATTCTTGTTTTGATCTCTTTTCTCTTAGCCTTTGTTTGGAAAGCTATTGTAAGTGTTTGATAAAAAGTATCTCCTTTTTTCATTTTTAAAGCTTTTGGATGGAAAGCTATTGTAAGTGTTTGATAAAAAGTATCTCCTTTTTTCATTTTTAAAGCTTTTGGATGGTTTCACCGATCCAATTTTTCTATCACTCTTTACATTTTTATTGGTATAAGTTATATATTTTCTCCATCCAATGATAGTGGATCTAGATACCTTATTTTCTCCTTACTAAAAATATTTTCATTCACCTTAGTTAATTCATTTCGATCCCATCGCTCACTTTGGTTTGCACTATTCATTCACTTATTTATACGAATGCCATATTTTAATAAAGATTCGATAAATATCTAGTTGATCCAAGAAAGAAGGGAAGAAATACCACAGGGAAAACAAAGGGATACGTCGTCTCTTTTCTATTAATTTTCACATGTGATCTAGATAAATAATTTATTGATTTGCATGAATCAAGTATCCATATATAGGGTATTCAAGTATCCATATATCGTACAAATATTGATGATCTATTCTATTGTCCTTCTAATTGGGATCCCAAAGATTATTCAATGCTTATTCTTAAGCTATTTGTTTACATAGTAGGGATATTTTTATTTCTCCTTTTATATTTGTATTTCTATCCAATGATTTGTAGCCCAGGTGTAAAAAAATAGTGAAAAAGGTCTCTAGACCAAGTCATAATGGCTATGAGCGAATACATATAAGAATAGTGTACAACTTAGTGGAATGTTTAGTATTCCATAATCATCATAAAATAAAAATGAAAATAATATATATAGTAAATAGTAAATATTATGATTTTTTTAAATTACTTCTTATACTTACATTAAATATTTATAAAAGAGAAAATACAATACAATAGGAGGTTATCCACAAAGGAAACCACATCTTCATCCTACAAAAATTAAAAATTGTAATGATATTTACATCATTGTTCTTAGAGAGACTAAAACAATAATAAAATCATAGTATGCATCTAGATCCAATCCATTGCCTTCTTGGTTAATAGAAAACCTTTAGCTAACAATTGCATTCACACCTCATCTTTTCATAGCTCACAAAATCCAAACAAAGAACTAATCTCATTTTCCAAAACATGTTTGCACTGAAGATTCAAAGAACAAACAATGTTGAAACCCTTAGGCACTCTAAAATACTATAGACCGAAGATCTTACTAGAGCTCCAACATCACCCAGTAGAAATTCTTTCGAATGTAACCTCCCTTGCAAAAATTTTGCATACTCAGATTGAACAAACTCCCAACAAGACCTAGAAAAATAACATTCCCAAAATATAGGCTTGATTGTTTCTAACTTGAGGCAGGAAAGACAAAGTACATATGAGATACCAATTTTCGGAAGTTGTGCCTTGGTAGGCCTTGGTAAATCACTAGCCATGCAAACACCCAAATATTGTCTCTCACTCGAATTAACCACACATGATGCAATCTCTTGATCACCTTCTCTATGCATCATTAGACCATCATCATGAATTTAAAACATGGCTAAGCTCATGCTGCTTATGAAGAAGGTACAACCTATGAGAGTCATATTGAAACAAGGAGTATCGAAAAATACATTCCCAATCACACCAAAAGTGTCTAGGCATATCTATATTCATTTTGAAAAGGTTCTCGTGTGGAATAAGGTTGATAATATCCATAATAACATGTCTATATACATAGAATATAAGGAAAAATCATGAGCAATGGATCATCAGTCCTTCTAGGTTCAGGTACCAACATCCCACAAATCCTTCCAATAAAAAAACATTT
Organism: Larix kaempferi; assembly: GCA_027924585.1. Classification (NCBI taxonomy): domain Eukaryota; kingdom Viridiplantae; phylum Streptophyta; class Pinopsida; order Pinales; family Pinaceae; genus Larix; species Larix kaempferi. The sequence continues at coordinate 4,065,228 of BSBM01000852.1, forward strand.
TCTTACTCAGTCATCGTCCTTGAAACCGAGGGATGTCTAAAATAAATGTGCCTTCCACCTTCCAACTCCATATTGGTCTTCTCTCGAACTAAAAGAACCCGATACTTGGAATTTATTAGGGGATTAAATTATATGACATAATCCAAATGATACCTTGATCCTACCAATGTGTTTTTCTATGAGAAGATGATGCCTCAATAGTACTTTCCAAGGAGAGTTTCCTTCTAGACATTGAATCACACATTTGGTAGCTAAAATATTATCATGGGTGGAAATATCAATCAAACCTAGGCCTCCTTCATCCTTGGGCATAATGCAAACATCCCAACGTACCATAGGGAGACCCCTAGCCCCAACATACTTGGATGAGAAGTACACACATAAGAGTTGTTCAAATCTATGAAACTAAGCCCTACTCGGAAGCCAACAAGAAACATAATAAATTTGTGAGGACTGGAGAATCCTACTTACAATAGTCAGTTTCGTAGAAGATGGAAGGTCTTTGTTTTTCCAAAGGAGAAGTTTACATTGCATACGCTCCAAACACCAATCCCACATAGCCATTGGAGAAAGCATTAGACCAAAGGTGATGCCAATATACCTTATTATTACACCTTGATGAGTAAAAGTCCAAGTAGGAGGGATCCAATTAGGAGGCTCATCAATACCAACCAACCTCAGCATTATGATCATTAATCTTAGCCCCATTAGCCTTATAGGAAATAGGCAAGTGGTGCCTAACACTAGACACTCACTCCTCATCAACTTGAATAGAAAGCAATGAGTCATTTGCAAAGAGATTGTTAACAATCTCATAATCATCTCAAAATCAAATTCCTAGAAACTTCCCTACTAGGGTGGCATCCAACAAAGCACAGAAGAAATTTAGCCCATGGGCTAATTTTCGAAGATTTTTCCCAAATAATTATTCGCCATTTTCCATTTTTTTCTAATATGATTCGCCCAAATTCCATAGGATTAATTTTTTTTTTTTCTCTAAAATTCAAAATTGTCCAAAAGCTATCTAAAACTCTTAAATATTTGAATATTTTTAAAAAAATATAACCAAACATTTCATAGTTAGAAATTTGATAATTAATTAGATTCATCAAAATTTCTAAACTTTAAAAAAATTATAAGTCGTTAAAATTTCCCTTTAGCTAAAGTGTAAAGAGGCATTCCTCTCTAATAAATTATGATTATTCAAATTATAAAAATAATTAATATAATTAATTATCTTAATAAAAAATATTCATCTCATAATATTAGATTACTAAATCAAGAGAACTAGGATGAGGGTTAGAATAAGGTTAATTAAAAAACTTTATCTCATACTATTAGATTAGCAAATCAAGAGCATGGGGATGAGGGTGAGAATAAGGCTAGTAGCAATTATATGTGGTTTTTGTATGCTTTTGAGTGTTTGTCTTGGTATATACCGTGATCTTCTTTCATACAGAAGCTAAGATAACTTATTCCATAATTAGAACACTTTTTAATTCAAGTTTGAAGAAATCTATTGTTTGATCAAAATCTGGATTTTTCTTCCTTCATGGTGTTGGGGTTATTTGTGCAAGCCACTTAACCGAGTGATGGGCAACTTTCAATTAATTGTAATATTTAATGGTTTAAATTTTAATATTTTAATGTTTGTCACAATAAACAATACAGGACTGTACTTTGATAATCGCTGAAAGCCAATGCAAAGGCACTAGCCTGTGGATTTGCTTGCAGATGCGGTATTATGGGTGGTTTTTTAAATATATTATATTAAGTAAGTAAATATAATAGCTAACTTCTATGATATGTTGCGTGAAAGTAATAATTTTGCAGATATAGTAAAAGAAATCCTTATTCCTTAGGTTATAAAGGCCAAGTATTCTCCTGATCCGTCGTAATTCACACGGAATGATTTTTTTCTTAAATATAAACACGTCAGTATTATCTATAAAAACCAGAGAGCATAGGCGACGGAGGTGGCGTGAACTCTGCGTATTTGTTTTATTCAGGGTATTCTACCTAATTTTTAGGTTAAAAAATATGGTTCTCCCACCAAACTACACGTTGATTTGAGCGGCTCCTTCGAGGGGCGTCGTGTCATCTTCATAAACAATGAGTGCGTTCTAAGTAATATTTTTGAATAAAAACTTGTTTAACTAGTGCACACAACCAAAATTTTAGGTCAGATGTCACCTGAAGTCGTCAGCCATGTATAATTATCATACAATCTCCCAAGTTGATCCACAGACTGCCCGTTTTCTCCAATAAATTCTGCTTCTTCTCGTCCAAATCATCAACACAGATCGATTTATGTGAATTGAAGCGTTGTGATATCGAAATTCTTCTGTGTGTGTTATATAATTTTTATAATGTCGCTCGTTGAATCTGAGACCAAGATGGAAAACGCCATTGTAGCTACAGGAGACGAAGCTTTGGAGAAGGGCATGGATATTATGGAATCTTATTGCCTTCCAGGCGGTCTCATGGCATTGACAGACGTGCTGGAAGCGGGCATCGTGGAGGAGACAGGCCAAGTTTGGATAAAACAGAAGAGTGACTCCAAACACCACTTCAAGAAAGCAGACAGGCATGTCAGCTTCTCAGCTAATATAACTTGCAAGATAGAGAAGATGAAGATGAAGAACATCAAGGGTGTGAAGGTTAGGGATATGCTGTTCTGGGTGCCCATTCATGAAATTGAGGTGGACCAGAAAAAACCTGACAAGCTGATTATAAGAAGCATTGGTGGCTTCAGCAGGACTTTCCCTGTTGAATACTTTGCTAGAGGGGAGTAGTAGTAGTAGAAGAAGAATTGTTGGCTGAATAATATTCCATTTTCATTTGTTGTCCTTCTGTTAGGGTTTGCTTCTTTAATGGCGGCTGTTTGTTGATTTTATATGCTCAGATAAATGGAATGAACTGGACATTTAAGATTTGCGTTCCATTTCCTTCCATGAATGCTCTGTTATAAGTTTAATGTTATGTAATGGCCTGTTTGTGTCCTTTGGAGTCAGAAATAGTTATGCTTTTTATTGAATTCTTGCAAATTCCAATGTTCATCAGTGCTACGAAAAAGGGCAGAATTTCTGGATGTAATTTCGAGATATTTTTATCCTTTACTTTTGATGTTAAAATTATTGTGATGTCATATAAGTTTTCTTTAATAGTAAGTTTTGATATTAATTTTTTTTTAAAGCAAAATAGGTGCATTTATATATATCTAGCGATGATGTAGAGTTTAAGTTTATAAATATGATGTAGAGTTTATGTTTATAAAGGTTATTTGTAAAAAAAAATTATGAGTGAAAGATGTGATCAATTTTTTTTTATGAGTGAAAGATGTGAGGAAATTTATGAGTGAAAAGATTGTTGGAAATATTTGCATTTTGAAGGATTTTATCTTTCTTGTTAAGACAGATTTATGTTGGTGTATATAAAAGATGAAAACTTTACAACTTACTATGAAAACTATGTTTTTTTTTACATCCGGATCATGTTATCACTTAATTTAACTTGGATAACCCTAATTTAATAATTATAATTCACATCATAAGAAAATAACATATCTATTTATTAAAAAAGTCAATTAATAATTTAAAGAATATTAAAAATATGAAATATTGTTTATAAAAAATATGGATAACCCTAATTTAATAATTATAACTCACATTATAAGAAAATAACATATCTATTCATTAAAAAAGTCAACTAATAATTTAAAGAATATTAAAAATATGAAATATTGTTTATAAAAAATATGGATAACCCTAATTTAATAATTATAACTCACATCATAAGAAAATAACATACCTACTCATTAAAAAAATAAAAAAATAAAAAAATCAACTAATAATTTAAAGAATATTAAAAATATGAAATATTGTTAAAAAGAATATGTATAGACTTTACATCAATTTATATCATATAATGTCAAATGATTTGTTAAAAAATAGAAGTCACATTTCAAGCTTGAAAATAAAGATTTATAAAAGCTTTCTCTATAAATATTTTTTTTTAATTTAGAATTTTGGTATATATATGTTGTTTTGTGTATAGGTGTTTGTGATAATTTATTGTGGTTGATGTATATATTTATTTATAATAATTTATAGTTGATTTTTGATAATTTAGAATAAATTTACGTAAATTTTATTTGTTTTTTTTATAAATATTTTTGATAATTTAGAATTTTTGTATATATGTTTTTTTTTCTTGGATTTTTAAATGTTATTATTATTATTTTCACATGCGGTTGGGGCTATCCACGGTAATAAGTGAGGCCTTTATATAGTAATGTAGCCATATGGGGATTTGATCCCAAGACTTTCTATTCACAACTTACAACACTTAACCACTTGAACTAGTCCACCGAACTTTTTGTATATATGTTATTTTGTATATAAGTGTTTTTGATAATTTATGGTTGTTTATGTATATGTTTATTTTTAATAATTTATTGTTAATCTTTGATAATTTAGAATTTTTGTATATATGTTGTTTTTGTGTATAAGTGTTTTTGATAATTTATGGTGATTTATGTATATATATATATTTTAATAATTTATAGTTGTTTATATGTATGTAAGAGTGAGAAAAAATGATTTTAATAAATTATAATTTTATATGTATATGTGTGAAAGATTTAAAATTAGAAGTTTTTATTTTTTTATTCATATTCAAATTATATATATATATAATCATAATCTTTCGAAACAAAGAAAACCATTTATTTTGGATAAAATTATTATAATACTTTTAACATATATATTAGATAAACATAGGATATGATATTTATATAAAATAATTGTTATATTTTCCTTTATATGCATGATTCATTTAAAATGATAAAAAAAAGTCATATTTTAAAATCTCATAAAATAATGATTTTTTATAATATCTTAAAATAATATCTTATATCTTATATTATTTAATGATTCTTTAATGACCATGAGTTTGACTTTGATAATAGGCTTTTAATTATAACTCTCGAATTTCAAATAGGAAAATTACCATGGCCAAAGGCACCTAATCTTCGATAAAAATAAAGTTAACATGTTTCTTCATGATTTAAAAAATGATCTATTTCCTCTATCTAATATGGAGAGTATAGATAATCTCTACCATAATTTCACTACATCCCTCTCATTGTCCATTAGCAAGTTCTCTATTGAAGTCTCAACTAAAAAGAGAGATAGTAGAAACAACCATTGGTAAGATCAAGAGTATAAATATGCGAGAAAAGAAATTAAGCAAGATAGTGCAGAATCACTGAAAGTGGACAAGATAGATAAGTACAAAGCCCTAATTAAAAGAAAAAAAATGAACTATCTAAGTAAAAGGAAGGAAAGTATATTACACCTCTCCAAGATGAAGCCTAAGAAATTTTGGACGCAAATTCTAAGAAGATGATAAAATCGTTTTAAGGGATTGGAATTTTTATCGTAAATTTTTTTATGAATCCCCAAATATCAAAGATAATATTCAAGCACTTCTTACAACAAAAGAAGTTTTCTCATTAGAAGATATAGCCTTTGGTATTAAACGCCTAGCACATGGAAAATCCAAAGACATTGAAGGCTATCAAGCTGAAATGTTAAAAACTAGAGGGCCTATCCTCATCCCTCACATCCAAAAGATCTTTAATATAGTAGCTAAGCAAAGATTCCCTACACCTTGGATTCAGAGCCTCATTGTTCCTATTTTCAAAAGTGGTGATACAACTAACCCCTCTAACTATAGGACCATTATGATTATCCCTCTCTTATCTAAGTTATACGGTATTATTGTAGAAAAGAAGATCAATGAATGGCTAGAAATGGAAGGTAAGCAAACTAAAGGGAAAGAAGGTTTTAGAAGGCATCACCCTACCACTTACCCCCTCATTACGCTTAGAATCATTGTAGAAGAATGTCGTAATAATAAGTCTCATCTATTTTGTTGCTTTGTTGACTTTAGAAAATCTTTTGATACATGCCTAGAAATAACCTATGGAAAAGGTTAGAGGAGCTTAAGGTTCCCTTTGAGTTGAGAGCCACTGCAATAATATTATACGAAAAGGTCATTTCCAAGTTTAAGAACACTAAGGGGTGGTCGACAAACATAAACTGTAATATTGGATTTAAGCAAGGTTTCCCCCTCTCCCCTACCCTTTTTGGCATTTACATCGATAAGCTAGATGTTTTTTTAGAAGAAGCAGGGTGCACCGCCATGATCTTAGCTGGAATAGTTATCATCCTCCTCCTTTATGTTGATGTTATTGTTCTTATGGGAAGAAGCCCATGTGATATTGGTAAGCAGTTTATAATTCTCAAAGAATTTTCCTCTAACATGGGTATGACTATTAACACTGACAAGACAAAAGTTATGATTATAAAATCCAAGAAAGACACATACGCTAATTTTATATATGAAAATAGAAAATTGGAGGAAGTGTCTTCTTATAAATATCTCGAAATTGATGTTCATCACAAGCTCAACTGGAACTATATCATAGAGAAAAGAATTAACGAAGGGTGGAAAGCTTACTTTGGTCTTGAAAACAATTCTAAATCAACCCACCTAGTCATGTGGGATATAAAGAACCTCCTCTTTGAAACTCTTGTCATTCTCGTTATCTTATATGGTTGTGAAGTTTGGGGTTGTAGCATTTCTAGAGAATCTTAGAGGAGGATCAAGCAAATCCAAAAGCATTTTATAACCTATAACTTCAAAACTAAAAGCAATACACCTTATCCTATTATCCTCATAGAAGTGGGTCTTCCCCCCATCGTGATCATGGCTATGACTAGGTACCTAATGTACAAACAAAAGGTAAATAAAGTGGGAGAGGAGTTGAGACTTCCAAAAATTGCTTTAAAATCAAGTCAAAACCAACTAGCCTCAAGTGGGTTGGTGTAAAGATTACATGACTTGGTTAAACTATTGGGAATTGACAAAAATGACATTTTTCATAATATCGATAATGCCAAAAATATTATTAAATCAAGTTTATAGAGAAACTGTGGTGCAAGAAAAATTTAGAGGTTAAATGAAAAATAAGATACTATACGGAGGTCATTAACCCTAATCTGGAGGATCAGAAACTTATCTCTCAATATGAAGTAGTCCAAAGAAGAAAATTAATATAGCCAAAATAAGAACAAACTCACATGAGCTCCATAGAGAAACAAGACATTGGTCTATTCCTAAAAATCCATGGGACGGAAGGGTTTTCCATCTTTGGAGTCTATGAGCATTGAGGATGAAAATCACTTTCTTTTAGAGTGCATTACTTACACCCACATTAGATCTGAGTTTCATAGTATTTCCTATAATACAAACCTTTCTAACCTACTTACTTGCCAAAACTATAGTGAGCTAGGAAAGCTTCTTGCCAAGATTTTTTAGCATAGAAATAAAATATTAAAGCAAACCAAATAATACCCTTGTGATGCACTTGCAACAATTAATTAATACGAATATGCGAAATAGCAGAAATGACAGAACTCAGAATCACTTTTATATTGATCACAGGCCACTTCGAAGGGGCAACCTCCTATGAGCAAGCTGAATACAAATAACTTCACGGTGCCTTCATAGGTCTCAACACACACTTATATACTAAGTCTAGGCACCAATACTATGGGTCAAAACCATGGGCCACTACAAACTATGGATCAACAATACTACGGGCGACTTACAAAGCATATGCGCCAACAACAATAACACAAACTATTGATCAACAAATACCACGGGACGACTTACAAAGCATATGCGTCCAATAACAACATACTAACAAAGTAAAGACATGGGTTCCTAACATCCCCTCCCCCTTAAAAAAAGCTTTGTCCTCAAAGCTTTAGATGTGGAAATTGTTGTTGAATCTGAAGGAGTGGTTCCCATGTAGCATCCTCTGGTTGCATGCTGTGCCACTGAATTAAGACCTCTGTGATAGAGCGAGAGCGAATTTGACGCATGCGCCGATTGAGGATGGCCTCTGGCTCCAAAAGGATGGATCCTTCATTATCTAGTTCGGGTAAAATCGTTTGTCCACTGATGTTGGTGCCAAGAACTTTCTTCAGACAAGAGACATGAAAGACTGGATGAATGCGGGAAGAAGGAGGAAGTTCCAATTTATAAGCAACGGACCCAATCTTCTGAAGAATATGATATGGATCATAGAACTTTGGGGCGAGCTTATGACGCCCTTTGAGTTTCAAGGAGGATTGTTTGTATGGCTGGAGACGAAGAAAAACCATATCGTCGACTTGAAAAGTGCGCTCAGAACGGTGCTGATCAGCTTGTTGCTTCATGCGATTTCTTGCCATGTGAAGATTGTCCCACAAAATGCGAAGAATCTGATCGTGGTTTCGAAGGACCGTGTCAACTTCCTGAACTGGTGAACTGGTGGGGGTGTATGGAAGAAGAGATGGAGGTGCCTGACCATAGACTACTTCATATGGGGTCATTTTAGAGGCAGTGTGGTAAGAGGTACTGTACCACCATTCAGCGAGAGGGAGCCACTTTGCCCACTGATGTTGTTGTTCCGAGGTGAAGCAACGAAGATAAGTTTCCAAGCATTTATTGATAATTTCAGACTGACCATCTGTTTGTGGGTGATACCCTAAACTCATCTTCAGTTTGGTGCCAGTGTGGCGAAATAGTTCTGTCCAAAAATGACTGGTGAAAGTTGCATCATGATCTGAGACAATGGAAGAAGGGATGCCATGAAGATGAAAGATCTGGTCCAGGAAAATTTGAGCGACAGAGGAGGCTGTATAGGGATGGCTGAGAGCACAAAAATGTCTATATTTGGAGAGGCGATCAACCACAACGAGAATCACTGCCTTCCCGCTAGATTTAGGGAGCCCTTCAATGAAATCCATAGAAATATCTGTCCAAATCCATGTAGGTATGGGAAAGGGTTCAAGCAATCCTGGAAGGAGCGTTGTTTCACCCTTATTGCGCTAGAAGGTATCACATTCGGCCACCATCTGTTGAATTGTCCTTTTCATGCCCTGCCAAAAGAAGTTACGTCGTGCTCGTTCATACTTTTTGAGGAACCCAGAGTGCCCTGCCGATGGAGAAGCATGGAGTTCATAGAAGATAGCCTGTTGAAGATCTGTGCTCTGGGGAAGCACCAGAAGACCCTTGTATCGCAGAGAAGCACCATCCCAAGAGTAATGTGGTACAACAAAAGGGTTGTTGGTCAAGCGTTGGATGATTTGAGATAAGGAAGAGTCATTGACATAACCCTGTTGAACAGATTGCAACCAATTTGGAACAGGCATAGAAATAGCTAAAAGAGAACCTTGGGCATCAAATGTGCGAGAAAGAGCATCTGCCACAATATTGTCTTTACCCTTCTTGTAAGTGATCTCATAGTCATAACCCATCAGTTTGCTAACCCATTTCTATTGTGCCGGGGAGGAGACACGCTGGTCCAAGAAATATTTCAGACTCTGGTGATCAGTCTTGATGCAGAAATGATTCCCTAATAGGTATGGGAACCACTTCTGTACTGCATGCAAAATAGCCATCATTTCCTTCTCATAGGTAGAGGCAGCTAAATTCTTACCTGAAAGGGCTTTGCTGGTGAATGTAATGGGGTGTTCTTCTTGAAGGAGAATAGCACCAAGTCCATTTCCACAAGCATCACTGTCAATAGTGAAGGGCTTGGAAAAATCGGGCATAGCTAGCATAGGTGTAGTACACATAGCTTGTTTTAGTTTGTCAAATGCACACTGAGCAGCAGGTGTCCATGTAAAAGCATCCTTTTTCAATAGAGCAGTTAATGGAGCTGCAATCTTCCCATAATCCTTGACAAACTTGCGGTAGTAGCTAGTCAACCCCAAAAAACCACGAAGGCTCTTGAGTGTCTGAGGATGCGGCTAATTGTTCATGGCATCGATTTTGGTAGGATCCACGCGAACCCCTTGTGTTGAGATAATGTGCCCGAGATACTCAACTTCCTTCTGTCCAAAAACACATTTAGACTGCTTGGCATGGAGATGATGGTTAGAGAAAAGTTGCATGACAAGATCCAGATGCTGGAGATGTTCATCCCATGTTTTATTGTAGATGAGGATATCATCAAAGAATACCAGAATGAATTTCCACAAGTAGGGTCGAAATATTTTATTCATTAAGGCTTGGAATGTGGAAGGAGCATTAGTGAGGCCAAAGGGCATGACCAAAAAATCATAATGGCCATCATGTGTGCGAAAAGCTGTTTTAGGGATATCATCCTCATGAACCCAAATTTGATGATACCCAGAACGAAGATCCAACTTGGAGAAAAAGTGAGCCCCATGAAGCTCATCAAGAAGCTCATCAACAAGAGGAATTGGAAACTTATCCTTGATGGTGAGGTGATTAAGTGTTCGGAAGTCAATGCAGAGGTGCCATGACCCATCTTTTTTGTGGACAAGAATAACTGGAGAAGAAAAGGAACTAGTGCTTGGGCGAATAATACCTTGCTTCAATAAGTCTCGAATGAGCATTTCAATCTCCATTTTTTTGGTGAAATGAGTAGCGATAGGGACTGATGTTGGGAGGAACGCTTCCAGGAAGGAGATGAATACGATGGTCTTCTGGCCTGGAAAGTGGCAATCCCACTGGTTCAGCAAAGACACCTGTATATCGATCCAGAATTTGTTGTAGATCCAAAGGAGTAGTGGAGACCGCTGATGGTTGCATCTGAATGGAATGGATCTGAGCGATGACACCATGTGAATTCTTCTTGAGGAGTTTTTCCATGCGATGTGAACTGATGATGCTGAGAGAACCTAGTTGTAATCCTGACAATGTGTGTTTTTGTCCATTGAGGGAAAACTGCATCCAAAGTTCAGCAAAATCCCATAAGATAGGACCAAGTGTGCGTAGCCATTGAGCACCCAAAACCACATCACATCCTCTTAAGGGAAAGGCAAACATGTAAGAGCGCAAGGTACAATCTCCCATAGAGATATGCACATTTCGACACTTCCCTTTGCAAGGTAAGGTGCCCCCATTGGCAACCATGACTTCAAAGTTGGAGCAAGGATGGATAAAACAATCAGCTTGTTTGGCGATCCGAGGGTCAATGAAATTATGAGTGCTACCAGAATCAATGAGTATTGTAAGAGGAAGCTTCTTGAAGTAACCCCTGACCCGCATTGTTTGGGGGGTGGTGATTCCAGCTAAAGCATGGAGAGATATCTTTGGCTGGTGATCCTGAGACGGAGGGTCAATAGGCGGTTCCTGAATGTCGACCGGAGCATCCAGTGTTTCTGGATCTTCGTCACCAATTTCATAGGCAGGTGGAGACTCCACATCCACGAGATAGAGATTTTGCTGAACACATCTATGTCCCCGAGTGAATTTTTCATCACAATTATAGCAAAGCCCCTTTTCTTTACGTGCTTGCATCTCTGTTTCAGACAAACACTTGATAGGAGTCGGCGAGGAGCCTACGGTATAGGTGGTCGCTGAGAACCCATATTTCGGAAGGGAACAAAAGTGGGCTTGGAGCGTTGTTGGGCTGCAATCTTGTCTTTTGCCAACTTAGCCAACCCTAGGGCTTCCATCATTGTGGTGGGACAGAACATTTTGACCTCAGAGCAGATGGCATCCTTTAGACCACTGATAAAACAACTCCGGTAAAAGTCATCAGACAATCCTTCGGTGTGGTTGGCTAGGTTCTCAAATTCGGTTTGATACTCTCTCACAGTGCCAATTTGGCGAAGTTTTGTGAGGGCTCTGGTGAAGTCATCAAAAGCACTAGGACCAAATCGTTGCAAAAGGAGCTGGAAAAAGTCTGACCATTTGGGCTCTGGATGAGCCTTGATGTACCAACGGTACCATTGAAGAGCTTCCTGTTCCAAGTGAAAGGATTCCAGCGAAACTTTGTTGACATCAAAAGTATTATGCAGACTGAAATACTGTTCTGCACGATAGATCCATCCAGTTGGATTAGTACCATTGAAGCGAGGAAAATCAAGCTTTGGACCACAGAAATTGCTGGAAGAAGAGAACCCATTGTCCGATGAAGACTCGGACTGCCGTTTGTTGTTCATAACTGAATGTTCAAGATGGAGGCCGAGAAATTTTTCATCTAGATCCTGGAGTTTGGGTTGGATGGCTGCAAGTGCTTCTTCCATGGTTTTTGCTCTTGCACAGGTGACAACCATAACCAGGAGTTTTTTTTTTTGACTGGGTAGGAAAACAAAAACAGAAACTGCTTCAGTAAGGGAAAATCTAGACTTGGGAAAAAATCTGAAGGGTAATTGGGGTTTGACTAGGTGTTGGACACTGTTGACTAGACAGGGAAGCAAAAATGAGGATTTCCGAAGTGGGGTGAAAGAATGGGAAAATTTGGCAGAGGGGGACAAAGAAGCAGAATTCAGAAAGGAACTCTGTGGTAAAATTTGAAGGTGATTGGGTGAAATCTGAGGAAGTTATGGCAAACCCTAAAAATAGACAAATGTGGGCTTTCGGGCTTTGGGAAGGGGAATTGGGGATAGGGTCCTCAGGAATGAAATATGCAGAATGGGATGACAGGGGTTCCCCAAAAATTTCAAGGGAAACAGAGTGAAAACAAGGGAGATATGGACAAAAAATTGAATTTTATACTTTTTTTTTTTTTTTTCCAGACTGGAGTGGCTACGGCTCGGAAGGGATCTGGAACAGTGCCGAATGGATTGAAAATGGCTGGATCTGGAATGGCTTGCAAAATGGATCTGAAACAGCATAGTAGTGATCGACAATAGTTCAGCTGAAAGTAGATATGGACCCCAAGTATGTGTGGCTTCCTAACCGTTCAGAAGTTTCACTCGGCCACCAATGCTGTCTGACGGCTTGTGTATTGGGGCAGTACCCCTCACTCCACGGCTCAGGTAAAAATGATAACCGCTTTGCCACAAACGACAATTCTTAGTTTACCTCACGGGTGGGAACTAGTCAATCAGGTAGGGGTCGTTGCCCTTTTCGCTGGCAGGTCCTCTCAATGGGCCAGCTACTTCGGGGTTCCTGTGGTACTCCTCACAATGAGTTTTAGGGCTTATGCCCAAGTAATTCCCACAGTTAAGCGGATAGGGATTATTCCCAAATCCGAACCTGCAACAGATGCGAAAAAAAAAATTGGCCGAAATTTCACCCAGCGAGCCCAAGAAAGTGCTCTGATACCAGATGTGATGCACCTGCAACAATTAATTAATACGAATATGCGAAATAGCAGAAATGACAGAACTCAGAATCACTTTTATATTGATCACAGGCCACTTTGAAGGGGCAACCTCCTATGAGTAAGCTGAATACAAATAACTTCACGGTTCCTTCATAGGTCTCAACACACACTTATATACTAAGTCTAGGCGCCAATACTATGGGTCAAAACCATGGGCCACTACAAACTATGGATCAACAATACTACGGGCGACTTACAAAGCATATGCGCCAACAACAATAACACAAACTATTGATCAACAAATACTACGGGACGACTTACAAAGCATATGCATCCAATAACAACATACTAACAAAGTAAAGACATGGTTTCCTAACAACCCTTCTTAGGCTCCCATAGACCAAATTTGGTCTCAGTGGATGTTCACCACTGCCGTCGTCGCCGTCGCCCTCGTCCTCATCATCATCGTCATTGTCTTTTTCGTCGTCATCATCATCCTCGTCCTCGTCCTCGTCCTCGTCCTCGTCGTCGTCCTCCACGTCCTTGTCCTCATCCTCATCCTCATCCTCATCCTCATCCTCCTCCTTGTCCTCCTCCTTGTCCTCCTCCGTGTCCTCCTCGTCCTCATCCTCATCCTCCTCATCCTCCTCCTCCTCCTCCTCCTCCTTGTCCTCCTCATCCTCCTCCTTGTCCTCCTCCTCATTGTCCTCATCCTCCTCGTCATCCTCCTCCTCCTCGTCCTTGTACTCCTCCTTGTCCTCCTCCTCATCGTCCTCATCCTCCTCCTCATCGTTCTCGTATTTGCTGGCTAATCAATCGGGATCATGGTCAAATAGAGTAAGATGAAAGGTTTTCAAATGTGTTTTGAGCACGGTTTAATAAGGTGCTAGATAGATTTCCTTACATTTATTTGAAAGTTAATTTGAAAGTATATGCATGAGGGTAACTATTGTGTTTCCAGGCAGGATCTCTGATGAGCGATAGCAAGTCACTTGGTTCTTTCCTTTTGAGTACGTTGTATTGCTACTTGAATCCTTTAATGGGTATCCCAATTCCAATTATAATAGTTAAAGGATGAAAGTGAATGAGACCCATATTTTACCCTTTAACTATAAATAAACCAAGATGATACCCTATGGAGAGATACTGGCCTGACTTGATCTTCCTTGCCAGGCCTGACTTGGCTTGACTTGCCTTGCTTAACTTTCTTTCCAAACAACCTACCCTTGGATGCCTGAGCCTCTTGCTTCAGCCAGAAATACTTAGTTGCTAGGCACTCTTGCTTGTGCACCTCTCTACCTTTATGATTTATTACCAACTACCCACCTGTTTAAACCACTTTCACAACTTACCTTTGCCCCAAACAAAACGGCTTCACTAGCTAGAGAGCTCTTACGCCGCCTTCCAGACAGCATTCACCAGTGTCCAGAAATAAAACTTACTTTATTTATATGCTGGGTACCACTATGTTGTTGATGCAACATCCCCCCATAATTTTTTTGTAAATATTGGGTCCCTCCTATTTTTTGTTTAAGTCTTGAGTTTGGTTAAAATCCTTGTCACTTAATCTTCAACTTTTCCTAAAAGTAATTGACCCTTTCTAGTTCTTTCGTTTTTCATACTAAGGCATTTTCCTTCTGTTACCTTTAAAAACAACATGTAGTTTTAAAATCTTAACTATGTGCATCAAACGGAAAAGGTTTAAAGATTAACTATGTGCGCTTTCACAGCGCAGATTGAAAGTTTATGTTTCTGCACCAAAGGCGCAAGTGAAAGGGTTTAACTTTGCGCTTTCAAAAGCACAAACTTTAGGCTTATTTCTCGCGTTGAAAGCACATTTATTTTTGGGTCTTAATCTTCCACCTTATAGCCAAATCTTGACTTTTCAACTAAGTCCTCCGCCGACACGCAAAATTTAGGTTTAAAACCTGCACTATATCAACACATGATTCTTTCGCAGAGTCTAAGTATAGCTCAGCTGCTTAAGTGCAAATGTTGAATATAAGTCAGCCGACCCCTTTTGCAAATCTTAGACCTTTTACCATTCGGCATGAAATTTTTGACTATAAGTCGGTCGCCCCTTGGCACTTTTGCTAACCAGAAGTCTTCTGCTTGGCGCATTTGCTAATGATACGTCAGTGCATTTTTTTAGCCTTAACTCAGCCGCTTCGGCACGCAATTTTTGACTATAAGTTGGCCACCCTTTAGCGCAATCACTAATGCTAAATATTCCACTTGCCGTGATTATTGACTGTAAACTCCATAACCGGCGCATCTTTTAAATAGAAATTGTCCGCGTTGGTGTAAAGTTCAACTGTAAACCGACCGTCTTTAACTAGCGCGAGTGCTAATTATATGTGGGTGCTTTGGTGTAGGATCTATGCTTAAAAGCATGCCAACACAAAAATCTCTTAAGTCTTTTTGGCTCGTTGGCGCAGTTCGCGTTAGCGCACATTTTGTGACTAAAACTTGCGCCAAAGGCGCAAAGCTTATCCATATAGCTCCCGCTTCCATAGCCACGCCTCATCTTTCCTCAAAGTCTAATTTTGGCGCAGCGCTATCATCACAGAGCTTAATCTTGCAATCACTACTTTGGCGCAAGAATTAACGTTATGATCGCCGCCTTGGAGCGAATTTTTATTTTGGTGCGCGTGCAACCACGGAGTTGGTAGGGTCATGAATGTGCCCATGTGCCATTTTAAATGCACAAGTTCTTGAGCCTCATGCTTATAACTCCGAACCACCATTCGCGCCAAGGCCACATAAAACCCACAGGAGCTTGTAGAGCTTGTTGGCATTTGCGTCTATTGTTTCTCATGATTTTCAACTATGAAGTGGTAGCTGTAACTGTGAATTAGTTGATCATTTTGTTAAAACAACCTCCATGTTATGAAAGTGGCATACTCTGAATTTTTTATAACTGTTTTTGTTAATGCCCGAAAGTCATCTAGTTAAATCCAACTCTGTCATGTTTTCTTTCACAAATCTGTAGGAAGCTTTTCATTTTTTGCTAATTTCTACATACTCCTTATTTGTACTCCCTCGCTCACCGCAGGGTTGTCATGCATAGAAGGTCTGCAAGGTAGAAGGAGCAGCATAGGTCAAATCAGATCTGTGCAAGCATGAGATTGCATCAAAGGCAACAATATATGTTCGGAGCAAAATTATCTTGAGAGAGCCTAGTCAATGGGCCACCAATATCCAAAGTGTTGATGGCCCAACAACCACAAGAAATCTAGTTGGTGGGGATGTTTTAGCGAGTCAGCAAAAGAAGCCAAATAAATATATAAATCAACAGAATTCTTATTTGTCTTAATGTGAGGAAAAGCTAAAATTCCTTATTGTATAAATGCTTTAAGAGATAGCTAGCTCTTATTTTTGTCTTATAAGGAAGGTTTTCCACGATTTGTAGATTTGCACTAAAGGACAAATTAGAAGGTTCTAGAGTTTAGGGTACACCTGTCAGCTCAAGGAGCAATTTGTAAACTTATAAATAGCAGAACAAAAGAAGATAGAAGGACTTTTTGCAGGTGAAAGAAATTTTCTAGCTTGTACGAATTACTTTGCTACTTGCTCCAAGAAAGGGAATTTTACCTAATGAAATCCTGGAGAGGACGTTTTTGTCTGGAAATGTGTATTGAATGCTTGCTGGACTACTCTTGCGTCATTCACATACTACAGTGAGATCTTTCTTTGCTGTTATGAATTATTTCTGTGTAATGGATGATCTCTCTTTTCTGTACAATGATGTCTCTCTTAAATGAGTAATGGAACGTATTCAGTGAATTAAAGTTATCTTTAATATCTTTTATCTTCTACTGAGATTGCATCTTTAGGATTTAATGGCTATCTGTATGATCTTTAGATGTTTCTTTCAGCGTATTTCTCATATTTACAGTTTGCACCTTGCAAGGATAGATTAGATTTGCTTATACTGTTTTAGGTTAATTTAGATTAGTTAGTTGCATTTAGCTTAGGTGTCACATACCCCAATTTTGTAAAAATAATGCAATTATTTTATTACATTCCTGAGACATTATGTTAAATTTAATGCTAAGTAGGAATTGATGACTCAGCAGAGTCACTAGAAATGGAATGTAAATCAGAATATTTTATTATTAATAAATAAATTATGGAGACAATAGCATGGGAGAGCTGTTAAAAGAGGTTACTGGTCAAACTGGTGGATGGAACTAGGTGGAAAGGAAAAAGACAAGTGGCATCATCCTCAAACATTTCCTAAGTTGTAGGTGGCAACTTCCCTATATTTGGGGTCATGATTCCCCAAGAAAGTGGAATCTGAGCAGGTGGCTCATTAATGACAGTTAACCCAACTAATACCTAGGCAATCTTTTAAATAGTACTCAATGAACTAAGCTGGGGGCTCAATGGTTCTGGAGGGAGAATACATTCAGGTGAATGTTATTCAAGAGTCCCATTGAGGAAGAGGGAAATATACAGTAAGGAATTTGTTTGAGAGGATTGCTGCAGTAACTTGGTTCCAGTATAGCTGTTTGGCTGAGTGAATTATTCTGCTGCACCTAGTTCCAGGCAGGGAGACCAGAGCAAGCTCGGGGGTCCTGAGAAGTGCTGTTTGGGCACTCTCCAGGAGTTCGTAGGGAGGAACAGCCTCCCATTGCTGTTGTTGTCCACAGTTTGAAACAGGTTTTGTCACCTAATCCTGTTGTTTATTAGGTATAAATGAATGGATGTCATGTTTATCTTCTTTATGTATGATTAGTAATTAGTTCGGTAAAAGTTAATATCCCTAAATTTTCAGTAGTAAGATTTGTTAAGAGTTATTGTGCTTTCTGTATCTTTAATATGAGATAATTAATTAGAAAAGTTAATATTTTAGACTAGCAGTAGTTAACTGGATAGAGTTACTGTGTTTTTATTTTTAAAAAAAATCCCTAGTAAGAAGTTAGTATTACTAATCAGATATCTATGCTGCAATTGATATGATCATAAGATACTGTTTTCAATATAACAGTAGTAGTAACTTATTAATACATTCATAACAAAATAATCGTAGGAAAACATATTAATACTTTTAACAGTATAGGTTACAGTACTTATATCAAGATAGATAACATTACAGGGGAATGACAGCCATGGTTAGATTATTTATTCCATTGCACAAACCCTAATTCAATTCATCCCGTCATTACTTGTCAACTAAAATAATTATGCAGAAACCCTAACAGATAGGACATCACAAAGAATGTAACAATGTTAAACAAAAACCTAGACTTTATTTTTAAATCAAAGAAATAGCAGAACAATAGTTCCAGCTCAATGACAAGTTAAATCTTTGTTTTACATCTTCCACTGGACTCCTAGCTATCGATAGAAGCATAATCGTAAAACCTAGTTAACATTTATCCATTTATTTATTACCAAACAAAACAGATAGAACAATTTCCAGCACATTTTCGAGTTCATTATCATCACAATATTCTTCACTCAATTCACAGTATTGACAGAGTCATACTCTTATCGACATAACAATCTTTCAACCAATATTCACCATTGACTCAAACCCTATCTTTCCTGATAGTACTAGCAAGTTAATTTCTAAAAATCAAGGCATCACTTTCATTATGGCCGCAGCCTCATTCTTAACATAAGCATTTTATAAAAACATAGGAATTACAAATATACGCATTAAATACCAGCTCACATATACAGGAGAAACCTTTAATATATTATATCATCAAAACCTGGGTGGAAACCCTTAATACCTCAAGGGTATGGTAACAAAATAGAATTTTTCAAGCACAGGAAATCCGTATTGTAAAAGTCTTATTTAGAACCCTAATAACCACTCTAACGAGTTACAGTAACAAACATAAAACCCGAGGCCGTAACCTCATCTACAGGGCAGGCTCACAGCCTTGTTCCCTTCAATTTTCACATTAAATCTTCTATAGCAAGCCCTAGCTATCAAACGCAGGAATAATAGTTTGCAAACCAACTGAAGCCGTAACACCCTATTACTATGCAGGGTTAAACCCTTAGTATTACATTTTAAAGCTACAGTTAAAAGATTTAGCATGCCGCTGTAATTTCGGTGTCACTGTTCAGACCGAAAACCAAACCATACATACAACCAACAAGGAGGAATGCCATGGTGAAAACCAGGCTTACCCGTATAAGCAACCAACAGCCGAAGCATGAGCCACCCACTTTGTGAATGGAGTCAGGGCTTGCAACAATATAAAAACATTATCAATGATCACTTATATATATAAACGTCGAGTTCTAAACAAATTGTTGTATTTAGAAAACAGAAACGAATCCTGTAGCTTACTGAGATTTGAATGAAGTCGTGTACAGTAGGTAGGCTGATAGCCACGAGCAGCAGAAGGGTGAACCCCTCTCTTTTCACCAACACGAACAAGCTGACAGGTAATAAGGGTTTTCTTCTACAATGGAAGCTCAAACGAATACCATGTAAGCTGAAACACTCACGCCATGACAGGGTTGTTTCAGGTAACAAGGGTAAACCCTAAGTACTACATAAACTCATAGCTACCATCAGTAAGGTGCATTGACTCCCCAAAAGACAAAATGGACAAGCACGAATGCTGGGAGCAGTATGGAAACTGCTAACACACATTAGAAGCAGCACCGGTAAACCCAGTTGTTAAATAACCTTCATCATTGCTAACAACAAGGGATGTAAGCTTCGCAGGCGATACAGTGAACAAACACGAAAATGAGGAAGTATAGGAGCAGTTAACACACTGTAGAAACAGCTAGCACACTGTAACAATGGAGATCAGACCAGGAGGGTTCGTCGAGAGACCAAGCCCGAAGGCAAAGGAAAATGATAAGGTAGGGTTAGTCAACGGACTTATACCATAAACACTTGGCTCCCAATCATCCACTTAGTGCTTTAATATTTTCATGCAGTGGGTTTGCGTTCTATAGTTCCTCGATTTGTTTCAATCATTTGTCTATTCAATTAAAATCATAGAATAGGTGTACGATAATCATAGCTTGGATATTCCAATATGGTAATAAACCATAGTTTGAATTGCAAATTACTCCATGGTAAAACAATGCTTCGAGTTTTGCATATAAAAACAATAACACTTGCCCTACAATCAATACAAGAATGCAAATGTTAATAATGTTCAAATTCGCGATGAAATACTTAGCATTTGTATGAGATACAAACCATAGCATGGGTAAATAGAATGGTCATTTATAAGGGTTGCAATAC
Organism: Larix kaempferi; assembly: GCA_027924585.1. NCBI lineage: Eukaryota > Viridiplantae > Streptophyta > Pinopsida > Pinales > Pinaceae > Larix > Larix kaempferi. The sequence goes on from BSBM01000852.1 coordinate 4,085,603, forward strand.
CCTATAGCAATTGTTATTCTTTTAGTAATAAAAAACATTAGGATAATACTTGGAATCTGGATTATTATAACAAGGAGAATGTTGCATTATTCTCAATTAAATCATGAATTATTGATATCAATTAAATTCGGTTTTAAACACTCTATATATAGAGGAGATGGATTTGCGTCGTGGAAGTGATAAGGATAATGGCGCAACATTCCAGCTATGGGTGATTTACAATAACTTATCACCAATAATTCTTATGCCCTAGCCTCATAAAAAGACGACAACAGATATCGCATCCCTTTCAATGCTCTATTATAGTGTAGTAGTGTTGAGTATAGTAAATTACTTGTATCTCACAGTATACCTTATAACCATTAAAAATAAGAAAAGTAGATATTGATAACTCCAGGTCTTCTACTGTTGAAGCTGCAAAATCCAAACAAGTCTAACTTTAATTATGACATGATAGGAGAAGACTTGTATCAGATGCCTCCTGTGCATTCAAGCTGTAAATCGAAATTATTGTTCAAGTCTATTAACTTGGCATCACTCAGTAACAATAGAGAGGCAAAAATGGTCTGAATATCATAATCCAGTGACATTATACAGTGCTAGATAAGAGATATTGTTGCAACACCATAATGATATCAAAGAACAATACTCCATAGGGATACTTAAATCATTTTGATCAAGAACAATAGCTATCACACTCTCATGTAAATTGTCAACTCTCTATCAGTAAGATTACATGAATATTACAGGAAGGGATTTCTACCTTTTTAACACTTGACAACCTGTCTAGCATGTTTAGACCTTTACTGAACAATATGGTACAGTTAAATGAATTATAATGCTTTAAAAGTTATTTGCAGTGACCCGTACTTTACCTGTATACTTGTAAGAGAAAGACAGTTTGATGCATTAGCTCGAAAGCTAAGTAAGCCCAGTCTGCTATGGAAACTCCCCCTTGAGGTTACAAAACAATAAAACAATCAGTAAAGGAAAAGAGAAAACCATAATAACATTTAAGTACAACAAAGATCATTTAGACACACTTACAATCACGTAAGTTAAACAGACAGTTAAATGACTGCATTTAATAACATTTATTGCTATCTTAAAAATTTTAAATTTTTCGGAATTTCTGGGTTTTGACATGTGGTATCAGAGCATGGTTCATACACTAGGCCTTGATATGGCTCAACTAGTTTCCGCAGAACAGTGCCAATGAAAAGAAAAATTTATATATATATATATCATGTACTAACTTATATTTTCTGTTTTATAAATACAGAGCAGAAAAATTTCCTTTTTCTGAATCTAACAGGCAGGTATGGAAAAGCTAGGAGAATATGCTGAGGAGGAATCTCCAAACACTGCGACAAGAGAGATGTCGAGAGAACCTGTGACAGAGGAGGTAATTGCTCACTCCTCGGAACTGATGCAGACCATAAAAGGTTTAAAGACAGAAATAGAAACAGTCAAGAAGGATAATGAAAGGATTCTGAAAACTCAAGAGCAACTAAGTCAAATATTGATAGAAAAATTTCAGACAGAAGGAAGAAGCAAAAGAGATGAATCTGAAGAAGCAAGTCATCAAAGAGGGTCTAAAAGGATGAAACCAGCTAAATCTGACAGCAGTTCATCATCTGAAGAAAGAAGGGAACAACACAGCTATCGCATTACTAGTGACAGCAGTGAAGCTGAGCTGCATAACAGAAAGAAAAAGTACAGACCTTATGAAGAGATTTACGGGGAGTTTAAGAAAATAAAACCCCCAACTTTCAATGGAGAATCTGAGATAGGAGAAGAGGTAGAATCCTGGTTATCCGGGATGAGAAATATTTCCAGATTTACAACTATTCAAATCAGCTGAAGGCACGAATGGCCATCTACAACCTTTCTGGAAAAGCAGACATATGGTGGCAAGACCTGAAAAGGGTCAAGGGGATCAAAGAAAAAGAAGTCAATTGGAGTACTTTTAAAAGGTACTTCAAAAAGAAATTTCTGTCTGAACAATACTATGAAGAAAGGGCTAAGGAATTTTATGAACTGAAGCTAGGATCTATGACTATGAAGGACTTAAACAGTAAGTTCTTAAGTCTGTTAAGATATGTGCCGTATTTTGTTGAAGAGAAACCTAAAATACAGCGGTTTCTTAGCTGCCTGCCATATCATATCAAGGACATAATTGAATATGATAACCCCAAAACTCTGGAAGAGGCTATGCGAAAGGCCAATTTCTGTTTTGAACAGAATAAAAAGAAAGAAGGGATAGCTAACTGGAAGGCTAAAAAGAACAGTAATCAGCTTGAGTACAGGAAAAAGGAGTTTGTACCCCAGAAAAATTTCAAGAATAACAAGAACGGAAACCATTTTAATGGTAAAATCTTGCAGGGAAACAAAAATGGAGCTGCAAATTATTCCAACAATTTCAAGGGCAGAAAGGAGGCTCCTAACAATCATGGAAACTACACTAAGAATTTTGAACGAAAAGAACCTGTTAAGTGTTGGGAGTGCAATGGCCCACACTATGCTTCAGTTTGCCCAAATCGGAAGAAGCCAAACAACAATATTCATACTATACAAGATGAAATGACTGTTGGAGACTTTGTAGGAACTATGCCCCGAATCAATGCAGCATTGGAGAACCGCCAAGCTGACTATCAAACTTCCATGGTGGAAGTAGGAGGTATGATTAATAAAATCCCTGTAACTATTTTAATAGATCCGGGTGCTAGTCTTAGTTATATTTCACCCCATCTAGTAGAAAAATGTAATCTGACTGTTGAAAGGTTTGATAATTCTTGGTCCGTACAACTAGCTACTGGGGCAAAAAGGAAGGTAAACTGTTATGTTAAGGAATGTGTCCTAGATATGAATGATTTTAAGACCACTGTTAAATTAAATGTTTTGCCACTTGGCTCTTATGACATACTTATCGGTATGGACTGGTTAGAACAGCATAAGGTAGTTTTAAAATGTTTTGACAAAACTTTTAGGTGTGTAAACAATAATGAACAGCCTGTAACTGTTAGGGGTATTCCTAGGAAAACAGTAGTCAGGCAGATTTCTGCTTTACAACTTAAAAGGGCAGTCAGAAAAGGGTGCAAAGCCTATGCTGTAACTATTACAGATGAGGCAGATAAGTCTGAAATCAGCAAGATATCAGTAGAGGATATCCCTGTAGTAAATGAATTTATTGATGTTTTCCCGGAGGAAATCCCAGGATTACCTCCCAAGAGAGAACTGGATTTTACAATTGAACTAGTACCAGGTGCTGTACCCAGTTCAAAAGCTCCGTACCATATGAATATTTTGGAGCTTAACGAATTAAAAACTCAGTTAAAGGAGTTAATAGATAAGAATTACATTTGACCCAGTGTGTCCCCTTGGGGAGCACTAGTAATTTTTGTTAAAAAGAAGGACGGAACTATGCGACTTTGCATAGATTACCGTCAACTGAACAAGATGACAATTAAAAACAAATATCCGTTGCCTCGCATAGATGATCTGTTTGATCAACTACGTGGAGCTACAGTGTTCTCTAAGATAGACCTGAGATCAGGTTATCATCAAGTGAGGATTACAGAAGAAGACATTTTCAAAACAGCTTTCAGAATAAGGTATGGACATTATGAATTTGTCGTAATGCCATTTGGGCTTACTAACGCCCCAGCCGTCTTTATGTGCCTAATGAATAACATAATGCATAAATACTTAGATAAATTTGTTGTCGTATTCATCGATGACATTTTAATTTATTCTAAGAATGAAGAGGAGCATAAAGAACACTTACGGATAGTCTTACAAGAACTACGAGAGCAACAGCTCTTTGCAAAATTCAGTAAGTGTGATTTCTTCAAGGATGAAATCTAGTACTTAGGTCACGTAGTGACTAAGGAAGGGATTTCAGTTGATCCTAAAAAGATCCGAGCAATTGAGGATTGGCCAATACCAAAAGACGTAACAGATGTTAGGTCCTTCATGGGAATTACCAGTTATTACCGGAGATTCATTGAAGGATTTTCAAAGATAGCCAACCCAATCACTTCCTTGCAAAAGAAAGGCAAGAATTTTGATTGGAACTTGAAGTGTGAAGAAAGCTTTAAGAAATTAAATACTTTATTAACAACTGCGCCTATTCTAATAATAGCAGATCCTAATAAAGATTTCGTAGTTTGCACCGATGCTTGTAATGACGGTCTAGGCGGAGTGTTGACTCAGGATGGACATGTCATTGCCTATGAGTCTAGGAAGCTGAAAATTCATGAAAAGAATTATGCCACATATGACTTAGAATTAGCTGTTGTTATTCATGCCTTAAAGATGTGGCGACACCACTTAATAGGCAGAAAGTTTACCTTAATGACTGATAATAAGGGTCTAAAATACCTTTTAGACCAGCCTAACTTAAATGCAAGGCAAGCCAGATGGTTGGCCTTCTTAAGTGAATACGATTTTGAAATTCAGCACATAAAAGGAAAGGAAAATAAGGTGACTGATGCTTTGAGCAGAAATGCAAGGCTGAATTTTATATCAACTATCAGCACTTATACCTCTCATTTAAATGAATAGCTGGCTAAAGGGACAAAATTGGATGAAGTTTATCAAAATTTACAAGATACAGCCAAAGAACAACCTACAGAAAGTTTGATAAAGGGTTATAGTTTAAATAAAGATGGATTGTTATTGTTTAAAGATAGCCTGTATGTTCCAAATGTACCTAAAGTTAAACTGTTAATTTTGGACGAAGTTCATAAAACCCCTTACTCAGGGCATCCAGGATACCAGAAAACTGTCACTATGTTGAGAAAAGATTATTTTTGGCCTAATATGAAATCTGAAACAACTGAGTATATAGCTAGATGTTTAGACTGTCAACAGGTAAAAACAGAACACCAGCATCCAGCTCGGTTATTGCAACCTTTGCTTATTCCTAGTTGGAAGTGGGAAATAATCAGCTTAGATTTCATTACGGGATTACCCAAAAATCAGCATCAGAATGATTCAATTATGGTAGTAGTAGATAAATTAAGTAAATCAGCACACTTTATTCCTGTTAAAACCACTTACAAGGATGCAAACATAGCTGATATATTTCTGAAACATATTTTTTAGTTACATGGTGTCCCAAAAGTTATTATTTCAGATAGGGATCCTAAATTCACAGGGAATTTTTGGAAATCTTTGTTTAAAGGATTAAACACAACTCTGAATTTCAGCACTTCTTTCCATCCTCAGACGGACAGACAAACTGAAAGAGTTAATCAGGTATTAGAAGATCTGCTAAGAATGTATGTTAAGGATCAACCAGGTAAGTGGGAGGACTATTTACATTTAGCAGAATTTGCATACAATAACAACTATCAATCGTCAGCTAAGTTTAGTCCTTTTGAAATTTTGTATGGACGTAAATGTAACACTCCTATCTCTTGGAGTAATCTAGTAGATATATTAGTGTTAGGTCCTGATTTGTTAAAAGAGTTGGAACAGATTGTGAAACAAGTGTAGGAAAATTTGAAGATTTCCCAGGATCGGCAAAAGAGTCAAGCAGATTTGAAAAGAACTCCTGAAGAGTTCCAGGTAGGTGAACATGTGTTCATCAAGGTAAGACCAAAGAAAAGCTCCCTAAGACTGGGGAGTTGTGCAAAATTAGCGCCACGTTACTGTGGTCCGTTTGAAATTTTATCTAGGATTGGTCAAGTTGCTTATCAGCTAGCATTACCACCTAATTTAAAAGTACACAATGTTTTTCATATTTCTGTTCTGAAAAAGTATGTTCATGATGCTACTCATGTTATTGATTGGAACATTGTACAAGTAGAACCAGAAGGGGAAGTTCTGGTGGAACCAGATTGTATCCTCGGGAGGAGGGAAATTACACTGCTGAACCGCACAATTGGACAGCTGAAGGTGCAATGGAAGCACCTTAGTCTTGAAGAAGCTACCTGGGAACTGGAAAGTAAGATGCGGGAAGCATACCCAAATCTATTCCAGCAGGTGGCTGAGGATGAGGAATAAGTAACATCGAAGACGATGTTACATTTTAAGGGAGTGTGTATGTCACATACCCCAATTTTGTAAAAATAATGCAATTATTTTATTACATTCCTAAGACATTATGTTAAATTTAATGCTAAGTAGGAATTGATGACTTAGCAGAGTCACTAGAAATGGAATGTAAATCAGAATATTTTATTATTAATAAATAAATTATGGAGACAACAGCATGGGAGAGCTGTTAAAAGAGGTTACTGGTCAAACTGGTGGATGGAACTAGGTGGAAAGGCAAAAGACAAGTGGCAGCATCCTCAAACATTTCCTAAGTTGCAGGTGGCAACTTCCCTATATTTGGGGTCATGATTCCCCAAGAAAGTGGAATCTGAGCAGGTGGCTCATTAATGACAGTTAACCCAACTAAGACCTAGGAAATATTTTAAATAGTACTCAATGAACTGAGCTGGGGGCTCAATGGTTCTGGAGGGAGAATACATTCAGGTGAATGTTATTCAGGAGTCCCATTGAGGAAGAGGGAAATATAAAGTAAGGAATTTGTTTGAGAGGATTGCTGCAGTAACTTGGTTCCAGTATAGCTGTTTGGCTGAGTGAATTATTCTGCTGCACCTAGTTCCAGGCAGGGAGACCAGAGCAAGCTCGAGGGTCCTGAGAAGTGATGTTTGGGCACTCACCAGGAGTTGGTAGGGAGGAACAGCCTCCCATTGTTGTTGTTGTCCACAGTTTGAAACAGGTTCTGTCACCTAATCCTGTTGTTTATTAGGTATAAATGAATGGATTTCATGTTTATCTTCTTTATGTATGATTAGTAATTAGTTCGGTAAAAGTTAATATCCCTAAATTTTCAGTAGTAAGATTTGTTAAGAGTTATTGTGCTTTTTGTATCTTTAATATGAGATAATTAATTAGAAAAGTTAATATTTCAGACTAGCAGTAGTTAACTGGATAGAGTTACTGTGCTTTTATTTTTAAAAAAACATCCCTAGTAAGAAGTTAGTATTACTAATCAGATATCTATGCTGCAATTGATATGATCATAAGATACTGTTTTCAATATAACAGTAGTAGTAACTTATTAATACATTCATAACAAAATAATCGTAGGAAAACATATTAATACTTTTAATAGTATAGGTTACAGTACTTATATCAAGATAGATAACATTACAGGGGAATGACAGCCATGGTTAGATTATTTATTCCATTGCACAAACCCTAATTCAATTCATCCCGTCATTACTTGTCAACTAAAATAATTATGCAGAAACCCTAATAGATAGGACATCACAAAGAATGTAACAATGTTAAACAAAAACCTAGACTTTATTTTTAAATCAAAGAAATAGCAGAACAGTAGTTCCAGCTCAATGACAAGTTAAATCTTTGTTTTACATCTTCCACTGGGCTCCTAGTTATCGATAGAAGCATAATCGTAAAACCTAGTTAACATTTATCCATTTATTTATTACCAAACAAAACAGATAGAACAGTTTCCAGCACATTTTCGAGTTCATTATCATCACAATATTCTTCACTCATTTCACAGTATTGACAGAGTCATACTCTTATCGACATAACAATCTTTTAACCAATCTTCACCATTGACTCAAACCCTATCTTTCCTGATAGTACTAGCAAGTTAATTTCTGAAAATCAAGGCATCACTTTCATTATGGCCGTAGCCTCATTCTTAACATAAGCATTTTATAAAAACGTAGGAATTACAAATATACGCATTAAATACCAGCTCGCATATACAGGAGAAACCTTTAATATATTATATCATCAAAACCTGGGTGGAAACCCTTAGTACCTCAAGGGTATGGTAACAAAATAGAAATTTTCAAGCACAGGAAATCTGTATTGTAAAACTCTTATTTAGAACCCTAATAACCACTTTAACGAGTTACAGTAACAAACATAAAACCCGAGGCCGTAACCTCATCTATAGGGCAGGCTCACAGCCTTGTTCCCTTCGATTTTCACATTAAATCTTCTGTAGCAAACCCTAGCTATCAAACACAGGAATAATAGTTTGCAAACCAACTGAAGTCGTAACACCCTATTACTACGCAGGGTTAAACCCTTAGTATTACATTTTAAAGCTAAAGTTAAAAGATTTAGCATGCCACTGTAATTTCAGTGTCACTGTTCAGACCGAAAACCAAACCATACATACAACCAACAAGGAGGAACGCCATGGTGAAAACCAGGCTTACCCGTATAAGCAACCAACAGCCGAAGCATGAGCCACCCACTTTGCGAATGGAGTCAGGGCCTGCAACAATATAAAAACATTATCAATGATCACTTATATATATAAACATCGAGTTCTAAACAAATTGTTGTATTTAGAAAACTAAAATGAATCCTGTAGCTTACCGAGATTTGAATGAAGTCATGTACAGTAGGTAGGATGATAGCCACGAGTAGTAGAAGGGTGAACCCCTCTCTTTTCCCCAACATGAAAAAGCTGACAGGTAACAAGGGTTTTATTCTACAACGGAAGCTCAAACGAATACCATGTAAGCTGAAACACTCACGCCATGACAGGGTTGTTTCAGGTAACAAGGGTAAACCCTAAGTACTACATAAACTCATAACTACCATCAGTAAGGTGCATTGACTCCCCAAAAGACAAAATGGACAAGCACGAATGCTGGGAGCAGTATGGAAACTGCTAACACACATTAGAAGCAGCACCGGTAAACCCAGTTGTTAAATAACCTTCGTCATTGCTAACAGCAAGGGATATAAGCTTCCCAGGCGATACAGTGAACAAACCCAAAAATGAGGAAGTATAGGAGCAGTTAACACACTTTAGAAACAGCTAGCACACTGTAACAATGGAGATCACACCAGGAGGGTTTGTCGAGAGACCAAGCCCGAAGGCAAAGGAAAATGATAAGGTAGGGTTAGTCAACGGACTTATACCATCAACACTTGGCTCCCCATCATCCACGTAGTGCTTTAATATTTACATGCAGTGGGTTTGTGTTCTATAGTTCCTCGATTTGTTTCAATCATTTGTCTATTCAATTAAAATCATAGAATAGGTGCACGATAATCATAGCTTGGATATTCCAATATGGTAATAAACCATAGTTTGAATTGCAAATTACTCCATGGTAAAACAATGCTTCGAGTTTTGCATATAAAAAAAATAACACTTGCCCTACAATCAATACAAGAATGCAAATGTTAATAATGTTCAAATTCACGATGAAATACTTAGCATTTGTATTAGATACAAACCATAGCATGGGTAAATAGATGGTCATTTATAAGGGTTGCAATACCCTATAGCAATTGTTATTCTTTTAGTAATCAAAAACATTAGGATAATACTTGGAATCTGGATTATTATAACAAGGAGAATGTTGCATTATTCTCAATTAAATCATGAATTATTGATATCGATTAAATTCGGTTTTAAACACTCTATATATAGAGGAGATGGATTTGCGTCATGGAAGTGATAAGGATAATGGCGCAACATTCCAGCTATGGGTGATTTACAATAACTTATCACCAATAATTCTTATGCCCTAGCCTCATAAAAAGACGACAACAGATATCGCATCCCTTTCAATGCTCTATTATAGTGTAGTAGTGTTGAGTATAGTAAATTACTTGTATCTCACAGTATACCTTATAACCATTAAAAATAAGAAAAGTAGATATTGATAACTCCAGGTCTTCTACTGTTGAAGCTGTAAAATCCAAACAAGTCTAACTTTAATTATGACATGATAGGAGAAGACTTGTATCAGATGCCTCCTGTGCATTCAAGCTGTAAATCGAAATTATTGTTCAAGTCTATTAACTTGGCATCACTCAGTAACAATAGAGAGGCAAAAATGGTCTGAATATCATAATCCAGTGACATTATACAGTGCTAGATAAGAGATATTGTTACAACACCATAATGATATCAAAGAACAATACTCCATAGGGATACTTAAATCATTTTGATCAAGAACAATAGCTATCACACTCTCATGTAAATTGTCAACTCTCTATCAGTAAGATTACATGAATATTACAGGAAGGGATTTCTACCTTTTTAACACTTGACAACCTGTCTAGCATGTTTAGACCTTTACTGAACAATATGGTACAGTTAAATGAATTATAATGCTTTAAAAGTTATTTGCAGTGACCCGTACTTTACCTGTATACCTGTAAGAGAAAGACAGTTTGATGCATTAGCTCGAAAGCTAAGTAAGCCCAGTCTGCTATGGCAACTCCCCCTTGAGGTTGCAAAACAATAAAACAATCAGTAACGGAAAAGAGAAAACCATAATAACATTTAAGTACAACAAAGATCATTTAGACACACTTACAATCATGTAAGTTAAACAGACAGTTAAGTGACTGCATTTAATAACATTTATTGCTATCTTAAAAATTTTAAATTTTTCGGAATTTCTGGGTTTTGACATTAGGGCACTTGCATATCATCCTTAAACTAAAATACATAAATGGTGGATCAGGCCCCAACCAGTACAAAGATTAAGAATCTTTAAATCTTACGGTAGCCGGAACTGTTAACCGGACGGATTCCCCACACCAAATGGTGGACAATCTAATTCGGACTGTTTACCAAGGAGAATCCCTTGCTGCTTGATGTTGCGATTTTTGCGGCATCAACAGTTTTTGGCGCTAGAAGGAGGGCCACCAGTGCATGGATGATAAAGGAGATTCCTCCATTGGCAGAAAAATTACTGGAAACCCGCTTGAAATAGTAATTTCAGACAATCCAAATCTTGAAGTGACAAATCAAGAAAACCTCAATTCTGATTCTAAACAACAAGAAGCACTGTATGTTGTACCTTTTACAGAGGTAGAAGACTTAAGAAGGCACACACGAGCTTATGGGAAGGTGCACGAAGATGGTCCCCATTTTCATTGCAATGGGGGCGAGCTAGCGAAAAAAAAATGGTGCATACGCACCTAAAGAAGCGCGCACGTGCCGCTAGGTTTGGTACCGAACTGAGGTGCGTGTGCGTATGTGGCGCGTACGCATTCCTGGCACGTGCGCGCAATAGGGGCGTGCACGCGCCTCTGTTAAAAAAAAAAAAAAACAGTGCCCAATTTCCGCATTGTTCAATTGGGCCGGTCGAGCGCGACTTTAACCTCCGTGTACACATCAGTTCAACCACCAAAGTTTCCTAAATCAACTTCAAAACCACCCCACAACACCCACTAACTCATCAACGGGGATATTGATAGGTAAATATCAAGTTTTGTTTTCATTTTATTCATTCTTTGTATCAATTTTTTGATTATTTAATTGTAAATAATTCTCAAATTTTGAAAACAATGAACCAATTTTCTATTGCAGATTGTAAACTGAGACAATGAGTGAACAAGATGTTAACCTCGAGTCCGGTGGAACACAAGAAAGCCCAAACCTTGGACCCAATGCCGAAGAAAACCGTGAACACAATCCAAATGCTGAACAAAACCAAAACCCACAACCTAATTTTGAACATGACCTTAACCACTATGTAAATGAAATGCGAGTGCACACTCACGATCTTAGAAACTCAAGTGAACCATCTTGATTGTCTCTTGCCACGTCAATTGAGAACTCAATCGACTCCCTCATACATGCACACTAGCAATTGACCGACATGACTCAATTTAGAGCTAGGATGCAGGAGTACTACTTCATGGGCATCTCCAAGGAAGCAATAAAAGATTTGAACATTACAAAAGCCCAATCATATAGCATGTTCACCGATTCGAAAAAAGGCCAACCACCAAACATTACAATGCCACATGTCTGCATGGATTGGTGTCATTACCAACCGTGTAGGGACAATTGGATGCGGAGGTGGTTCATGGTGTACGATAAACCTCCTTGCAATAATAGGGAGGTTCCACAGTACTTCCTTCGCCAACTATGGGCTGAGTTTTGCCTCGATTTACATGTCAACTATTTTGACATAACCGAGTTCTAGGGTGTTGGCCGTGGCTCTGCCCAAGATCGACCTGCTGCCAGGAGGAACCCACTGAGAGGGCCACCAGCTCCGAGGCGCGACCCCAACCCCTCTCCCCATCCACCTCAGTTTCCCCATAAGCTTGATCAGATCGAGGTGGCAATGAGGAATGTTGCACGTGGTCTCCTCAGACACACCTCCTTTGTAGCAGCGACTACAGTGGAGAGGTCGGGTGACCTTGATAGAGATCCAGGTGCAGGGCCTTCATGACATGTCCAGGATAGACCCATGACTGATGGTAGCCATGCTGGGCATTCCAGTTCGATGGGGACAATGCCACATCTTTGTCCCCATTGCGTGCACACTTGCCCTGGCCCGATCGAGGGTTGTTATATGGATCGGGTCAACAATTTTTTTAATGTGTTTTCAATCATCACTTTATAACTTGTAAAGTATTTTGAAAGTATTTTTGTTTGACTTAAACTATTATTTCAATGTACAGTTATTCAAAGCTGATACACCGAGATGGGAGAATGTAGAATCTCCCAACCTGGATGCAGCAATGGCATCTGCAATTGAAATTGCGGCACCCCACATGGAGGTATTTTCAGTACCTGACACAATTTTGTTATTACTTATGTCATTTATATTACTCAAGTATTTATATTTATGGCATACACGTTGATAGTTCGTACAATGTTTTTGAATATCTTGATTTCCTAGATAATTATTTGTTTAACATGTTCATAACGTGCATGCATTTTGTTGTCCATAGGTGTTTCGTTACTACGGTGATCAGCCACCCCCGCCAGGGATTGGCACATCACCATATACATAGGTACAATGTGTAGTTATAAGCATGCTTTTAATTTGATTTCTTACAACTTACTATGGTTTAATTTATTGTTTGTTTACTAAATTGTGATATTACAAATGTATATGTAGGTTCCACCAGTAGCTGTGTCTCCGCATTTTAGTCCTGTGTATCCACCATCTCCCATGAGTCCCCTCCCTTTCTTTAATCTAGACCCCTCCCTATGTCCACTTCCTCCCTTCCATCCACCCCCCCCTCTCCAGCCATACTCCCCCCTCCATCCATCCTCCCCCACTCGCCCACCCCCATACATCCATACATCCCCCCCAATTTATCCACGCCCCCATGTCTATCCATCCTCCCCCATTCGTCCACGCCCCCCCTTCCTTCCACCTTCCCCTCTTCGTCCACAACCTCCCATTTGTCCATCCTCCTCCCTCCATGCAGGACTGCCCTCCCATGCACCATCCCTAGCCCTTTCCATTCGATACCCTCTATGATACAGCCAGCAGGGGTTCATAGTCCACATGGTCCTCCTGCACCCCATACCACCATGTCTTCTCCCACCATATCATCCCCACTTCCCGCCACTATTGTGGCATCTACTCTTCCTATAACATCCCCAAAATCACAAAAATTAAAAAATTTTGATATAGCCTATTTTAAGAGATAAATACTATCTTCGGAATGATAATAATTAACTAATAGATGATAACTACTTCATAAAATTGTTGTATTTATTTTAAACATGAAAATGTACTTGATTGTAAGTAAGATGCGACAGAACAAGGTTTATTTTGTTATGTGTAAAGATCTGGTAACAATACTGATCAATTTGTTTCCATATTTCTGAAGGGGTTCCTACCGGGTTCCCTTGGGTTTACTTAGCTTTGAAAACTAAAGCATTGGATTCTTTCTTTCGCAGATCTGCAGGTAAGGTAATAGAGTAATTCCAATTTTTACAAGACAAGTTATAAGCTTCAGCTTGTCATCTCTATGTTTAAGATACTTGTATAATTTTCCGTGCATGAAGATGTCGATGGTATGTAACTTCGGGTTAACTTCGTCAACTTGTATCGTCTTTATGGTAATATTTGTATGTGTCACTAGCAATATTATACACTATACTTGTTGTATCTGTTGGTAGGATCAGTGGTATTACAGCTTAGTTTAACAGTCTAAAAAGGCCACAAGTTTGATCTTATGAATGATAGTGTCATCATTAGAATTAAGTGCATCTCCTGGAAGTGACAGCTACAAAGTAATGAGTCTTGAAATGCTATAGTGATGATGTTTGTGTTATGTCAACTTGTGAACAAGGTGCTACTAGACATATTCGCATATGACACATAGGGTTGGTGTCAAACCCTAGCTTTCTATATAGTGTGAGGGTTAGATTCTCCTTACATTAACTTATGTAAGTGACCTAGCTATTATAAATATAATGCATGTTGTTTAAATACATGACTTGAATGTTTAAAATTTGTGGTAGTTCCTACAATACTATGGCAATGTATTGATTTTCTAATACATGCTTGATATATAAAATATATCGATTTATTTGTTTTGATAACATATGCAAACTATACTAATAGCATTATTGAAATACTATATGTAAACCCTATGGTTCGAATGTGCCATGCATATGTGCTAAGTGAACTTAGAATAAGACTTATATTTATAGCGTGAATACAATGTCGTGATACTACCTTATGATTAGAACTATGCATCGTTGTGTAATGGTATTGATATACATATATCCTATGGTTGATAACTTATATCGTGGTTGTATACAGTTGTATGGCAGTGATACTATCTCGAGAATTTCACTGTCACCATAACTCAGTTCTGATATGAATTAAATGTCATTGTAGTCGAGGGTCTGGCATAATTCTCCATGAGATCTCATCATTAAATTCGATCCTGTGTGATGTTAGTGGTTGCTACGCTGGCACCTACGTGTTATGGCTCCATGTGAAAATAGTGGTAGGAATTGGTGATGCATCACCGAACTGTAAGCTCATCCCTAGTGATATGGAATCCGACTGTTCTCGATATTAAATGAAGTTATTGATTTGGTTTGGTCGCATCTCTGCCTTGGTACTATCGTGGTTATGCTAGCTTATTCTTGATCGTTGATCTCATTGTCTCGATCGTTAAGATGTGTAAAACCCTAAGTCGATCTAGCTGTTGATGTATATGTAACTTCAGAATGTATTTCACATATATGTATATTGTATTCCTATAGAGATGTTATTATTCCTCTATACAGAAGTGGTTGTATTCCTATAGAGATGTTATTATTCCTCTATACGGAAGTGTCGTCATTTATATTGTAAGTGTCATAACTTATACTTGATGAGTTATTAGACCACCTTGTTGGGGTCGGCCCTGTATAAGTCATGTGGGTCAAAGGGTTATTATACCACCCTATTGGGGGTTGGCCATGTGGGTCAAAGGGTTATTAGACCACCCTAGTGGGGGTCGGCCCAGACAGCATTATGTTAAGTGGTTAAGTTGAGGCTGACCTAGTTGAGTAAAGGTCAAGTCAAGTTAGTGTATAAATAGAGAGTGTGTCTCTCTCATTTTACACATTCTATTCTCTCACTCACACTTGGGAGAAGGGCGCACTTGTGGAGGAGGAGGCTTTGCTGCTAGGAGAAGACTAGCTCTTGTATTCTGGTTGTATCATTGCTCTATCTATCTCTGAGGAAGTTATTGGGGTTTTTCACGTTTATGGTTTTCCCCAAGTAAACTCTGTGTCTCTTGTGTGCTTGCATTATTGTGTCCATGATTGATATGCTGTAGATTTGCTATACATGTTGTTGTCTCAGTTAAGATCCTAGATCAGATTGAAGTAAATTCTAAAAATTTAACATGGTATCAGACCTAGCTTGAAAGAAGGCATGATATGGCATGTATGACACTTGTTGCACTTACGATGCTAGGGTTTGATATAGAAAAAACCAGTCATCATAGCACTTTCACTATAAATCCATTTTGGCGAATTTTTCGGATCTGAAACTTTTACAGGTCGAATATAAGAGCCCCATGTACCTTGTGTCCAAAGGAAAACCTCTAATTCGTTGTACTTTGTGATTTATGATCTATACAATATAGGGTTTTTGCCTCTTCCAGATATGAGTCAAAATCAGGTGACCTTGGGAAAAAGGTCATAAATTGGGATAGGAAGCTCCAAATGAAATTTTGTAAAAAGTGACAGGTAGTACCTAGACTATACTATCTCAAGAAAAATGTTTAGAGGCCTAAGTTGAAACAGTGACACGTGGAACTCCATACAAGTTCGCTCTCTTGTATTATCCCATAAATAGGTCACGTTGCGAAACTTGGCATAACTCTTTCTTAGAGAATCCAATTGAGGTTAGAGCTGTCAAGATGGAAAGATAACAGGTTGGGATATCTCAGAAAAAAAATTTAGACCATGTGGATCAAAACGTTAGGAGTTACACCTAAAACAATCACGTACATATTTCTGTCAAAACATAATTATTTTTGAGTACCTTCATTCATGGCTTCCGGAATTTAGGGCTTCAGAGAAAGTTGGAATTTTTGTAATCGGAGACCATGGCTGGATGATACTCATCAAAATCTAAATTTAGAGACCAAGATCATATTTTTTGGTTGGGCAGAAGGCTGGGCTTGATCAAACCCCAATTTGGGACTTTGATCGGAAAGATGGAAAATTAGGGCTTCTGCAAAAATTGGAATTTTGGAAATCTATGACCACGGCTGGAAGCTCCTCAGAAAAATAGAAGCTCAGAGTTTTGAATCAAATTGTTTGGTTGGGTGAAGCTCTAGGAAACTCAAACCCTAATTCAGGGTCTTCCCTAGTGAACCCGGAAATCTAAAAGGCAATTTCAAGGGGTGAAACTTTGCAGTTTTCAAATTCTGAATATACCAACTTGATCAGCTCATCAAGGCGCATATTTCTATCCTTTTGAAAGTTTGAAATTCAAAGTTTGAATTTTTGGGGTTTCTTTGACAAACCCTAATCCAACTCCAGGTCCAGTTCTTGCAAATCAAGTGGATTGGGTTAATCCTAGAAGAAGATGGATTGGTAACCTGCATAAGTGAAGAAGTTCCTGTCTCAGAGGGAGATGAGGCTAAGGCCTTCCATAAGAAGTTTACAAGCAATCTTGACAGGTATGTCTTACACGTATGTTTCATGGTTAAGTTTATCATATGTTTGTCTTCATATCATTACAGTACAATCTTGATTAATTACTGGACTTGTCATATCACCTTAATAGAAGGTATTCATTGATTAAGGTTTTGATACTTATGATTGCACTAATGCATTGTGATGTTGTATGAGGTTTATGTTGTTTGATAACACAAAAGGTACACCAAGAAAGTCAAATCATGTTCTACTTCAAGAACATATGCTCATGGTGACATGAAGACAAAGATTCATCCATTGTCATGGATCACAAGAAGATCTACTTTCGAGGTATGTATAACTTGGTTCTACAATGGTTAACTTATGAGACATGCAGGTTACTAGCACAAGTCACTGAAGAGAACCAAAAGACATTATGCGGGTATGTCACACATAACTAGCTAGCATGCTAATCCAGGTATGTTTTTCCTATATCAAGCTAGAATTCTACCTTGTGTTAGGATCTTATAATGTTGTGTTGTTGATAATGATTATTCATGAAGTCATAGGTTTGAATAATCATGGTTGTATGCATATTATGTTTCTTACCATAATTGATGATATGACTAACTAGAAGAATCATGAAGGTATAGGTTTGAATAATAACGGGTTTTATGCATATTATATCTCTTATCTTGATTGATGATTCAACTAACCAGAAGAGTCCTATGATCAAATAAGAATATGTACGAGTAAAAGAAGACTTCCCTGAAACCTTGAATACTAATGTTTTTTAACTGTGAATGATCATGAATATACATGTTTAAGATTATTGTGTTTTGATAGTATTAAGATTATAGTAATAAATGTGTGATTATGTATGAGACCTCAAGGATAACACAATGATGATACTAATAATCATGCATAGTGATTAAGGATGGATGTAAGTTGAAGGACAGGTAATCCAGGAAGCAAAGATCAAGAGGGAGCACACTCCAGTTGTTCCTACAAGAAAGCAAAGGAGCACACTTCAGTAGTTTTTGCAAGGATGCAGATATTCAGAGGGAGTTGACCACTTCTCACAATCCACATAAGAATGGAGTTGCAGAAAAGAAGCAAAGACTGAAAGGGAGTCAACCCAACAAACAAACAAAGATAAGTATTTTAATTGTCATTACTTGCATATTTTATTGTTTAAATAATACTGTTCAATAATGTATATACTGATGTTTTTAGAATTAGGTTGTGTATTATGCATATTAGAATAGTTGCATTGATGAACAATATACTACTAATATGCATGGGTAAGTGGCCTATGGCACTGTACAACATTCCATTGATACTTATTTAGAATGAAACCTCTTTGCTTATATGTTGGGAGTTGTGCACACTCTTAACAATGTTCTGGTAGAGATTGGAAGGCATCTAGAAAGTTATGGGATATGGATAAATGTTGTATTGAAGCATTGGCTAAGATAATTGCATGACTGTATGACATATTTCTTTATGTGTAAGAATTTGTTCTGAAAACTATGAGATGTTTTCTAATCATGCAATTTAACTTGTTGTGTAGGAAAGATCGTATGCCATCACCTACAAAATAAGAACTGCAACATTTGTTCAGCAACAAAATTATCTATTGAAGATATTGAAGTTCCCAGGATATGGGAAGAATGCCATGATCCGTCGATCATGAAGAATGATGTTTGGGATGTAGTCCCAAGACCTGAAGGGAAGTTTGTTATGACTTCCATATGGATCTATCAAGATCAATCATACTGCAGATGGTAGCATAGAGAAATATAAAAGTGATGAAATAGAAGATACACCAGATGGATTTCAAGATAGCTTTCTTGAATGGTGTAGTTGAAGAAGAAGTGTATGTGGAGCAGCCACTTGGTTCTGAGACACATGCCAAGGAGTCATATATGTGCAGAACTTGGTTATGATGCACCACTTTCTAGGTATGGAGGTGTGGCAGAGTGTAGATGGAATCTTCCTTGGACAAGGGAAGTATGCAGTAGAGATCCTGAAGAGGTTCGGGATGATGGACTGTGAGGCTATGGCATAGAACCTGAAGCTTCTGTGTGATGCCTCATCTGAACCAGTTGATGTCACTATGTATCGTCAGATGATTGGGTCCTTGATGTACCTGAAGAACATGAGACCAGATATTTGCTTTGCGGTGAACACATTGAGCCAGTTCCTAATAGATCCGAGGAGTGTTCACCTGGTTGCTGTAAAGCATATTCTGAGGTACCTGAAGGGTACAGTTGATTATGGGCTCAAATATGATGCGAATAAAAAGTTTAACCTGCAGGGTTATGTTGATTCAGATTGGGCAGGCAGTGCTGCAGATAGGAAGAGCACTTCTGGGTGCTGCCTCAGTATGGGATCAGGTGTGATCTCTTGGTTTAGCAGGAAGCAGTTCTACGTAGAACTGAGTACAGCCAAAGCATAGTATGTTGTGACAGATGAGCAGGTTTCCGTTGGCCAGAGTGCAGTTTGAGTACTTCAAAGATGGGCTTGGTGCACTTCAGATCGAGGTTCATTCCAAAGGGAAGTGATGAGTCCGGAAGATGTAGATGCACATGAGCTTTTCTGACATGGTTGATGTGTTCTCCCATGGTGTAGATGTAAGGGTTGAAGCCATTTTTCACATGGTGGTAGATATGTTCTCCCATGGTGAAAAAGTAAGGGCTGGAGCCTTCCCCGAATGGTGGTAGATGTGTTCTCCCATGTCGGTGGTGTAAGTGCTGGATGATGTGCATCTGGGATGTGCTTCGTGGATGATGAGATGATTTGAAGAAGATGATGCTATGATGATCAAGAGGATCATGGATGATGAGCATCAGGACGATGCTCCAGTTACTGCTCTGTATATGCATCATGTTGGATGCTGGATATGATCAGTTGGATCATTTATATGTATATGTATGTACACATCATGTTGGATGTTGGATATGATCAGTTGGATCATTTATATTTATATGTATGTATGCATCATGTTGGATGCTGGATATGATCGGTTGGATCATTTGTATGTATTTTGTATATGCATCATGTTGGATGCTTGGACCATGTATCTGTATATGTATCAGGTGGATACATTGTATGATCAGGTAGATCATGTATGTTGATATGTATCAAGGATGATCAGGTGGATCATGTATTTGTATTTGTATCAGGTGGATACAATGTATGATCAGTTGGATCATGTATGATGATATGTATCAGGTAGATACTTGGTATGCATCAGGTAGATGCATTGTACGATCAAGATGATCATGGATGACGAGCTTCAGGATGTTGCTCCAGATGACATGCAGTAGGATGTTGCAATGATGATGATCAGGATGATCATGTGTACATCAGGATGATACTCTATGGTCATGGATCAGGTTGTGCAGATGAGCATATAATTTGGCCCTGGGAGATTTGCAGATAGTCTTTCGAGGTTTTTTCTATGGCATATAATTTGTCCCTGGGATATCTGGCAAATGCTCTTTCGAGGTTTTTCTTTGGGAGGACATATAATTTGGCCCTGGGAGATCTGCAGATAGTCTTTCGAGGTTTTGCCTATGGCATGTCCCTGGGGTATCTGGAAGATGCTCTTTCGAGGTTTTGTCCTATGGCATATAATATGTCCCTGGGAGATCCGATAGGTTGGGCTGTGTGCCTGTAATAAGTCCCGAGATGCTCTTGCGAGGTTTTTCCATGACCACATATAATCTATCCCTAGGAGATCCTATAGGTAGAGCTGTGTGCTCGTAACAGCCTGTGATGCTCTTGTGAGGCTCTGTGGTGACCACATATAATCTGTCCTTGGGAGATCCTATAGGTAGAGCTGTGTGCTTGTAACATCCTGGGATGCTCTTGCGAGGTTTTGTGGTGAGGTCACATAGAATATGGCCCTGGGAGATCCTATAGGTAGAGCTGTGTGCTCGTAACAACCTGGAATGCTCTTTCGAGGTTTTGTGACGTACGTAATAAGTCCTGAGGATTCCACAGTATGGCCAGTGATGAAGAAGACCTGCAGGTGGTGGGCCTACATCCAGTATGAAAAAGGACTGGTTCTGTAGAAATTCCTATGACGAGTAGATTCAGAGATTGATTGAGATACCAGTAGCAGTGACGATGATCCAGAGAAGATGACTTGTGCTAGAAGACCTGTGTCGAGAAATACCTTCCTAGTTAAGAGGGAGTGTTGATGTATATGTAACTTCGGAAGGTATTTCACATATATGTATATTGTATTCCTATAGAGATGTTATTATTCCTCTATACAGAAGTGGTTTTATTCCTATAGAGATGTTATTATTCCTCTATACGGAAGTGTCGTCATTTATATTGTAAGTGTCATAACTTATACTTGATGGGTTATTAGACCACCTTGTTGGGGTCGGCCCTGTATAAGTCATGTGGTTCAAAGGGTTATTAGACCACCCTATTGGGGGTTTTCCATGTGGGTCAAAGGGTTATTAGACCACCGTACTAGCGGTCAGCCCAGTCAGCATTATGTTAAGTGGTTAAGTTGAGACCGACCTAGTTGAGTAAAGGTCAAGTCAAGTTAGTGTATAAATAGAGAGTGTGTCTCTCTCATTTTACACATTCTATTCTCTCACTCACACTTGGGAGAGTGGCGCACTTGTGGAGGAGGAGGCTCTGCTGCTAGGAGAAGACCATCTCTTGTATTCTGGTTGTATCATTGCTCTATCTATCTCTGAGGAAGTTATTGGGGTTTTTCACCTTTATGGTTTTCCCCAAGTAAACTCCGTGTCTCTTGTGTGCTTGCATTATTGTGTCCATGATTGATATGTTGTAGATTTGTTGTACACGTTGTTCTCTTAGTTAAGATCCTAGATCAGATTGAAGTAAATTCTGAAAATTTAACACTAGCCACATCGTTATTGTTTCCTTCGTGCATTCATTTTGGTGTTTATCATTTGGATAAGAGGCCGACAGGCTGCTGGTTTGCAAGGCTCGACCCTGGGCGGTTGTGGATGGAACTGTGCCTCCATTCTCTGTAATTTTATTGTGAAAATACTGTATAAGTGCTTTAGTTTGTTGAATGAGTAGCATTGAAGCCCTATGGCTTTCGTCCCGTGACAATTTAGGTTAGTGGTGAGGTTTGACTCTGAGCTTGGTTGTGGTTTAGTTGCATGTCACCTTCGCTGCGTTGGATGAAGGAATTGGAAGCCAGAAGCATTCCAATCGACTATTGAATCCAAGGTAAGTCATCTTGTTTCTAAGTTATGTAATATGTTTCTTTGATTTGTAAACATTCATTTGAAATCGTTGCTAACTCATCGCAGTTCGTGTGGCAAGTACTTCCGTCGTTCTGTATTCATAGTGCTGGGTTGATGGTAATGGAGATCACGCGTGTTAAATTGGTAAGCCCTGGTGGCAAACCCTCGTAGGTTCTCCTGGCAGATTCATGGCAAACGTTGTAACAACCGTTCAGGAAATCGTGGTTGAAAACCTGGCTTGTTTCTTAGTTTTTAGAGTCGATGTAATAGTTGATATGTTAATGTACATGGTTTTTGGGTTCTGGGTTTTGAACTTGGCAATGTTCCTTCATTTAAGTAGGGTTTCAGACTCTGTTGAGATGATAATATAAAAGATATTTTTGCAAAACTTATGTGGCCGTGACTGTTTTTTGTTTGTAGTTTTGGGGCTTGTCCCATGAATGAAACCTGTAACTCATTGGTTTATGAAGTGGAAATAATTCATGTTTAAATAGTCTTTGTGTAAAATGGTAATGTTTGTGCAACTAGGGTTTTAATCACACCTGTTGCTTTCGTTTCTTTATGGACTATGAACTCATGAAAATGTTTAAACATTTGGTAAAAGAAATCGTATACTATGCGTGTATAAAGAAACATACTGCTACTTTTCTGTAGTTAATGGTTAAGTGTTGTAATAAGTGATAGGCTTCGGCCTCTAAGCAGCTTCGTCAACTGTGTGAATGTTTATGTAATCGATCTATAAACTTATCAGGGTTTAGGGTTTTGGCTCTGCTTAAAATGTATAAGATGATGATGCTTGTTGTTACATTTTCTGCATCAACTAGTGTGGTGATTTTGTTTGACTCTGCTCCTACAGACATTGTAATGTCTTCAACTTTCGAGATGATATTGAAATAAATCTATCTGACCTACAGTAATGATTTTGATGTAAAGTTTGGTTTGTCTAATGTTAGTAAATAATGAAATGACAGGGAGCTTGTTTAACTAGCTCGATTCTGTAGACAGAATTGCATTTGTGTGTTTTAATTTATGGTTATATGAGTATGTGAAATATGAAACCCTAGGTTTGTGATAAGAGACTTTTGTTTGCTTATCTGTTCTGTGTGTGCAATAATGGAAATAACAATAGTAATAGTAAACTTGAGAAGAAATAAATGGAAAATTATAAACCCTTACTTGAAACTAGAAAAGATAAATAAGTTCTGTTATGATGAGATTAAACAATCATTTACAAATTATGTTTTCGACAATGATCTCAATAATAAATATAAAGAACAATGATAATCTTTTTAAGACAATAAATTTCTATTTGATGAAATAAAAATATGGAAATAAAAACAATAATGTTAAGGAATGCAGAAATAATACTAACTATTATCAGTAGATAAATTAACTAATATACAGAATGGTACTTCTATCATCT
This sequence comes from Larix kaempferi, assembly GCA_027924585.1. Classification (NCBI taxonomy): domain Eukaryota; kingdom Viridiplantae; phylum Streptophyta; class Pinopsida; order Pinales; family Pinaceae; genus Larix; species Larix kaempferi. The sequence goes on from BSBM01000852.1 coordinate 4,109,163, forward strand.
TGGCAATTTTGCCTATCATATCTATCTACCTTAATTTGTTTCTGTACTGGAGTATGATGCTGTTCCTTTTTGCATGGGGAAAAATACAGAGACTATTTTGTTCAATCAAATCAAATTTATACAGAATTATTAATTTACACAGGAACTGAAATAAACTTATAAAATAAACAATCAAAGTTAATTAAACAACATAACTGTAAATATACAAAAATAGATAACATAACTTAAAAATAAAATAGATAAGACAATAGAACCTGTAACTGACGATAGGGATGACAAACACCCAAGGAGGCCTGTTCCACCCAACCTGCTTCAGAAGAAGCAGCTCAACTGCTGACTTCTAGTGAACCCCTAAGCCTGATTACTGATCCAATAAGTGGGTGGAAACTGTGTAGAAGCAAGGCACTCAAAATACCTTCTCCACTTGGTATAACCCTCCTGAAATAAAATTCCTTCTCCACTCAGCATCAACCTCCTGAACTCAATAAGAGTTTGGCAGACTCACAACATGATCAACAACATAGAATATCCCCTCATCAAATCTCTTGGGTGCAAACACAGAAAAACCCCAAGGTAAATTTCCTCGTCAGGAAAAGTGATGAACCTCAGTTCAATATTTGATGGCTATTATATAGACTGCCTAGGTCTTTTAGTGGTCAGTTTGGAATAAATGAGCCTCAAGCTCCAGTCCCATCTTTTAGGGCACTATGACCACATTTCAAGGGAGTTGTCCCATACCAATAGCTAGTTAGTTGCATCATGATGCTACCACTTGTCCATTGCCTTCTACCCCAGATTCCATTCCACCTAGTGGATCAGTAACCACTCTTTTACCAGTCCTCTTAGGTGTTTGTCTCCTATTTTATTTATTTAATAATAATATATTGTGCAAATTACAGTCATCCTTGGACACCTGTCCAACATGAAACTTTACAATAAAAGTTATAATAATGTTTGCTAACACAAAATGTTTTTAAGCTAAAAGGGTATGTTACACTTCCAATATCCTCATCAGCATCTCCATTGGTTGCACCTGTAGTAGCTGCCACTACATCTGCGCCCCCCCCCTCCCCCCCCATCACTGCATCGGAGTTGGTTGTCTGGCCATCTGCTCCACCTGCTAGCCCAGAAGGCCAGCCATGTCCATCGTCGGAGGTTTTCACGGTGAGAATCAAGTTAATTTATGAAAATATTTTGATGCATTAATAAAAATTAATTTAAGCAATTATGACTTTTCAATGAAATGATTGTTTTAAATGTTGCAGGATGGAATTGCTGAGAGGCTCCGTAGATCCAAGACACCTGCCCAACATTTCCCACTCATGTCAGAGGTGATTTATTTAAGGTTCAAATTCTACATTTGTTTTATAAATGTGGTAAATGTTGCAAATGCTTGAAAATGATGGTATCTTATATCATTTGTTCAAGATCCCGGAGATACGGTCTACTCCTAGACGGACCAAGACTCGAGGCACCGGTAGATCAAAGAGTAGGAAGATCAACTTTGGATCTGCACCTGGGAGTGATGGCGGTGGTCACAATGCTTCACACGCCACGTGTTATGTACATTAGCCATGATGTGGCACTTTTGTGCACCGGTTTTGGTGTACTTTGTATCTACGGCATGAGTTGCCATGTATTTTGTATCTACGGCATGAGTTGTTGTATTTTGTGTAGGGCACGAGTTGCCATTGTACGTACATTGGGAACCATGTTCCACTATTTGCCAGAAATTGTATATGTTTGGATGAGTTTTGTAGCCTCGATGTACATGGCTTTTCAGTTATCTGATTTATATATCTCATTGTCTAATGTGGTTGTATCATGTTGTATGTATCATGATGTGATGTTGTGTAAATTTGGGTTTTACCTAGATCTTAGAAGAGAAGTTGGATATCATAGTTCATCTTGGTTTATCTTTCCACATGTAAAATCTTCTAATGGTATCTATGTTAAGAGAACATTGTAAACTTAGGCTAACTCAAACAAAATCACGTGTGAGAATTAATCTAAAAACAAACAGAATAAATGGATGGACAAATCACACCTCATGGCACATAAGATATATATTGGGAACTTGAGTACTAGGAAAAGAACACTTAAAAATAGAAAATTTCCATTGTCGTCAAAAGGTTAAAATGAGATCCAACATGATTTTTAATAGCTCTACATAATGAGATCCAAAAAGGCCATACTCTACATAATGAAATGTCGTCACTAGTATTTATTTTGACCATTTTGTCCACTTAAGATCATGCAACAAATTAATAACCAAGTTATGGAATCATTTCTTAATCAATTGTTACCATACAAATAGGACAACCTTGAGCACGATGTATAGCTATCTCATTAATTCTCACTCACATATATAGCCACCTTTGATTTGATGACCATCACATCCACTACCATTTACAATTAGGACTTCCTTAATTTATCATTATGTGATAGCGATCTAATTTTATGTATGCATATATGTGTATAGTGGTTTGGATTCAAATGTATGAAGATGAATATATATGTACAATGAAAATGATTTAATATTTACATGTATCATAATTTAGGGCTAGATCTTAGGATACATAATATGGTTTCATTGTGATTAGAATACAAACTAGGGTTTATGCTACCAACTAGGGTTTTTAGGCTAGTCTCTTGTGTTTCTAGGCTAGGATCCAAGCTCTAGGGTCACCATATTAATGTTTAATTCCACTATCATGTCATCATTCTCACCAATACCATGCCCACTACTACAATCACCATCAAGCCTCTCAATCCCACTTTGAACATTTCCCATACTTCCAAGTTAAAATTGATAGGTCTTGTTGCTAAAATCTTTTCACTTATCTATTCACATAGACAAGTCCACTCCTGTGAAAGATTTGTTCTAGCTTGGTACGTGCAAGTTCACATGCAATAATACTTGAGAGATCATTTTACCCCATGATCCATGGAAGATTCATTGGAGTCATATGAACCTCATTGTCATCACCCCAACCATGGTCAAGATGCCAAGATCCATCCTTAGTAGAAAAAACCTCATGTTGGCACCCATACCACACTCAAAGATAAAAAATTCTTTGAAAGGGCATGTTTGGGGGTTGAGGGAATCTTGATTTTTTTATAATCACACATGAGAGGTTCTTAGTGTCAAATACATTGGATATAAATAAATTCCCCAACGCCTTCATCATCTTCATCATCATCTTCATCACCACCTCCATCATCATCAATGCCTTCATCATCATCACCATCTTAATCATCATCCCCATCACCATGACCATCAACTTCACCACCATCACCATCATCATCAACTTCACCATCTTCATCATCATCACCATCTTCGTCATCATCACCATCTCCATCTTTTGGATGCGAGATGGAACCATCACCATCTTCATCATCACCATCACCATCACCATCAACCTCACCACCATCACCATCATCATCAACGTCACCATCTTCATCATCATCACCATATTCATCACCATCACCATCTCCATCTTTTGGATGCGAGATGGAACCATCACCATCTTAATCATCAACATCACCATCACCATCAACCTCGCCACTATCACCACCATCATCAACTTCACCATCTTCATCATCATCACCATCTTCATCACCATCACCATCTCCATCTTTTGGATGCGAGACGGGATGATCACCATCTTCATCATCACCATCACCATCACCATCAACCTCACCACCATCACTATCATCATCAACATCACCATCTTCATCATCATTGCCATCTTCATCACCATCACCATCTCCATCTTTTGGATGCGAAACGAAACCATCACCATCACCATCACCATCAACCTCACCACCATCACCATCATCATCAACATCACCATCTTCGTCATCATCACCATCTTCATCACCATCACCATCTCCATCTTTTGGATGCGAGATGGAACCATCACCATCTTCATCATCACCATCACCATCACCATCAACCTCACCACCATCACCATCATCATCAACGTCACCATCTTCATCATCATCACCATCTTCATCACATCACCATCTCCATCTTTTGGATGCGAGATGGAACCATCACCATCTTCATCATCACCATCACTATCACCATCAACCTCACCATTTTCATCATCATCACCATCTTCATCACCATCACCATCTCCATCTTTTGGATGCGAGACGAAACCATCACCATCTTCATCATCACCATCACCATCACCATCAACCTCACCACCATCACCATCATCATCAACTTCACCATCTTCATCATCATCACCATCCTTGTCACCATCACCATCAACCTCACCACCATCACCATCATCATCAACGTCACCATCTTCATCATCACCACCATCTTCATCTTCATCACCATCTCCATATTTTTGTCACGTCCCCTCCCCTTCTACCAGCTAGATGGAGAGGATCGTGAGGTTAACCCGGGCATCCAGCCCCATTCGATATTATAAACAAACATTCAAATTAACATGAATATGTACATATACATATGAAAGTGCATATCGGTCGTGCTCCTAAACTAGGCATCTAGCCCCATGAAATTATTTCATAAGCATTCACATAAAATAACAGAGACATATGTAGATGCATAACTATTTTATAGCACAGCGGAAATAATATCATTTACACCTTCACCATACATTCAGATATTCATCAATTCCATAATGGCAATGATATACAAACACAAGAGAATACTTATCTTAACAAGTAGTCCCTGAGCAACCAGCTACGCTTCTGCAACATTCCACCCAACCGTAGGCCAGTGTGCTCCTTAATTTCTTAGCACCACTGCCACCCCCGAGCTGAGCATGATCTTCACAAGGAAAAAAGGGGAAACCGGCTCTCACATAGCCAAAGATATGCCAGAATCAGCCAAGCCAACTAGCAGTTGGGTTTCTCAAGCTGCTAAGAGGTGGGCAGAGGTGAATTACTAGGCTAGTGGCTCAACCATGGAGCTATGGATACATCATTAGGCTCATCAAGCCAAATCTGTTCTCTTCCACTCTTGAAGCTTCTGCTCACATGTTCAAATCCAAAATGGGATGTACTGAACAACATAAAAACTCAATTACTGGGCATGAGGAAAAAGCTTTCCACAGTGGGATGCATGAGATGGGGTTTCCAACTATCTCAGAAAAACGTGGGGACCCATAAAAACGAAATAGGAAGTTGGGGAACAACCCTGGGAAGCCAATCCGTTTTTATAAAAACGTCCTTGGACATTCGGGGGCAAAAACGACCTCCATACAATCCCCAAAACGTGGCTCTCCTCTCCCAGGCTACTGCATATGCAAAAACAAACTCACAGGCATGGAGAAATGCAGGATTTGGATGAAAAACGTGTAGGGAAAGACCCAGCTAGCTCCCCCTGCGTGAATGAGAGAAGACTGACTGTTCAGAATGGCTTTGGGCACCATTTCGTGGGTGTTTTCTTGCCCAACAAGCAAAAACACAAATTTCCAGGTTGATGGCTTGCCCATGCACGAAATTGGCTACCATACTTCTTCATTTCCAAGGCAATAACTGCCCCAACCAATCTTTGGAAGAATTAAATGATTGGGTGCATGAGACAAAATGGGTAGTTGGTGGTTTTTATGGGTTTCCCCATTGACACATGGATTAACACCATTGTCCCAAGGGTTTGAATAATCTCCCTCCCTATTCCTTGTAAAGATCATGCCACCATCTCTTTTGTTGCATTGCGTAGCTGGTTGTGGGTTTTTCATTAAAATTGCATATTTACATGATTTCCGATGTTACATTGTGCACCGCTAGCACAAGAACCATATGCATCTACTCTAATTTCCAATACATAAAACGATAAATCAGTGGCGGGGCCTTGGCCTTGAGCTCCTCACCATTTACATCATTTACAATATTCATGCAATAGGGTCAAGCTGGGGACGTTACTTTCCCCTCCCCTTGGAATAACACCGTCCTCGGTGTTCCAGCACTTCGGAAATAAATACCCGCTTTACATATGTTCAAAATTCACAAAATATTTGCAGATCTGCCCTGCATTCTATTCTTTACTTTGAACTTTCAGGACCAAGTCCTTTGATCTTCACGAGCTGCTCTTGCTGATTCGGATCTTCTAGCTCATCCATAAGTCTGAAAACTTTATGGCTGCTACCCTCTTGAGGTTCTCCTATTGGGCAATTGCGGAGGTAATGATTCCCCCCACATTTCCAACACTTCACGGGTTGCTTCATCTTTACCTGCTCAATTTCCTTTGAGTCTTCCCACCTGGAGCGTTTCTTAATCGGACGATTGGATGAATGCTTCTTCACTGATCCACTTTTTTTTCCTTGCTGATTGCTTTCATAATGCTTTTTACCTCTTTCTGTAGACGAATAGAGTCCTGCAAGACCTTGTGGTTCAGCTTGTTCTGCTGCTTTTGCATCTTGAGCATCTCTCCAAGATTTTCTTGGGTCTTGGCAATTGTTTGAAGAAGACTTCCAGCCAATTCTAATAGCCCTTGGTCTGCCGCCATGGTCAATGGAAACAACTGACCACACTTTGCTCACTAGCAACACTTGCCTGCACCGGCTGCAACCAACTGATTCAATTTCCACCTGTGAAATTCATCATTACAATTCTCGTTAGGCCAAGCATAACCCAAACATTAAAAACCAGTCAATGGTTTTTCCCCAGTTGACATGGATAGTCCATGCTTTACTCGTGAGACTTCCACTTTTTTCATGCTTGCCTAACATACACATGAATTCCTTCATGTTCATCCATTCACAAGAAATTCATTAATTAGCATTCACAATTCTCTTTAATCAAATAACACAATTTTACTTTCAGTCATGCATGCATTCAATAATTTTCTAACTCTATAAATCCATCAATAAAAGGAAAGAGAGAGAGCCGTAAGAGTTTCTCCTCTTAGTTTCGTTCCGTTCTGGAACCCATACCACCACTGTGGTTTTCATGCTCCTATCCTCTTTCACTTTACGTGAATGCTCGACTTGCCCTTCTTCACTATGACACGTAGTGTCCATGGTCTATTCCAGACCTCTCAACCATGGAGTTCCTCCACTGGGTTGGTCTAACTCTTGGCTGCTAGGACTCATACCGTTCCACTAGCTCCATCTTCATTACTGCTCATGCTGAGCTTTTCAAGGTGGTTACATGTCCACCTGCATCCTTAAGATGTTTCAAGGTTCTTGCTTCCAACAATACCCATGTTGGATGTCTTCACTTTATTCCATAGGACCCTTCTTTGCTTTACAACCCTTGGATCTCCTATGGGTATAATAACGATTGTTGGGATAACACTCAGGCTACTCCTCAACATCAAACGATCTTTGCATGTTTGACCAGCATACAGGCTGCTCCACAACACCAATAATCTTGCATGTTCAACCAGTCACTTTCTGGATTTACCAAGCAGCTTTTAGTTCCTTCAGGGTCCTTGTTTCCTGTAATGGCCAAGGTTTCCAACAAAGAAACGACAGTGTATTAGCTTGGTTACAATAAGATTCGTACCCGTAATCTTCCATACAAGAGTTAAATGAAAATGAATACTTATCTGTATTGTGCATTTCCTTGCTACTCCATAGGTTTCCTTCTCTGCTTTACAAGCCTTGGATCACCTGTGGGGTGGATGCTTGGCCAGCACACATGCTGCTCCACAACATCATCCGAATAGGCAATGCTAAGCCAGTGCACCAACTGGGTTTATCAGGCATCCCACAAATTAGTATGCTAAGCCAGTACGCCAACTGGGTTTATCAAGCATTTCAAACATCAGTGCTAAGTCAGTACGCCGACTGGGTTTATCAAGCATTTCAAAAATCAGTATGCTAAGCCAGTACGCTAACTGGGTTTATCAAGCATTTCAAACATCAGTGCTAAGTCAGTACGCCGACTGGGTTTATCAAGCATTTCAAAAATCAGTATGCTAAGCCAGTACGCCGACTAGGTTTATCAAGCATTTCAAAAATCAGTATGCTAAGCCAGTACGCCGACTGGGTTTATCAAGCATTTCAAAAATCAGTATGCTAAGCCAGTACGCCGACTGGGTTTATCAAGCATTTCAAAAATCAGTATGCTAAGCCAGTACGCCGACTGGGTTTATCAAGCATTTCAAACATCAGTGCTAAGCCAGTACGCCGACTGGGTTTATCAAGCATTTCAAAAATCAGTATGCTAAGCCAGTACGCCGACTGGGTTTATCAAGCATTTCAAAAATCAGTATGCTAAGCCAGTACGCCGACTGGGTTTATCAAGCATTTCAAAAATCAGTATGCTAAGCCAGTACGCCGACTGGGTTTATCAAGCATTTCAAAAATCAGTATGCTAAGCCAGTACGCCGACTGGGTTTATCAAGCATTTCAAAAATCATTTCCAAGCCAGTTCTCCGACTGGGTTTGTCAGGAAATAACACCCTTTTCACCAATACCTTCACAACATGCAAGTAACCAATGCCAAGCCAGTACACCGACTGGGTTTATCAGGCATCCAGCAACCTTTCGCCACAACTCCCAAATAACCATTGCCAAGCCAGTACGCCGACTGGGTTTATCAGGCAAAATGAACAACATAATATGATTACGTGGCTACTTCTCTTGTGCAACCAGTGGTTCCCTCCAGGAACTCCATAGGTGACTCACTTGAATGCAGGCTAGCATGGCCCCACAATACCCACTCACACTACACAAGGATGATACCCCTTTTCTGCAACACAGCTCCCTGAGCCTATCCATCCCTTCTAGTGTCCTTTAGTGTGAGCGTAGAAAGGTTACCACTGCCCATACAGTCCTCTTGAGCACCCTTTCTTCACTTTGCCTCTTACGTGCAACACCAAATTGCATCTGTGTAAGCTAATAGCACAAGAAGGATAAGCAGACTCATCAGTATTGTTGCTCAAAAATCGTAATCATATTTCATATCATTCACTATCAATCATTGAAACACCAGGAATGCATCCATTCCCTTAGGGTGTAGTCAATATTGAAAACCCTAACATGACCCAGCACCAGAAAAGGTGTGCACCCCCTCTCCGATGTGCGCCATGTAGGCCCTAATCATACTCAAGCAGTCTGCAATGATATAAATAAGATAGAGCATGCTCTGCATATTAACCCTAATAATTTAGACATGAATGTTCTCGTCTAGGGTCACAGAATACTCATTCATTTCGCAGATGTGTCTCACATGCCTTCTGGGCATAGCTTTACCATTTCACTTTCATGGTTTACCGACATGCAATTTGGCTGAGACATTATCAATGGCGTTTCACCCAAAACCCATTTCCAAAGCATGGGGTCTTTCCCATCTGGTTTGGCTTCTGCAGGCCATCACACATGACCTTCCTGCAATGTTGTCATCCTGGCACACTTTATCAAATAGCCAAACCGTCAGCAACATTTAGCAATAAGCTTCAAATACGATTGTTCCATGACCAATCAATAGCATTCATAAATAATTTCAATATGAATTTACAATTCTGTGTCCTACAGAAATTAGTTTTCTTATCCATGAGGTTATCCTCATATTGTTTGGCTCCTATAAGGGACACCACTCGGCCTGTTATGGTCTTATGCCTGCTGCCATACATGAGCATCCACTTACAGCATGTCCTCCTGACACATTTTCATATAAGCCAAACAGTCATTAGCAATTATTAGCAAAATTCCAAATCCGAAATATTTACCAATCTGAGATTTACAACTGTTCTTACTAACAGAACTTAGAGCTCTCGACGATGAGATTCCTTCTCATAAGCTTTAGATCCAATTTCACAGTCATATCATTCATACAACTCTGTCTTTCCACAGAGCATTCTAGCATCCCATCGGTCATGATTGGGATCTTCATGCACTTACTATTCTGCATTCATAACAGCCCATGAAATGGTCCTAGAATTATCATCAATTCATCATTTCATTCATTATTTATTTTGCAGTGACATGTGTATCATCCCTATGCATTCATACAATGCATCACAATATTTATAAAATATTTTAATGCACATCTACTCAATGCTACCTTGCATTGTTTCATGAGTACTTTGCATTCAAGCATATTATGATCGAATCATGACTATCTCATATAACCTGCATTACCATAATTAGGACCACCAGTCCTCACTTGCTTGGGTTATTAAGCACATAACCAATCGTATGCATGGCATGATATAAATTCACGTGAATGCATTGAGATTTCTAAACAGTCATAGGGTGTAAGGGTCATCCTCTTCACTTACCCACACCTCACCAAGCTTGGTAGGTTAATAGCCCCAGTCGATATTCAATATTACATGCAAATTAGCTCAACATAGTTCAAACATAGTTGAAGAGATCTTACCAAATCCCATTTCAACATTCATGCAATTTGGTACCAATAATCATTACCTACATGGTTACCATTAACATCGTCTGATGTCACCTGATCAGTTGGCCTCTTACCAAGGTTGCTCAGTCCTTTTTCCAACTTTATGATCACAGATTTGTTGCGCCATCCTTTCTGCATAAGGTTGTTGGCTTCATGCAATAACATCCTTAGAACGTTTAGCCATGCTCTTTGTTATCTTTGGTCCTACAACCAATACCAACATCAATAGTGATCATCAACCACAATATTCTCCATTAGTGGTTTATTGCATATGCCGACTTCATTATTCTACCAATGTGCAATATCCCATTTATGCACAAGCATTTCTATATGCACTATGCAATTTGTTAAGATGCCATCTAGTGCATATACATCTATGTAATCCTTTACATTTTTAACATATTTATGCCATACGATGGTTTCATAATTATAAGTATGATAACAAATAGGGGTTTAAGGAATTCTTCCCTTTTCGATCCCTCCTCGTAACATGGAATTTCTCTTCCATATCATGCCATTGTAGAAATTTCCCACATTGACAACAAAATTTGTTTGTCAAAACAGCCGCTGGCACTCTTCTGCACTAAATATCTATGATATATGTAGACCTCATTCAAACTCTGGTCATGCATCATTATTCCCTGCTGGACAAACTTTCCAATGCCTGTCTTCATGCTCCATTCTGACATCAGGCGTGGGAACTGCATCCTTTCAAAAATGACATCTTTCACTCCCATTCTGCACATTTTACACAGTTGCATTATATTCTCCGAAATTCACAAATTGCTTCATGCATGTGGGAAAAATTCCATACTTGACAATTCGTCAAACCACAACAACGAAAATATGAGGGGAAAAAGAAAAAGGGGGTCAAGGGGGCTTGCCCCCTTGTGGCTTCGGGAGGGTCGAGGGCAGCACCCTCGTTTTTTTTTTTTTTTTTTAGGAATCACGCCTCATCGGGCGGTTCGCGAAATCCTGCCGCAACGGGCAGTTTGCTGAATCCTGCCGCGATGGGCGGTTCACGGATTGCTCCCGCAACTGCGGGGTGGTTCACAGTATGCTCCTGCAACTGCGGGGCGGTTGACTGAAGCCCTCCGCAATTGCGGGGCGTTAGGCTGAACCCTTCCGCAATTGCGGGGCGGTTCGGCAACGGTTTCCGCGCGACGCGGTTCGGTGACGGCTTCCGCAATTGCGGAGCAGTTCGCCGAACGCTTCCGCAATGGCGGGGCGAATCGCCGAACGCTCGCGCAATTGCGGAGCCATTCGGCGAAGGCTTCCGCAGCTTCGGAGCCGTTCGCGGAATGCTTTCGGGGGTTTCGGGCAATTTTTGCGAAATGTTTTTGTGGAATGCTTCCGCAATTTCGGAATGATTCACCGAAGTCTTCCACAATTGCGGAACGATTCGGCGAAGTCTTCCGCAGTTGCGGAATGATTCGCCGAAGTCTTCCGCAACTTCGGAACAACTCGCCGAACTCTTCCGCGTTGCGGAACGATTCGCGGAATCCTTCCGAAATTTCGGAAGAGAATTCCTTCCGCAGTTTCGGAAGAGATTTCCTTCCGAAATTTCCTTTTCACGCCGACACTTAGAAAATTTTTCACTTAAAAAGTTTTCTCCGCTGTTTCGGAGCGGTTCACGGAATCCTTCCGAAATTTCGAAAGAGAATTCCTTCCGCAATTTCGGAAGAGAATTCCTTCCGAAAAACTTCCCTTCGCAAATTTTCGGAAAAATTCTCGGAACGCTTCCGAAATTTCGGAACGATTCGCCGAATGCTTCCGCAGTTGCGGAAGGCATTCGGGAATTCTTTCCGAAACAGTCTTAAACCAAAATTTTCAAAAACGGACTTAAACCAAAATTTTCAAAAACAGACTTAGGAAAATTCAAAATCTTCCCTTGTAATTGCTATCAGATTTGGCCCATAGAGGCCCAATGCTGCAACGCAGCTCTGATACCATTCTGTCATGTCCCCTCCCCTTCTACCAGCTAGATGGAGAGGATCGTGAGGTTAACCCAGGCATCCAGCCCCATTCGATATTATAAACAAACATTCAAATTAACATGAATATGTACATATACATATGAAAGTGCATATCGGTCGTGCTCCTAAACTGGGCATCTAGCCCCATGAAATTATTTCATAAGCATTCACATAAAATAATAGAGACATATGTAGATGCATAACTATTTTATAGCACAGCGGAAATAATATCATTTACACCTTCACCATACATTCAGATATTCATCATTTCCATAATGGCAATAATATACAAACACAAGAGAATACTTATCTTAACAAGTAGTCCCTGAGCAACCAACTATGCTTCTGCAACATTCCACCCAACCGTAGGCCAGTGTGCTCCTTAATTTCTCAGCACCACTGCCACCCCTGAGCTGAGCATGATCTTCACAAGGAAAAAAGGGGAAACCGGCTCTCACATAGCCAAAGATATGCCAGAATCAGCCAAGCCAACTAGCAGTTGGGTTTCTCAGGCTGCTAAGAGGTGGGCAGAGGTGAATTACTAGGCTAGTGGCTCAACCATGGAGCTATGGATACATCATTGGGCTCATCAAGCCAAATCTGTCCTCTTCCACTCTTGAAGCTTCTGCTCACATGTTCAAATCCAAAATGGGATGTACTGAACAACAAAAAAACTCAATTACTGGGCATGAGGAAAACGCTTTCCACAGTGGGATGCATGAGATGGGGTTTCCAACTATCTCAGAAAAACGTGGGGACCCATAAAAATGAAATGGGAAGTTGGGGAACAACCCTGGGAAGCCAATCCGTTTTTATAAAAACGTCCTTGGACATTCGGGGGCAAAAATGACCTCCATACAATCCCCAAAACGTGGCTCTCCTCTCCCAGGCTACTGCATATGCAAAAACGAACTCCCAGGAATGGAGAAATGCAGGATTTGGATGAAAAACGTGTAGGGAAAGACCCAGCTAGCTCCCCATGCGTGAATGAGAGAAGACTGACTGTTCAGAATGCCTTTGGGCACCATTTCGTGGGTGTTTTCTTGCCCAACAAGCAAAAACACGAATTTCCAGGTTGATGGCTTGCCCATGCACGAAATTGGCTACCATACTTCTTCATTTCCAATGCAATAATTGCCCCAACCAATCTTTGGAAGAATTAAATGATTGGGTGCATGAGACAAAATGGGTAGTTGGTGGTTTTTATGGGTTTCCCCATTGACACATGGATTAACACCATTGGCCCAAGGGTTTGAATAATCTCCCTCCCTATTCCTTGTAAAGATCATGCCACCATCTCTTTTGTTGCATTGCGTAGCTGGTTGTGGGTTTTTCATTAAAATTGCATATTTACATGATTTCCGATGTTACATTGTGCACCGCTAGCACAAGAACCATATGCATCTACTCTAATTTCCAATACATAAAACGATAAATCAGTGGCGAGGCCTTGGCCTTGAGCTCCTCACCATGACTAAATGACAATATTTACATCATTTACAATATTCATCCAATAGGGTCAAGCTGGGGACGTTACAATTTTGGATGCGAGACAGAACCATCACCATCTTCATCATCACCATCACCATCACCATCAACCTCACCACCATCACCATCATCGTCAACATCACCATCTTCATCATCATCACCATCTTCATCACCATCACCATCTCCATCTTTTGGATGCGAGATAGAACCATCACCATCTTCATCATCACCATCACCATCACCATCAACCTCACCACCATCACCATCATCATCAACGTCACCATCTTCATCATCATCACCATCCTCGTCACCATCACCATCTCCATCTTTTGGATGATAGACGGAACCATCACCATCAACCTCACCACAATCACCATCATCATCAATGTCACCATTTTCATCATCATCACCATCCTCGTCATCATCACCATCTCCATCTTTTGGATGCAAGACGGAACCATCACCATCTTCATCATCACCATCACCATCAACCTCACCACCATCACCATCATCACCACCATCACCATCTTCATTATCATCACCATCTTCGTCATCATCACCATCTCCATCTTTTGGATGTGAGACGAAACCATCACCATCACCATCAACCTCACCACCATCACCATCATCATCACCATCACCATCACCATCACCATCAACCTCACCCAAACCCTAGCACTAAGCCATCTTCTCCATCCTCACCATCACCATCACTGTCATCATCAACATCTTCATCATCACCACCATCTCCATCATCATCATTGACTCTAACTCTAACCCTAATTCAATTTCCTTCTATAACCCTAGCCTTAATCCTCACCCAAACCCTAGCACTAAGCCATCTTCCCCATCCTCACCATCACCATCACCGTCACCATCAACGTCTTCATCATCACCACCATCTCCATCATCATCATTGACTCTACCTCTAACCCTAATTCAATTTCCTTCTATAACCCTAGCCCTAACCCTCACCCAAACCCTAGCACTAATCCATCTTCTCCATCCTCACCATCACCATCACCATCACCATCGACGTCTTCATCATCACCACCATCTCCATCATCATCATTGACTCTACCTCTAACCCTAATTCAATTTCCTTCTATAACCCTAGCCCTAACCCTCACCCAAACCCTAGCACTAAGCCATCTTCTCCATCCTCACCATCACCATCAACGTTTTCATCATCATCACCATCTCCATCATCATCATTGACTCTACCTCTAACCCTAATTCAATTTCCTTCTCTAACCCTATCCCTAACGCTCACCCAAACCCTAGCACTAAGCCATCTTCTCCATCCTCACCATCACCATCACCGTCACCATCAATGTCTTCATCATCACCACCATCTCCATCATCATCATTGACTCTACCTCTAACCCTAATTCAATTTCCTTCTATAACCCTGGCCCTAACCCTCACCCAAACCCTAGCACTAAGCCATGATGATGATGATGATGATGATGGTGATGGTGATGAGGATGAAGAAGATGATGATGATGATGGAGATGAAGATGTTGATGATGATGACGATGGTGATGAAGATGATGATGATGTTGACGAAGAAGATGGTGATGATGAAGAAGATGATGATAATGGAGATGTTGATGAGGAAGGGGGATATGACAATGATGATGAAGATGTCGATGATGATGGCGATGATGATGATGAAGATGAAGATGATGATGACGATGATGATCATGATCATCATCATCTTCATCACCATCATGATCATAATCCTCATCTCAACATCATCATCATAATTTTCATCATCCTCATCATCATCCTCCTCACCATCTTTCTCATCAACATCACCATCATCTTCATCACCATTGCCACCATCATCATCATCATCATCATCACGATTGTCACCATCATCTCATCATCATCATCATCATCATAATCATCATCAACATCTTCATCATCATTGTCATATCCCCCTTCCTCATCAACATCTTAATCATCATTGTCATCTCCCCCTTCCTCATCAACATCTCCATCATTGTCATCTTCTTCATCATCACACCTTCATCAACTTTATGTATCCCTGTGACAAAGGAAATTACATGAACGCGTACACGTACCTACATGTGCGCACTGTTAACCACGCGTGCATGCCTCTTTATGTGCACGTGTGTATGAATTCAAATTGTTTTTGGTTCCCTTGTAGGCTTGGAATTAGCTTCGGACTGCACCTTTAGGCTCGGTCTGATTTATCCCTGATTTATGGCAGAAAACATCAAACGCTGCAACTTCCTATTTTTCACAGCTAGTTCTGCATAAGCTCCACGAGTGCACTACAGATGAAATTGCACACACTTGTCGAGCTCTGTGTGCAAATTCCAAATATATAATTTTTTAATAGATCTGTTGTTCTCTATTTTTAATTCATTTTAAACAGCACTCATGTCAAATTCGTAAAAAACATAGGTTGTTTATTTGGCCTATAATTTTTTATTGGCTTACCTGTTTCGAAAACAGAAAAGAACCCACATAAGAGCACGAAAATACCTACAACCTAAAAAAAAAAATGCATTTTGATTATTTTTAGACCATGATATGGTGGATTAAAACTTGACCATGTCCTTTTAGGGCTTCACTGACTTCGGTAATTTAAAAAAAATATAAAATTAACTTTTAAAATTTTGGAAAAATAGCTCCGCAAAAGATTTGTCTGTTGCCTATGCCTCTACATATTATTTTTCTCATAAATTGAAAATTTACATAGCAAATAGGTAGGTCAACAAAAACATGTGCATTATGTTTTAGAAAAAAAATAACATACCAATCTTCGAATAATGACATTTTGGGGTGGTTATACCACTTTTCCATAAATAAAAGTTATATATTCCGGAAGGTCATCCGTTTTTATACATTTCATATTTTTACACCTAATCGGAAAAAATTTTGTAGGTACCTCTAATAATTGATTTTAATGATAATATTTCTATTTTTCCAGAATGTCATTGCAACTAACGTGTCATAATTAGGTCTCATTACCTTGCACCAACCCTTATGTTAAACAACTCCGTAGTTAAAATGCAATAACTTTTCTCCCTAGAAGAAGAATTCCTAAAAGAGAAAGACATTATACCCGTGATTCAATCCTTGTGTAGAGCTTCGAGGAGGTGGTAGATTTGTCTTTAGAAGAGATCACGCAGCCTCTAAAGGAGATCGATTTTGAAGATCTAGAAAATATTGGAGAACTTTTTACTCCAAAGAACACTCCACTTAATTCACCACACGATTCTCCACCTAATTCTCTACATAGAGCAATGGTTGTACCTGCTTGGAGAGCAAGGGGAGCATTAAATCTAGCAGGCCCATTTCACGATCTGCCTAAAAATCCAGAGAAATTTTTTCCCAAATACCACCAAGGTAAAGGCATATATGTTGAAGATCATCTTAAGAGTTTTTATTTAGCTTTGAATCTTTTAAATGTACAACATGAAGATGTAGTTTGTAGGCTTTTCCCATACACATTTGAACCAAAAGTTTCTTCCTGGTATTTTAGCTTACAAGCTAGCTCAATTTCCAATTGGGAAGAGTTTGAGAAATGTTTTTTAAAAAAGTATGGGAATCAGAAAACTGTAGATACACTCATGAAATAATTATTGTCCATGAGAATGGAAAAGAAAGAAAAGGTTGAAGACTTCAACCAAAGGTTCACTACGCTCTTGAATAATTTCAGTGAAGCAACTAAACCTGCAGAAGAATATTTAGTTGAATATTACACAACAACACTTGAAGGCCCCATAGCAATGTTCGTCAAAAGAGCTAAGAAGACCACCCCAATAGAAAATTTTGAAGAAGCTAGGAAGGTGGAAGAAGAAGCAGACAACATTTCTAAACATGCCTTAGATGCAGAAACAAAGCCAACAACTACTAACAAAACCCTGTTGTTAACAAGAAACAAAGAAGAGCCATCGACATACATGGAAAATATAGTTATAATGATGCAGAAATTGTCCAATAAAATTGTAGATCTTGAAAAAGATAAGGCAACTAGTACATTCAGGAAGCCTTTCAAACCATTCTACAAGAAAAGGGAATACAATGACCAGCCTCATCCACTTATGAACATCTCCCCTATTTTAAATCTAAATGAAATAGGAATGGAACACTTCTGTACCTTTCATCAAGAGCCGCACTCTAAAAAGAGCTGTCCACAATGGATTAATTCTATTTAGTAATGAACCAAATGTTGGATTCACAGAGACCAGATCAAGATGATCCTCCAGAGTAACAAACACTTGAAGTAGAGGAACCCTCCCCAGATACCACCATGGTATTATGGGACTGGGTACCTTTAACTGAATTAATAGAAGATGATCCCGTGGAAATCCCAGTCTCTGTTGCAAACATTAACACTCGCAGTAAAGGTCCCATTGCAGATCCAGTTCCGAGCTCAACTATGTCCAAACCTAAAAGACACATTACAATCATTCCACCTCAACCTAAAGCTAACCGAACAGCTGCCAAACAGCCAAACATTGACACAACATTCCATCAACCAAAAGTCACATTGAGCAAGATAGACAATCAAATGAAAGTTGTAAAAAATGTGACATGGGATATGACATCATTGAAGATATAAAGAAGGTAAAAGAAAATGTTTCATTATTCGATATGTGTAGTTTTCCCCAACAATGAAACAAGTTAATGCAAGCTCTTGAATCCCAGCCCAACACTCCATTAACAGACACTTAGGAAGATCCTGAAATAAATGAGGCTAGTATTGGAGGGAAATCCAAATCCCAGACATTGCCTTTTCTTTTAACTTTTGAAATCTTCAATCACAATGTGCATAACTGTTTGGTAGATTCTGGAGCATCTTTGAATTTCATGCCACTGTCGATCTGTAAGAAGATTAACAATCAACCAATTCCATCTCCTGCTCAGATTATTCAGTTAGATAGGATTGCTGTTAAAGTTATTGGGGAAATGAAGGATGTGCTTATTAGATTGTATGTTGATTCTAGAGTGTGTCAGTTCATAGATATAATGGTAGTTGATATTTTGGAAGCTTATGGTTTGATCTTGAGTAGGGACTGGTCTACAAAACTAGATGGTTATTTTGCAACAGATTGGTCTCACTTATGGTTACCATATCATAATAGGCAGAATCAGATTAAAATTTTGAGGGAACCACACATGAAACAAAATGTAACTCAGCTAGAAGGAAGGAACGATGCTGTAGCCTTCTCATCTTCAGTTTTGGGGAATTATTTCTTAGAAATTGATCCGAGTAATTATCAATCTAAAGCTATTAGCCATGAATCAGATAAACAGTCCAATATCCTTCATTTTTCTCGGACTAATGATATTGATTGTAACATAGTTAGCTTAGTCACTGACTTAGATCATAGAGATACTAACTTAATTAAATCAAACAATGTTTTTTGGACTTTATACTTTGATGGTTCCAAAACTCTGGAAGGATCCAAAGCTGGTTGTATTCTAGTGGATCCTGAAAGTAATAAGTACTTCTTGTCCTATAGATTAGAATTTGAGTGTACTAATAACACTGTTGAATATGAAGCTTTAGTCCACGGATTGAAGAAAGCCATCGGTTTGAATGTTAAGTACCTGAAAGTTTTTGGTGACTCAAAAATAGTTGTAAGACAGGTAAGAGATACCATTCATTGTCTTTCACCTCATTTGAAAGGTTATCAGGCTGAGGTATGGGATTTAATTACGCATTTTGATGCTTTCAATATAAAATTTATTGCTAGACTGCAAAATGCTGTGGCTGATTTATTAGCAACTTTCGCTTCCAGTTTGGTGCTGACTAATAAAAATGTTCAATTGAACTGGTTGTCAGGCCTTCTGTCCTAGACAATATCACAAATTTCAAAGTTCTCAATGATGACGATCAGATTATCAGTTTTCTAACAAATGAAGACATGTTCCAAGAAGCTGTGATAGATGAAGAAGAGCATGATGTTGTTTTACAAAAGAAAGATGCGGCTAAAGGAAATTTCATCCGAAAAGGGGTGAGGTCACTTGAAATGCTGCTTGATCTGCAGAGCAAGTTCAAAAGGCCAGCAAATACTAAAACCAATAGCTCATTGATGCAACATGAATTGGTAAATCTGGGCACCGACGCTAAACCAAAATTTGTTAACCTTGGTAAATGTTGTTCACCGGGAGAAAGAGATAAGTTCATCAAGCTTTTTTGACAATATAAGGATGTTTTTGCATGGACTTATGAAGATTTGAAAACATATGACACCCACATTATTCATCATATCATACGAATGAAAGCAAGCATCAAGCCATTTCAGCAGCAATTGAGGAGGATGCACCCTACTCTCGAACCTCTGATTTAAAAGGAATTGAAGAAGTTACTTGATGCTAAGATAATCTTTAAGGTCCGACATTCCGAGTGGGTTTCTAACCTAGTTCCCATAAGAAAGAAGTCAGGAGAGATAAAGCCAAATTTTCTTTGCAACATCGATACATCCTGACAGCCACGGACTATTTCACCAGATGGACGGAGGCTGCCCCTTTGTGCAAGATCAATGAAGATGCAGTCATTAGTTTCTTAAAAGAGAACATCATAACCAGGTTTGGGTTCCAATTTACCTAGTGTTTGATAATGCCACTTATTTGTCGTCTTTTAAAATAAATGAATTTGTTTATGAAGGGGGAATTAAATTGCATTATTCAGCCAATTGCTACCCCCAAGGAAATGGACTAGCTGAATCTTCAAACAAGAACCTCATCTGAATTCTCAAGAAGACTATGATTGAAAATCAGCAAAGCTGGCATATAGCTCTCCCAAACGCCTTATGGGAAGATAGGGTGACTCCAAAGAATGCATTAGGGGTTTCCCCTTACACACTTGTCTATGGCAAGGAAGCCATCCTCCCTCCCAACATCTTACTTCCATCCTTGTAGTTGTCCCAAGCCTCTCGAGGGTCTGGTAGTCAGGTTTTACAATCCAGGATTGACACCCTGCTTCAACTTGAAGAAGCCCAGCAGAAAGCCAAGAACCAATTCCACCAACACCAAGATATAGTCAAAAGATGGTTCGATAAAAGGAAGTCTGGTAAAATAAGTTTTGAAGTAGGAGATTTAGTTCTGAAATGGGACCATCCTCACGAAGGAAAGGGAATGCACACGAAATTCCAACACTTATGGGTAGGCCCTTACCAAATTTTTGCAAAGCTCGACCCATCCACTTACAAGTTAACAGACCTCCAAGGAGAGGAAGTAACCCTTTCCCTCAACGGCCTTGCCTTGAAACAATACTTTGCATAGTCCCGTTGAGGTTTTATGTACATAAATAAAAGGTTTCTTTCTTCCTTTGCTTTCTTTGGTGATCTTTGTTTTGCTTTGTTTTGTATTTAGGTTTGTCATTACCATTTACTTTGTCTGGACTTTCTTATTTTCTAGGCTAATAAAACCCAGCTCAACCCCTGGCTTAGCGGTAGTACAGAACTCTCAGCAAAATTGAAATCTTGAAGGAAAAATCTCATTTGTAAAGAGAAGGAGGCTCTGTGACTTTGCTTCCACTGATCAGCCTTTGAAAATGGGGAGATCTCTTTCAGTTTGGTCAAAATAACCCCACTCAAATGACTAATGATCCAATGTTTCTCTCTCACTATCTTAAGGCTCCACTCATTTTAACATTAATTCATGTCTCAAGGTTTCCTTGCTATTATGGAACCACGGAAAGGAAGCATGCTTCACAGAGGTATGGTATTTTAAATGATCCCGTGCTACAAATAAAATCCTAAAGGCTTACATCAAAGGGTTTGATTTCCAAAAATTCTCGCCTCAATCAAAGCATGGCTGAGATAAAAGAAAAATGTTCAAATCTAGAAAGTTGTTCAAAAGACTCAGCTCAAGCTAGGTTCTTCTTTGTCTATGAAGCTTGATAAATCAAATAAAATCTCTTGCTCACACAAAAGGACATTATGGATTGAAGAACCCAAATCAAAGATTGAAAATTTAAGGAAACTATTTCTGAAAGGCTCAAACAGCAAAAGCTGTCAAATACATGAAGATCCAAAAGGATGTAGATAGCATGGGAATGAGGAACAAAATAATATCCCTGTGAAGTACTATTACAATCCTATGGAGTCCTCTTTTGTTCAGAACATCATGAAGACAGTCCTAAAAGAATTAACTCCATACTCCAGCCTTCAGAGAGTTTGGAAGAAATATAAGTCTTAGCCCCCTTTCTCCCAAAAGACCAATATGATTAAGAGATCACCCCATTCTTAAGAGTTGAACTGTGAGGCATTTTGTTGCACATGAAGCTATCAATTTAGATGTCATTCTGAGTCATGATGGGTTTTTGTTTCAGAGATCTTTGTTCACCAGCGAATCACCATTTTTTGTTGATGCAACATCCCCCCATAATTTTTTTGTAAATATTGGGTCCCTCCTATTTTTTGTTTAAGTCTTGAGTTTGGTTAAAATCTTTGTCACTTAATCTTCAAATTTTCCTAAAAGTAATTGACCCTTTCTAGTTCTTTCATTTTTTAGACTAAGGCATTTTCCTTCTGTTACCTTTAAAAACAACGCGCGGTTTTAAAATCTTAACTATGCACATCAAACAGAGAAGGTTTAAAGATTAACTATGCGTGCTTTCACAATGCAGATTGAAAGTTTATGTTTCTGCGCCAAAGGCGCAAGTGAAAGGGTTTAACTTTGCGCTTTCAAAAGCACAAACTTCAGGCTTATTTCTCGCGTTGAAAGTACTTTTTTTTTGGGGTCTTAATCTTCCACCTTATTGCCAAATCTTGACTTTTCAGCTAAGTCCTCCGCTGACATGCGAAGTTTAGGTTTAAAACCTACGCTGTATCAACGCATGATTCTTTCGCAGAGTCTAAGTCTAGCTCAGCCGCTTAGGCGCAAATGTTGAATATAAGTCAGCCGACCGCTTTTGCAAATTTTAGACCTTTTACCATTCGGCGTGAAATTTTTGACTATAAGTCAGCTGCCCCGTGGCACTTTTGCTAACCATAAGTCTTCCGCTTGGTGCATTCACTAATGATACGTCAACGCATTTTTTTATCCTTAACTCAACCGCTTCGGCACGCAATTTTTGACTATAAGTCGGCCTCCCTTTAGTGCAATCACTAATGCTAAATCTTTCGCTTGCCACGATTATTGACTGTAAAATCCATAACCGGCACATCTTTTTAAATAGAAATCGGCCGCGTTGGCGCAAATTTCAAATGTAAACCGACCGCCTTTAACTAGCGTGAGTGTTAATAATATGTGGGTGCTTTGGCACAGTATCTATGCTTAAAAGCACGCTGACGCAAAAATATCTTAAGTCTTTTTGGCTCATTGGCGTAGTTCCCGTTAGCGCACATTTTGTGACTAAACTTGCGCCAAAGGCGCAAAGCTTATCCATATAGCTCCCGCTTCCATAGCTGCACCTCATCTTTCCTCGAAGTCTAATTTTGGCGCAGCACTATCATCACAGAGCTTAATCTTGCAATCGCTGCTTTGGCACAGGACTTAACATTATGATCGCCACCTTGGCACGAAGTTTTATTTTGGTGTGTGTGCAACCACGGAGTTGGTAGGGTCATGAATGTGCCCATTTTCCATTTTAAATGCACAAGTTCTTGAGCCTCGTGCTCATAACTCCGAACCACCATTCGCGCCAAGGTCACATAAAACCCACAGGAGCTTGTAGAGCTTGTTGGCATTTGCGTCTATTGTTTCTCATGATTTTTAACTGTGAAGTGGTAGCTGTAACTGTGAATTAGTTGATCATTTTGTTAAAACAGCCTCCATGTTATGAAAGTGGCATACTCTGAATTTTTTATAACTGTTTTTGTTAATTCCCGAAAGTCATCTAGTTAAAGCCAACTCTGTCATGTTTTCTTTCACAAATCTGTAGGAAGCTTTGCATTTTTTGCTAACTTCTACATACTCCTTATTTGTACTACCTCGCTCACCGCAGGTTTTTCATGCATAGAAGGTCTGCAAGGAAGAAGGAGCAGCACAGGTCAAATCAGATCTGCGCAAGCATGAGATTGCATCAAAGGCAACAATATCTGTTCGGAGCAAAATTATCTTGAGAGAGCCCAGTCAATGGGACACCCATAGCCAAAGTGTTGATGGACCAGTAACCACAAGCGAGCTGGTTGGTGGGGATGATTCAGCGAGTCAGTAAAAGAAGCCAAATAAATATATAAATCAGTAGAATTCTTATTTGTCTTAATGTGAGGAAAAGCTGAAATTCCTTATTGTATAAATGCTTTAAGAGACAACTGGCTCTTATTTTTGTCTTATATGGAAGGTTTTCCACGATTTGTAGATTCACACTAAAGGACAAATTAGAAGGTTCTAGAGTTTAGGGTACACCTATCAGCTCAAGGAGCAATTTGTAAACTTATAAATAGAAGAACAGAAGAAGATAGAAGGACTTTTTGTAGGTGAAAATGTTTTTCTAGCTTGTATGAATTACTTTGCTACTTGCTCCAAGAAAGGGAATTTTACCTAATGAAATCCTGGAGAGGACGCTTTTGTTTGGAAATGTGTATTGAATGCTTGCTGGACTACTCTTGCGTCATTCACATACTACAGTGAGATCTTTCTTTGTTGTTATGAATTATTTCTGTGTAATGGATGATATTTCTCTTTTTTGTACAATGATCTCTCTCTTAAATGAGTAATGGAATGTATTCAGTGAATTAAAGCTATCTTTAATATCTTTTATCTTCTGCTGAGAGTGCATCTTTATGATTTAATGGCTATTTGTATGATATTTAGATGTTTCTTTCAGCGTATTGCTCATATTTACAGTTTGCTCCTTGCAAGGATAGATTAGATTTGCTTTTATTGTTTTAGGTTAATTTAGATGAGTTACTTCCATTTAGCTTAGGTCACTTGCATATCATTCTTAAACTAAAATACATAAATGATGGATCGGGCTGCAACCGGTACAAAGATTAAGAATCTTTAAATCTTACGATAGTCGGAACCGTTAACTGGACGGATTCCCAACACCAAACGGTGGACAATCTAATTGGGACTGTTTACCGGGGAGAATCCCTTGTTGCTTGATGCTGTGATTTTCAGAGCATCAACACACTATTAATAAGATTTTACCGGCCGGAGAATAGTTAGTCATCATCAATACTATCTTAAAAATTTGGTTATAATAAATTAAAAATAAAAATAAAAATCTATTGACTTAAATTATTAATTATGTTATTTTTAACAACAAAATAAGAAAAGTACTATCTTAAAATTTTGATTATAATAGGAGGAGGAGGAGGAGGACTTTTAAGAAAAGTACTATCTTAGAATTTTGATTATAATAAGTTAAAAATTAAGATGAATTAAATGATAAAACTTATATTTTAAAAAATGTTATCAGTAATTATAAAATGATTAAAAATACTATCTCAAAAATTCGGTTATGGCTATAAAAAATACTATCCTAAAAATTTCGTTGAGATAAATTAAAAATGAAAATGATAATGTATTGACTTTTATTTATTGAAATTAATAAAAAAAATTTGACATACCAATGGAAAGGAGAGATATCAAGTTGTAAATCTTGGTCACCTAAGTTTTATGAACATGTTAAATCTCTAAATAAATTTACTATACAAATTTTGTTAAAAAACCGTTAATAAAGTATTTAAAATATAAAGTTTAAAATACAATGTCATAATTGTAACATTGTGAAAAAATACATAATTAATTTGTAAATATTTAATAGGGTGGTCGCACGAAGTTGTGTCCACTTTTTTATGCCACCATAGATTTTGTTAATGCGAGTTTGTTACGTTTTCATAAACGCAAGATCATTACTAGGTTCAGGCCTGGATAAACCCAAATATTTAACCAAAGATAATGATAACAAACACATATGAACTATAATGCAAGTACATTATAATGCACTTGTGTAATGAAGAAGTTGAAAAAATAACGCAAGTGCGATATAACGAATATTTGTTATGAAACGTATGTGTTATAACACACTTTCGATAAGTTTTCAACTTCTTCATGATGCAAACTTGTGATATAACGCTTATGCATTATAACACACTTACATTATGAAAGAGTTGAATACATAACACAAGTGCGATATAACACACATGTGTAAAATAATGCAAGTGTGTTATATCGTACTTGCATTATAGTGATATTAAAAAAATGGCCCAACCGACCCATTCTATTTCAGCTTTGCAAAACTCAGGAGCGATTTAATGCAGGAGAGAATTAACACAACTGAAATTTGGGCATCCACACACTGGCACAAACACAATTTGCTTGAGTTGGAAGGGTTGGTGGCTTGATTACATTGACTCCGCAACATTGAAGGGATGTTTATTTAACCCTACTTTGCTAAATTCCATATAAAATCTCAATGTTTGTGGATGTTTTGTAATTATTGAATCTAATTCTAAAAACTTATTGTGTAAAAACATAGAAATCTCCATGGATTCATATAATCCTGAAGAAACCATTCCTTCACAAAACCCAAACCCTCAAAATATTGATCATGAAAATGTAACAGATGTTGAAGAAGAACAAGAAATCCCTCCAAGAGGAAACAAAGTAATTGTTGAAGAAGAACATCAAATCCCTCCATTGCAAGAAGAACATCAAATCTCTCCATTGTAAGAAGAACAACAAAACCCTCCATTGCAAGAAGAACATCAAATCCCTCCATTACAAGAAGATAGACCAAATAGACATGTTGAAATACTATCACAATTGAGGTTGTTGAGATACCTAAGTGTTATGTTTAAGTGGGGAGACCAACTATGTTCTTCTCTTGGGATTGCAATTGATACCATCATTGACACAATTGCCAATTCCCAAGGAGAATTATACAACATTACTTCTTATAGAGAATCCAGGAGGAAAATTTATGCAAATGGTCTTAGTTACCAAGACATAAAAAAATTCAAAATAACTAAAGACCAAATTTATTCCCTCTTTCAAGACCCTCACACTAGCCATGTTCCTTCAACCAGTAGAGCACATATATCCATTTCAGACTGATGCGTAGAACAAAGTATGAAATAAAATTGGATGGATGGGTGGTATATGGTATTTGATGAACACCCACATGGAAATAGAGAAATACCTTCATATTTCCTGCTGAATTTGTACACTAAATTTATACTCCACAAGCATGATAATTACTTTGACATTTTAGAGTTCCAGGGAGGTGGGAGGAGGGATGCCCCAGGATAGAGAGCATTCTAGGGATGATCCCAACCATGTACATCACCCTACTCACCCTCTAAATGCCCATGTTTATATCCTCCTACACCTAGTGTGTTGGATGAGACACAAGGGACATTGATATAGTTAGTCGAGATGTTGGTTTGTCATGGCACTTTTGTTGAGAGACAAACAACTTGGGGCTCATCTAGGGAGGGAATCATCTTCATCTGATGGTGGTGAGGAGGCACATAGTGGGGTTCATGGTGATAAGCGATCATCTGGTGTCGATCATGAGAAACCCAAGACACCCAGTAGAGCACAGGAACACGCTATAGAGTGATAGATGATGCCTCATCCATGCTTGCCTTGTGGTAGCATTTTCTATGGGATTTTATTGGATATTGAATCTGGTTGATTAATCGAATATGTAAGTTCATTATTATTCAAATAATTTATTAAAATTTAAGTTACAAATTTGATTTGTTTAAAAACTAGTATTTTATTAATTTTTGACATTTTTTATTCACATGTGTAGCTAGTATCAAGGCAGGCATTTCCACAGCAACTGGGTATTTCTCAAGAGACAAAAATAAATGTAGCAGTCAATTCTACATACAATTTTGGTTTGTCACCATTGTGGGATGCAAATATTTTTAATTTACCATCATCTACCATATTTATATTAATAGAAGGAAAATTTAATATATTCAATTGTTGATGTAATATATTAAATCGTTGATGTCATATGTTTTATGCAGGGTGATATAGAATATGTTGTGCAATCTACACCCGATGTTTTCCTCGAGTATCAGTAGGATGTGTCTGTAATGTTTAACCGACCTTTGAATGCATCACTATTTATTTTTCAATATTTTGTATGTAAGTTATTTGATGGACTCTTGTTTGTTGGTATCTCATACAACCTATGGATGGCCAGGCACTTGCAGAGACCCAGGCATCACAAATTATTGGTGAGTCTCTTGTGACTACCCCATAGTTGAATGCCTCACACTTGGATGACTTGCAACATATTTAGTTCCTACAGGATGCACGATCAAGAGGTTCACCTCATGTGACACCTGTTGTGACGTGCATTTATTTGCGTTCAATGAGTATAACTGTTTTATTTTATTCCAATTTTAATAAGTGTACATGAACTTATTTGTTCGTTAAATTTTAAGTAAATTTTAAATGGTTTTTTTGTGCAGAGTCCCGAGATGAGCACTGAACATCAGCAAATGCATCAACTATCTTCCTCGATAATATGGAAGAGGAGTTTCATTTTGTATAGAATGCTGGCAGTACCGAGGAAACAATGGATAAATCATTTTGAGATAGATGGATATTTGTTGTTAGTTCAGGACACTTGTATTATCTTTGTAGTATGGGACTCAATTGTACACTCATTTGACTACTTTGGGGATAGATTTCCATTATGTACTATGGACACGATGTGTCATTTTTAAATACATATATATTTTATTTAATTTTATGTTATTAGTACACATGCTTGAGTATGAATGGCATGAATATAAACCTTATTATTTCCATGAATGTTTTTGTTGGATTTGCACTTGTGCTTATGCTAGAAGGAAATTGAGAATCCTTTATCTTTATTTTATGTAGAAGGAAAATGATGCAACCATGTGGTTTTGAGCTAGGTATAATAGTGGGATACATATCCAATTTCAATGTTTATGAATTCTTAGATTTTATTGGAAGTGATATCCATAATCTACCAAGTAGTTGGATTCAATTAGGCCCATGGCTCTCTCACTTGAAGTTGATGCGATTAATGATTTGGGGGTTTCTTTGTCCTAAATAACCATGGTTAATCTTCATCTTTGTGTGTACATTTATTGGCTATAGAACAAGCTAAAATATACATCATTTTGAAACAAGAAATGTATTTAAAGATAATGTTGTTGTGGGATCTATAGATTTGTTCTTATCATACATTGAAATTTATAAGCCACTAGAATATCTTCAAGAAAAAGAACTAGTATTGAGTCATTTCGTAGGTTTTTCTTTATCATCAAATTCACTTTTACCACAAACCCATGTGGAAATATGAACATGCTTCACCTTGACCCTATGTCTAATTCTATTGCATGATAAATCCATGATTGTTCATCTCTAGACAATATAAGGAGGTGATTTCACCATAAGAAACTTTGGTGTTTTGATGTTATTGTCAGGAATGGGTTTGTAATTGTTCTAGAAGGAAATACAATGGTTGCTAGTTTTGATTTTAGTAGTCACAAGGATGTAATCAATGCTACGATGGTGAACTTATCTTAAAAATAACCACAGTTAGTGTTATACATTTGCGCTTTTTATCTTATTGGATTTGGGGTAAACTAATAAGATCCGCGATAGTGCAAGAAGAATTTCATTTTACTCTATTATTTGTTTTGACTCTGCACTTATTTTTCGTATTGGAAGGGAAGATCATAGCCACTATATTAGCTTCAAAAGGAAGCACATGTATGCAACTATTGTTACGTTTTCCTTTGTCCTCACATCCATTTTTATCACAAGTGCATGTATAAGATTAAATATGCCTCACCCTAAACCTAATTCTAATTACCTTACTTGATGATCCACTACCGTTTCCATGAATAGAGTTGATAGAGCTTAATTTTACTGTATTGTCCAAGTTATGCACCACTGTCATTGTGTCTTTTGAATTGCTTCTTACACTTGTATTTTGGAGCCACCGAGTTCAAAACTGCTTGAAATACATATATGTGGAATTAGATGTAACATTCAACATTTGGGCTTAAAATTTTCAGATGTAAGTGGAAGAATTTTCAAAATTATTACAACCAAGTGTTCCTTGATCTAACTCTGTTTTATTTCTTTGAAGACACTTCGTCTGTGCGGACAAGGATAAAGCTCTCTGGTCTAAATGGTGTAGATCTAGAACAAAAAAAGACATAATATATATACTTTCCTAGATTAATCAAATTACAAAGAGCACAAGGAATTTCTTACCTTGCAACGATGGTAGTGTTTCCTTGCTTGATGTAGTATTTGATCTCTAGCTGCAAAACAACATGGCACAAACAAGTGGAAACATGAGTAAAAGTAATATGTAATATTGATCAACCTAAACAAGTGGTCAAGGAAACAAGTTCTAAATATCTAACACAATTAATCTTTATGGAAAGAGTATATATATATTATAGTATTAATGAAAATACAAAGGGATAGATTACAACCATTGCCTTGACATTGCAACTTCTTCCAACTAGCCTTTTCCTCAAAGATCCAACCTTGTTTCTAATGGAAAAGAGAAACTTACCTCTAAGAGTATCTCAACAATGTTTGGGTGCTCTATCTTTCCTCTTCCAACCATGAAGGGTGAGCTTGTATATATATGCCAAAGAGGATAGAGGGATTTGAGGATTCAATGGAGAAGGTTAAGGGATATCCCAATAAGTTAGGGGTTCGGCTGCCACCTATGCTGATTTGTTGGGATAAACCTCCACGAGGGCTTCTTTCTAGAAGACTCTCAAATCTTCTCTTTTTACCATGAAACGAATAGTGATGCACTCTATCAAAGTGCCACATGCGTTACTGGAGGGTGACACATGCTGAATTAAGGCAACAAGATTTAGTGACGCACCTTCTCAGTTTTCAAAGTGCGCCATCAAGGATCTGACACCTATTTTAAACATGCAGGGTGCGGCGCTGCACCAAAACTAGGAAATGGAAAGATAGAACCTCTTCTTAGGAAATTTGGCACTAATTCTTTAGGGATTAGGGATAATCAAGGGAATATATCTCTTTACCAAGATGATGACAATATTTTGATGTAACATTATTATAAAAAAGAGAATGAACATTGCAAAAGTCAATGAGAAGAAAATGTGCATTGGAAAATATGATTTCTTAGAATAGGTTATTGCATTTTGTCAGATATGAGCACGTATCTGAGCATATTATGCATATCAGATGCCAATATATAGAATCTTGAATGATCATCCAAACGAAAACATATATGGATGGTGCATGTCAATTATTACATAGTTGTAATTGCTAGAAAAAAATTGATGTAATGTTGTAATATCACATATGAAGGAATGATGACAATAATTTAGAGATGACAAAAAAATGGATAATGTAAACCTACAATATCACTTCCATACTTAAGAGTGTTTACCAGTATATCTCATTGCATTGAGTAGGTTAAAATTATAGTTATCTTTCACAATGATAGTCCTTACTAGTGCTATAAACCAACACATATTGTTGTCTTTAGTAGGCTAAACATGTAGTAGTCTCCCCTCCCTTGTCAGAATCTGATAACCCAACAAGTAAAATTTTCAATCTATTCAACGAGGATGAGCAACATAGCACCTTAGGTCACCTTTGTGATTTCAATCTATAACAACCAATTGTTGGAAACAACCAACAATGTGTGTAAAAGAAACCCTATAACTTGCTCAAATCAACCTTCAAGAGAGAAATATCATCCAAACAGAAGTTCACATTGCATCAAGAGCTCCAATAAAGAAAGAGAAATGGAAAGATGATATAATGAACCCTTGGCTTGTTTTGTTTTTACAATGAAAAGGAGTCACTAATTACACAACACTAGCCTCACCTAATTTAAGTTACAAGCCTACAAGATAATGGTAAAACAAAACAAACTTCACTTGTACACCCACAAGCTTGGGTCCAAGCCACTAAAATGTCATAAATAACCATATAAAAGTGCAATTAGACACTCATACCTTTACAACCTATTCTAGACCTAGAAACTGAATTTAGAAACCCTAGAAACCTAACCTATCCCTAGAATTAGTAATATAACCCTAGAAACCTAATCTAGTTCTAAAAACCATAGAAACCTAATCTAGCCCTCGAAACACTATTCTAACCATAGAAACCTAATATATCCCTAGAAACACAAAGCAATCGCTAGAACCTGATGTAGCCATAGAAACCCTAGAGACCTAATATAGCCCTAGAAACACTAATCTAACCCTAGAAACACCAATCTAACCCTAGAAACAAAATATAGCCCTAGAAACCCTTGAAACCTAATCTATATTAAAATTTCTTCTTAGACTATATCAAAATTAATTGCAATTTTTTAAAAACATCTCTAGATATAAATTACTATGTAAGACTATATTGAAATTATGTAGGTGGATAAAGTTGCAAGCCCTAATGTTTGACTTTAACACCATAATATCCTTCTTATCCTATTGAGGGGGGGTACCATTTCCCATTCATGTAAGCATAAATTATTTTTTCAATACCTTTCACTATTGCACAATTGATGAACTTTTCCCTTTTTCATAGGTTTTCCTCATCTATGTATTGAAATTTAGCATTCAAAACTTCACTCTCTTATCTCCTTGATTGGATTCCATATATCGATAAATAGTAGTGCATACAACACTATGCATCTCCAATACAACCATACATAAAATCTAAAGAAACCATGCGAATTCCTTTTCCAGTGTGATCAAATTTTATTGTTTTGAAGTCGTTGAGGTTTATTACATTGACAGGGATTCACTGATTATACAAAACTAGCCTCAGCTAATTTTAAATTATGAGCCTACAAGAAAATGGAAAAAGAAAAAATCTAAGTTGCACACCCACACCCACAAGATCGGGGATATGCCACTAAAATTTCATAAATAACCATATAACCAACAAGATATTCATACCTTTACAAATTAATATATCCCTCGACACCATATTTAGAAACCTAATCTAGCCCTAGAAACTTAATGTATCCATAGAAACACTAATGTAATACTAGAAACCTAATCTAGCCCTAGAAACCTTAGAAACCTAAACTAGTCCTAGAAACACTAATCTAACACTAGAAAACTAGTCTAGAATCCTAGAAACCTAAACTAGCCCTAGAAACCTTAGAAACCTAAAAAAGCCCTAGAAAAACTAATCTAACCCTATAAAACTAATCTAGATTTCTAGAAACCTAATCTATCCCTAGAAACATAATATAGCCCTAGAAACCATACATACCAAATCTAGCTCTAGAAACACTGATCTAACCCTAAAAACCTAATATAGCCCTAGAAACACTAGAATATAACCCTAGAAACCTTTAATCTATCCTTGGCCATTATAGTCTATTTAAACGATTAACATGAATACATGTACTTGGTATACAATTCAAAAATACGAAGCCAAAAACCTTAGTCGTCACAAGAGCAATCCCTGGCATCACATGAGAGAAATCTCTCCAAGAATATCTAAGATTATGAAATTGCATTGCCTATGCAAAAGTTCAAATGTATCTCATTGAGAAAAACCCTAGATTCTAAAATCATGAAACTAGGAAATATCCAGGCCATGGACCTACGTGAGGAAGGAAACTGTAATACCCCAATTTGGACCCTTAGGAAATATTGGCTCTAATGTAAATATTGTATACACACGTTGTATGTTTCCCTAGTGTGGAGCTCAAGGCCAAGGCCCCACTATTTATGCTCGGATTTTATTTAAATTAGACCCGTTTGATGTGTTGTTACCCATGTGCTATTAAGCCATGGGATATTGTAAATTGATGTAAATATTTAGCATTGAAATGAAATACCAAAACTGGCTATGGAGGCAACGAATGAGAAGGGGCCACGTGTATCCACTAGGGAGTGGTGAGGGGGCTATGGGACTAAACCCTAGGCTGCCATTTGTCATTATGAGAACCCATTGACTTCCCTGTGACATTAATGCCTGTTGTAAGGAAGTGGTTGAGATTTCAGCCCATGGGTTCAATGGAGCATGGGCAGCCCTGACATTCGTAAGGGTAGGTATGGGATCTGTTTGCTTGTGCAAGAAGTCACTCAACGTCATGGGAGGGGGATTCATTCTGATCCCCATTCCATTGTGGAGGTATCTAACATCATTCTGCATCCAAAAACGAGTGCCAGCAATGAGAAAACCAGAAATCGCGACCTTGAGAGAACCCAAATTTTGAAAGACCAAAAATGCCCAGATTTGGCATGGGACAAGGAAATCCAATGGGGGATCCATCAGCATGAACCTTGGGGTGAATTTGGGAGCATTAGCTACCCTGAAATCAATAGGAAAACCCAGTTTTTGCAGCTCAGAAAACCAGTGACGAATTGAGTATTTGGTGAGCAGAATGGTGAGAAATCAAGTTGGGAATGACTATGTAGAGGTTGGGTGTGCTTGATAAACCCAGTGAAGGCTAGGATCTCAAGAAGTAGCAGCTGGACCTTTCTATGCCCATCCTGAAGAGCACTGGAGGGAAGAGTTGCCTGAGGGACTGTGTAGCAGAGAAAGGGATCTTCCTTGTGTTGGATGTGGTAGGTAATGTGGGTGCCTGACTGTTGAGCTCACTTGAGATGCATGTAGTTCTGTGGTTGAGCTCACTGGCTTAGCGTTACCCTCCTCTATCTTCCTAGATGCTTGACCAAAACCATGGCTGTGAGTGAACCCAGCTAGTTCCTCCTTAGTGGATACACAGCCCAGCTCGGGGGTGATCTCTCAGCTGAAGGAATATAGGCTGGATAGAGATCTATGGTTGGGAGGAACGTTTCCCTCACATAGCCAGTCATTTGCACCGTTACAGTTCAAGATAAGTATTCTTGTGGTTGAGTTATGTTAATTCTATGCTCTACAAATATTTTAATTAATGACTGCTGTTTGTATATCGAATGCATGACGAAACTGTAAGCATATGTAATGTGTAATGTTTTAATTCCGCTGTGTTTATATTGAGTTTAAATCGGCACACATAAGTTTTTAAATTTCATGCATTTATGAGTCTAAGTATTGGGGCTAAGCCTGCCCAAAGCCCGATAGTTTGGTTAACGTTTCCTTCCTTGCATGGGAGTGATGGAAGGGGGCGTTACAGAAACCCTATCATTATTCTAATGTCCCAATTCCAATAGAGTCGATGGTCCGTCGATCTGATCAATTATCATTGTTTTATGGCCCGTTTAAACTCTTTGTCACATCTCCTCCCATCGATCCAATGCAAGGGAGGAAACATGGCTAAGATTCCAGGGCTTATTTGGTAAACTCAGCCCCATACATTACTCACAAATTCATAATAAATAAAAACTTGTGCATGCATATTCATACTCAATATAAACACAGTGGAAATAAACATTATCCACACACACAACTACATCATGCATCCAACATACCAATAACAATCATCAAATTAAACATTGCAGAGCATAGAATGCATATAATTTAAACCACAGAGAATACTTATCTTTAAGATGAAACTATCCAACAAATGTCTATGTGAGAGCAATGCTCCACCCAACCATAGGTCTCTGTCTAGCTTGTATTCTTTCAGTTGAGAGACCCCCTCGAGCTGGCATGTGTATCCACTAAGGAGGAACTAGGTAGGCTCACTCACAGCCATTATCTCACACAAACAGTCATGCTAAGCCAACAAACAGTTGGGTTTATCAAGCATGCAAGAGACAAATGAGGAGGATGCTAATCTAGTGAGCTTAACCACACAGCTACAAACTTCTCAACTAAACTCAAATAGTCATGGCACCCAAAATACCTACCACACCCAACACAAGAAAGGTCCCCTTCTCTACTACACAATCCCTCAGGCATCCCTTCCCTCCAATGCTCTTTAGGGTGGGCATAGAAAGGTACAACTGCTAATTTTTTTGAGATTCTAGCTTTCACTGGGTTTATCAAGCAATCCAATCCTCTGTTCAAACATTCACACTTGGAATTTTACAATTCGGTGACCAAATAACTCAATCCCGTAATTGGATTTCTGGGCTATAAAAACTGGGTTTTCCAATGGATTTTGGGGTATCTAATACTCTCAATTTCATCCCAAGGTTCATATCTATGGATCCCCCATTGGATTTTACTGTCAATACAAAATTATGGGCATTTATGGCACTTCAAAACGTGGGTTAATTCACAGTTGCGATTTTTGGTTTTTCTCACTGCTGGGCATTCGTAATGGATGAAAACTGATGCTAGGATCTTCCACAATGGAATGGGAATGTGGAAAAATGAATTCCCATGAGGTAGAGTGATTTGTGGTACAAGAAAAAGAGATCCCATACCTACCATACGAATTTTTGGGCTTCCCATGCTCCATTGAAGCCATGGACTGATTTCTCAACAACTTTCTTACAACTGAATTAAATGTTAGCAAGGAAAGTCAAATGGGTTCACAAGATGATATTTGGCAGCATATAGTTCAATCCCACAACCCCCTCACCACTCCCTAGTGGAATACACATGGCCCCTTCTCATTAGTTGCTTCCATAGCCAGTTTTGCTATTTTATTGAAATATTAATATTTACATCAAATTACAATATTTAATGGCTTAATAGCACATGGGTAGTAAAATATCAAATACCTGCCTTTCTAAATCAAATCTGAGTATACACTAGCAGGACCTTGGGCTTGAGCTCCACACTAGGAAAACATACATCACATGTACACAATATTTACATTAAAATCCAATATTTCAGAAGGGTAAAAATTGGGGTATTACACTCTCCTCATGTAGGATTTTAGGGACACTTGTTGGATCTCTACTGGGGGCTTAGAATTTGATCTGGAAAGAAGAATGGAGTTTCATGAGATCCTCCAAGTGTGTTTCGACAGGTTTTACATGGGAACACTAGCCATGCATTTACAGTCGAGGAATTTACAAAGTTGACCCCTTTGTTAAAAACATGCATTGTCTCTTACTGAGCCAAACCCTAGTTTATGAAATTGTGAAATAGGATGGGATCTGGGAAATGGACCCAATGGGTAGATGAACCCTTATAATTATCCTGATTTATTGATTCCAATGGATTCAATGATTTGTCAATGCAAGCCACAGTCTTTGTTTTATGGATTGTTTAAACTTTCCTCCTAGAGACTTTCAGGGACACATGTTGAATCCTTGTTGGGAGCATAGAATTTGATTCGGTAAACATAATGGAGTTCTGCAAGATCCTAGAAGTGTGTTTAGGAAGGTTTGACATAGTAATTCTAGCCATGAGATCACAGTCAAGGAATTCCTAAATTTGACCCCCTTGTGGAAATATTGCATTGTCTCATACTGATCCAAACCCTAGTTTATGAAATCATGAAATAGGACAGGATTTGTACCATGGAACCATGCAAGAGATGCACCCCTAATATTATACTGATGTCACTGTTGGAATATTCTCACCATCATTTTTTATTCATTGCATGCATACTACATGCATCTAGTCATCATGCATGCATTTGAATGCATCCAGACATCAATATGGTAGTCTCCCAGCACCTAGTCCCCAGTTTTTCATCCCCAAGAGCCTGTTTCTACTCAGTTATATCCCTCCTAGACCCACATGCACCCTTGTTTCCATCACTGGAGTACAATTGCTCACTCTTCCACCTATTTAGGAGTTAAATCAGTCAAATCCATGATTAGTGGATCAGTTGCTTGATTTGAGGACTGATTGCTTAGTTAACTGACTGAAGCACTTAGATAGACTCCTACAGAGACTAGTTCAGCTCTACTGACTACTGACATCTCCTCATGCACCCACATTGGAGTCTCCTTCCCTAGATTTGTGCCACATGCACCAGTTAGACTCAATTAGACTCATTTGAATGATATTTGACTATTTGTGACTACTACCACTGATTGGATGATGTCTCCAATGTCATCCAAGCCACACATTGAGGAGAATTCAAATGACCTTAGGAGTGATTCAAATTCATTTGATTGTATTCAGTTATTATTCTACTTTCACAGTGACATCTTACAGCTGATGTATGATTACAATAGTTTTTGTCATTTCTTGTGTTAATGAGTGATTATTGATTCCATTCTTCTTCTTCTTCTTCTTTACAATTCTTGAGTGATATTAGTGAGATTTACTCTAGTTGTGTGATCTATCGTGTAAAATATCACATGGTTTCAGAGCTGGAGTCAACTATTCGAATTGAAGCAGCAGCAGTTGTAGAAATTCATTGAGCACTAGAAGCCTCTGGATTTCCACAACAATTCCTAGTGCAATTGTCTTGAATTCATTGGAGCAATCCAGTGAGGTATAGCCAAGTGTGAAGGATCCAGTCACATGTGCTCATTGTCCTAAGGAATTTTTCATTCGAATTTGCATCAAATATCCATCAACACTTTCATTTGTTTTGTAGGTTATCTCCATCATTCGAATTCATCTTCAATTCGACTTCAACAACTACCTATGGATCTAAAACTGAATTCATTCAATTATTTCGAATGGAAATCCAAGATGGACATCTTCATGAAGTCCAAAATCCTTTCTAGAGTATTGAATGGTACTACAGTCGAACCCACTGGTGCAGTTGAGAAATCTAAGTACTTGGATAAACTTGATGAAGCAGTAGGACTATTGCTCCTCAGCATTTTCGAAGACCTTCATTTTCATGTCATAGATATAACAACTTCAAAAGAGGTTTGGGACAAGCTCGAATCTCTTCTTGGACAGAAATATGACTTGAAAGGTCACAAATTGGAAAATGAGCTCATATCATTGATCCCTTGCAGTTTCTACTCCATCACTAAGTTTCTAAACAAGTTCAAAAATCTGATTTCAAAATTGAAGAGATATGGAATTGATAAAGAAGAGAAGCAAATCATCGTTGCCATACTATCAAAACTAGGCCCTAACTAATTAGTATTTGTCTCTACCTTCCAATTAGATAAGTTGTTCATCCCAAAATGGAAGTTTCCCACACTTGAAGACTTCATCGAGTTTCTCACACTTGAGGAGGAGAATTTAGTTCATATGGGAATGATAAAACCCAAGTTGGATTTAGCACTTTCTTCCACTTAAATG
The DNA here is from genome assembly GCA_027924585.1 of Larix kaempferi. Taxonomy (NCBI): domain Eukaryota; kingdom Viridiplantae; phylum Streptophyta; class Pinopsida; order Pinales; family Pinaceae; genus Larix; species Larix kaempferi. The sequence continues at coordinate 4,147,952 of BSBM01000852.1, forward strand.
AAGAGAGAGAATGGCAAGTGAAAGAAAAATGTTTTTGATAGAAATTCAAATGAGCAAAAGCAGAAGGAGGCTCCAAACCAAGCAGAAGGAGTTTTGAATTCCAAGAAAGACAAGCAAAATCATAAGGGGAAATCCAAATGTACCTATTGCAATATAGGATGTCATCCCGAGAGTTCATGTATGAAGAAGACCATATATCTCATGGATTCAATTCTTGAAAATAATAATCTTCCAGTTCCTGCATGTGCCAGGAAGAAAGAAGGTGAACCATCAAGATCATAGGACAAAGAGAGATGTCATGCTCTCATGGTAGGTGCATCAACACAATCCTCCTTCATCATAGATTCATGAGCATCAAGACACATGTCTTCCTCCAAATATCTCTTTACTGGTTTCGAATCTACTGTTGGACCTCCCATCATGTTGGGGAATGATTCTGAGGTATCCTCTGAGGGGATTGGAAGGATCAAACTTGATCATGGGTACTTATCAAATGTTCTCTATGTCCCTACACTGACTGCTAATCTACTTCCGGTGTACCAGATGAACCACATTGGAGAGCCCAAGAGGGTGATATTCTCTCCAAATGAGGTCAAAATCCAAGACATGGTATCATGATCTACCATTGCAAAAGGTGTTGCAAAGCACAAGTCGAAACTCTATGAGTTCTCCCACTTTCTACCTCTCAAAACATTCTTCTCTTCACACTCATGCAAATGAAGAGAGTAGTCTATGGCATGAAATATTTGGGCATCTCAACTACAAGTACTTGCAAGATATGCATACTCAAGAGATGGTTGAAGGACTACCGAGCGTCAAGTTTTCCACGGGAAACTGTAATGGTTGTTTGATGGGAAAGCATCTAGAAAAGAAGTTTGAGAAGGGGAAGGAAAGGAGAGCCTCTCAACCTCTAGATCTAATTCATAGTGATGTTGTAGGGCCATTTCCAGATCTATTTTGGAACAAGGAAAGGTATATTCTTACTTGTATTGATGATTATTCAATATTTACATGGTTATACATTCTTAGATTAAAATCATAAGTATTTGGATACTTTAAGTTTTTCAATTCTTTTGCAGAAACGTTTTCAGATAGAAAGATCAAGGCCATTCACACTGATAATGGAGGTGAGTACATCAAAGGTGACCTTCAAACCTTTTGTGCTGAAGAAGGCATTGAGATGCAGCATACTGTTCCCTACACACCACAACAGGATGGTGTTGCAGAGAGAAAGAACGGAACCTTAAAAGAGATGGAAACCTACATGCTAAAGTCAAAAGGGTTTCACCCTAGTCTTTGGGAAGAATCCATCAATTGTGCTGCCTACCTTCAAAACAAATTTACTCACAAAGGACTCAAATATATGACTCCTTTCGAAGAATGGATGGGATACAAACCTGATGTGTCTATTCTGAGAGTGTTTCGATCCAAAGCATGGCCAAGGATTCCAACAGAGAAAAGGAGAGCCCTAGATCCACAAAGAAGAGAGTGTATTATGGTGGGTTATGCATTGAGTGAAAAGGCTTACAAGCTTCTTGATCCTTCTACTATGAAAACATTCCTTGATAGGAGTGTATAGTTTGAGGAATGGCCACTTCATGATGCTCATCTTGTTGAGAAAGAGAGCTTTCCTACAACACCACGATTGCTTGATGAGCAAGAGAGAGAATCTTCATCACATGAGAGTTCAGATTCACAGTATGAGAGTGAATATGATGAAGAGCGAATGCTAGATACATATCCACGAGAACTTGAAGATCTAACACTTATTAGTGAAGATGAGTGAATGGAAGACCAAGATCCAGATCTACAGCTTACAGATACTCCTCTTCCTATATGGGAAACCACTACTCTTAGACTATCGTAGATCTTGTGGGAGAGCCACATGATCAAAGGAGAACTAGATCTTATTATCAAAATGGAAGGTTTCATCCTTCTCACATTATTGATCCATTTCTTTCTGATAGACATTTCTTCGGTGGAGAATTCCACTTGCCTTTTGGGGTGAGTGATGTACATGATTGATTATCCTACCACAATCATTACCTGGTGAACATATATTTCTCATTGTGACCTCTGAACCATGGTATGGAGACATCTTAATATATCTCCAGACTTTGAAGTGTCTGTCGACTTTCTCCAAAGATGAACGACGAAAGCTTAGGGATCATGCCAAGAACTACCTCATTATTTCCAACATGCTCTAAAGACATGGGGTAGATTCCATATTACGCTATTTTTTTACTCTGGAGGAAGCTGAGTCAGTATTGAATGATGCCCATAGTGGAGCTTGTGGGGGTCATCTTTCTGGGTTGGAAATAGTCCAGAAAATATTGCATGCTGGGTAATTTTGGCCCACCATATTTAAATATTGCAAGGAAGCCGTGAAACACTTCCAACCATGTTAGTTTTTCACAAATAAAATGTGAGCACACCTAGCTCCTCTTCAACCTGTTATCAATGCAAGCCCCTTCACCAATTGGGGGATTGACTTTATGACTTGTAATCTAGTTTCGGCTGGAGGACATCACCATATCATTGTTTCCGTCGACTACTTTACGAAGTGGGCCGAGGCAATGCCTACTATGAAAGAAGATGGATAAATGACAGCTTACTTCATTTTCAATTAGATCATTGCGAGGTTCGGTATTCCTAAGGATATTTTCACTAACCATAGTAGACATTTCCGTAACAACATGATGATTGATTATATACACTATGCTAGGTTTTCGACAAGAACACTCGTCTTCTTTTTATCCGTAGGCGAATGGGAAAGTCGAAGCGGTCAACAAAACTTTGAAAACTATTCTTCAACGTACCTTTAATGCCAGTAGATTAAACTGGCATCATGTTGTATTTGGCTCTTTGGGCATATCGATCCAAGGGTAAGATTGCAATGGTTTTTTCACCTTTTCAACTCGCTCAGAGGTTGGAGGCAGTCATACCAGTTGAATGCGAGATTCCATCTCGAAGTTGGTTATCCAGCTACTTCCCAAAACTTCTTCTTTAGAAGAGTGTTTGCTTCATTTAGAGCATTTAGATGAGCACTGTGTAATATCCCAAATTTTGGTTGACTATATTGATGTTATATATTGTGCTTAAGCCCCAACACAAATGATTTATTTTGGTATACTAGGCGTAAGCCCCAATGCACATGATTCATTTTTTTATAGATATACATATTTCGGCATGGACCCTGACTGATGTAGGTTATTGTTATATACTGGGCAGAAAGCCCCAATGTATTTGATTTATGATTTATTATGAGATTGACTACAAGACCCTATTATATTGAGTTGATCTTTTGTTACATACTGTGCAGAGTTATGATGTGCATGATTGAATTTTATGTGTTGAGCATGGAATCTAGAGCACATGGATGACCTATGTACTGGGCATAAGCCCCGATGTACATGCAGGAATTTTATTATGTACTGGTCATAAGCCTCGATGTACATAGAGTGTTGGGAATAAGCCCTGGAGCACTCCGATATTGATAATAAATACCGGATCCGAGGCCATTTGTATATTCTAGATGTGCTTCACAAACACATTCTAGTACTAGTGTTGAGCGGGATGCTATGGAATTGCACTAGTGTAATGCCCATGTGAGAGTGTTGAGCCAAAGCACTGAAGAGCACTCGGGGTTACTTGATCTTAAAAGTGTTGAGTCGTGAATACTCTGAATAGCACTACTAGTCATCACAATTATTTAATTGGTTAAATGAATCATTTATATCTCTCATCAAGGACTGCAGAAACTACCATGTTAAACGAGGGAATCCAAAATGCAAAAGGGACCTAGAGTTACCTAACTTAGTCGACTATCCAAACCTACCAAAAAGACCTTGTCCAAAGATTGGACCTTGTATTAAATAATTATCAAAGAGTCATTATGCTATTTAATTAATTAAACAATCAGATTGATTGTTTATAAAAGAAGTCTCACTTATGTATAAATAGTACACATAAGATAGTTATTTATACTATATATAAAAGAAAATATTGTGATCTAAATTAATAGAAACACATAGTTGTAACAAAATAAATATAATATAAAAGTTTCTTTAAAACAAAATCATGGAGCAACAAGTTAAAAGTCCTAGATAAACTAGGAGTGAGAAATTAATTAAAATATATTTTACATATATTATAATTCAAATTTAAAATAAAAACTGAAGTTAATATTATAAATATTAGTATTAACTCAACAGCAATATTCACAAAAGTTTACCTATATAAAGAAGCACAAATACCAAAGAAGAGGATCATGGTTATTATGTACCTTGTTAGCATTTTTCTATGGTAAGAAAGAGAGATTTTCCATGGAGCTGAAATAGAGGTTATTTCAGGATTGGAACATTTTTACAGCTATTTGCCCTAGGTGCTCCAAGTCTCCTTTGCATGTTGGAACCAGCTCGGGGGGATCCATTAGTGAACCAGGAACGGTTCAGGGTCAAGTTTTGAAGGAACGTGGTAGTTCCAAAGTCATTCGGTTACCATCATATAACTCAGATAAACATACTTGTTTTCTTTAATTAGTGGTTGAAGTGTGCAGGTCTGTGCAAGGAGGGAATCATAGCTGCAAATCCAGGTACGAATTACTTCAATGTTTTTGTTTATATATGTTATAAGTTTAAAGGTTCAGAAATTCATTTCATTTTAATGTAATTTTCTTTATGGTTGAATTCTAGGCATTTGGAGCAAGGGCATCTAGCATTGGCTCCCCAAGTCAACCCATTAAAAGTTATTTTTTTGCTTTAAGAGTTTCTTTTTACAACCCTAGCTGAAACTAAAATGGTAATAATTCTATAAAGGAATTTAAATATACTATTACAGTAGAATATTCTCCTGTAAGGAGATCGATTCGCTTAAGCTTAGAACCTAAATTCACATCACAGCTAGAGTCAAAGTTTTGCTGTACCAAGCTCTTAATTAAAATAAACTTTTCAAATTCCAATCTCTGACAGAAGTGTCGTAGGATCTCAAACCTTAATATCAACGCAACGTAAAAGGATTTTTTTTACCATTTATAAACTCAGACATAAAAAAAACCGTCATATAAATCCTCAAATTTCCTTACACTTACTCAACCATTTAGGGAACTTTCCAGAATTAAAATCTATTAATAATAAATCAAAATCTCAAGATCGAGTCCTCTGCCCATCACCCCAAATCCACGAATTACTTACAGAGGTCACGCTACAGCGTAGACCGATATCCATTCTTCATAAACGCTAAACCATAAATAAACTGAATGTGATTTTAATGCTAGGGCATTGTCATAAGAAATCCACATAAGAATAATTAAAAACAAGAAATTAATTCATACGCTTTCCCTCTCATTTAGTTAACAATTTCACATTGTAAGGATTTCATTCTCAACAGGAATAGCCAAACGCAGGGCCATTATTTTTTTATACAGAGGCCATATTTATTTCCAACCTGAAAACATGACAGAGTCAACCCAACCATTAATTTAAACATCTCATTACAGAAATAAAATTACCATATGCAAAACGATTACGCATCCAGTCTGGGCTTCCTCTTTAAGTTTAAAATAAACAACTCCCTCATCTCTCACATAAGGGTTTATTCCTCCAGGTAAACACTTAACTAATTTAAGTGAACTAAATATGAAAACGTAAAGCATAAAATCTTTGACAGACAGAAAACTCACGCTCAAGATTCGATAGGTCAAACCCCCATAAGAATACCAGAAGTGAAATGACAAACCCCGAGGCTTACCAAAGCCATGTATATTCTGGAAAAACAAACATATAAACACATGCAAATATCTCTTAAACCCCAACGCTTCCAAAATCGTGATTTAAATAACACACACAGTCCAAATGTAGAGCTTACAGAAGTATAAAAATATACCCATAAAACTAACAGAAGTCAAATAAAGAACCATTGTATTAATAGAAGTTTTCCCCAAAAGTCGTAACCATATATCGAATTACACAGGAGCAAAGATTAAAAGCTTCCTCTATCTCAAACGCCATATAGGATACAACACAGTCAACACTGTGGATCATACATTATAGAGCATGCCTCAGGTCTGGCCACGACTTGGTACTCAACACCTAACATTTCACTTGAACTCCAGATTTAAACCATTCCATAAAATTCTTAATTTACAGAGCAAACAAAATAGTAGTCAATCATTCGCTTGAAGGGAGGAATTGGCCAATAGGAGATCAGGCTTGCCATAGTCACCATAGCTACGAATATCCATCCTGCTAGCTCGAGTTACCACCATCGTAAAGCCCTTCCAAAACAAACCCAAAACGATATGTTGCAACCTGCAACAAAAATGATTTTAAAAACAAAGGTCATAAGAAAACGAATTCTATGGCATAAATCTTACCTCATGAAGGCCCACGTCATTTGGTTGAGAGTAGGATGAACCCTGCTATGGGCGCCTCCAAAACCAGAAGATCCTTACTCTTCTTCCCCCCCATACAAAACAATGCGATTATGCAGCAGTTCAACCAAACCCTTAGGGTTTATCCCTTAATGCCATCCAGTTGGGATCCATTCGAATGGTTGGCATTGGTCACATTAAATTCCAGACCAACTCCATAGAGATCGAAATATTTTAGCCATTCTCTATAGTGGAGGTTAGTTTTCAAAGAGTTCAATTTATCCCATAAACACAAGGCTTGATCACCTTACTCCACTTTGTTACCACCAAAGGACTTTCATGCAATTACAACTTTAAATAGATTTAGAGTAAAATACATACAAGACAAAGGAGGAAGTAGGCCTTAGCATAAATGCTACGTAAGCCTGGCCAATGCTACCAGGTCCATCCCCTCAATCTCATGAAAAGAGTTATAAAAATACAGTGACATATATATATCCAAGCTAATCCCTTAGTCTAAAAGTATACACACAGTCTTGACATTTTAAAATAACATATAATCAAGATGCTGACATAAAAGACTCTTAGAATTTTAACATATACTAGGTCGATCGATCAGACTAAATTATTATTCATCAACCTAAAGTAGTCCATTTGTGTATCATTCCATTACATCGCTTCCACAAAAACATAAAATAGAAAACAAGCACATCCAATTTATTTAAACGGTGAATCAGGAACAGAGTTATAGACCATGCATTCTCATTGTATCAATAAGTCTTATATTTATTTTTCCAGTACTGAAGTTAATTTGTTAAACATTTACTTAAATAGACGATGTTAGCTGGATTGGAAAAATTTTAAATTTTTGTAGTTTTAGGGACATTACAAGTGGTATTAGAGCCCAACTACAACACTAAGAGTCCTATTGGGCTCATTACAGAAAACATCTGCTGTAGATACTTATATTTCGAAACACGCACTTATAAATTTCTTTTATATGAACTAAGAGATTTATGTTCTTACAAATTGATGAAACATTGCAGGTACAATTACAGTCTGAGTTATGAATATGAAAAAAGATAGCAGTATACATGGGAACTTAAATTCCCCACTACAAGAGGAAGAGATTGTGGTGGAATTGAACTCAGATCTAATGAAATCAATACAGAAGTTACAAACAAAGTTGCAGAGTTTTAGAGATGATTATATGCAGGAAAGACGGGAACAACAAGCCATAAATGAAGCTCTACTTCAGAGCTTAACAAGGGCAAGGTCCCATGGACAGTCCACCCACTCAGCCAACAAATCCAAAGAAAACAACTGTCACGCAAAAGGATCCATCAGTCCTAAAGAGAATGAGTATGAAGAACACATACCTGATTAGATGGAAGAGGACTGTAAAAACTCTTCCAATGATGATGGTTCACCTTCCCCTTGCAAGAAAAGGAGGAAGAATGATGACAGTTTTCAAGGAGAATTCCGGAAAATAAAATCCCCAATGTATGATGGAGAGGTAAATACTGGGGAGAAAGCTGAGGAATGGATGTTGGGGATGAAGAAGTATTTTAAAGTCCACAATTATTCCAGTGAAATGCAATCACGGCTGGCCATTTACAACTTAGATGGTAAAGTAGCTAGATGGTGGAGAGACTTGAAACATACAAAAGGGCACGAAGTGAGAGATATCAAATGGAGTGCTTTCAACAAATTGTTTCTAGACAAATACATGTCTGAAATATTCTTTGACAAAAAGATCAAAGAATTTCATGAACTAAAAATGGGATCCCTAACTATGGAAGCATTCATCAACCGATTCTTGTATCTACTACATTATGTTCCTTATATAAAAGATGAAAAAGTCAAGATACAACAATTCCTAGGATGCCTACCTCCCAATTTTCGAGAGAAGATTGAGTTTGACATGCCTACAACTTTAGACGTGACTTTACACAAAGCTAGACTCTATTATGAACATGGACGGCCAAGGAATGATAACATAAACAGAAACAGAGACAGATTCAGAACTTTCTCATACAACCAAAGACCAGGTTTTATACCACCACCTTACCGAAAATAAAATAATAGTTTCCTTCCCAACAAGGTTTCAATCGACCTCATGCACGACCAAATGGGCCCGCACCGCATGCCAACAGACTAGCTTTTAATAAAGGAGCAAAAGCTGCCCCACCCACCGTCACTTGCTGGAAATGCCAAGGATCCCACTACTTCAGAGATTGTCCCAACAAGATGGATGAAGTTTTTCACAACATACAAGAAAACCCAAAGGTAGGAGACATGGCAAGAACACCAAGGATTTATGCCGCATTGGATGGTCGACAAGCAAATTACCAGGCCACTATGGTCGAGATTGAGGCTAAGATATCAAACACGGCTATTTCAATTTTGAAAGATCCTGGTGCATGTCGAAGCTATGTCTGCCTAAAATAGTTGATACTTGTAAGTTAAATCGAGAGAGTCACGAGAAACCATGGCTGGTACAACTAGCCACGGGTACCAAACGGAAAGTCTCTGAGCTAGTTAGAACTTGCGAGTTAGGTTTGAATGGTTTTCCAACTAGGGTAGATCTCAACATCTTACCACTAGGTTCTTACGACATACTTATTGGCATGGTCTGACTGGTTGGAGCAACATCATGCCTTGCTTGACTGCTTGAACAAATTGATATTATGCATGGATAACCAAGGGAATCAAAGAAATATTCACGGCATACCTAAGAAGGTTTCCGTCAAGAAAATATCTTCCTTACTAGCTAAGAAGTGTTTAAGGAAAAGTTGTAAACTCTTTGCTATCAACATTCAATCCATAGAGGCCGATAGGGAGTAAAAGATCAAAGACTTCCCAGTCCTTGTAGAATTCAAGGATGTATTTCCCTAGGAAATACCAGGGCTACCACCCAAACGAGACCTATAATTCTCCATAGAACTAACACTCGAGTCAGTACCAGTTTCTAAAGCCCCTTACTGCATGAGTCCACAAGAATTGGTGGACCTAAAGCTTTAGTTACAGGAGTTGATCGAGAAAGGATACATCCGACTGAGTGTGTCTCCTTGGGGAGAACTGAGACTCTTTGTCAAGAAGAAGGAAGGAATGATGCGGATGTGCATCGATTACCATAAACTCAACAAGTTAACCATCGAGAACCATTACCCACTCCCTAGAATTGATGACTTGTTTGATCAAGTTGGAGGAGCAAAGATATTATAGAAGATTGACCTATGATACGGATATCACCAAGTATGAATCTATGACGAAGACATCAGTAATACCTCCTTTCAAACCCGATACGGTCATTACGAGTTTGTGGTAATTCCTTTTGGATTGACGAATGCACCTGCAAACTTTATGTGCAAGATGAACAACATCTTTAGTAAATACCTAGACAAGTTTGTTCTAGTCTTCATTGATGACATTTTGATCTAATCCAAAAGTGAATAAGAACACGAAGAACATCTACGAATAGTGTTACAAGTATTACAAGAACACCAACTTTACGCGAAGTTTAGCAAGTGTGATTTATACAAACCATAGATACAGTACCAAGGTCACATCATTTCTGAGAAGGGGATAGCAGTCGACCCCAAAAATATTAATGCCATAGAGGAATGGTCTACACCCACTTGCGTGACCGACATAAGATCATTCTTAGGGTTAACTGGATAATATCGGAAGTTCATTGAGAACTTCTCACAGATTGCTTGTCCTATGAATGCCTTGTAGAAAAAGGAAAACAAGTTCCTTTGGACGACCAAGTGTGAGGAAATTTTTCAAAAGTTAAAGCAACTTTTGACAAGCGCACCCATTTTATAGATTGTTGATCTCGATGGGGACTTCGTTGTTTGCACAGATGCAAGCAAAGAAAGGCTCGGTGGAGTCCATATGCATAATGACTTCGCCATCTTCTATGAGTCAAGAAAGTTGAAGGAGCACGAACAGAACTATCCCACGCAAGATATTGAATTAGTCGCCATCATCCACGCCTTGAAGATGTGGAGGAATTACCTTATGGGAAATAAGTTCCTGTTGAAGATGGACAACATGAATTTGAAGTACTTATTTGACCAACCTGACCTAAATGCTAGGAAAGCTAGGTGGTTATCTTTCCTTACCGAGTACGACTTCGAGTTAAAACACATAAAAGGAAAGGAGAACAAAATCGTTGATGCTCTAAGTTGATGGGCTCACATGTTATATGAAGTGAAAGTAAGTCAAATGGACTCAGACTTGCACGACAGGATTAGAATAGCTTGTAGGAATGACTGATTCTATGTCGAGATCCTTAAAAAGATCCAAGAGGATAGGCTATTCCAACAACAAAAGGAATATAAGATAGACGAGTCGGGACTTCTATGGTCAAAAGAGAGACTTTATGTTCCGAAGAGCAGAGACATTAGACCCAACATCCTCACAGAGTTCCATTAGAAACCCTACCTAGGGCATCGGGGATACCAAAAGATGATATCAACAATAAAGAAACACTTCTTTTGGCCTAAATTGAAAGCCGACATAGCACTATTCATCGCCAAGTGCCAGGAATGCCAACTGATCAGGGCAGAACACCATCACCCTTCCGAGCTATTGCAGCCAGTACCCATCCAAGAGTGGAAGTGGGAAGTCATCAGTATGGATTTCATTGCAGGTTTACCCAAGAGTAAGAGACAGAGTGACTCCATCTTTGTAGTAGTAGACAAGTTACCAAAAGTAGCACATTTTATATCGGTGAAGTCTACTTACATAGTAGTCCACATTGCGGACATCTTCCTAAAAGAGATCTTCCAATTGCATGGGATACCCAAGGCAATCATTTCTGATCGAGACACGAAGTTTACTAGTAACTTATGGAGGTCATTGTTCTCTGGTTTAGAGATACAACTATAGTTCAGTACCACATACCATCCGCAAACCGATGGATAGGAGGAACAGGTGAACCAAATCCTTGAAGATATGATTAGGATGTATGTTATGAAGAACCCCACGAAGTGGGAGGATTATTTAGATCTCGTTGAGTTTGCATACAACAACGGGTGCCATAATTCTGCCATGATGAGTCCTTTCGAAGTACTCTATGGCAGAAAGTGTAGGACACCTGTGACATGGGATAGTCTGGTAGAGAGACTCATGCTGGGTTTAGATTTACTGAAGGAATTAGAACAGCTAGTTACCAAAGTACAACAAAACTTAAAAGAGGCACAAGACCACCAGAAGAGTTATGCGGACAAGAAAAGAAAGGACAAAGACGACCAAGTCGGCGAACATGTCTTCTTAAAAGTGAAGGCAAAAAGAATCTCCCTGAGCTTGGGGCGATGCAGGAAGCGAGTCCCCAGATTTTGTGGATCCTTTGAGATACTAGCCAAGAAAGGGCCAATAGCATATGCATTAGCTTTACCAGCTCATGTAAAAGTTCATAATGTTTTTCATGCATCTTTATTAAATAAATATGTCTATGATACTAAACATGTGATTGATTGGTCCTTATTATAGGTAGAACTCGAGGGGGAATTCATGCCCTAGCCCCTCCACATTCTAGACAAGAGGGAGGTACAGCTTAGAAAGAAGAATATCATCCAATTCAAAGTACAATGGAGGCACTTCAGGCCAAATGAGGCTACTTGGGAAAATGAAACCACCATGAAAGAGGCTTACCCTACCTTATTTCATGTCTTCATTTCTAGTCCCTAGAACACCGGGATGGTGTTTTTTCTAAGCAGGGAGGGATGTAATATCCTGAATTTTGGTTGACTATATTGATGTTATATATTGGGCTTAAGCCCCAACACATATGATTTATTTTGGTATACTGGGCGTAATCCCCAATGCACATGATTCATTTTTTTTATAGATATACATATTTGGGCATGGACCCTGACTGATGCAAGTTATTGTTATATACTGGGAAGAAAGCCCCAATGTATTTGATTTATGATTTATTATGAGATTGAGTACAAGACCCTATTATACTGAGATGATCTTTTGTTACATATTGTGCAGAGTTATGATGTGCATGATTGACTTTTATTTGTGTTGAGCGTAGACTCTAGAGCACATGGATGACCTATCTACTAGGCATAAGCCCCGATGTACATATAGGACTTTTATTATGTATTGGTCGTAAGCCCCAATGTACATAGAGTGTTGGGAATAATCCCTGGAGCACTCAAAGCTTGATAATAAATATCGGATCCGAGGCCATTTTTATATTCTAGATGTGCTTCACAAACACATTCTAGTACTAGCGTTGAGCGGGATGCTCTGGAATTGCACTAGCGTAACGCCCATGTGAGAGTGTTGAGCCAAAGCTCTGAAGAGCACTCGGGGTTACTTGATATTAAAAGTGTTGAGTCGAGAAGAATCTGAATAGCACTACTAGTCATGACAATTATTTAATTGGTTAAATGAATCATTTCTATCTCTCATCAAGGACTGCAGAAACTACCATGTTAAACGAGGTAATCCAACATGCAAAAGGGACCTAGAGTTACCTAACCTAGTCGACTATCCAAACCTACCAAAAACACCTTGTCCAAAGATTGGACCTTGTATTAAATAATTATCAAAGAGTTATTATGCTATTTAATTAATTAAACAATCAGATTGACTATTTATAAAAGAAGTCTCACTTATGTATAAATAGTATGCATAAGATAGTTATTTATACTATATATAAAAGAAAAGATTGTGATCTAAATTAATAGAAACACATAGTTGTAACAAAGTAAATATAATATAAAAGTTTCTTTAAAACAAAATCATAGAGGAACAAGTTAAAATTCCTAGATAAACTAGGAGTGAGAAATTAATTAAAATATCTTTTACATATATTATAATTCAAATTTAAAATAAAAACTGAAGTTAATAGTAGAAATATTAGTATTAACTCAACAGCTGTATTCCCAAAAGTTCACCTATATAAAGAAGGACAAATCCCAAAGAAGGGGATCATGGCTATTATCTACCTTGCTATCATTTTTCTATGGTAAGAAAGAGAGATTTGCCACAGAGCTGAAATAGAGGTTATTTCAGGATTGGACATTTTTACAGCTATATTCCCTAGGTGCTCTAAGTCTCATTTGCATGTTGGAACTAGCTTGGGGGGATCCATTAGTGAACCAGGAACTGTTCAGGGTCAAAGTTGGGAGGAACGTGGTAGTTCCAAAGTCATTCGGTTACCATCCTACAGGTCAGATAAACATACTTGTTTTCTTTAATTAGTGGTTGAAATTTGCAACTCTGTGCAAGGAGCGATTCATAGCTGCAAATCCAGGTACGAATTACTTCACTGTTTTCCTTTATATATGTTATACGTTTAAAGGTTCAGAAATTCATTTCATTTTACTGTAATTTTCTTTCTGGTTGAATCCCAAGCATTTGGAGCAAGGGCATCTAGCATTGGCTCCCCAAGTCAAACCCATTAAAAGTTATTTTTTTGCTCTAAGAGTTTCTTTTTATAACCCTAGCTAAAACTGAAATGGTAAGAATTTTATAAACGAATTTAAATATACTATTACAATAGAATCATCTCCTGTAAGGATATCGATTTGCTTAACCGTAGAACCTAAATTCACATCATAGCTAGAGTCAAAGTTTTGCTGTACCAAGCTCTTAATTAAAATAAACTTTTTAAATTCCAATCTCTGACAGAAGTGTCGTAGGATCTCAAACCTTAATAAAAAGATCAACACAGCATAAACGCATTTTTTTACCATTTATAAACTCAGACATAAAAAGAAATCGTCATATAGATCCTCAAATCGCCTTACACAGGCTCAACCATTTAGGGAACTTTCCAGAATTTAAATCTATTAATAATAAACCAAAAGCTCAGGATCGAGTCCTCTGCACATCACCCCAAATCAAGGAATTATTTACAGAGGTCATGCTACAGCTAGACCGAGATCCATTCTTCAGAAATGCTAAACCATAAATAAACGGAATGTGATTTTAACGCTAGGGCATTGTCATAAGAAATCCACATAAGAATAATTAAAAACAAGAAATTAATTCATACACTTTCCCTCTCATTTAGTTAACGATTTCACACTATAAGGATTTCATTCTCAACAGGAATAGCCAAACACAGGGCCATTATTTTTTTATACAGAGGCCATATTTATTTCCAACCAGAAAACACGATAGAGTCAACCCAACCATTAATTTAAACATCTCATTACAGAAATAAAATTACCATATGCAAAACGATTACACATCTAGTCCGGGCTTGCCCTTTCAGTTTAAAATAAATAACTTCCTCATCTCTCACATAAGGTTTTATGCTTCCAGGTAAATGCTTAACTAATTTAAGTGAACTAAATATGAAAACGCAAAGCATAAAATCTTTGACAAACAGAAAACTCACGATCAGGATTCGATAGGTTAAACCCGCATAAGAATACCAGAAGTGAAATGACAAACCCATAGGATTACCAAAGCCATATATATTCTGGAAAAATAAACATATAAACACATAGAGATCTCTTAAACCCCAACGCTTCCATATTCTTGATTTAAATAACACACAGAGTCCAAATGTAGAGCTTACAAAAGTATTAAAATATACCCACAAAACTAACATAAGTCAAATAAAGAACCATCGTACTAATAGAAGTTTTCCCCAAAAGCCATAACCATATATCGAATTACATAGGAGCAAAGATTAAAAGCTTCCTCTATCTCAAATGCCATACAGGATACAACATAGTCAACATTGTGGATCATACATTATAGAGTGTGCCTCAGGTCTGGCCACGACTTGGTACTCAACACCTAATATTTCACTTGAATTCCACATTTAAATCATTCCATAAAATTCTTAATTTATAGAGAAAACAAACTAGTAGTCAGTCATTCAATTGAAGGGAGGAATTGGCCAACAAGGGGTCAGGATTACCACATTCACCATAGCTACGAATACCCACCCTGCTAGCTCAAGTTACCACCATCGTAAATCCCTTCCAAAACAAACCCAAAACGATATGTTACAACCTGCAACAAAAACAATTGTAAAAACAAAGGTCATAAGAAAATGAATTCTATGGCATAAATCTTACCTCGTGAAGGCCCATGCCATCTGGTTGAGAGCAGGATGAACCCTGCTATGGGCGCCTCCAAAACAAGAAGATCCTTGCTCTTCTTTCCCCCAAACAAAACAATTCGATTATGCAGTAGGTCAACCAAACCCTTAGGGTTTATCCCTTAATGCCATCTAGCTGGGATCCATTCAAATGTTTGGCATTGGTCACCTTAAATTCCAGACCAACTCCATAGAGATCGAAATATTTTAGCCATTCTCTATATGGGGGTTAGTTTTCAAAGAGTTCCATTTCTCCGATAAACACAAGGCTTGATCACCTTACTTGACTTTGTTACCACCAAAGGACTTTCATGCAATTACAACTTTAAATAGCTTTAGAGTAAAATACTTGCAAGACAAAAGAGGAAGTAGGCCTTAGCATAAATGCTAAGTAAGCCTAGCCAATGCAACTAGGGCCATCCCCTCAAGCTCATGAAAAGAGTTATAAAAATACAGTGACATATATATATCCAAGCTAATCCCTTAGTCTAAAAGTATACACACGGTCTTGACATTTTAAAATAACATATAATAAAGATGCCGACATAAAAGACTCTTAGAATTTTAACATATAGTAAGTCGATCGATCATACTGAATTATTATTCATCAACCCAAAGTAGTCCATTTGTGTATCATTCCATTACATCGCTTCTGCAGAAACATAAAATAGAAAAAAACCACATCCAATTTATTTAAACGGTGAATTAGGAACAAAGTTATAGACCATGCATTCTCATTGTATTGATAAGTCTTATATTTATTTTCCCAGTACTGAAGTTAATTTGTGAAACATTTACTTAAACAGACAATGTTATCCGGACAGGAAAAATTTTAAATTTTTGCAGTTTTAGGGACATTACATAGTTTCGTGGTGCGCTTACTGTGAATGAAGCTCAAAATATCCGAGTTAAATATCAATATGATAAGTCTATAAAACCAAGGGTTTTCTCATAAGGAGACCTTGTTTTCTCTACGACCAGGACAAGGACCCCTTTGGGGAAGGAACGTTTAAATCTAGGTGGCTCGAACCTTATATTGTTTCTAAAGTGTTGAAGAAGGGATCTTATGTGCTGACATATTATGATGGTTATAAGTTCCCTAAGCCCAGAAATGGGCTCTACTTGAAAAAGTATTACGCTTAGGCCTACATGATTTTTCTTGTATTATAGCTGTACATTTTTGTAGAGTTAGTAGTTTTTGATTTATCATCTTATGTGTCTTATGGATTGTGGTTTCAGATGAAAACCGAGTGCTTGATAGGATTTGCCAATGGCACTAGTCACCACACTCGTTAGTTGGCTTTTGCGGCTTGGGTTATTTACTCACCCTCTAACCAACTTGTTTCTTGGGGAGGTGCTTGTTTGATCCCTACAACAAACAACGTAGCTGAGTACAGTGCGGTTATAGAATTAATCTGATATGTTATCCATCACGGCATTTCATGTTTAGAGGTAAGACTCGATTCGGAGTTAGTAGTACTTCAGTTGACGGGTGAATATAGGGTTAGAGATCCTTCTTTGCTACATCAGTTTTTGCGAGTTAGATTACTTGAAAGAAATTTTGATTAACATTTTGATTACATTACATATCAACGCATTTCAAGGAATTTCAATACATTATCTTATGCATATGCAAATTATGTTCTTGACTAGCATTTGTATCATACACAATAACATGTAAAGCAGATAAGATAACATGTATATAATCGATACTGTCTATATATCTGGTCCAAAAAATACATATGAGTCTGAGTCAACTACTGTCAAAATATACAAAGTGGGAATGAATAGCCTCAAAAAATAATATGTCACTCTCCCTATGGAGAGGGAGGAGCCTCAGCTAGCTCTGCTACAGCCTCTCTATAACATATAACTAGCCTAGCTACTTTCCTAAGTAGCCGGATCCATGCTGGGGGCACTCCTACTACATGTTCCTGCATATCAAGAGGCATCCACTCTATTTTGTATGTACGGATATCATGATTCAACTGACTCATATTCCTTTCAATGCTCCTCAGCATGGCATCTGTAGCACTTGGATCAGTTGGTCGGATGAAAACTCTAGGATTCCCAGCAGGTCTCACTGGCCCCACATCTGCATAAGTTATGTTTTGTCAGTACTCATACTCATCATAAAAATTATATATACAAAAAACACAAAAATTAAATAATGTTTCAAAAACAAAACACATCGGTACCTATCTCTCCCCAAGATGCTCCTAGAGAAATCATAAGCTCGAGGTCACCTCGGAAATCCATGCCCGCATATGGAAACTTCTCTAGTGTCGGTACTTGGCGGCTCCACCACCCCAGATAATCCTCGTCAGCATATGACAAGCTGGTTTCACCACCACCCTGACGCAGGAAGATATCGACCCGACGAGTCATCAGTGGCTCGCGGGGGTTCAATGATGGTAGGGCCACTCCCGGACTAAGAGTGGGGAATCGCTTGAAGAAAAAGGTGCATAATTTACTCCCGTACCCAAAATTCTTTTTCTTCCCCGTCTTACACTCTATAAGCTAATGTTTCATGTTCACTAGAAAACTTGAACACAAGTCAAAGATGACATTGCATAGACATTCTATGCCTATCTACATATAGTTTCGTGAGTCTAGGTATTGCGCTGCACTTCCCTTGATCTGGTTGATAGTACTCAATATCACCTTTAGTGGGAAGCTTGCAATCTGCCCAATTGGAACTTGGATCCCACTTTTTTCGGTGCCAGCCATGCAGTAGGTGTTGATATAATATTGAATGGACAATGCACACACTTCTCTAAATGTCCCTTTGAGGTTCACCACCTCACCTCATCGAGATAGACTGGTTATGAAGTATATGTCGTCAATAGTGATGTCCAACATCTCTCCCTGAAGGTTAAACATGCCATGATCGACATCTCAATATCCCACGAGCATTTGGAGCAAATGTGTTTGTGCACGCATGTTTGTAGTTCGGAAAAACTTTAAGATCCCACACATCCATAATGCATTTAAAGTAAGAGGATCTCCCATGGCATCCCTATCCATGGCCTCATTCTCCCTCTCTCTCCAAGTTAGAACCATCCTGCATTAACCATTCCCATTCCATGCATTAGTTTTTGGTTTTTTCTTGAGAACTGTGGTACTCGTGGCTTCACCTCTTCAACAGAGGCGGGTACCCACAAGTCTCCCTATAGTAAACTCGTGCACTTTCCATGTGACCGTGAATTTTACTTAGACAGAATCGCGGGTATGAATCCCTAGGTTTTAAAACTTGCTTAAAAACCCAAAAACATCATTTAAAACTTAAAGAAATGGATTAAATTGATAGAGTAGGCAGAGATTGCTTACCTACAAGTGATGGTGTTCGGTTTCGTGTTCCGGATTGATTGCAATCGGCGTTTGAAGTAAGAGGGTTTCTCTCCTTTTCTCCAATGGTAAAATGGTTTTGTGAGTTATGTTTCTAATTTGACACTATTTATACAAATCATTTTCAAAATTTTTACCCCCTCTATATAGTTTCAAATTCCCTTTTTAATTTTATTTAATTCTAATAACCTTTTTGAGTTATTTTGATTAGGTAAAGCTTTAAAAGGCGCTTTTCTCACTATTAGTTGTAAAAGGTGATAAATACAAAGTTTTTTTTTTTACGTGTCAGTTTAGCTCAACACATTGGATCTATTTATGTCATTTTGAAATCTCCTTTGTTCACTTTCAACTACCATTTTCTTCTAATCCGTTGACATTGATGCTATCTACAGTCCGTCCATCATTTGATATATCAAGGAACTTATACATTGTACATCATTTTTACATAATATTAAGTTCCCTATTCCGATGGATTTTTTTTCATACTCTTGTTAAAATCCTTAAAATTAACAAGATTACCGAGCATACTTGTCTTATTCAAACTCATTAAAGGACTTGAAAAGATATCCACTTAGATATAAGTTTACTCCTTTTCTGGATCTTTGTGGATTACTTATGAAAAAGCTATACTCTAGTCATATTTGTCTAGAAGAGTCCTCTCTCGTACACTTTTACACTTTTTTGGGCGAGGAGGCTAACTTTACGAAAAAGTATAGTATGGAGTTCTTGTTTAAATGTTTTGGACTCCCTAAATATAAAAACACCGACGAGCATATACCAACTCAGGATAGATATTAAAATCCATGAGTAGGTGTATGGAATTTTTGTTTAATTTTTTCAGACTCCTTAAATATGAAAACATCGACGAGTACAAATAGATCAGAGCTTGATATTAAAATCCACGGATCGGTAAACTATCGAGTACTAGTCTATCTCTTCTTCAAACTCGTTAAAACATGAAGAAGGTCCTGAGTTTCCCTCCCATGGAATCGTTAAATTACATATGGTTGGAATTATACCAAGCATTTTTCTCTCCCCTCTTCGAGCTTGTTTCAAAAATGAAGAAAGGACTATTGAGTTTGCTTTCTTGGACTCATTAAAATAAACAAGAAGGACCTTATCGAGCTTTCTTTTCAATCTTTTCATGCTCGTTAAAACTATGAAAAGACACTCTTTAACAAATAGAGAAAAGGGAAGGGAATTCTCCGTTATTTCATTTCATTTATGGATGCAGTATATCCTTGAAAATAACACCTTTTTGAGTCTTTCAAAAAAATCGGGTTCTAGTTTTGGCCTTAGGATAAACCTGATCTCAGAGTTTTTACTCCTTCGATTGGTTACTCTTCCAATCATATGGATAATATGTTAATGTCTCCTACATTGCAGATTTATATCATGGTTCCTTTGCCTTCAAAGCTTCCTAAGTCACTCTTGTGGCGTGCTCATTATTCAAGGATACCACCTGTGTTGTCCATTCTGCAGTTGCCTTGACCTCATGTGTTGGCCATTCCTTGGTATCAGTATGCTTCATTATACACTCAATCCTACTCCAGATTAGATCAACCATTGATTTTGTTTCTTGTGTTAGATGATGGAGGATTCCTTAAGGCATCCCTTCCAATGGCTTTCTTTCCATTGAATTCAACTCATCTTGCTTTGGGAATGAAGTTTAGATTTTTCAGTAGTACCTTGGGGGTTGCAGTCATTAGTGGCAATTTCCATCGCTATTGGGTAGTGGGAATACATCAATGTCTCCTACTTGATGGATTCTTCAGGTGTTCGACTTCAAAACTTCTTATTTACACTTGTTAGAATGTACTAGGTAACTTGGACCCCATTTTCATTATTGGTGGGTGTCCTTGTTTTTGTTAACGGTTTCCATCATTGATCGGTAATAAAACGGTGTCCTCCATGTTCGAATTCAACTCATTTATTCCCACGGTTAGGATTCATACCTTGAGATGGTTTGGATGAAGACCTTGGGACTATAATACCATCATCATATTTTCCCATTGCCCAAGCTACGCAAGACTAAGCCACACCTATTTTTGGATCTTGATGAGACATAGATTCAGTTTATTGTTATGGATATGATCTCCTATTTTGACATGGATCCATGATTGTATTTAAGTGGCCATGCTATATACATCTTTTTGTTATGTATTGGAGATCATGTTCTACCATTCTAAACATCTCATGATATCAAGATTGCAATTACTCGCTAGCCTCGTTTCTGTTTTAGGTACCATTTGTGATCTCATCCTGTGGTCTCTTTTTTCCTCCTCTTCCTGTATTGTAATGCATTTTGGACATCATTTCCCTCTAACCTCATACAATAAGGGGCATATGTTATCAGTCAAATCAGTACTTCTCCATCCGTGACCACATTGCCCTGTCAGTCACATAAAAGGACACTATGGATGGAAGAGCTTACTTGACCCAAGATGATTTGGATCTGAACTTTGCAATCCTCTCCTCAATAAACATATTTTTGTAACTATTTTAAAGCATAACCACGACCTTGATATCTTCCAACATGCAGGTTAACCGCGGGTGTCTATATAGACAACCCGCGGGTATCATATAAAAATTTGCACCCGCTAGCTGCAAGACACAAGAGTCGCGAGTCACTCGCTGGTTGTCCAAAGACATACTCACGGGTATATTTAAAAATCTCGAAAAAAATATATAAGAACACGAATTATGGATTAGTTTGGGTAGTTATTCAAACTACCTTAACTTCCCAAGCCAACTTCCTTTTGAACCTGCCATCCTAGCCTTGCCATAAATACAAAGGGAGAGGCATGAGAAAGGGGAGCCAAATTTGTGAAAGAAATGCTCGAGGAATACTTACTCAAGAGAGAGGAGCAAGAGCCTAGGGTCTTATTACAACAGTCCCAGTTGCATGAAAGGTATAACTAGTTGTTATTTATGCAAATAAAATCATAGATTTCCCTTCCAATAGCACTTGTCTTTATGTAAACTTGATGTTTGAATATGTCATATGAATCTATATATGAGTTTCAATTTCAATTGTTTATCTTTATATAGTAAAATTGATTTGATAAAGGTAGTATGGTTGTTTACAGGTCCATCTGTTGGAGCAGTGTAGCAGTAGATCGAGAACATTGGATTTCAAAAGCTTGGATCAACCATCAATTATCCAGGTATGAACCTCATCTTGAATCCTATTTCTTTTATGAATGGAAATAAGTGTTGAATGTTACATGTACTTTCTTTTTCTGTTTCTGCAATAAAAATTGATGTACATTGGTGAGCACCGTTTCCTAGTCATGGGTTATTAAACCGCACAATAGTCATGATAACACAACTCCATGTTGCATTTGATGCATTCAAAGTCCAATAATATTTCTACAGAGGGAGTTCACTACTACTCCGTGCCTAAGTACATGGGTTATGTGGAAAAAAATGTAAGGTGACTCCAAGTCAAATATGTGCAGCTCCTCAATATAGAAGACTCCAAGTCATAGCACCTCACATCGTAGCAATCAAGGTTTTCATCACTTTGTGGACACACGCAGCAATATAAATAGAGATAGCATTCAAAATATCTAAGAGTCGGTAGTGGGAAAGGACACACACAAGGAACAATGTATCCAACAACTATTATGGTTGCAGGCTAGTATCTTTTAGCGGGATGAATCCATGAATATGGGTGTCTATTTTGGGGGGTCTTATGAAAAAATAAATCTGATTGTTTCATGTTTTTAAACTTTGGGCGAACAAAAGTGATATTTTTATTTAGAATTTCACTTTTTAGTAAAAAGAAAACTTTTAGAGAATTATGTTAGCTTTCTATTCACAATTTTTTCAAATTTTTTTATTGAGATTTTATATGTCAATTTGGCAAATGTTTGACAATATGTTCTTATAAAATGAAAAGACTAAAAAATAGTCATGTTTTGTGATGGGCCTAAAATCATTGTTAAACTTGTGTTTTACAAAAACAAAATATGCTACAACAATATACACACAATGTACTACTTCATGACTATAAGTTTGTGACCAATGGATCCATATACTAATTATTATATTTTTTTTTAATTCGATCAATGGGGAAAGTTTGTCTATTTTCAACATGTTTTCTGTAAGGGGACATTTCTCTCAATTTACTATAAAACTAAAAAATCTAAGAATACGCTTTTGAAGTAGACACTCCAATTAACTGCACCATAGTTTTTTCAATTTATTTGGTGGTGTATTTTTAAAGTTATGGATTTTTCATTTCACTACATTTTGAAAGAGATGAAACCAAAATGGACACATGTTAACAAAAAAAAATTAAAGTTATCATATCTCACCTAAACACAACAAAATCTGTACCTACGGAAAGTAGATTCAATGATGAAACTAATGGTATAAATTTCGACAATCGGTTTGTAGTGTAGGAGACTGTTTTTACCTTCTGAAAATGAAGAAACCTGAAAACTGTGAAGTTTTCAGGTCTTAGATAATATTCAGTCGAATAATTATTTTCCATTACTGAACCGTTAAAAATAACAACGGTTGTTCAGCCGAAAAAAAAAAAACAAAAGCAAAAACGCAAAAAAAATTTCGTCAACGGGAAAAAAAGAAGAAGATATTAGATTATTTATAATTGTATAAATAAAACTAAATAGAGTCATTATTTCACATCTTTTGTTTTCGTAGATGTCTCTATAAAATATTTTTGAAGGGATTTTTCAAAGAAGATTTCTTTCAAGCAGTGCAAAAGGAGTTTTTTTGCCCAGATATTTTTCCTTCTTATTTCTTTCCAAGAAGTACATTCAAAGAATCTTTTTTCAAGGTATTTTTGCAAATGAGTTTTTTTTCCAAGGTATTTTTGCAAATGAGTTTTTATTCCAAGGTATGTTTCCTTATTATTTCTTTTTAAGGGGTTTTTTCCAAGGTATTTTTGCAAAGGAGTTTTTTTTCCAAGGTATTTATCCAAGTGGTTTTTTCAAAGAAGTTTTTTATCCAAGGCATTTTTTCAAAGGAGTTTTTTTCCAAGGGGTTTTTACAAAGAAAATTTCTTTACAAGGTGTTCTTCTTTCTTTCCAAGGGGTTTTTTCAAAGGAGATTTATTGCCAAGGAGTTCTTATTTCTATCCAAATATTTTTTCTTCAAAGGAGATTTATTTCGAAGGAGTTTTTTATTTCTTTGCAAAGAGATTTCTTATTTCTTTTCAAGAGGATTTTTCAAAGGAAATTTCTTTCCAAGGAGTTTTTCTTCAAAGGACTCTTACAATATTTTTATAAGGTGAATTAAATTTCAGTTCATGTTTTTATAAATTTCGTAACTATAAATCTTAAATTTTTATTTTTTTACTATAAAGTGACGATTCTTTAATTTAACCTCTATATATTAAACAATCATTGGCAGTAAGAGAAACCGCCAAAGCAAAAGTGATCGTAAATGTGATGATGATGCTCATAGGGAAAAACAAAAACTCATATATCAAGCCAAAAAAACAAGGGTTGCAGAAACAGAAGAGACAATTATTGAAGATATAAATACAGATATACATGATAATGTTGATGAAATGGAAATTGAAAATAGAGTACAAGAAGAAAAAATTGAAATTGAAGAGACCATTGTTGAAGATGTAAATAGTAATTTACATGCTATTGTTGATGACGTCAATATTGAAGATCAAGTTCAAGATCCAGAAATTGGACCTGGTATGTATATATCATGTATTTTCCAAATTCATTTTTTATAATGAATTGTATTTTTGGATATATGTTAAATTAAATTTAACTTGATGTACAGGTACTTTCACCATTGATGATGAAATGTTAGAAGACATTGATTGCGACAAATATGGAGAAAAAATAGCCATACATGTTGCACGATATTGTGCTACGCAAATTTATGATGATATTCTCAAAGAATATTCAATAGCACGACAAGCGCAACTTTTGAGATTTTTATTAGTCTCCAAGAAGTTAAAAGGTGCTACGACATTATTGGGTATTCACAAGGCGACAAAAGAGTCGAAATGGAAACATAATGTGATAGAAAATATAAGTGATGTAATAAAAAAATTTGGAAAATCCAGGAAGAAATATACCACAGCTGCACGTAGAGCAATTCAGACAACAATTATTTCAGCTAGTACTAGACAAAATCATTTGACAACACAACTAGCGAAAACAATAGGAACCTCAAGAAAGACATTATACAAACATAACAAATTCATAATGCAAATAGATGAAAATGATGAACTTGCTGGTTGGGCAATTATTTGTAGACAGACTTACAAAGATAGAATGGGAGAAGGTGTGAAGGGTATTGTACATAAATATTGGTTGGCACATGCTCGATTTTCACCAAATTAAAGGGATTTAATACGACAAAGTGTATCACAAAATTTATATGAAATTCATCCAAAACATATAATGGAAATGACACAAGTACAATTGTTCAATAAATTTAAGGAGGATCATCGCGGAATTAATATGTCAATCACTACATTTGCGCGACAAAAACCATGGTATGTTAGACATATTACTATACGTGACACATGATGTTGTCTTTATCATGTGCAATTTGAATTATATTATGACACGTTTCCTAAATTTGGTAAAATGTTTTGGACAAATTCACCACCTCCGCCCACAATACGTGAATTCATATCTCAAATTCTATGTGAGAGAGATCACGATGAAGTATTTTATAATAAAAAACGTGTCAATGGAAAACATTGTCATCGTTGGATAAATATGGTTTTATTCCACAATAAATGTCCTATTGATAATGATCAGTCACTGTCAAATGTAGCCGTTGATTGGAGAAGATATGAATACAATTATGCTACAAGTTCTAGTGATGCACATTCCAAATGAATTTATTTGCGTGAAGATAAAATATGCGTGACAGATTTTCTGAAGAAATTTGAAAGAGAAATTTATAAATACACAAAGCATTCACATAGAGCATGATGGCAAGACCTTCAATTCAAGCAGTCTCGTGAAATTTTTCCACTCAGAACAATTTTGTCTGTGGTTGATTTTGCAGAAAACTACACATTTGTTGCACAAAAAGAGATCCAAAGTGAATACTATCATTCTGACCAAGTTTCAATATTTGTCCATGTTCTATATAGACATTCTCAACAAGATGTTGATGGCATTGAAAGCACGTGTGACAATCGAGATGTGATTAAAGAATATCACTTTTATATCAGTGATGATCGTACACACGATACACATTTTGTTCAACATTGTATTGAAAATATTTTCTCTGATTCACTAAAAAGACGCGAAGTTAAATTCAATGAACATTGGATATGGTCGGATGGATGTGTAGGACAATTTAAATCTTCATGATCATTTTTTTGGTTATGTCGACTTCATAAAGCATTGAACATTAAACATCGCTGGAATTTCTTTGAAACTGGACATGAAAAAGGTGAACATGATGGTGCAGGGTCATGCGTAAGAAGAGCACTTCAAAGATGGAAAATGAACCATTCTTCTACATGATTGCATTTAGCTACAGAGGTTTTCCAATGGTGTAAATTACATCTAAGCCATGATTATAATCAACAATCAAAAGATGTACGCAGGTATGTACACGATGTTTTTAATTTATATTAATTGTCAATTTAAAAAATTATTATTTGCAAATCTATCATTTAAGTATATGTACACTAATATTAAAAGTTGTCCTTTGTGATTTATCATATATTGTGGAGGTTCTTTTGGCTTATTGGAATCCAAGATATAGATAGATCAATCCCATACGAGGCTAGAACCATACATGGGACTAGAGATTTACACTCTATTCAAACAAAATCCTTCCAAAATGTGTTTCCATTTGACAATAGAAAGCAATCATGCTTTTGTCATATTTTCACTGAAAATGTTGAATCTACAGAAGTTTGTGAAAACATAACGAACAACTACGTAAAACATTGGAAACACATAAAGATTAATCCAAAGGGGAAAATGCCACTAGCAAGCTTAGAAGAATTAGAATCAGAAGAAATAACAATATCATTTGATGGCGATAGAATTTCAGATCTTGTTAGAGAAGGTAATGAACTTACAACTTCTTTGTTGATTTTTTATTGTTGTCCATCATCGTTTGTGTATAGTAAATTTAATTGATTTAAAAACCCTAACGTCAATTGTAATTTGCACAGGAGATGTTTTCGTTGTGATTTCACCTTTAGACAACAAAGAAAAGGTGAAATATTATTTGATGCGATGAACTGAAGGTAAGATGAAGTTATTGGAGGACTACGATAGAAAAGAATTTACATACGAGAGAGGATACATCATTTTAAAAGGTTATTTTTTTTAGCAGACTCATATGATTGAAAATTATGTCTACTTTCAGGATTATGAACCTGATGTTATATGTTGTCAATATAGTCATTTAGTATGTGCATCTCAAATAAAATTGGTACAAGTTCCATTAAAAAAAAAAAAAAAACTAGAAAATGGAAACTGTCGAAATATGACCATAAACAGATAATTGAGGATGGCATTCCATTGCGATGTTTTTAACCATATCAAAAATGAATTGATCGATGTTTTTGTGCATGTCAAATGTTACGTACAGTATATTTTTATATTGAGAATTATGACTATGATCTTGAATGGGAACTAGAATAAGAGTTTAAATGATTTTATTTTAGCATGTTGAAATCAATTCGATAATTATTTGGTAATGAGAACTTTAATAAAAGTTGAAAAATGTTATATTTCAGCTATATGGAATGTTGACCAAGGATACATGCACAAGGATAATATCACTTGTGTAAATAGAATTTAGTTCCATTTGATATAGATTATATGAAAATAATATCACTTGTGTAAATAGAATTTAGTTCCATTGGTTTTTCAATAAATGATAAATGCACAAGGATAATATCACTTGTTTAAATAGAATTTAGTTCCATTTGATATACATTATATGAACATCTGATTTTATATAATGATGAAATTGAACATAAGTACAGTGAAGTTCGCACAATTAAAATCATCGAAAATAAAGATAACGATCATTTGATTTTTAATCACAAACAAGGATTCGAGGATTGTGAAGCTTTTGCTCAATTAGAGCAATGGTTATTTATAGCAAACCGATGAAAATTCATCAAATTGTTGTCTAAAATCATTGCTCTAATTTAGCATAAACTTCACAATCTTGGAATCCTTGCTTATGATTAAAAAATAAAAAAATCATTAAATCCCCATTTGCCATGATTTCAGCAGTATCTGTAGTTCACCAACTAAAAAAAGTGTGGTACCTGAACATTGAACATATGAATCATTAGTTAAAAATTGAAAGTATAAATCATTTATATGAAATTCAAGTTTATTGTGGAAACCAAGATCATATATTATCATACAACCAGGAGGATTGAAACCTTCACTAAATTTTATTTACATCTCTACACTTAAAATATTTTACATTCGCACTCACAGATTTTTATATCTGCACTAAAAAAATGTCAATACTACAAAAAATATGCACTCAAGGATTAAATCCTGCAGGTCTTAAAATTTGTAACTTTAGATTGCACCTATCAAAACTTAAGGCTAGCATATACTGAAATTCAATAAAAAAAGCTTAAGGAGTGCAAACTACATCAAACTTCTCTAAAAAATATATTTTAAAACCATTTCAATATTGAACACACATTGAACATATAAATCATTAGTTAAAAATTGAAAGCATGAATCATTTATATAAGATTCAAGTTATCATTTATATGAAATTCAAATTTATTGTTAAAACCAATATCATATATTAAAAGACATCCAAGAGGGTTGAAAATTTCACTAAATTTCATTTACATCTCTACACTGAAAATATTTTACATCTGCACTCAGATTTTACATTTTCAAAAATTCAAATTCAAATATATGCACTCAAAAATTCAAATATATTATTCATAAAATAAAGTAGTTTAAACATTAAAACATGTGTACTAATATATTTTAAAACCATTTCAAGATTGAAGATACATTCATGAACATCATGCAAAATCATATTCTAAGTGTTTACCACACAAAGCATACTATGTAATTAGCCACAAAAAAGGTTAAATCATTCAAAGCAAGTACATAATATATGCCAAGATCAATGTACATGTATATAATCCAAAAAAATGTTCCTGAACATGTGAGTTCAATGTACATGTATATAATCCAAAAAAATGTTCCTGAACATGTGAGTTCAATGTATATATATAATTCAAAAATAAAGTTCGTAGATGTCCAAATCAGCTAGATCATATGTATCAACATGAAAATGTATGCAATATGGTAGTATGGAAAAACAAAAAAAGGACCAATATAAATCATTCTCTAAATGAAAGTCCACCACTATCATCCACTAGGGTCTTCCCTTTGCCTCGAAGAGATCCAACCTACAACATGTATAAAAAAAAATTATGAATCTCATAAATTATTCAAACAATTAAGAACTAAATTAAAAAAAAATATATTAAACTTATATAAAAAAAAAATGAAAAGAATAGTTCAATTATTAACATAATTACCTTAGTGCCAATATCAACATCCATCAAAGAATCTATATCCTCACCACCAATTTCCATATGTTCTCTTGTTCCCTAAAATCTAAATTTTGTTAATAAATAAAATATTGTGCAAGAAAAATAAACTAAAATTAAGCAATTCACTTAAAACCAAAACAAAAAAAATAAAATCATGAGCTCACAAAATATGGAAAATCATAAAAAAATTTCAAATCTAAATGAACTTGCATGGATAAGCGACATTAACAATAAGATACATAGATAAATTAAAATTAAAAAAAAAAACATATAATATCTTTCAAACATAAATATAAATATGTAAATAATAAATATACCTCTCCAAGATGCTCTTCTACATTTTATACATTTTCACTAGTGGAGAGTCGAAAATTATGTTCATTCAACATTCTAGAAAACTGCCACCAATAAACATTTACGTAATATATTTATTCAAAAAATACATAATGTCATAGATCTATAATGTAGTTCAAAAAGTTCAATTCAAAATGAATAAAACAATTAAATAGATTGTAGGTACATAAACAACAGACCTCTCCTACACATGATGTGTCATGGAATAGGACATTTGAAGCTATATGATGATAAACCTTAGCATAAGCCCTAAGATCTTTAATGCTCATTCCATCTACCTCATCATTCGTTTTGTAAACAAACTTTTGACGAATAGTGGCTCGATCCCTCTCTGGAACCAATCCCACATCAACTCCTACAAATGTCGACATTAAACCTTCAGCAACAGAATACCTTGCAGTTGTCCCAAGTTGTCATGTGGGATCCATCTCCTATTTGTAAGTCACAAGCTTGGCTAGGAGAGATATCTGAGGTGGAGGTCGAAGAGTAGTGGGATATCTAAGAGCACTTTTTTGATTGTATATTCACCCCTTTCCAACTCCATAAAAGCTAGAATGAATATTGGTATAATCGAGCTTCATATTTAAAAAGAACTCGGCATAAAAAAATCTGGCAAAATAATTAGGAACCTCATCGTTCCATGGAAACCGACCATAGGTTGCAAGGAGCCGATCATATAATAGATGTGCAATTTCAGGGTGCTTAAAATATTTCACTTTCAACATTTTTCGCTTTAGGCCCTCTTTGAAGTTAAACATTGAGTTGGCATGTTCTTTGGTCACTCTCTCCTTCACAATATCCCACTTGTCCGGACCCGTCACTTGGGCCTTTCTCCTCCGCATCAAGTCAACAAAACCATCCGTTGTTGGTCTGAGATCCTCATATACCTCAATGAATTTTTGTAATGATTGCAAAACAATCTCTAGACTTTTTTTGCTCTCTGGAGGGAGATCCAAACTAGAAATATCATGTTGTAGCTTGTCATATGAGATCTACAGCTTTCAAGGGTCGTTTGTTGAACACCACTTTCCCATGGAAGCTCCTCAGGTAAATCAGATGGATAAGTCATTATGGGTGTACAACCCTCAACTAGCTCAACATATGTCGTCCTAGCTCAACCTTCATCACTTTGTGTAGGATGACGAGCCTCTTCGGAACCTTGCTCTGCACCCACATCTGTTTCAACGTTTGTCCCCCTTGCTCAATCATCCTTGTAGTGCCCCTAGACTACTGTAGACATTGAGGGCACTTGCTTAGTGACCCGACTGTTTGAAACATTAATAAAATAATCCTTTGATTTTATTTTGAGTATATTTATGATTACGATTGATTGTAAATCAATAAAATAATGATTTATGTTTGTGAGAAATATGTGTAGCGACAGGTGAAACGGTTCACCGAAGGACACACAAAGGAATATGAAGGGTCGTAGAGTACGGGTAAATCACACACAGGGGGAGCGACGACGATGTCGACTTCCAACAAGAATACCACGCATGAGCAGATAAGCATTGATCCGCTTGCTCAAGAGGAATGCGTGAGGGCGTACGAGGTAGGCCACGACGGAGCTGGTCACGTACGAGTTGAGGGGCGCGCAGTGAGAACGGACTCACTCCTCAACGCCATTAGTCCCTAGATAGCATGTAGACGGAGGATGGATGGTAACGATTCCTAAAATCCCTACAAGAGTTCCCGCAAGTCAAAATGGAAAGATGGTGGCAGAAGGGCCCGACGATGCGGTACCCTGTCGAGAAATGAAAGAATGGACGCAAGGACCCAACGATGCGGTACCATGCCAAGGAATGGAAATCATGGATGACTGGACCCGACGGAGTGGTGCCATGTCAGAGAATTAAAGTTAAGGAACCAGGATCCCAACGGCGCGGCACCATGATCCTAGTGAGTTTGATTGTTAAATTAAACTGCATAAAAACTTAGGAGAATAACTCTAGATTATTACTTAGCAAATGCATTAAAAAAAAAATAGTTTAGACATTTGCACATGAATAGTTGTTTTTGTTGAGCATTTAAAATAATAGAAATCATTATTTAGGAGCAAAATAGAATCCTAAGATTAGACACCTAGTCAACTAAAAGATAGGAGTTGATTAAAATATCTGGGGGACAAACTAGAGCAAACTTAGGGATGTAGGTGCACTTCCCAGAGAAACTGACACTTGGATGGGTGAGTGTTTTAATTAAATAATTAATTAAAAATATTTAACTATGCATGAAGCGACATGTGTCGCAGGAGATTTTCCTTTATAAGGAAGGCTTAGGGAATGGGTAAAGGACCCATAATTTGGACGATTGTCGTAATTTTCGAATGCCTCAAAGACTTGCTGCTATCTAAGGGTTTGGCTTAGAAATCCTGGTGGGAAGGGAAGCCCAAGCTGAATTTCTGAAATACTTGTGTGAGCTCTACGACCCAAAGCTCGGGGGAGGCCATGCGACTGAAAGCATGAGCCTATGGTTGGGTGGCGAAGCTAACGGTTGCTTCGCCTATGGTTAAACGAGCTTTGCTGGAGGGATCCTACGGAAGATGCAGACAACAATGGACCAGCTGGATCGGGTTGACAGGTTAAGGTTTGCTTATTTTTGTTAAGTTATTCACTCTTTTATTTTATTTTTCCAATAACTATAATGGCTAATTTGTTTGTATGAAGTTATTAAAGTTTCAGGTTCAGTTCAAGGGGACCCTAAAGGAGGGGTCCTACATTTGGTATCAGAGCCGGTCGAGCCTTGAGGGCACCGAACTCGTATTTTTATAGGGGTCTGCGGTAAATTTGAAGAAGACTTGGTGGAGACCGACGACAATGACTGAATCAAGTAATCAATGGTAGCTGGACCGACCATCGAAACAGGTCACATTTCTTATTTACTATTATATTCATATGATGAATGTAAAAAAAAAAAAACGTATTCACTATTATTTAGGTTGAGAATGTTAATCCATTTGGAGCTAGAGATCTCTGCATGAACATCTAAAAATGAATTATTTTTTTTTGTGTCTAAATTTCTATTCAAGGGATTCCATTTTATGAATCTTGTTTGCTGATAAAATAGAAGACCTCCGCCTGATTGATGCTTCAGATGATTCTTTCTGGGTATATCCTTTCACTAGTAGCATTCGTATAGTTATTATTGTTGGATCTCCATGCTGTGAAGACATAAGTTAAGTATAGCATGGAGTACATGTGGATTGAGTGCGAACTCTGTATGATGAAATTTTATTACAGTCGATCCATTTTATGTGGGATTATAGCCCTGTTAATTCATGTGTAACTATAGGAGTTCGTGTGAAAAAGTTAGTGGATATCATTATGATTTTAGCTCACTGGCGGGTGATTTAAGAAATACTCTGTGCGAATACTGTGGTTCGATTGCGAACTCTATAGAAAATCGTAAATCCTACTTTCTTTTATTTGTTTTAGTCATAGATCCCTGTGCAATTAAATTTTAATCATAGATCGTGATCACTGCAATGGAAGACTGGCTGGGGGAGCATCTACTTTAAATCTCTGTGTAATTAATTGTTTTAACTGAGGAACCTCCATCTGCAAAATCCTATGTGATCATTTCCCATTGGATATTCGCTATGCATTTATTTGTTTTTTTTTAATGGTGAACCCTGCTCTTTGCATTAACGCTGTATAATCTGAGATTGAACCGATTTGAATTCTACTTGCGGACTATCTTGGTACCATCCACCCAAACCATATCCATAAGTGACGCGTATTCACTTGTGAGATCTAATTCTATTATCCATTTGAGACCCTTCTGCGAACTCACACTTAACCCAAGTTATCGATCTCTGTATTTTTACCGAAACTAAAGCATCTTGTTCCATATTTAAATTGTAGATCTCTGAGTTATTAAATCAAAACATCAGCGTTTGCTTTCCACTTAAAGTTTCAAATTTATGATTATACCCAAAATTCTTCCCACTTCAAGTTTTGAATGTTTGTTCATGCCCAGACACCGGATTATAGATCTCTGTTATGCAAATTTTAAATTTCCATAATTGATTTTCGAAAGGTATCTTTCTGTCAAATTCAAATGGGTCGCTATATACATATCTGATCTCTGTCAAATTGAAATACATTTTTTATCTCTGTAAAATTCGAAATGAATTGCTTACATGTTGATCTCTCTCAAATTAAAACGGAATGCCCTATATTCGTGATCTCTGTCTAGAAGGGACTCTGCGCTGGCAGAGTTACCATTGCATTGTCCTTCTTACTGTGCATCGAATCTCTGTGGAATTCGTCTTATCATTTTTCAGACCACGGTATTGATTCTTCTTATATGCATCAAAACAACTTTATTGATCTTCTTACTGTGAATCGAATCCCTGTGCAAATTTGTCTTATTATGTTCCATATCAGTGTATTGATTCCTCTTAGTATGCATCGAAACACAATATTAGTTCATCTTAATATGCATGGGATCTCCGTACTGGATTAACTCCAGGTTTATTCCATCGGCGTTATTACCTTAGTTAAAACCCGGATCTGCAAAAGAAAAACTCCTTCGTCCGTGTCTGATCCTGAGATCTTTTGAGTTTGACCTTACCTGCCGTAGATTGAACCATCAACCTTAATGTCCTGAACAGTTGTTTGCCCCAGTTTTTTGTCCCACTGTATGCATTCATACACTCATGAACGTTAGGTTCTTAAGTCTCTGATGACGGTAGTGATATCCCTGTAAGACTAGATCTTGTTTCCTTGACGGTTGATCATCTGTGCTTGGTATACTTTATTAATGTCGAATTAATCCCTGTCCCTCAAAATTAAAACCAATCTTTAGATTGATCTGAATCCACACAATTGTGTATGTATTTAATGTTGCATCCACCTCTATCAATCAAGAATGGAGTAGATCTGAGGATCGACTGGGTCTGCATAATTGTGTTTTAATTTAACGTTACTGTGATTTGTCTGTCGGGTTGACCCAAAGGTGTACTTATTTTGATTTAGATTCTCTCCTTGATTTGGTTAAGGAGTCACCTACCTTTTTCGTGATTCTCGCTTGTAGTATGAGTTTGATAAAGAGGAATGATATATCTTTGTTTGTTGTTATTTTAAATTCCATTCGAAACAAACTGTAGTATTAGCCCGGTAATTTGGTAATTAATGACGAATCCAATTTCATGATGGCGAAATTGGTGGAACTGAACGACAACTAATTCTCGATTTGATTGTGTAAAGATCGGTTGACCAAATTTCTTTGTATTTAAGTATTCCACGTAGAATGTTAGATCTCTTCCAAATAGGGATTCTTTTCTATCCGATCCGATAAACTATCATTGTCAATAGTCGCTAGCTGAGAGTGGATTGAATTAATAATACTTGCACCCCGGCGGTAGGGAATCCAGAGCAGGTAGGCTCCAACAGATTCACATTCACGTTCAGCTTTCGAGGATCAAGCTCTGTGTTTCATGTTTTGAGAAGCGCTGGTTCCACTTCTAGTGAAGCAGGGAAGGATCTTCAGTCTATGGAAGGCAAGACGGGAAGATTCACGATTTACATTGTCGCTTCATCCCGTTGGCGTTCCAGATCTATAGTATGTTTGCATTTTGTTTATTTTAAAAATACCTGTGTTTTATTTCGAGATTATTCCACGTTCCCAGAATTTCAAAGGGGATTGCATGTTGATTATTTTAAAAATCTCTGTATCCCATTTCAATGGTGATTCCAGATTTAGTTTTATGACATTAAATTTTGAATCTAGATTTAGTTTTATGACTTTAAATTTTGAACTTTAATCAGTGTAGATTCATCTTAAATTCGTATCTATCAAGCACCGAGAGGGATCCAATTTCTTGAGGTGTATTTTTTTTTTTTTAAAATTCAAATTCAAGAAATTTAATCTCTCTCCCCCATACTGGGCTATAGAGCACCTCATTTCAGTCGGTGCAAAAATCCTATATGTCTCTATTTCGAATGATGATTCCAGATCTGTAGTATGTCCGTATTTGATCTTTAAAAATTTCTGGGTATCTATTTATGAATTGGGAAGGCGTTTCCAGATCTTCTTATCAGAATCCGATTGAGTATAGATTATTCAAACATTGTTGTATTACGCTTAGCGTTCTAGAATTTCTTTCGATTGGAGTTTAATTCATTTTAAATTCATTTGTAATCCAATGACATTTCCAGATCTCCTATCAGAAATCGAATGGGCATAAATTATTTCAACCTCTCTCGTTTTCCATTTAGTGATCCAGAATTGCTTTCGATTGGAGTTTAATTGTATTTTAAATTTCATCCACAATCTATTTTGGCGTTTCCAAATCCATGATTGTTATTTTAAAGACTCTGTTTTGATTTCCTATATTTCAAATTCCTCATGCCAAAGTGCCCAGATCTAAATAAGATGATCACTTGTGCGATTCCAATCAAGATCACAGATGTAAGTTTTTAATTCCAAAGATGCCAAACGCCCAGGTCTAATGAGAGATGCCTGTGCATAACTCGGTATAAGAACTATTTCAATTTTCTATAATCCTATGCCTTTTCTGTCTGTGTTTATTCATCGAAACAACTCTGTATCTGAGGTTGAATTACTTAACTCTCAAATCTTCCCAACGCCCAGGTTAAAGGGAGGACACCATATGCGAATCCATTAATTGAAACCCTGATCTTTCAATTTATTCTCTGCATCAGGTCGAAGATTTAATTGTCTTATGGAATTATAATGTGAAATGGGAATAGATCCTTGAGTCTCGAACATCTCGGCGTTTCCAGAAAATTCGGTTCCATTAATTGAACTCTGAACTTTCAAATTATTCTTTGCATCATGTCGAAAATTTAACTGTCTTATGGCGTTTTCCCTCTGTTCATTTCGCCATAAAAATATGAATTGTAGGTTATGCTTTGATCTATTTGAGAGGCAGTTTCCCCTGTGTTGTCGCATCCTGAAAGTCCTGAGCTTATCTCATTCTTGCCGATCTGCTAAGATCGATGCTTGAGATGCGGTTACTCCTGTGTTTTCTTTTATATAGTTATATAAAGAAATATTTCACTCCGTGTAAGGATTGGAAAGGATGGCTCCAGGAGCTGATTCCCAATTTGGTGTATGTAGTACCTTTGGGGCATAACAGTAGTTGCTTGAATGCTTATATATATCTTCTCTATCATGGATAATACGAGCAGTAAGTCAGCTAAGGGCGCAACCATGGTTTGGTTCGGATTATATTTTAAACTTGGAATTACTGAATATCCTTTACAACATTGTAATTCTTTTATTTTTATGTCGGTTGAGAAAGAATGGATTTCCACGCCAACAAGCGGCTCTATCCTCGTTACTGTGACTGCAAATGAACTTCTAGATTGTTTAATTGATATTTAGCGTATAGCTGGAAATAATGGAAATTGGATTGGCGTTATTTTAAATAAGTTTTAAATTCAAAATGCGATATATATATATATATATATATATATATATATATATATATATATATGTCTTCACACCAGCAGCTGGCTTGATTATTTATTGATAAAATTTACATTTCAAATTTTCAGATCTCCCTATCCTTGGAATTAGTGCATAGTAGAAAGAGAACGAAATCTGATGCTTAGTTTATTATAACAAATGTTAAATTGAATGTTGTATAATTCATTAATGTAAATACATTCAAAATTCTAGATCTCTTTATAATAGATCTTGCTTGACAATAGATGAAAATGGGGGCATTACCCTTGGTGGGTTTTAATCAAACAAAATGATATATAAGTATTGACCATATGTTTTATTTATAATTTTGAATAATAAATATATACATATAGTCAATATGTAGAATTTCCTGACTATGAATTTTAAATTTTATTATTGGAAAATTCACACAAATATTATATTCAATCAGCAAAGAAAAGGAAG
This sequence comes from Larix kaempferi, assembly GCA_027924585.1. Lineage (NCBI taxonomy): Eukaryota > Viridiplantae > Streptophyta > Pinopsida > Pinales > Pinaceae > Larix > Larix kaempferi. The sequence continues at coordinate 4,185,527 of BSBM01000852.1, forward strand.
GTGTGTTTGGGCATTCATAAGTTGAAAGACCTTTTTATAAATGCACTATTCAATATATATATTCATTTCTTCATTAGAAAGAAGGGAGTTTTTATAACTTTATTAGTGGGATATTCATACATAAATATTACCTTCAATAAGCATAAGGAAGGAATGTATGTTGAATATTTTTATAAATGTACTATTGAATTATCTATGCTTGACTCCAATAGGAAAAAGTGGGTGTCCTTCAGAAATATGTTAGGGAAATAACCTTGTTGTATCATGAACAAGATGAATATACATTTACGAATTGAGAATGCTTTTGTTGTAAATGAAACTATATTGGAAATAGAGTAGAATTAGACACCTCGGGGTGGGTTTATATATCCTGTTTACTTAATGTAGAATCAAATGTTTTATGTCTTTAAGAATTTAGATATTGGAAAATTTACATATCCTAGTAAACTTATATGATTGTCCCCTTGAGGTAGTACAAGTTGAACAGGGTATCTACAAAGTAAATTATAGGGAGCGGAGTCATAAATGATCTTACACTAATAAAAGTATGCACTCACAATAGAATGGAAGGATGGTTGGATTAAGACCATGACAATAATTTCATGCATCAATCGGTCTTGTTATAACAAATTGGTCAATATTATGTAAAATCCCTCGATGATGGAGTTACAGGTTAGTCAAATGGAAAAGTGACAAGTAAATGATATGCTTTGTATAGGAGTGGAATTACACTTATTATATAATGAATTGACTAGGTTGAGGCGTTATGTGGTGGTATTGAATTGGTTAAGATGGCATACTTTAAAGGTAAGTATTATGAATGGATGGACTAGATCCATGTGATGGTTACAAGGAATATTATGTCAAATGGAGGAAAGCATTGAGCCTTTTTGCATGGGATGCCTACGGGGATATTTAAAATTTTGTACATAGCCATGATGATAGGACTAGCGAATGAATAAATCACATGAATTAAGGGTGAATCCAAATTAACAACTTTTAGCCAACTTAATGAAAATTGTTTGTACATGTCGAGATTTCGACACAATGTCGAGAAGGTGAAACATATTCAAAATTGGAAAACAAATATTTTGATATGAACATCACAATGAGATGAAGACAATGACATTAACTTTTACATCATGACGATACTTTTATGAAAATGAAAAACTACAAACTTGATATTACCATGATGGGGTAAATTGGGAAATTATAACTCGGAAGACCCGTCGAAGGGGTCAAATAATGAATGTTTTTTTTTGTAAAACAAAATATGGAGAAAATAAACTTGATGAGTTGAATGCAATGATGCTAACAATGTGACAGGGTGAATCCTCATCATCAAGACAAATAGTGCTTGAGATGGAACTTGATGAGGTTAAGAAAACACATCTGGTGAAACTTGAGGAGACTCTTGAAGAAATTCTATGACAACATAAACGATAAAATGATGTAAGAACATGATGAGATCCACATTTTGGACATGAAGGTACTGATGAAAAGACTAGGAAATAAATTTATTATGTTCGACTAAGTATCTATATTACGACACTTTCCTATCGAATGGAGAATCAATTTTATTAGCAATCATGGAATTGGAAGTAGTCTTTTTCCACATTTGGGGATTGGATTTTGGAACATTTGGTAGTCACTCCTGATTTGTTAAAACCATGATTATATCTTACCTATCTATATTTGACTGTATGTCGTATGATGTTTACCTTCTCGTCTTGAAGGGAGGATAACCAATTAGATGGGAATCCTTACTTGGATTTGTATGCTGAATGATGATTTGATGAACTTTTGGGTGGCTATTGAAACAATGCAACTTGTTGAAAATTTGGACATCGTAGACCTTCATGAATGAATAAGAGATATAGGAACCCTGTTGGGATTGACAATTATGAAACGTATTATCGAATTGATATGAGACGAAGTTGCGAGTAAGTTCCTGAGGGTGTATTGTAACCATACTAGATGATATAGGAACTAATGACTTGAAACACTTGTGCTTATAACCTTGTTTGTTGGAGAAAAATAGAAGAGAATGGAAAAAAGATGAGAATATGAAATTAAAATTTAAGCCTAATGTCGAAAGTACGAGACCAAAATTTAACTTCGGGACGAAGTTCTAAATAAGTAGGGGTGTATGAAATGCCCCTAGACTACTATAGACATTGAGGGCACCTGTTGAGTGACTCGACTGATTGAAACATTATGTAATGCCCCTAGAATGACTGTGGACCTTAAGGGCACCTGTCGAGTAACCCGGATGAACAACTTCGATATAATGATCTCTTGAGCCTTGTTATGTCTTAAATGATTGAGGAAAACCTGAAGATGGGAATGACGAAAATAATTGATAAATGAATTAATGAATTGAATTATATGTGTGGACTGAGATAATTGATTGATCAGTTCTTGCTTAAATGCTTAGCCTTGATTGGTCAAGTCAAAGTATAGTAGGACAGCTACAACCTTAGCTTTGTGACTTGGAAGGACACAACTGAGATGCATCATAGCTTTCCGCATTTATTCTGAACTTCGGGACGAAGTTCTAAATAAGTAGGGGTGTATGTAGTGCCCCTAGACTACTGTAGACATTGAGGGCACTTGCTTAGTGACCCGACTATTTGAAACATTAATAAAATAATTATTTGATTTGATTTTGAGTATATTTATGATTACGATTGATTGTAAATCAATAAAATAATGATTTATGTTTGTGAGAAATATGTGTAGCGACAGGTGAAACGGTTCACCGAAGGACACACAAAGGAATATGAAGGGTCGTAGAGTACGGGTAAATCACACACAGGGGGAGCGACGACGATGTCGACTTCCAACAAGAATACCACGCATGAGCAGATAAGCACTGATCCGCTTGCTCAAGAGGAATGCGTGAGGGCGTACGAGGTAGGCCACGACGGAGCTGGTCACGTACGAGTTGAGGGGCGCGCAGTGAGAACGGACTCACTCCTCAACGCCATTAGTCCCTAGATAGAATGTAGATGGAGGATGGATGGTAACGATTCCTAAAATCCCTACAAGAGTTCCCGCAAGTCAAAATGGAAAGATGGTGGCAGAAGGGCCCAACGATGCGGTACCCTGTCAAGAAATGAAAGAATGGACGCAAGGACCCAATGATGCGATACCATGCCAAGGAATGGAAATCATGGATGACTGGACCCGACGGAGTGGTGCCATGTCAGAGAATTAAAGTTAAGGAACCAGGAGCCCAACAGCGCGGCACCATGATCCTAGTGAGTTTGATTGTTAAATTAAACTGCATAAAAACTTAGGAGAATAACTCTAGATTATTACTTAGCAAATGCATTAAAAAAAAATAGTTTAGACATTTGCACATGAATAGTTGTTTTTGTTGAGCATTTAAAATAATAGAAATCATTATTTAGGAGCAAAATAGAATCCTAAGATTAGACACCTAGTCAACTAAAAGATAGGAGTTGATTAAAATATATGGGGGACAAACTAGAGCAAACTTAGGGATGTAGGTGCACTTCCCAGAGAAACTGACACTTGGATGGGTGAGTGTTTTAATTAAATAATTAATTAAAAATATTTAACTATGCATGAAGCGACATGTGTCGCAGGAGATTTTCCTTTATAAGGAAGGCTTAGGGAATGGGTAAAGGACCCATAATTTGGACGATTGTCATAATTTTCGAATGCCTCAAAGACTTGCTGCTATCTAAGGGTTTGGCTTAGAAATCCTAGTGGGAAGGGAAGCCCAAGCTGAATTTCTGAAATACTTGTGTGAGCTCTACGACCCAAAGCTCGGGGGAGGCCATGCGACTGAAAGCATGAGCCTATGGTTGGGTGGCGAAGCTAACGGTTGCTTCGCCTATGGTTAAACGAGCTTTGCTGGAGGGATCCTACGGAAGATGCAGACAACAATGGACCAGCTGGATCGGGTTGACAGGTTAAGGTTTGCATATTTTTGTTAAGTTATTCACTCTTTTATTTTATTTTTCCAATAACTATAATGGCTAATTTGTTTGTATGAAGTTATTAAAGTTTCAGGTTCAGTTCAAGGGGACCCTAAAGGAGGGGTCCTACAATCCTCCCTCTCTGTAGAATTACGAGCCTCTTCTAAACCTTGCTCTGCTTCAAATACAAACACAGTTGTGTCTAAACATGTACAAAATTTTTGAACACACAAAAATACAATTGATACATGTATTAAAACATTAATGTTCATATCGACAGAAGGTCGATATCGACGTTCTCCCACAGAAGATAGAGGGGAATCATCTGTACCCCTTTTGCCTCATCGATGATCGGAAGAATGTGAACTGTACAATAAGCTTGAATCCCGAGGTAAAGTCGACAACCTTCGAATATCAATTGGGACACCAACTCCTGATGAACATGATGACCTCCTACGCTTTCGTCTCGAAGACTCCTCTCTTTCCATTTGATATGATATATACATTTACACAACTATCAACTCATAACATATTAAAATTCTACATGTTTCATTGAAGTACCATTAGCTTAGGCCCTTAACAATTGTTATTAGACCTAGCTGCTAAAGAAACTAAGTTCTTAAATAATGACCTATTTACCTAATAACATCTAATAGTTCTTAAAATGAGTAGAGCCAATATTATTGGATGTATGAGGAATTAATGTGCCAATCTTTTAAGTGTTTTTGATGTCTTAAATGAATGGAACCAATATGGTTAAATGTTAAGTGAAAGGTTACACTTCTTTATGTCAAGGAATATAATTTAATTGTTATATTGACTACGATAAAGAGAACTAGTTATTATTTCAATATAATGAGTTTAAATCTTGTATCTCTGAAATGTTAATCTTAACATGGTCATATTGTACTAACTTTGAAACATATACAAAAAAATTCTATAGAGACAACCAAGCCATAATAGCTCGTAAATTCAACCTCTAATAAAGACTTCTATACATGTTGGCACCAAATTAATATTGTAATTTGTGAATGTAAACAAGATATAATCAATTCAGTTGGATAGAATTTTTCTAAAACTGGACATTGAAAACAGGGCAAGAATCAACAGACTAGTTACAGAAAATTCAACCATGAACAATGGAAACACGAGCATTATATTACAAGGCAATTTGTCCACCTATTAAATATGAAGAGTTCACCTATTAAGATATGGTTCTTAAAGCTAACAACATGATCAAATAGGTGGAATAATACTATGATGACAACAGAGATTAAGAATTACCATAATATATGATAGTTCAGAGCTTACTCATATCTATGGGATACTATAGCTATAACGTAACAAACTAAACAATGGTGATCATACTAAGCATGATGATGTGACTAAATAGGTAAATCTGTTGTAATTCATCTCAATAAGCTAGTACCATTAGTTAGGGTTAAATGACGGATATGTAAGCAGTTCATTACTTCATGATCTTTGGATAACTAGTGTAATCAGTAACCAATGACAATACTACTATGCTTTCCATATTAGAGCTTATGCATATTATAATTGAGCTTAAGCCTCTATTAAAGCCCAATGATTACGATAGCTTACTTATATTGACATATTCGATCACAACCAGTACTTAACTAGTCTGGAACCCATTAAAGCATAGTACATTAAAATCTATAGAATTTGTTATAGTGAACGAGCTGTGGATTACAAGTAGAAGTGAATAATTGATTACAATTATATAAAATAAGATTATTTCCATTGCTATTACAGTCCTACCAAGAGCTAAGAGCTTACTTGGAATTGAACCACTAGTGCTTTGATATCATGGTTCGAACAAGGTTACTGCTACTAATCAGAATACATATGATATGTTAATACTGATCATACCTAAGCTTTTAATAGTTTCAATTAAATACCCTACTAGTTTTGTCTAATATTGGTAATAGAAGCACATAAATAGTTATAAGTATTAGATGTATACTAGTCTCTATGTAGGTGTAAGCCGTAATAAACCTAATAGAGTAAGTAACTTATATGACATTGTTGTTACTATCCCAATCAAACAATGGTATTACCTAATCACACTTATTGTATCTATGAGGTTATTGGAATTACTGATAACATGATGTTCATTACTGATAACCTAGTCAATGCCGAAGCTCTAAGATGGATTACTAGTTACTGTGAGCTTAAGCTATAAGGGTATATCTCTTATTCAGTATGATTACCATTGAATCTAAACACTACATGATTTTCTTTACTTGGAACATGTAGAATGAACTCCATTGGTTCTACTTAATAGAGGTGATTTATTAGAGTGATATAAGGGATATCATCATGGTGTTTATTAGAGTTCACCTCATTGCTTAACTAACTACAACGCATCTATATTGTTTACAAGCTTATACATAGTTAATGTGATTGAATATGCCTAAAAGCTCTTATAATACATACTCTTATTACCATCATTTTTGAAGCTTATGCTTGGTTCCCTATTTGTTCAAGTTCCATTAGGTGAATAGCTTAATTAAGTAATATAGATTATGGGCTTTATGTGTAAATCATAACCTACTAAATGTTCTTCCATGAAATTCACACTTTTCCAAAAGCATTCTAATCTTCTAGTCTTGCAATTGATCACTTTCTCTTGAGAAATAAAAATAATCTCATAACTATTAGCTAAATTATCAACCTAAAGTTGATATAAAACTAAAACTTTCCATTTAAAAAGAAACAAAATATAAAAAAATCAAATTAATATGTTATTTTTCATTTAATTTTAATTTTAATTTTTTAAAACATAGGTTTCTATGTTCATGAACAGAGTTCTCTGTTCATGAACAGAGAAACCTATGTTTTTAAAAATCAAAATTAAAAACAATTTTGTTGCAATTCTGGCAATGTTAAAGCCTGCTTTGTAAAATTTTTGACATACATACCTAGGATTAAATCGACCTATGAGGAGGGAGAAAGCTCTTGAAGTGTAGACTACAAACGAGGGTGTTAAACACTGCTCTCTCCCTATATTATGCATTGTTTTTGTATTAAGTTGTGAGTATAGAACATTGACTCTATCTCTGTTTACCTTATATATATATATATATATATATATATATATATATTAATTTTGTCTTGAATGATTGATGAGGGCGTGTAGCCTATGACCTACTTGAACTATATATTTTTTATATTTATTATCCATTCTATTGGATTTATAGATGGTCCTATGGACTTAGAAATAACAAAAATTCGTTTGCAGTTTATCAATAAAGCTATTAAGAGAGTTGTTGCCACTGAAAGACTGGAAACTAAAAACAATTGATGTAAACCATTGAAGAGGACAGCATCCTTCTCTGATTACGATATTAATTAATAATTATGCTATGTCTTCCAAGAAGACTAAACTTTTGCGAGGGTAATAATAGTTCATTTTGGCATTAGAAGATCCCTCGATTAATTCTGAGTTTTCTTGAAGTCTAAAATACAGTGGTTAGTATTTCTGTAAGGCCCAGAAGGGGGCTCTTTGTTCAATCAGGGTGTAAAGATATATTATATGTTAATAATTGTACTTAGTAAGAGCAGGGCGTAGCCGGCTCATTCTTGATGGGACTATATCCCTTACTAATGTATACAATACAAAGTTTAAATGTTGCTAAGAAAAGGCTTAGCCAACAGCTTAAGAGCCTCTCTTAATGCTTTTACATAAAATTATAAAGTCTGAGAAAATAGTGAAGTGAAAATCATAACCTTCATATTATACTGGTTAATTATATGAAATTAAGTTAGGGCTTTTCTCAAACACAGTTGTACTAATATCCTTTATGGATTATATACATTCCGTGTTTTATTAACACACTGTTTTGAGAACCCTGTGCCCTAAGAAAAATTAAGTGGATCCTTAGGACTCTAATTTAGTGGATTTGTTGCCTAGTTTGAGGTGATCGCTCTGTGGGAAAACATATGCCATACAGGGGATCAAACTTGTCATCAAGCTTCCAGTAGCATGAGTCTGCATGAAAGCACACAAGTAGTTTTGATGAAACCATTTGATGTATGGTTATTTTTGTACATTTTGTGAAAAAATTATTCTCTTATGTCTAATAAAGTTTGTTCAATTACATTCATTTATATTTAAGTTAATCTTTTAATGGTAAAGAGATTATGGTATGCTTTATTAGATTATCATAAATGCATAATATGATTATGAGCTTAACAGTTATTCTTAGATTTCTGTAAAAGCATGAAGCAAGCTTTCTATAATAAACAAATAATGGTGATCTTGATTAGAAGATTTGAAATGAAGTTAACTAGAAGTATTGAATAATAAATTAATTACTCATTTATACATTGTATTAAGTGTAAATCTCTTAATCAGATTCGACCTCAACCATAGTAGTCCTTCATTACCTTCAGGCATATACACTACAATTTAAGGATTATGTGTTTATGAACAGAGTTCTCTCTTCATGAACAGAGATGGTAAAACTAACTTAATTTAAAGTAAAAATAAGAAACAAACTTAGTTTAATTTAAATTAATTGTAATATATGTAATCTAAAATTGTAAACTAAATTAATTTAAATTAAAATTACGAATTTCAATTAGAATTAGTTTACATACCTGTTAATAGAAGCCCAAAGACGAAGCCGAACACAACCGACCAAACCAAACACCAATTCACCGAAACTGAAACCTGCACACAATAAAAAACAAATTATTAACATATAAAAAACAACAAAAAAACAAAAACAAAATCCAACTCCACATCGAACACTTACCTGCAAACAGAACGATGTCCAACTCCACACCGAACGCCAACGTTGTCAACTTTGCAATCCACGTCGAGAGGGTGGCGAAAGGGGTGACTGAACCACGTTGAGAGGGTGGAGAAAGGGGTGACAGAACCACGTCGAGAGGGTGGAGGATCTCCATGTCGAGAGGGTGGCAGATCTACACAGTGAAGGTAGCAGTGGGTCTCCTCGTCAAGCAACCAAGCAACCAGCGGGGTCAATAGTCGGGGACGACAAGTGGCAAGGTCAAGTAGCTGCTAGCGGGGAAATAGGCCGGGACTAGCCAACTGCAGAGTGAAAAATGAACAACATGGGCTGCAGCCGAGCTTTTATGCCGAATAATTATTCGACCAAATAATTATTCGGCCAAATAATTATTCGGCCCAATAATTATTCTGCGGAATAAGTATTCAGCCGAATAATTATTTGGCCGAATAAACATAAAAATGCTAGTCAAATTTATTGGTTGGCTATGTGTCGCACGCATTTCGATGTCTCCATTAATTTAAAAGGTTCACCGTTAAACGTTATTCGGCTGAATAAAGTATTACTTATTCGTCCAAATAACCATATTTATTCGGCCGAATAAATGGTATTATTCGGCGAATAGATTCCGCTATGTTTCTCGGGTACCCGATTCTCACGAAAGTGTTACCCAACTTCACGTTTTCGCCCAGCGACTAATTTCCTGTCGAGAGAACTAGTGAAGTGTAGATTTGTCCCACATCTACTACTTGCATTGGAATTAGGTACGAAATGCACCAAAAGCACATTCACGTAGTTTGCAAATCCACAATTGTACTTTTCTGAGTTCACAATATGTGCTACGTAGCTCCAATGATAACAGCTCCACACTTCGATGCAAACTTTTTTCATATCCACATAGGTTGTAGAGGGTTCACTCCAACGCATGTCTGAACGGATTAGGGTTTAGAATCGAGTAAGGCTACAGGAAATTGTTGTCTTCAACAACTAGCTTGGAGAAGAATGAGAAAACTTGGGAAGGAGGAGAATGTTACTAAAGGATTGAGGGCCAATAAACTATTGGTAGATTCGCTGCAAAATTTGCAGGCATGCAAAATGGCGAGCAGAGGGTATAGAAACGACTTCTCAGGCAGGAATAAGCTGGAGATGAATTAATACACTTTAGAATTACGGTTTGGGGGTATGTTTCAAAATCACAAAAATGCCCTTATAGATGTATACGAAGGTCTATACAGAGTATATGAAGGTCTATGCAGAGATTGTAAGAAGGAGTAATTTCTCTCTCTGATCTACTTAAAGAAGTCAGTATATTACTGCCAGAAGTAACTTGCATTATGTACAAACTATGATATTAGAAGTGATAGGTTTAAATACATTTAATTAAATTAGTTAATGCTGGAAACTTCCCGATCTATTTTAGAATTGCTTATATGTATGCTTTTGGGTAGCAGATGTAGAAAGTAAGTTTTTTGTGTTAATGAAGAAGAGTTTGAAAGCTCATGTTACATATTCACATAAGCTGTAGCTATGTGTCTTTTGTGTTCTTATGTGTTTTTTGTGTTCTTGTTGTGAGTGTTAGATCCCCTTCCTATCCAATAAAGATTTGCAAGAGAACAAGTTTGTGATCCCTTGCGCAGGTTTGTGAACGGAAATCTGCAATAGAGAATAATAGCACATGCTGCAGAGATAATAATAGCTTTGATACCATTGTTAAGTTGTTCCAAAAGGGTAAATAGGTAGAGACCAACATAGATAAGAATAATAAGTTTCAAGCATAGATTTTGTAAGCTTAGAAGTATTAAACTCCCTTACGAAAAGTGTATTCATTAGAATTATTAAACTTATCAGCACCTAGATCATTTAAATATTCTAAAATTGAAATATCAAAACCATAAAGATTAACTAAAGTATTAAAACTTCACTGTTGAAAGCAAGAAGACATTGAATTCTTTTAAAAGAAACCAGTTCACAATGTGTTTTAGTGCTTGAACAATTAAGTATATATTCTAATGAAAAATAGAGCTGGAAACAACCTACAACAATTAAACAACAAACATAAACACATACCACTGTCACATGAAAATGAGTAGAAGTTGAGAGCACATGCTTGGCAAAGGGGGGACCTCCAATGCTTTGCTTGCACACTTGAAGTGTAATCAGCTAATATAACTCCTCTAACGACATGAACTAATACATAAAACTTATTTAAAACAATTGACACAAGTCTGATCTCTAAAGCTTGAAGTCTACAAATTCTATTAATTCAAAAGTTATCATAACCATCCATGTCTTGAGGTATTTTTACAAAAGGTTTACAACCACAAATGCTAAAATCACTTCTGATTTGAGGATGAGATCAAATATTCTCTCTCATAGTATCAAATTCAACCTTCAGATCCACAAAAATGGGTAAAATCCCACAAAATCCCAAAACTGCCCATATTTTATGCTAAAAGAAAGGTATTTTATGCACAAGTGGCCTAGTTTGACCGGCGTTGACTAGACACCTGCGAAGCTCTTTTTGTTAAGCTGATAGATATTTATCCATCCTTGGACATCAAGGATTCTTCCACATGTTTCAGATTGCGCCCAACTATCTTGCCAGTATACGAAGCTAGGAGCAATTACGGGAAGTTGCGAAATCCTATAATTGATGTTAAAAATTTAATTTTAATGCCTTAAAATTTGCAAAATTAAATTCATAAAAAGTAATGACAAATGTACCTTATATGGTCAGATTTAAAGAAAATGTGGATGAAATATGAGAGATATGGAGGGATTTTGAAGGCAAAACATGGATTATATGACAAAAATAAGCATAAAAAATGGTGTCCAACATCTCCACCAAGAGGAAGATCATGCATGTCGTCATGCACAAAAAGTGTCTTTGAACTATTGTCTGTGAAGAACCTGCAACAATTAATTAATGAGAATATACGAGGTAGCAGAAATAACAGAACTCAGAATTGCTTAATTGATCGCAGGCCACTTCGAGGGGCCAACCTCCTTTGAGCAAGCTCAATATAAATAACTTCACCGTACCTTCATTGGCCTCAACACACACTTATATACTAATTCTATGCCCAATGCTATGGGCCAATACCATGGGACATATAATACTACGGGGTGACTTACAAAGCATATGCGTCCAATACTATGGGTCAATACCATGGGCTAATACAAACTATGGATCAACAAATACTACGGAATGACTTACAAAGCATATGTGTCCAACAACAATATACTAACAAAGTAAAGAGAAGGGTTGAAACGAGTTCCTAACATCCCCTCTCCCTTAGAAAAAGCTTTGTACTCAAAGCTTTAGATGTGGAAATTGATGCAAAATATGAAGGAGTGGTTCCCCTGTAGCATCTTCGGGTTGCATTCTGGGCCACTGACGCCTTTTGAGTTTCAAGGAGGATATCCCAGAAGGATGTAAACGAAGAAGAACCATATCAGCTGCGTGAAAAGTGCACTCAAAACGGTGTTGATCGGCTTGTTGTTTCAGTCGAATTCTTGCCATGTGAAGATTGTTCTGCAGAATAAGAAGAATTTGATCGCGGTTTCGAAGAACCGAGTCAATTGCCTGAATTGGGGACCTACTGAGGGTGTATGGAAGAAGAACTGGAAATGCATGTCCACAGAGTGCTTCATATGGTGTCCTTGTAGATGTGGTATTGTACCACTGGAGCGCTTCTAGGAAATCCATAGAAATAGTTGTCCAAATCTATGTAGGGATGGGCAAGGGTTCGAGCAGTCCCGAAAGGAGTGTCGTTTCACCCTTGTTGACCTAGCAAGTATCACATCAACCACCATATGTTGAATTGTCATTTTCAGTCCCTGCCAAAAGAAGCTACATTGTTCTCAGTCATATGTTTTGAGGAACCCAGAGCACCCTACCGATGAAGAAGCATGGAGTTCATGGAAGAGATAGCCCTATTGAACAGATTGCAACCAATTTGGAACAAACAAAGAAATAGTTGTAAGAGAAACTGGGTCATCAAATGTGAGAGAAGGTGCATCTTCCACCATATTGTCCTTACCCTTCTTGTAATTGATCGCATAGGAAGAACCCATGAGTTGGATAACCCATTTCAGGTGTTCTAAGGAGGAAACTTGTTCCAGGAAATTTTCCATACTCTGTAGATCAGTCTTGATGCAGAAATAATTCCCTAATAGGTATCGCTGCCACTTCTGTATTGCATGCAAAATAGCCAGCATTTCTTGTTGAGATGTAGATGCAGCTAAATTATTACCGGAAAGGTCTCTTGAAGGCGACAATCCCACTAGTTCAACAAAGACACCTGCATATCTATCCAAGAAAGTAGTGGAGACAGTTGATGGGTGCATCTGAATGGAATGGATTTGAGCAATGACACAATGTGAATTCTTCTTAAGGATATTTTCCAGGCGATGTGAACTGATGATGTGGAGAGACCCTTGTTGTAAGCCCGTAAATTTGTGTTGTTTCCCATTGACTGAAAACTACATCCAAAGTTCAACAAAATCCCATAAGATGGGGCCAAGTGTGCGTAACCATTGAACGCCCAAAACCACATCACATCCTCCTAGGGATAAGGAAAAAATGTCAGAGTGTAGGTTATAATCTTCCAGAGAGATATGCACATTGTGACACTTCCCCTTGCAAGGTAAGGTGCTCCCATTGGAAACCATGACTTCAAAGTTGGAGCAAGGATGGACAAAACAATCATCATGTTTGGCAATCCGAGGGTCAATGAAGTTATGAGTGCTACCATAATCAATGAGTATTGTAAGAGGAAGCTTCTTGAAGTAACCCCTGAGCCGCATTGTTTGGGGGGTGGTGATGCCAGATAAAGCATGGAGATATATCTCAGGTTCGTCATCCTGAGATGGGGGGCAATAGGCGACTCCTGAATGTCGACCTAATCATCCATTGTATCTGGAGCTTCTTCACCAATTTTAGAGGCATGCGGAGAATCCATATCCAAGAGATAGAGCTTTTGTTGAACACATTTATGTCTCCGAGTGAATTTCTCATCACAATTATAACAAAGCCCTTTTTCTCTGTGTGCATGCATCTCTGTTTCAGACAAATGCTTGATAGGAGTTGGTTGAGGAGCTGGCGGGATGGGAGGTCGTTGAGAACCCATATTTCGGAAGGGAACAAAAGTGGGTTTGGAGCGCTATTGGGTTGCAATCTTGTCTTCTGCCAACTTAGCTAACCTCAGGGCTTCCATAATTATGTTGGGACAAAACATTTTAACCTCTGAGTGGATTTCATCCTTAAGACCAGTGATAAAACAACTCCTATAGAACTCATCAGACAATCCTTCTGTGTGATTGGCTAGTTTCTCAAATTCTGTTTGATACTCTCTCACAGTGCCAATTTGGCGAATTTTAGTGAGGGCTCCTGCAAAGTCATCAAAATCACTAGGACCAAATCGTTGCAAAAGGAGCTAGCAAAAATGTGGCCATTTTGGCTCTTCATGAGCCTTGATGTACCAATGGTACCATTGAAGAGCTTCCTGTTCCAAATGAAATGATGCAAGTAGAACTTTGTTGACATCAAAAGTATTATGCAGACTGAAATACTGTTTTGCACGATAGATCCATCCAGTTGGATCAGTACCATTAAAGCGAGGAAAATTAAGCTTCGGACCAAGGAAATTGATGGAAGAAGAGAACCCATTGTCTGATAAAGACTCGGAATGTCATTTTTTGTTCATGGTTGAATGCTCAAGATAGAGGGGGATAAATTTTTCATCTAGATCCTGGAGTTTGGTTTGGATGGTTGCAAGTGATTCCTCCATGGTTTTTGCTCCTATGCGGGTGACAACCATAACCATGAGTTTTTTTTTTTTTTTGGGGGGGGGGGGGGAATGGGTAGAAAAACACAAACAGAAGCTTATTTAGTAAAGGAAAATTTGGATTTGGGAAAAAATCTGATGGGTAATTGGGGTTTGACTAGGTTTTGGACACTTTCGAATGGACAGGGAAGCAGAAAATGTGGATTTCAGAAGCGGGGTGAAAGAATGGAAAAAAATTTCAGAGAGGGACAAAGAATTTGGGATAGGGTCCTCAGGAATGAAATATGAAGAATAGGATTGCAGGGGTGTCCGGGAAGTTTCAAGGGAAACGGAGTTAAAACAAGGGAGATATGGTGGAAAAAAGGAATTTTTTTTTTTTCCAGAAATGGATCTGCAACGACGCGGAAGGGATTAGAACAATTGGATCTACCATGGCATGGAAGGGATCGACAACAGATGGATCTGAAATGGTGTCGAATGGATCGAAAATGGTTGGATCTGAAATGGCTTTCAGAATAGATCTAAAACAGTTGGATCTGGAACAACTTTCAGAATGGATCTGAAATGGTTGGATTTGAAACGGCTCGGAATGGATCGGCAACAGTTCAGCTGAAAGTAGATATGGACCCCAGGTATGTTCGGCTTCCTAACAGTTCAGGGGTTTCACTCGGCCACCAATGCTGTCTGACAACTTGCGTATTGAGGCAGTACCCATCACTCCACGGCTCAAGTAAAACTGATAACTGCTTTGCCACAAACGACAGCTCATGGTTTGCCTCATAGGTGGGAAGTAGTCAATTAGTTAGGGGTCATTTCCCTTTTTGCTGGCAGGTTCTCTTAATGGGCCAGCTACTTTGGGGTTCCTATGGTACTCATCACAATGAGTTTTAGGGATTATGCCCAAGTACTTCCCACAGTTAAGTGGATAAGGATTATTCCCAGATCCGAACTTGCAACAGATGCGAAAAAACAAATTTGGCAGAAATTCCACCCAATGAGCCCAAGAAAGTGCTCTTATACCAGATGTGAAGAACCTGCAACAATTAATTAATGAGAATACACAAGATAGAGGAAATAACATAACTCAAAATCGCTTTATTGATCGCAGGCCACTTCGAGGGGGCAACCTCCTTTGAGCAAGCTCAATACAAATAACTTCACCGTACCTTCAATGGCCTCAACACACACTTATATATCAGTCTATGCCCAATACTATGGGTTAATACCATGAGACATATAATACTACGGGACGACTTACAAAGCATATGAGTCCAATACTATGGGTCAATACCATGGGATAATACGAACTATGGATCAACAAACACTACGGGACGACTTACAAAGCATATGCATCCAACAACAATATACTAACAAAGTAAAGAGAAGGGTTGAAATGGGTTCCTAACATTGTCAATGGCCCTATGCCACCTCTGCTACCTACAATAATGTATCCAGATTGGCCTGAGCTGTATGTAGAACCTTTTTTCCTTGAATGTTTTCTTTTGTTGAAACCATCTGCATGCTTGCTTGTTTGGAGATCAAAATATTTTGAATTTGAAGCTTCTTATTCTTCTTCTTCATTTTTTTCATTTTCCTCCTGATTTTTATTGCTTTGAATTCTAAGCATTTCATTTTCCTTCTTAAGATACCCCTCAAGCAATTCTAATTCCTTCACATTTCTTTTTAACTTCTTCATCTTCTTATCTTTCTTTGAAAAATCCTTATTTTTCATTTCTCTTGTAGCCCCTATAGTTTGTTGCTCATGAGTAGAAAAAGTAATATCTATTTCTTCATTATTTTTCTCTTTTTCACCTGCTGCATTTTATTTTTCATGCTCTTTCAAAGTATGAATGTATGCATATTGAATGTGTTGTGATTCATCATCATTATCTGTTATTTGTCCTTTTTGAACTTGTCGGCATTTTCTTGATTTTCTTTCATATGTGATGAAAATTTTGTCTTTTTCTTGGAATTCTTTTTCTATTTTCACCATACTTCTTGTTCTTATCCTTCCCATAGGTTGTTTTGAGCTTGTTGCCTTGGGGTTTTGCATTTCCTCTTCATTATCTGTTATAATCAATATTTCTTCTTCCCTTAATTCCTCTGTTGATGTTTAAAAACCATTGCCAACTACAAACTGTTGCCATGACAAGTTCGGTTTTTGTAATTCATGTGTGGTAATCATTTTGATGAAGCCATAATGGTATAAACTTTTCTTTGTATTATTCTCTTGTTTTTGAACAACCTTGGCCATCTTAGAAAGGCTTTGCAACAAAAAGTAAGGCATATTAATATTACAATCATTTCTTAAATGTTGCAGCAATTTGATGTGATATAGATATATAATACTGAACCTCTCTTTACAAGTAACAAAATTCTGAATGATATAGGCTATTTCATCCCATGGATGAATCAACCAACTTCTCGGGATTTTTTTCTCCAATTCACCAATGCTGCCCTGGATCTGGATATAAAAGGTATCCATGATTTGTCTTTGAACTGTTTTGTTTTGAAGTATCTTTCTCCTTGTTGAGGTAACCCAATGATTTGTGTAATGACATCTTCCGAGAGTCTGATGGTGATGTTACCCACTGTGGCCCTCTCACCATCGATTGAACAAGCAAACTCTAAACCAACTTTTTCACAATGTCCATCAAATTTTTCAAAGAAAGAAATCCACTGGTTTTTTTCAAAAATTTCCAAACAATATTTATGAACTTTTGATGAATCAAATATTTCTAGTTCAAATCTGGAGACCATTTTTCTAACTTCAACAAGAAAAATCTTCTTACCGTCTATGCAAAGAAATCTTCAAGCAAATCTTTAACCCATAAATTTTTCCTTTCCTAGCTTGCAATGTAGTTTTGATACTCTGTCTCTGCTTTAATTTTCAACTCTTTGTTTTTTTAACAATATTTCTATTAAACCCCATCTGCAAATTTTAAAGCTCTTATTGTGTCTTTGTTTTTCTCTTGCAATCAACCTCTATTGTTCAAAAATAACCCTTTTATGTTCTTAGAGTGTTCTTTTGGTAAGTCGAATTGGTGCTAACTCAACCAATTTCTTAACAATAGCTTCAAACTTACCTCTTCTGGAAGATTCCTACTTGAAAATTTCCTCTTATCCTTGATTTGTGCACTCACCCACCACTTATTTCCTTAATTCTGGCGATTTCAATCTTGGTTTACCACAGAGACGTAATTTGTATGTTGATAGATGGAATTGTCAACATACAAATCGTTTTTTTTATAATTACGATATGATGGATTCGAGATGGACTGGTTCAGGAAGGAATGACTGCAAAGAAAATAGGGGTTCACAATGTTGCTATAGTGTTGGAGTGGAGGTGAAATGCGTTAGAGCAGCATGTAAATGAGGAATGCATTGGAGTAGAATGCGTTGGATTCATTCTGGTGATGTGAAAATGAAAATATAGTGTAGGAGTGAATTGCTTAAGAGTTTAATACATCAGACGTTCGAATCCTAGGAGCATATAAGGTGAACAACAAAACTTTGAAAAAAAAAAACTTCGTGGTGGTAAAATGTTGGAGAAGGCTTACAAGTGTACCTTTATGAATGTATTTTTATGATTTTTCACTTATACAGCCTTGGGTGATCACATTTTGGCTGAAGATGGTTTCTAATTTTTATTTTATCATGCCCCTTCCATTCATGAAAATTTCACTTCACCTTTATAATCATTATGGCTTATGACTCCCAATGCTTTCCTTAAGCAACTAAAATAGAGCATTTGCTTCTTGTAATTAGTTCAAACAATGTTTAGCACAAACAACCTCAGATAATTTGTTTTGAAAATGTTTTGTCAAAAAAATTTAGGTTTAAAAACCGTAAAAAATTTCATAAAGATCCTCTTCATTGTTCATTCCTTTGTTGATATTGAAAACTAGAACCTCTCCTTATGAATCCTCCTTGTAAATGAAGACAAAGTTTGTTTCATTTATTCTCCTCAAATACTACTTTTGATGCTTAAGGGTAATGGAATGAATGAGTTAATGATGAAGGACTGTGGAGGTAATAGAAAGGAATGGAAATATAATAGGTACTTTGTCACTATTAAAAAAAATGAAGAATATGCAAAATTTTAAAACATTAAAAAGAAAATTTTCTTACAAACTATTTGTTGCTCTTCCCATTATGCTTGTCATGTTGCTCTGTTGTAGCTGATTTATGTTGGAGATGTTGCTGCAAATATGGAATACTGTCTTTAAATGTCTTCCCTAAATTTGGAGTTGTTATGGTCTTTAAGATCTTCAAATTGTTGAAGCTGTGATTTGACAAATTACTTTTGATGAAGTTATTTTCAGGTCCCTCTGCTTGATGTGCTTTTCAGGGCCCTCTCTTGGAAATTTTGATAAACTTGATATGCTTTTTGAATGAATGCTAACATCTGCAGAAGGCTTTCAGAAACTCCGAAACTTTACTCCTTTCCTCTCAACCTTATTGATTGACTTGTCCTCAAGTCTTTTGCACAAAAAAACCTTTTATTTGCTGCTAAGAAATTGATATGTAGAAAAAGATTTTAAAATAAACTCATGAAATTGAAGTTGGAAATTCACCATTAAATTTTTTTGAGAATTCTCATTGGCCAATATTACTAGTTTTTCCAATGAGAATTCTGGTTTATATTGTGCTAGTTGCTTGGGTTTGTGACAATGAAACCCTTTTTTTTAAGTGTGATGGAAGAGAGAGTGGGTGGAGTAAGGGAGTATGGTAAGCTTGTGAAAGAATATGGATGGAAAGTGGAATGGATGAATAGAAGTTCAGACTTCATCCTATACAATTGTGGAGCTTGAAAGAATGAAAATGGCATAGAGCAGGGTTGATGAAAGACATTATGAATATTAGAGGTTATGAGAGGCTTCTTTTATGTGACTTTGACATAATATGTAACTTGAATTCTTCTTTTAACGATTGATTTCATATGTTTTGCCTTGATCTCAATTCATCTTCAAGTATTTATCAGTCATCCACTGGAAGGTTTTTGTAACAAGCTCTAAGGATTTTGAGATTCCTTGATTGAACTCAACGTCATATGATATTCCACTTTTCCCATATCTCATGTATGAATGTCCAAAACTTTGACTTTGAAATTCACTCGTTCATAGATTTCATCTTCTGGATCCTGGGACCTGCAAAAACTAAGCATTTTCCTGCAATAAAATGTGAAATGATGGGGTAAGAAAGGTGATCGGTCTTTCTCCTTCCAAGAAATAGATATTATAAATGCGACAATTCCTAAGAAAAACAAATCCAAAGAAGATAGATGAAGAAAAATGCATTTGTTTACCTGCGGAGAAGTAGTGGCCAGCCTGGACCTCCCGGCGGTATCATGTTCACAAAATATTCATTTTATATCTAATTGAAGTGATTCCAAAGCAACACTAAAGTGGATTCATAGGACTACTTCAGGTAAAAACGGGTTTTCAAAATGACATTTCAAACCTATTGAAGAATAACTTGCTTGATGGAGTTGTTTGTGAATTGCTTTCTAGACCAACAGTCAGTAATTTGAGCATAATTTTTTTATTAAAGGATGGATTGATGTGATTCCACTTGGATATTTAATTTAGACTCATGTAGCTACCTCAATTTAAAATATGTTTTTAATATAGTTTGATATGATATCTCAAATCCACTGATGAATAGACCTAGGAGAAAGAGTTTCACCATGCTAGTTTTAAGACATATTGTTACTAAATGTGGCATAATTTTTTCATTTAACCTCCAAATAGGATGTTTCAAATTTTGGCTTAAACTAGACTTGAATTCCTATCTCCCTTATAAACAAGTTTTGAAAAGAAGATTATTTGATATGTGAAATATTCCGATGAACAATCAATATGTAGAATTGTCACAATGCAGTTTTTATGACAAGTAGTTAGTAATTTGAGTAAAACATTTTTGTATAATGTCAGATTGAGGTGATTCAAATTGGATTTCAAACTAGATTCTAAGGTATATCTCGACTAGAAACAGCTTGTAAAAATATGCCCATTAAATCCCGCAAATCATAGTTGTACTAACTCTATTCCTAAATTTTCTACTTGAGACCTAGTAACTCTTTTGGCCATAACTAGTAATTGTAGAGTATCTCCATAAGAGATATGCATGCTAGACATGGCCACAAATATCCTCCTGCATTTCTCCCTCTAATCTCCCTCTAATTGCATTCTCAATCTCCTAATAATTATACATATGTGTTCCAAAATTCTTGTAATATTCAAATACCCTAAGGGAATTCATACAAACAAGATGTAAACAAGCTCCTATGATCCATTGATGCTAAATAAGTCAATGAGACTAATGAATATAGTCACTCAACATGGAAATAAGGAAGTCACGGGATCAATAAAAAAAGTTAAAAATTGTTTGCAATAAAAGATACAAATGACAATATGAGGAAAGAGAATAGCATAATAAAGGCTGAACTGAAATTACAAAACCTAGGAAGAGAAATATGAAGTTCGTTGGACTCTTACTTGAAAGAATTATTACATGTTAAAATCAAATTTCAAAGAGGCACATATACCAATCAATAAGTAACTACCACAATGCACTTTCATATAAGGCAGTGGAGGAGAAGAAAGTATTAGAATGTGATATCTGGTTGTCGTAATACCAAAAGCACCCATGGATGTGTAGGTGACAGGGGGCATAAAAAAGGATTACCTATAAATAATTTAATGATCGCATACATACTATGGAAGAAAAACATAGTTTTAGAAAAGTATGTTGCAATATGTCGAAAAGCTAAAATTCACCCAAAAATAGAAGACAAACCAAAGGAAAAATCATTTTAAGGGTTCAAAATTTCAAATCATGGAAGAAGAACCAACCTTTATACAATGCTTGTTGCACCTCTCCTATAAGGAAACAAGTGGAAGAATGAACACATGACAATAAAGAATGAATACATATACACTATATATCTCACACCCAACAACCAAAATAGTAACAACAATATTCAATATTCGATAAGACACAACATGAATGGACTATTTTGAATCTACCTAAATTAAATTATCTAAATATTATGTAGATCAAAAAACAACTGAAAACAATGTCAACTTGAAGCATACCCACTAGCCTCTTGGAATGTTCTATAAAACCATGCCACCAAAACCATGCTATAAAATAAAACCAACTGGGGCACACCTCTTAAGACCCAATTTATACATGACTAAAATTCACATCAAAATATGGCGTCAAGAATGCCTCACAATTTCTCAAAATAATTTTGGCGTGTTTACTTATTTGAAGGTCCTCTAAAAAGAGAAAAAAAGTCTCACAATTTGAAACACTTTCTGCATTTTCTAGATCTGGAGGTGACTCGGGCGAAGAGGAATTTACACTTGGTTTCACCACCACTTTTAGGCTCGTTCAATTTTCCCATCTTCCCTCTTGTGCCGCTATTCCTCTGCTAAGTATGACCCAGCCCTCTTGTTTTTGAGATTCTCCTTCAACAAAGTCTCTGGTTCTTTAAAATGAAGGTAATAAACCAACCCTTGGGCGTTTCATCGACCTTGAATTTCCCAGCTAAGCCCAAATACTTGACAAATTTTTTCAAGGCCTCCCACTGCGTGGAATTCATGTGGACATGTGGCGGCGATCGACGATAGATGAGATGTAGACGACGGTGGCGACCACATAGCTAAACCTGTGTGTTTTCTTGACATTCTCTAGAGATGATTTTTTAGATTCTCGGGAGTAGCTGTCAACAAATTTGTCGGGGTTTTGGAAAAAAAAATACATTTGGCGTTGTTGGCCCTCCGATATACAGTGGCATTTCAAATTTTCAATCCATTATAACCCCTCCATTGCTTCTAACGCATCTGACAGTACCATTTCAATTTATGTAACCCTTAAATTTCTTTTATTCGGTTCACGATGGATTTCGGCGCAGAAAACCGTTCTTCCCTTTTGAATTCGACTCCTATAAGAAGGAAGACGAGGATTCCGACCAAAACATTCGAGCTTCCATAATGGGGACCAGATCGAACCCACCTTCCGTCAGATCTGCAATTTAGATATACTTTTGGCTCGACATTGAAACCCGAAACCACCAAATTCCTACAAGATTTTGGTTAAAACTGGTAAAATAATGAAGAAAAAGAAATCACATCGCTTTCCAACTCTTATTGCATCTTCGACCCATAACCAAGCGGGAAATCTAGCTGTATGTATTCCTACAAATTTCCAAAGCAAAATAAAAATTTATAGTCATAGTTCGAAATCACTATTATTTTTTTAATCGAAATTTTGAATACCATCATTAGGAGAGCAAATACATAAGAAATTTGGAGTTATAGAAAGTGAAGGAATACTAGTATATCTTTGAAGTGTGATACAAAACTTTGAAATTGTATGGAGCAATATTTTTATTTTAAAATTAACATGTATATAATAAAAATTATTGCATATTCATGATGTTAAAAAATACATAATTTTTATATTTAAATCTATTTATTTTAAAATGTATTTATATTTTCATAAATAAAATACATTTTTCTAAGGAGTTTATTCAAGGCTTATATCAACTTTGGTCTATTGGTTTATTTTAAAATTTTATTCATACACTTAAAAAGCTTGAAGAGAAGCGTTCCTAACTCATCATGGTTTTGACACGTTAGAAGGTTAAGAAGGTGTGTATTGTAACAAAAAAATTGAAACTAAGATCTGATGTGGATGTTGAGAGTTATACTTAGTTCTCAAAACAAATTAGTGGCTCTCATATTTCCACTGAGAGTCATGCTTAGTTCTCAAAACCTCTTAATGCCTCTCATATTTCAACTTAGGGGATGTAGATCTCTTAAAGAGGTCATGTGTGGTAATTTTGAGGCAATATTAATGGCTCTTGATCTTTATAATTTTTCTTTATAAACTAAGGCATTGGACCCTTCCTCAAAAATTTATAATGGGATCCATATCACCACTCAAATGTAAGTGAATCCATCAAGAGGTCATGTGTGGCAGTTAAAGGCATTGTTCTTGGATGTAGATGGCTAGAATCATCCTTTAGGGAATTATGTTTTCTTTTCTTAATGATGTCATGGGCCTCAAGTCCCATTATTAGTGTTTTAAATCCCCTAATGGCATGAATATTCGTACTTAAATGCCAATGGTGCTTTAAGGTATTGTTCATGGCTATGGATGTCTTAATGGTTTCTTTAGGGCTAAAGGCATGGTATTATTGCATGGAAACAATTCCCAATGCCTTAGGACACATACATCTTTCTCAAAAACACATAAAAGCACAAACATCATCAATCATAGGCCAATGATACCCCAAAAATGCCACATGTTGTTGGTGGAGGAAACCTTCTTAGCCATACATGGTTAGAAGATTCCTTTAGCACTTGAGTTGCAGGTCTCCTCCATTATCATGTCCAAGGCCATAAGACCACAAGACCTAGATACACAACACCATGGATACCCATGGAAAGTCATGTGTGATTCTTTGAGGAATCATGCATGGCTCTAGATGCCTCAATGGTTTCTTTAGAGCCAAATTCATGGTCTTAATCCCTATAACTCCATTTCGAAGGCCCTAGGAAACCTTCATAATTCAAAACCCACTCAATGACACCAACATATTGAATCATAGGCCAGTGATACCATCAAGAGGCCATGTGTGGTTGGTGGAGGAAACCTACTTAGTTTTAGATGTTTAGAAGATTCCTTTAGAGCCTCAAGTTTAGGTCTCTTCCACTAACCATGTCCAAGGTCCCAAGGCTACAAGACCTAGATACATAGTGCCATAGATACCACTCCAGTGTCATACATGGGGCTTTGAGGTAGTGTTCATGGATTTGAATGTCTCAACGATTTCTTTAGGGCCAAAGACATGGTCTTCTTTCCTAGAGCATCATTCTCAAGGCCCTAAGACACCTACAAATTGTTCAAAACAACTTAATGTCACCGACATCCTCAATTATAGGATAATGATACACTGAAGAGGCCACGTTTGGTGGTGGATACCACCTCCTTTTCCTTATATGGATAGAATATTCCTTTAGGTCTTGAGTATCAGGTTCCCTATGCTAATAACGTCCATGGCCCCAAGGCCAAAAACCTAGATGCATAGTGCCATGGATACCCCTATGAAGCCATGCATGGTGCCTTAATGCATTGTTCAAGGCTCTAAATGCCCCAATAATTAATTTAGGGACAAACATATAGTCTTCATCCCTATAATATCATTCCCAAGGCCTTGACACACATAGATATTACTCAAAACCATATAATTGCACTAAAATATTCAATCATAAGCCAATTCTACCTTCATGAGGCCATGTGTGGTTTGTTGAGGTGTTCTTGTTATCCCTGGATGGATAGAAGATTCCTTTAGGACCTAAGGTTGAGGTATCCTCCCTTGACCATGTCCAATGTGTAGTTATTTGAGGCATTGTGCATAGATCTAGATAGCTCATTGGTTTCTTTAGATCCAAAGGTATGGTCTTCATCCATATAATTCCATTCCAAAGGCTATAGTACACCTTCATAATTCTGAAGCCACCTAATGGCACCAACATGCTAAATCATAGGCCAATGATACCTTCAATAAGCCATGTGTGGTCAATGGAGGAAACCTACTTAGTTCTAGATGCTTAGAAGATTCCTTTAGAGATTGAGATTTAGGTCTCCTCCACTAACCATGTCCAAGGCCCTAAGGCCACAAGATCCAAATACATATCACTATAGATACCACTCCAAATTTGTGCATGGTGGTTTGAAGCAATGTTCATGGCTTGAATGCCTCGATAGTTTCTTTAGGGCCAAAGACATGGTCTTCTTCCCTGGAACATCATTTCCAAGGCCCTAAGACACTATATACTACTCAAAACAACTTGTTTTCATCGACATCCTAAATCATAGGCTAATAATACACTCAAGCGGCCATGTGTGGTTGGTGGAGACCACCTCCTTAGCCAAACACATAGTCTTCTTCCTTAGAATATCATTCCCAAGGCCTTGACACAAGTAGATATTACTTTAACTAGTTGTTCATGGTGCTTTAAGGATTTGTTCATGGTTTTGTATGACTCAATGGTTTCTTTAGGGCCAAAGGCATGGTATTTCCCATAGAATTTTATTTCCAAGGCATTGAGACACATACATATTTTTCAAACCCACCTAATGGAATTTTCATCCTTAATCATAGGCCAATGATACCCTCAGAAGGCCGTGTTTGGTTGGTGGAGGAAACCTTATTAGCCTTGGATGGATAAAATATTTCTTTAAGGCCCAAGGTTCAAATTTCTTCCATTGAACATGCCGAAGACCTCAAGGCCCTAAGACCTAGATACAAATCTCAATGGATACCCTTGCAAAGTCATGCATAGTTCTTTGAGGAATTGTTCATGGATCTAGATTCCTTAGTGATTTATTTATAAACAAATGCATGGCATTATTCTCTAGAGCATCATTCTTGAGGTCCTAAGACACCTACATACTTCTCAAAACCACATAATTGCATTAATATCCTTAATCATATGACAATGATACCCTCAGCAGGCCATGTGTGGTTGGTTGAGGTGATCTTCTTAGCCTTGGATGGCTATAAGGTTCCTTTATGGCTAGAGGTTCAAGTATCCTCCCTTGACTATGTCCAAGGCCCCAAGGCATGGATACATAGTTGCATGGATATCCATGCAAGTTCATGCACGATGATCTAGGCATTGTTCATCATTCTAGATGCCCCAATTGTTTCTTTAAGTAAAAAGGCATGGTTGTTTTCCCTATAACATCATTCCCAAGGCCCTTAGACATGTAGATACTACTCAAAACCACCTAATGGCAATGACATAATCAATCATAGGCCAATGATACCCTCAAGAGTCCATGTGTTTTTAGTGGAGGCAATATTCTTAGCCTTAGATGGATAGAAGAATCATTTAGAGCTAGAGATTGAGGTCTCCTCCACTAACCATGTGTAAGGATGCAAGGCCACAAGGCCTAGATACATATCGCCATAGATACCCCTGTGAAGTAATCAATGGTGCTTTTAGGTAGTGTTCATGGCTCTAGATGCCTCAATGATTTCTTTAGGGCCTAAAACATGGTCTTCTTCCATGGAACATAATTCCCAAGGGCTTAAGACATGTGCATGCTACTTAACACCACCTGACTATAACAACATCCTCAATCATAGGCCAATTATACAATTAGGAGGTTGTGTATGGTTCGTGGAGGAAAACTTCTTACCCCTAGACGGTTACAATCTTCCTTTAGGGGCGAAGGTTAAGGTATCATCCACTAACCATGTCAAAGGCCCTAAGGCCACAAGACATAGATATACAGTACAATGGATACCCCTATGAAGTCATGCATGGTGCTTTGAGGCATTATAATTCATGGATTTGGATGCCTCAACAATTCCTTTAGGGATAAAGGGATGGTCTTTTTCCATAGAACATCACTCTCAAGGCCCCAAAACATGTACATATTGCTCAAAACCACCTAATGACACCAACATCCTCAATCATATGCTAATGATACTCTCAAGAGGCCATGTGTTGTTGGTGGAGGAAACCTTCTTATCCCTGGATGGCTAGAAGATTCCTTTAGCGGTCGATATTTAGGTCTCCTCCATTGATCTTATCTAAGGCTAAAAGGCCATAAGACCTAGATACATAATGTCTCAATGGATTTGGATGCCTTAATGGTTTCTTTAGGGATAAAGACATGGTCATCTTCCATGTAATATCATTATGAAGGCCTTGGGACACCTACATAAGGCTCTTGCTTTACTTTTATGACTCCAGTCAAGGCCTTGAGATCCATCCCTCTATGCAAAAACTCTTGATTTTGCTCATATCCAACTATTATGTCAAATATCAACTTTAAAGGGTGTATGTACTTATGGTTCATGGTTTTGATCATTTCCCATTACCTCATTAATATTATTTTAGGGTATACTTCTTTCAATCTCTCGCAATTTTTTATTAAGACCCATTGCTAGTATGCAAAACCACATATTTCCACCCATATCCCACTTTGAGAATAATGATATCATATACATTGCATGATCTCCTAGGTGATAGTTTAAGTCATTTTTATTAGCCCGATATGCCTAAAACCATCCTTTAGGGCCTAGTTCCTATAATTCCTCCCATGACTATGTCTAAGGTTTGCATACCTAGTGTCACTTATATGAATGCTCAGATGCCAAGGATAGTGTTTGGATTTCATTGGTGCGGTTTAAATATTCCCTTAGGGTTTAAGGCCCAAGTTTCCTCCTATGACATTATACAAAAACCTAAGACCCGTGTATACTAGCAAAAACTCATAATGGTGTTGATTTTCTTACTTATAGGTAAATAATAACCCCAATATGTCATGTGTAGTGGTTCAAACTGTTGTATTTTTCCTTGGATGCACAAAATGTTTTACTAGGGACTAAGGCCTAGGTTTCCTCCCTCAAACATGTTAAGGGCCTAAACACCCATATATAGTACTTAAAAACAACCTCTTACTTACATTGATACTCCCAATATTAGGCCTAGGATACCCTTAGGAGGCCTTATGTGGTGCTTCAAAGTATACTTGTTAATCTTATATGCCTAGAGGTTTCCTCTAAGGTCCAAGGCCCGGGTTTCCTTCCTTAATCATCTCTATTCCCTAAAGACTTATACTTATTTTTAGTTCCTCCAATTACACCCATTATCCCTATTATAAGGCCATAGATCTTCTCAAAAAGTCATTTGTGTTGGCTCGACAAATCATTATTATCCCTACATGCCTAGAAGCTACATTTAGGCTAAGGCCTAGGTTTCTTCTCTTAACTAGGTCGAGGGTCGATAGACCTATCACTAGTGATCAAAACCTTATAATACAATCAATATCCACACATAAATGTTAATAATGTTCTTATGAATATATGTGTGTTGACCATATTTCTTGGTCCTATATTCCTAAAAGCTTCATTTTGTGCACAAACCTAGTAATGATACTAATATCCATTAAGAAATTTACTAATATCAATAAAAATATACCCTATCAAATAATGAAATCTTAATTCAAATCACTTTTATTAATATTTTAAATAATAGTAATAAATTAAAAATGGATGTTTTTAATTATTTGTCAATTTTAAGAATCATAGGTATTTATTTGCTTGAATAATATTAAAAATGAATAGTCGAATTGGGCTATTTACAAAATAATTCTTTGTGAACTTGTTGTGTTTGTGGTGAAGAACTTCATAAATGAATCATGTCAGCTTATTGGTTTAAATAGTATAAAATCAAATAATTGAATTTGCTCTGATTGTGGTTTAAAACCTCATAAATTAATCATGAACATTTAGTTGAATGAAAAAAATTGAATTAAGTTATTACAAAATAATTATTTGTGATGTTGTTGTGTTTATGGTGCAAATCATCATAATTAAATCCTTTTTGTACATGTCCATGTGACAAATATGAGCTTAGCACCACTACATGGTACTTGACAACATGACATTTCTCTATGCTTAGGATTCATTTAGGCTAAGGCCTAGGGCCACTCAACCTATCCCTAGTGATTAAAAACTTATAATAGTGTGAATTCCGTTACTTAGAGGCTAAGAATACACTTAAGAATATGTGTGGGGACCTTTGTGGTGTCTTTCTTGGTCCTAGATTCCTAAAAGCTTTTTTTAGGGCCCTAGGTAGAGGTTTTCTCCATTGACCATATCCATGGATCTAAGACCCATGTCTTCTACCAAAAACCTAATAATAATACTAATTTCCATGAAGAAATTTAAGAAGATAAAAATATCTCAAAACTAATAATAAAATTCAAATTCAAATAATTTTTATTACTGCTTTATAATAGTAATAAATTAAAAATAGTTGTTTTTATTCATTTGTTAATTGTATTTATTTGTTTAAATAATATAAAAAATGAATAATTGGATTGAGCTATTTTCCAAATATTGTTTTTTGAACTTGTTGCGCTTGTGGTGTAAAGCCTCATAAATGAATCACGTAAGTTTATTTGCTTAAATACTCTAAATATAAATATTTGAATTTCATGTAAGTGTGGTGCCAAAACTCATAAATTAATCTTTGATTATTTATTTTAATTGATGAAAAATAAATAAATATTGAATTGTGTTATTTTTAAAATAATTGTTCGTGAATTTGTTTATGGTGCAAATCCACATAAATAAATCCTACATGTACATGTCCATGTGGAAAATAATAGCTTAACACCACTCTATGGTACTTACCAACATGGCATTTCTCATAAAGGTAAAACTCAATTTCCAATAATATTAACAAATATAACACCATAATAACACCACAAAATATAAGTGGTGCTAATAGCACCACCTTAACATCACAAAATATAAATGGTGCTAATAACACCACTTTAACACCAGAAAAATGTAAGTGGTGCTAATACCACCACATTTACACCACAAAATATAAATGATGCTAACTTATAGCGCTAAAAGATGAGTTTTCTTGTTATAATTTTTCATTAATAATTATACAATATATATAATGAGATGGTCAAATAGTCTCTAGTCTCTTAGACTCCTCGATGAACTCCTCGATGAACTTGGTCTCTCCCTCACACAAAAGAGTATTCCTTATACAAAAGATTAGGCTCCAAAAAAAATCAATTTGAAAGGAAAGTTAAAATTTGATCCATTTTTATATATAAAAAGTAATAAAAATATATATGACATGTTTTAAAAGGAAATTGTAACTACCATTTAAATGGAAATTGCAATTTATAATATAGGTTGATAAGGATTTCAAACCATAATCAAAAGGACCAGGGAGGTCCTGGTGTCAAAATGGAAATTATGGTTTATAATAAGAGTTAACCAATAGCCAGCATTGCATGTCATAATCAAAAGAAAAATCCATGGGTTAACAATCTAGACTTGTTTAGTCTTGTTTTTGTATTTTTCTTTGGGTACTAACTGGCCGGCTTAAAAAATATAAGCACGGAAACTACAAGCAGAGGCTCATTCATGTGCCAGCATTTCTCTGGTTTCAACATCTTATCTATGTTATTTATATTTATAAAGTATATCATGAATCATAATTTAATTAAGAACCGCCTTGAGGCATATTATAAAATGTTATATAAGAATAGTTTTAATATCACTTTTTTTTGCCATAAAAGTATACCAGGTCTGAGTTTGTTAGCATGCCAAAAGTATATACAAAATTACAGCCAATGGCTTCCAAAAATCTGATCCCAATACACTGTTTTTACATGATGGTTAAAGGTGACCGTCAAACCTGGGGCTCCCCTCCTTTCCATTCATTTCCCAACCTCCACCGACCTTCCTGTCAGTGCTCCTTTCCATTCATTTCTCAACGCCCGCGGAACTTCCTGTCAGTGATATTCTGTGGTGGCTTTAGATAATATTATTATCTCGGGCAACGATGCCAAATATCATGTATCCGTGTTATAAACAAAACCAACCTCTTATCGAACAGTGAGCGCCCACATAAATTATCATGACAAACTTTACTGCAACCACGTGGTCTGCAATTATAATATCCGAATTCATCCAGAGAGCACCCCCGTTTTCTCTTATAAATCCCGCTCCTTCCCGTCCAAATCTTCAACCCAGGTAGCTTTATTATCTCAACTGAAATATCAAGTTTTTCTGTGAATATATTCTAATTGTGACAATGGCTCTCGTTGAATCTGTGATCATGAAGGAAAATGCCAGTGTAGCTAAAGGACACGAAGCTTTGGAGAAAGTGATGGATATGATGGAATTGTATTGCCTTCCAGGCGGCCTGATGGCAATGAAAGATGTATTGGAAGCGGGCATGGTGGAGGAGACGGGCCAAGTTTGGATAAAGCAGAAAACTGAATCTAAACACTACTACAAGAAAGCCGACACGCATGTCAAAGTCTCAGCGAATGTGACGTGCAAGATCGAGAAGAATAAGATTAAAAATGTGAAGGGTGTGAAGGCCAGGGATATGATGCTGTGGGTACCTGTTTATGAAATGGAGGTCGACCAGAAAAACCCTGGCAAGATACATTTCAGAAGCATTGGTGGCCTCACCAAGACTTTCCCCGTTGAATACTTTGCTAGAGGGGAGTAGAATTAGTACAATTCATTTTCTTTTGTCATCATTTTCTTTCTTATCATTCTGCTGGGTGTGCTTTAATGTTTAGTGTAGTTAGTTTTATATGCTGGGAATTACGGAATTATCTGGATATTTGTATTGGGTTTCCTTTCATACGTCTGATGATGTTATGTAATGCTCCTGTTTGCGTGCTCTGTAATGATCTGAACTATTCATGCTTTGTTTATTGAATTCAAGCATTCTATTTTCAACTGATTGAAAAGTTGATAAGTTCATATTCGGTGCAAGAGCTGTTAATTCTCCTTTTCAATAAATGTTTTGTTTTAACTTTTGTTTACGGGCATAGATGCGGTTATAAGTAATAAGTTAAGTGTCATGCTTACATGTAATCATTGGTTGTCTATGTTATTTTCTTTAGTTAAATGGGTTGTTTGTCACAACTTTTTATCCATGCATGAGTTATGAGTTATCCATGCATCAACTACCAGTAAATTTTTATATATATATATTTTTTTATAATTGTTTATTTTGAATTTTGAAGGATGACCATAAAATCAATTTGGACATTACACTTGTCCCATCCTCCTTCAATCTAGGAAAAGCATAAATGGTAGTCCACCCCAAATTCTAAGATATAAACACATATCAATGCGACAAAAAGCAAAAAGAAAATGTTATACACTAAAAAACAATACATTAAAAACCAAATAAATTGACTTCTTTTACAAATAGTTTTAAAAAGATGCTATACACTAAAAACCAAATAAAATGACATATTTTAATAATAATTTTAAGATTATTTATGTTAATTTCATGTATGATAACAATAATCTGGAAGAAGTAACTTCAAACAAAAATCTAACTGTAAGGAAGTAACTTCATACAAAAATTTGTTTCATCACAATAAAGTATAGCATAGTGTAATAGTGATAATAGGATTTAGGTTATTGCATTAATGGGTATTAAAGTAGTTTTTTTAATTAATAAAATTAATTTTCAAGTTTGAAGATTGAATTTGTTAAATAAAATTTTTGTAGTGAGTGTAGTTACAGTGAGAGAACATTGGGTATAATTACTTCCTCAATGTTGTAGAAAATTTTTTAGGCTTAGAAATTTTTACTAAGGAGAATTTTCATTCTTGATATGGTACATATATGAGGATTAGGAGTTATGGATATAGTTTAGAAAAGTTGAGAATAAGAATTGAAGAATTGGAATCCTGAGTGAATGATAAGAAGATGCAAAGCTAGACATAGGAAAATAAGTATATAGAAATGGTAAAGTGTTGTGATGTTTAACTCTTACACTTGAATCACAAACTAGGTATGGACATAATATAAATTTGGAAAATTAGATACAAGAAACAAAGAAAATGAAATGTGTGAAACAGAGCCTTGTATTATGAATATCATAAGAAATAAAGCAATATTCACCTGCCTCTTCAAGTCACGAAGGTTCACTTAGTGAACTTGTTACATAGCACGATCATTCACATGATATTAAAGAATATCCATAATTTCACTAAATATTGGAAAATGCCTCATAAAATTGTATTTTTGAACCCCCCTCCCGATATTCCTTTCCAATTAAGAAAACCCCTAGTTCCACCAGATATTGTAGGTATCCATTTTTATCAACCCATTTTTAATACCCCCTTTGTACCATATTATCAAGTTGTAACAAACAAGAACCCTAAACATCTTAGTATAAACAAACAAGATGCTAAATAAAATAATAGTATCATACTAATAATAATCACACCATGATTGCAGGGGCGATTGATCAATTTGTAATGTTGGATAGTTGAATACCCAATGAAATATTACTGGAGAAGGAAAAATGTGTAAAAGGAAACCCAACCAAGAGATCAACATAACAAAGAATGTAAAAGACTGATGATAGTCTAGTAGTTAGTGTTATGGCTAGAAAGGATGAGAATTGCTATTGTTTCACACCACAACCTGCCAATCTACCAATTTATATTATGTAAATACATGTATAGCCATAGAGAGCTCATGTTTTCTATAAGATTAATAATTAAACTCCATAAAAATGCAAAATTGAAACCCTTTCGTGGATGGACTCCCCTACCTTCCTATAAAAAAAAAATCTTGGTTCCAGTGAGCTAAGAAATATCGATCTCACTTTTCTTGGTTGTCGTGGAGCAATATTTGATTGAATCCCAATACCCACCTAAACCCCAACCTAAAAACTTAAGAGTTATAACTTTTACTCGAATGCCTACAAAAAATACAATACAATTGTTCAACTCTAGAACTCCCGATTAGTTACATATCTTAACTTAAAGATGAAAAACACTATAACATCAAATCAAACCAAGCCTAAAGAAGCTATTAAATGAGGATTTCTCAAGGATAGTAATCCAAATAGACTTCCATTGATATTATCATTGGTACACTATTACCAGATTTATGCAAAACTTAGGATCATAAGCAATATCAAATAAAAATGGAGGGTACATAAGTTTTAGGTGGATATGAATCGAGCACATGATTTGGAGGTATGAATCCATCCCATGATTTGGATGTTATTCCTCATCCCACCCAAATAAAATAACCCCCAATATTTATATTACTATGTCAAATTAAAAAAACCCCTTGACCCCTTAATACAAAGCAATATATTTTGTGGTTTTTAAGAGTATTCAAACCCCCAATATGAATGGACATGATATGATGTTGCCTCACTAGTGAACACCCCATGCTTCAAGTAGGGTGACCTTTCATTGAGCAGAGGTCTATAAATAGATACTTAGTAGAAAAATCCTAACTACTTGTGGTCTCATCATTAATGAGCACTCACTACCTAGTGGGACTTATTTGACAAAGATGGCCCGTTCACATTAAATAAATATAAAATAACTATCTAATAGACCTTGTTCAAAAAATATGGTTCCATACATTAATTGACTAAGTCTTAAGTACATTAAGGTAGGGAGTTTAGGGTAGGACCCTAGCAAGCCCCTTTCCTTCAAAAAAAACATTGGCATCAAGGTTGGAGGTTTGGAAATTGTTGTAGAATCGATGTTGGTTCCTAGATGACATCTTACAATTGCATATCTTTCCACTTGATTAGTACTTCTTGAAGCATGCATTCACATAATTGGTGTTCTATGGTATCCAATACTATTTTCAACTTGATCCAAATGGATCATTGAAAGGTAAAACTTTCAAATATGTACTTAATAATATATTTAATAAATTGATGATGAATTACAATGTATATATATGCATGAACATGTAAAGGTGGCATCTCTTCGAGATGACCATTGGCCTTGACCTAATAATTAATAATAAATAAACTAATATGTATAATAACTATAATATAAATTTAGGTATATTACAAGTCATGCCGCCCTGAAAAGATTCGTCCTTGAAGCTTGGATAAAAGAAGAGTGTTTGATTTAAGCTCAATATTTTCTTAATTGATTGTAACTTACTTTAGGGAGGTTACTGAAATGAGACACTCTTTGAAAACCGACCTTGTTCAATAGTTTATCTCGAATAATAGTACCGCAAATTAGGCTAATTTTCTCTATTTATTATCTCTTAGGCCTCTCATATTTTAATATTCTAAGTAGAAAATACAAACTCTAAAAAAGTCTTTTTTAATACATGTTGCTGCTCAAACACCAACACCAATATGCAATAATATAAATGATTAAAGGTCCCTATTGTTGTAGGTGCAAAGTTAATTGTGGATTAGTTTCACAACGATCAAGAGGAGGTAGAAGACATGGTTGATGTTCCCTATGCTACTGTTGTTGGAATTCTAGTGGATGGCAAGGTCTGTACCAGACTAATATGTAAAAAATAGGGAAGGGATTTTGGAAAACTATAAAGAGGGTCTTAGAATATAGTTTGTATGGAACTACAGTATGAAATATGCTAGCAAGGAAGACATGGACCTTACAAGATATAGTACTTGCGACAGTGTCACCTACAAAAGAGATGAAATGTGGATTTTCTTGACCTCCTGATACAACGTATCTAGGACGTCGGTGACACTACTGAATAGATGGATTGTTCTATCTTCTCCTTTTCTACGGTTCTCTTCTGCAAATTCTGACATCTTGTCAAACATGATGTTAATATGGTCGTCCATCAAGGCTTGGACATTTTCATGTCGTTGT
The DNA here is from genome assembly GCA_027924585.1 of Larix kaempferi. Lineage (NCBI taxonomy): Eukaryota > Viridiplantae > Streptophyta > Pinopsida > Pinales > Pinaceae > Larix > Larix kaempferi. The sequence goes on from BSBM01000852.1 coordinate 4,221,272, forward strand.
TCTTTCTACTAATTAGCTAGTCCTAAATGGATAGGTGACTATACTAACTTCGGCTTACCCATATTATCCCATGTTTGCTTGGTCAGGATGTTGACATCTGATCCCAAATCTAGAATAATAAAATCCATGTCATAATCACGAATATGTGCATTAAGTCACAGTTCTCGACTAGTCTTGAGTTTCCTCTAAACATGATTAACAATCCTCTCTGATCCTAGTTCTTCCTTGGATTCCCCAATTAACATTTGCAATTTCCTTAGGGAATTCTCATCTTTAACCAGAGCTAAACGACTTTTTAGGAAAGAGTGAAGAGCACTTCCCTTTCCTAAATTCTTCTTGGATGGAACCATTTGTTAGTGCACTTTTACTTTGACCATAGTTAAACACTTAACATTTCACCAACAAACAACCGATCCACAGGAACTGGCCGGAAAAGGAGTGGATCCCTTTCGGAAACACCTGCAGAGCAGATGAAGTCTCGTCCGAAGTATCTATGGGGACTGAAGGAACCATACTTCATGTAGTACAGATGGGGAATACGCGATGATCAATATATCATCATTATATTTTACCAAAGAACATTGACATATCATATCTTCGACAGGTTCATGACATCGACATAATTCATAACCTGACCATAAATTATTAGATTGTATCCAAAGTTCATACAACTAAACCCATTATGCATTCATTTGATTATTCAAGAGAGGAGAGAAACACATATCAAGTCTCATCACAACACAACATGCAAAACACCATGTTTAATATGGAAATCCATCTCGGAAAAACCATGGAAGTGCTTGTATTTTATTATGAGTCACAACCAAATAAGCACTTCAGGAAAGACTTATAAATTTCTTCATACATATTACAATGGATATGCGAACACGACTTGCAAATCAGCGACTTGGCTTCTCCAAAATATCTCTGACAAACATAGCAGTTATCTTCATTACATAGCACAAAACACTTGACTATCTCTACCTCCCATATGTACATAACATAACCACAAAACTTACTTTGTATTACATATTTATAGGGCACGCTAACCGCGGCCCCGCTCCCACTACCTCACTAAGTTCCTAACCGACTCATTATTACAATGTGGACCAATCCTAACTAACTGACTCAACTTCAACTATTGACTCGATCAATATGACCATTTTCCTATTTTCTTGGCCGCTTCGTCGGAGTTGATCACTTCGCCGTTGTGCACACCAAAACTGTTTTGTCAAAAATGGTACCTCACAAAATTCGAAACCCACCAACAATATTGTTCTTGTTCAAGAAAACATCAATAGTTATCATCATCAATATTATTCATCTATAACGTAGTAACATTATTTATTTTTTGAAAAGAAATATTAATAATAAAAGCATTATATCAATGTAAATAAAACATCACATTTTGCTAAATTTAATTTTTTGGAAAAGACTCATATATATTTGAAATAATAACAATATCATGTTCAAGTGCTTAGATCCAATTTCTAGTTTGCAATTTTGGATGACTAGTGCGGTAGAAGGTCAAAGACGTTAACTACTTCAAAGTGAAGAATGCAACTTCACACGCAATTGTAGGATAGAAGGCAACATTGTGAACTGAACTGTCTTGATTCACTGATTGGTTGCAAATAATGAATAGCATAGTCATCGTTTAGATGATCAATAAATATAGACTGTGAAGTCTTGATCATGTGCCTTCCTTTAGTGCCATTTCTTACAATGTTTTTAAATAAATAAAATGGTGGTTGTGTTGCTGCTATATTTGAAGGAAAAGGTTTTTGTAAACTTCATTGACTTGAAGCTGATTGACAAACAGTGGTCAGTAGTCATATTTATTGTATAAATGAAAGGGAAGTTGTACTTGTAATTTTTTTTCATGATCAACAACAAAAAAAAAAAGAGAAAAAATAATTTAGGTTGATGAGCAATATCAATTCTATAGGGAATTGAAATTTGTAGTTACATAGTTATTTGTTGTTTCATCGTCCTTGATATAGAGATCGAACTGTTTGTTGTTGTATTGACATGCCACAACAATTGCTACGACTGAGTTGACTGGCAGGATTTGACATCATGTATAGTGAATTTTGTAATGCAAAGATATTAGCCTATATTGAAATTTTGAATAGACTTCTTGAAACCTGCATTTGTATATATCATCGAGGAAGGAAGGGAAAGAAAAAACAACATAGCATTTAGAATTGATGAGAAACAAGACGAAGAAAGCTAACAAAAAATAAAGAGGAACTCAGGATGGGCTAATGTCGACACCTTTTGTTTTCAATTGTCAAATGAAATTGAGAGTATCTTTGATTCCAATAAACAAATAACATAACTTGTTTTGATAAAGGTTTGTATGTGTATTTTTTGAAATTAAATTAATGAATGAAATTCATAAAAGCTGAATTATTTAAGAAGTTAATTTTGCAAATCAGGGAAATAAAAAATATTTGACAAATAAAATTTTTGTGAAGTTTTCTATTGAATTTGCTTTGAGCAGATGAACACAATTGTGTCCAGAGAATGCAATTGGATTTTTCTTTCTTTCTTTTTGAGCAATTTTTTAATGGCATTGAAACTGCAAAAAATAAGTTAGCAGGTGGAAACAGTCTAGTGCCCAATATTAAATTATGTATCATTTGAAATAGATCAAGTGCATTTTTCCTTAATTGACAAGAAACTGGTATAATGGTCCTTCCAATAAGCTTCTAAAATATTGAAAGCAAGATCATGGTCTTCTAGGTTTGTCCAGAAATGGTCAAGCATCATACCAACATTGGTTTTAGGTCTAGTTGTTTTCAATTTAAAATCTGTCAACTGCATAAACATTTTCAATTTTTTTTTATGGTATTTCCTTGAACATGCCATTGTTGAAGTCACCAGCTATCCGTATTTTTGTATTGATTCTGCTATTTGACAAAATGTAGGCCAAAGTGGAGAGAAGTGTATCAGGAACGCCATGTGGTCTATTATAGATATTCACAAGCTTTAGGATCTCACTAGGAAGTTTGAGGTCAGTGAAAATTCCTTGATCGAATATTTTGTGTAGATTGTTGTGTCGATAATGAAAATGTATTTACTGATCATTGTAAGGATTCCATGCACTAAACATGTCAATACATAATTGTACTTTTCCATAAGTATTGTTCCCTTGGGAAGCATATGCATGTGAGTTTCTTGCAAACATAAGATATCTTTTATTATGAGTTCAATGTAGTTTGTAACATCGTCAATGTGCATAAGCAAGTTACAAGTGTTTAGTGAAGAAACAAGTATGAGTATGGCAATTGTAATTGAATTTAATCTATATTCAAATTGCAAAGTTCTATGTTTTTAAAATATATCTATTTTAGTAGCAAGGTTTTGGCAAATTGAGAATTTTTTTGGATCTAATTTTTTTATAAGATAAAGAGAATTGATATCTTTGACATGAGAAAGTGTAGTGTATACAAGCCCATTCTTTCTAATTCCTTTTGGGTCGAATGCCAACTTTTCCAATGTCATTCCTTGTACTCTATGGATTGTTTGTGCACATGTCAATTGAACTGGGAATTGTTCTCACATAGTATTGTTTTTTATTTTTATTTTTGAACGATATTTGTGATGTAATTCTTTTGATAGGTGTCCAATTGGACATGATAGAAGGAGTGTATAAATGTTGTAGATTGGCTTGTGCCAACACTCACTTTTGGATTTGCAAACTTGACCCAAACAATATTAGGTGTTGATTGTGTATAGTCTTTGAAGGTTCCTTCTGTACCATTTACCCAGCCATCCTTGATTGAGTAATTGCAACCAACCAGTTCAACAAGCATGTTTTTTTAGCATTATTATAGAAGGAAGTCACGTTCTCTTTTTTCCATTGATGTTTATTTTAGTTGGATTCATTTTTGCTATCATAAGCTACGAGTGTAAATTCCTTTGACTGCATAAATGATAGCATTTTTGAATTTTGTTGTTGGATATCTTTGTTGTAGTGGTAGAGATAAGGAAATGTTGCGTCTATTCGATGTTTTTTTTATAGAAATGTTGGTTTAAGTAATCAATATCGTTTATTGTTTGGCTATATGTTCTAAGCCTATTCAATATTGATGTGAATGTTTTTGTTTGTTTGTCTTATGAATTTTTTTTTAGCTCATAACATTTATAATGTCATTCCAAAAATTATAAGGAAATGTTTTTTTTTTTGGAATCTTGGTTGTTCAAAAATCAAAAAGTCATGGATAGGCTATGCTTGGCAAAGGTCACCGTAGAATATGACATCAAGGTTTCAAAAATGATTCATTGGTGTATGCATAATTTCACGTAGTTGTTTGTCTATCTTATATAGCATTCAAGATCGTATCAAAGACCATTCATAAATTAGCAATACTCGCAGCTGTTCATATTCTTTTGTTGGGAGGTCTAGCGTATTTGAAGTTAGTGGCAGCATGTTTGATGAACTTAAAGGAAATTTTAAAGCATAATGCATTGTATTGTCATTGGCATGGAAGGTTGCTTTCCCAGTAAATGCAACGATGAGATTTTTTTTTCAATGGTTCACTGCCAATTTCTTTGTCATATAAATGTAGCTACCGATCTTACATTATTTTGGCAGTATGTTTTTTGCATGTTCCTACTCCTCTTTTCAAGAAAAAGTGAATTGGGATCATTGGGTTGTATTTTTTCCTTGAAATAATTTATTTCACAATTGATGTTCATTATTTAAATTTCTTCTAATGCAGTGCCCCTTTATTAGTTATTGTTTTTTTTATAATATAATATTTTGTTTTGTCCAAATTTATGGTGTAATCTACCATTTGCGATGTATTATTTTTTTCTGCATACATTTAACTGATAGTTTATCAATAACTAAGAATTTTCAACATCATATATATTTAAATTTTTGCATAAACAAATAATGTATTATTTAATTTTAAACAGTACCTAGTGCATATATATAATATAATTTTTTGCATTTTATTCACAGTATTAAATATCAATAATCTAACTAAAAATACCAGTATACCTGCATGTTAACTGCATGCTAATCATTGAATGAACCTAATTGTAGAATACCTGTCACCGTGGGTTGTAGTAGATCCCATAGCTTCCACACGATTCCATAGATCTGCTTAGCAACCAGAAAAATGATGTGTCCACCATGCCGACCAACTACAATATTACTGGCCCTAGGATATCAATCAAAAGCAAATTCATTCATTACTTTTTCATTTGACATGGTGGATTCAAATGTCTCATCAACATACAATGCAATAGCTTCAGCTAAAATGTTAATGTCACCCCATCTTGTTGTTGTTCTAGGCATGAACATTTCTTTGACACTTGCTATTTGTTCTTTGTAGCTGATATATGCTTCAAACCATGTCTCAAAGTTTCCTTTTAACAAATTGTAATTGTCTCCGTGGGGCTCAAACAACAAGATCTTTTCCCTATCAAAATCATAAGTATCCTTTTATATCCTTTTCTTTGCTGTAGTGAATGTATCGTATGATACATGGTCTATTTCTTTTTATTGTGGTCGTTTGAATCCAAGAATAGAGAGATGCATACTCTGTCAAAATAAATATTCTCAATTGGACAATTCCATGTAATGTATTTGTCCAAAATCGATGGGGAAATGATGTCTTTTGAATCATTAGGATATTTTTGTAAAATCAATGACCTCTTAAGCACAACTATTTTTCTATCATCTAGTGTGGTATTGATTGAAAATGTCTTTATTGAATATGAATACAAAGGAAAGGAAAGCACAATATGGTCTTCCTGTCTAGTAGACATTTATTGCATTTTCAAGAGTGTATTCCCAAGCTTTCATATTGTTTCAATTTTCCCATTGTTTTCATAAAGAGATTGTTCCTTGATCTTCTTGAAAGCAATTATCACAGGTTTATCTAGTTTGGTTATGTAGGATCTTACGTATGTAGTTGTGGAATAGGAATCCAAGATGAACATTGCTTTAGTGTTTGTCTGCCATAGATTTGGGATTACTTTTGAAAATGAGTTGATCCAAATATCTGTAGGATGTCTTTTTAGTATCAAAGTAGGATGAGTGACTAAAGAGGCAAGGGAAAAAGGCACCGCGCAGTTAAAAATAATTAACTGCACAGATGATAAATATTTTCTTTTCTTTTGCTAAGGACATGCGCTAGACCTAGAAAATACTTTGTTTTAAATTTTCTTCCACTTTTTTTACTTCACAAAATAAATGTGCGGATATGAGTTGCGAAATTCACCTTTTACTGCGGGTTTCTACTTCGCAGAGATTAACTGCGCGATTCCACTTAAATGCACAAATCTTAACTTCATGCAATACTTTACTTTGCATGAACTTGACTTTGTATGGAGTGCACACTTCATACAATTTACTTTTGCACGCTCTTTTAACTTTTACAAAGATTAACTGCGCGGTTAACTTTGTATACCTATCTAATTGCGCACAACCCAATATTTAAACAAACTTTGTATAAATATATTTCATGCTAAAACATAAGAACCGGAATATATGTCAAATGTTATTGCGCGTTAAACTAGGGCATTTACCATTGTGAAATACTTGAGAATCTTGATTTGATTTATATACCGTAAATGTAAACAACCATTCACATATGTCAATATGAAATAGATACGCGACATGCATAAACCATCATTCTTGAGAATGAATACATAAAACTTAAAAACTTATATATTGCTACAGTAAAATAGAGTAACTTTGTCGCACTTACACAGAGATGAGTTTTACTTCAATCTTTCACAATTACACATAGCTTGGGCTCTTGAAACACTTCACGGGTTTTCACTTATTCTCTTCTTCACTCTTATCTCTATCCATTCATCTCTATTTAATCTTATGCGGGAGATATTCATTTATACAAAAACTTAGGTTTAGCTTCACCTGGAAGTTATAGGGTTGCAATAAACATTGCAATTAATTTCTACCTAAGAAATATGATCTTGCGGAATACAAATGCGGCTACTTAAATACTAACTTGCTGTAAGCCGAATTGGATGCGAATTGACTGACTGACTAACATTGCAAATTAAAAATATGACCGACTTGGAGTTTGACAGAGCCACATAAATTTAATACGCTATCAGCTCATTAATTATGGTATTTCCAACACTCCCCCTTAATTAAGAGCATATGGGGATCATTAAACAAAAATAGAATATTACAAAATATTTCAGAGCTGAAACATGCTCTGTTCATGACAAAGTTCACTATGCAGAACTTGTCACTCCCAAACAATTTCGCATAAATTGGAATGGGTCCTTTGCCAATGGTTTTGGAATGGGTCCTTTGCCAATGGTTTTGGTTCTACGACAGATCACTTAACATCCTCCGCATCCAAACTGCTTGACATGCAGCGCTTGTAGCTGCAACATACTGTGCTTCTGTTGAAGAAAGAGTTACTATGGGCTGTTTCTTTGAAGCCCATGATACAACACTTGTTCCTAGATGAAATGTATTCCCAGATGTGCTTTTTCTATCATCCATGTTTCCTCCATTATCTCTATCAGTGTATCCAATGAGTTTGAAATTTTTTGAGGTTGAATACAAAATACCAAAGTCTTTTGTTCCACTTACATACCTCATAATTCTCTTACCTGCCTGCCAATGCGATTCTTTTGGTGACTCCATGAATCTTGAGATTAAACTGACTCCATACATGATATCTGGCCTTGTTGCTGTAAGATACATAAGGCTTCCAACGAGCCTTTTAAACAGAGTAGGATCTATATTTGATCCATCATCATCCTTGCTCAATTTCAAACCTATTATCACTAGTGTTGGAGCTATCTTGCAATTTAACATCTTAAATTTGTTTAAGACATCACTTGCATACTTTGACTGTGATATAAATATACCATTTTCAGTCTGCTGGACTTCAATGCCCAGAAAATACTTCATAAGCCCAAAATTAGTAATTTCAAATTCACTTTCCATGACTGTTTTGAATTCTTCTATGCCAAAATCACCAGTAAATATTAAATCATCTACATACAGGCATACAATTAACTTATTTCCTTGCTGATTGATTTTGTGTACATCGTTGGCTCACATTCACTTCTGTGAAATCCATTCTGAATGAGGTATGAGTCAATGCGACTGTACCAAGCTCTCGGAGCTTGCTTCAACCCATATAGTGCCTTTTTCAACTTGTATACTTTGTGTCCTTGTCTTGGAGCTTCATAGCCTTGCGGCTTCTCAACATATACTTCTTCCTCCAAATAACCATTTAAAAATGTATACTTAACATCCATTTGATAAACAGGCCATTTCTTTTGTGTCGCGGTGGCCAAAATTGTTCTAGTAGTGTCCATTCGTGCTACATGTGCAAAAGTTTCATTGATGTCTATGCCAGGCTACTGTGTGAATCCTCTTGCTACCAATATTTTCTTGTGCTTCTGCACAGTCCATCAGCATCTTTGTTGGTCTTATAAATCCATTTCACGCTTATCACATCCTTGTCTTTAGGAACATCAACTAATTCCCATGTTTGATTCTTCTCAATGCATTCTATTTCTGCATCCATGGATTGTGCCCAAACTTTATCTTCAACAGCTTCTTCAAAAGTTAGAGGATCATTAACTTGATAAAATAATGCAAAACATGAAAATGAATTAGGTGTACTAGCATCGTATATCTCGCACATAATTCTTGTCTTTGATGGAGTTGCTGGTGGTGAACTGTGCGAGCTGCGCACACTACTTGATGGAGTTTGTTGCGCACTTGGTGTGCTTGTCGGAGTAGCTTGAGCTACGCCTTGTGTTGGAGTTGCTTGTGCTAAGACATGCTGCACAATCATTGGAGTAGACGGAGCTGCGCAATTCTGATTTATATGCGGTATCTCAACCACATCTTCTGCGATGTCATCATGTTCAACATGTGACATGATTTTGACATTCTTTTCTACTATTCCATCCCATGCTCGATTTTCTACAAACTGAACATCTCGACTGATGATGACTTTCCTTGCAACAGGATCGTACAACTTGTATGCTTTTGTGTCTTCAGAATATCCAATAAAGATGCATTTATGTCCTCTATTGTCTAATTTCCTTCTCAACTCATATGGAACATGTGCGTATGCTACACAACCAAAAAAATTTAAATGTGAAACACTATGTTTCATACCTGTCCATGCTTCCTGTGGAACTTTGTTCTTCATGCTCTTTGTCAGACATCGATTCATGATGTATATAGCAGTTTCCACTGCTTCAGCCCAATATTCATTTGACAGATGCACAACTGCAAACATGTTGCGTGCCATCTCCATGATGGTTCTGTTCTTCCTCTCTGCAATTCCATTCTGCTGCGGTGTATACCGTGCAGTAAATTACTTCTGTATACCATGATTTTTGCAAAAGTTTAAGAAATCATTTGAAACATACTCACCACCTCTATCTGTTCTCAAGATCTTGATGTTGTGTCCACTCTGCTTCTCCATAAGTGCCTTGAACTGTTGAAAACAACTAAATGCATCAGATTTATGTTTTAGAAAATAGAACCATGTTTTTCTTGTGAAATCATCAATAAATGTGAGAAGATAAGTGCATCCTCCCATGGACGGTGTTTGCATTGGTCCACAAATATCGGAGTGCACAATTTCAAGTGGTGCACAAGCTCTGTATGACTTTCTGATTGGAAAATTCTCTCTATGTTGTTTTCCAAAAATACAACCTTCACAAATTCTCTCCAGTTTTTCAATTAATGGCAATCCTTTCACCATGTCCTTCATGTGTAGTAGCTTCAGCCCACCAAAATTCAGATGTCCAAATCTAAAATTCCATAACCAGGATTCATCCTTTATTTCTGTCTGAAACGCAGCTTGCATTGTGCTATTCTTTTCTTCCTCTACGTAATGAATTTATGCTTCTTTGCTTTTTGCTTTGAACGCAGTTCCAGAATTTCCATTCTGTCTTTCATGAACAACTTGAGTTGTTTTTCCTCTTATGATTGGTCTTATGCTCAAAGGAAACAAGCAATTGCTTGTCATCTGCACCTTTGTATTAATTGATTGCTTGGATATATGTCATTGATCACACAACACTTCCCTACCATGTGAATTCTGTAACCTTTTTCCATCACTTGTCCAATACTCATCAAATTATGCTTCAGACCTTGAACATAATAAACATCATGCATACATTTCTTCTCCCCCTGTTTGGTTAGAATATCAACAGTACCCTTACCCAAAACAATAACTTGAATGTTGTTTCCAAGTGTTACATCATTTTGAACTGATTTATCTAGACTAGAAAATAGATTTAAATTACCAGTCATATGATTGCTACAGCCTGAGTCTAAATACCATATGTCATTTGGACTTTCTTGGACAACATTACATTCTAGCAGAGATGCGCATGTTAGGAACAGTGTGCTGTTCGAAGTGTTGTTGTTGCTTGATTGTGCTTCACCTTGCTTTCCTTGGTCATATTGCTTCTTCCTGCATTCATATGTGAAGTGTCCACACTTCTTACAGTAATGACATTGAATTTTTTATTTATCATACCTTTATCCACTTGGTTGATTGGGGGTTTGATTCTGGCCTCTACCAGTGACATGCACAGGGCTGCTGCTGCGTCCTCCTTTGAAAGAACTTCATCCTCTGCCTCTTCCACGACTTATGGATGACTGTGCTATGAATGCACCTTCCAACGATGTATCTGAACCGCTGATTATATGTTCATGATTGCCTAATGAGGCTTGCAACTCATCAATAGTAAATGTGGATAGATCTTTGTTTTCCTCCAGGGTTACAACCAAAGATTCAAATTTCTTTGGAAGAACTCTAAGAACTTTTTCAACAACTCTTTGATCAGTTAGAGTTTCTCCATGAGACTTTATTTGATTAACCAGACCAATAAAATGAGTGTAGAATGAGTCTACTGACTCTGTGTTTTTCATAGACAGAGATTCAAAATCTCTTCTCAGAATTTGAAGTTTGGCAGTCTTTACCTTGTTCAAGCCTTAATAGGCAGTTTCCAGTGTGTCCCACGCTTCTTTAGTTGACTGCACTGCTGCTACTCTTGGGAGTATTGATTCATGTGTTGCTTGATGTGTGTGGAATAGTGCCTTTCCATCTTTCTTCCTCTGTTCCTTCAGAACATCCTTCTCAGCTTGTGTGAGATTGTTGTATGCTGCAAGATCTGCATAACCATGCTGGACTATTTCCCATACATCTTGACCTCTAAACAAAGCTTTCATAGTTAGAGACCAATATTCATAATTTTTACAAGAAAATATTGGGATTTGCAAATTACCCGAAGTGGAAGCCATACTTAATCACTTTTCCCTTCTATAAATACAATTCCTACTTGCCGTAAACTTGGCTCTGATACCAGATCAAGGGAAAAAGGCACCGCGCAGTTAAAAATAATTAACTGCGTAGATGATAAATATTTTCTTTTCTTTTGCTAAGGACATGCGCTAGACCTAGCAAATACTTTGTTTTAAATTTTCTTCCACTTTTTTTTACTTCACAAAATAAATGCGTGGATATGAGTTGCGCAATTCACCTTTTACTGCGCATTTCTACTATGCAGAGATTAACTGCACGATTCCACTTTCTACTGCGCAGTTGAAATTTGCGCAAATGCACAAATCTTAACTTCGCACAATACTTTACTTTGCATGAACTTGACTTTTTATGGAGTGCGCACTTCATACAAATTAATTTTGCACACTCTTTTAACTTTTACAAAGATTAATTGTGCGGTTAACTTTGTATACCTATCTAACTGTGCACAACCCAATCTTTAAACAAACTTTGTATAAAGATATTTCATGCTAAAACATAAAAACCGAAATATATGTCAAAGGTTACTGCGCGTTAAACTAGGGCATTTACCACCATGAAATACTTGAGAATCTTGATTTGATTTACATACCGTAAATGTAAACAACCATTCACATAGGTCAATATGAAATAGATGCGCGGCATGCATAAACCATCATTCTTGAGAATGAATACATAAAACTTAAGAACTTATATATTGCTGCAGTAAAATAGAGTAACTTTGCCGCACTTACACAGAGATGAGTTTTACTTCAATCTTTCACAATTACACAGAGCTTGGGCTCTTGAAACACTTCATGGGTTTTCACTTCTTCTCTTCTTCACTCTTATCTCTATCCTTTCATCTCTATTTAATCTTCTGCAGGAGATATTCATTTATACAAAAACTTAGGTTTAGCTTCACCTGGAAGTTACAAGGTTGCAATAAATACTGCAATTAATTTCTACCTAAGAAATCTGATCTTGCGGAATACAAATGAGGCTACTTAAATACTAACTTGCCATGAGCCGGATTGGCTACAAACCGACTGACTGGTCTGACATTGCAGACTGAAAATATGACCGACTTGGAGTTTGATAGAGCCGCGTAAATCTGATATGCTATCAGCTCATTAATTATGGTATTTCCAACAAAGAGCGCAAGAGAAAAATGTATTCATCTATAAGTTGACTTGTAATTCTTGAAGAAATGATGCGAAGGACATGTTTTTAAAGTATTCTCTAGATTCGAAAACAGATCATATTTCTTTTGCTTTGTCAATGATGTTGTTGAAGTTATCTTCAAGTGGTTCTGGGATTGTTGTAGTGTCGATAGGATGCATTGGGAAATTGAATCTGCACTTAGAATGTTGATGTTTTTTGCATGTCATGGTGTGACAATGTGATTGGAATTTAACAAAATATTTGTTAAGCAACGATGAGTCTATTGAAAGATAGCGTTGACAAAAGAATTGATCTCGTCATTAGTATTTTTTGCATAAAATGGGGCATTTTGAATCCAAATAAATCCATGTTCATGTATGTTTCCTCTTTGTTGAAATTCAGTGGTGAAAAAATAGTCTTGTACTTTTCCAAAGAAGCTATTATTCTTTAACATTAAAGATTTTAGTGTTGCCATTGTATGTCTATAGTAACGGCTACATAGTACTAGATTTATTCTTATCAATGCATCAATAGTATCTTCTAGCCAATTGTTTGTCAATTTTTGAAGGTTTTTCTTTTCAATTTGTTTCAATGCATTTGGTAAAGGTGTCCAGAGATGTTCAGCACTTGTAAAAGTTACAAAAAAAAATGGGAAGACCCAATTGTCAAATCATTGCAAATAGATCCTTCCTCATCTTTTCGAAGTAATCTGGCAATGTTCTTATCACTTTCAATGTGCGATACCCAAGTGGGGATTTCATAATTTTCTCGAGATTGCTTTTTGATTTGATGTTTTTTGCCAATAATTTATTGCTTTTTAGTTCTCCTATAGGAATTGATATTTGTTTATAACGACATTCACTGTTTTAAAGAAATGATTTGTGGGATGTGTTTCAAAATATGTAGTTTCATGTTGAAGTTCCCATTGTGCTATTTGTTGATAATAAAATCGTTTGTAAATGTCATTGGGTTGATTGCGTTCGAAGAAAAACATGAGAAATTTAGTTCTTCATAATAGTCGTCTTGGAAAATGCCCAGTGGTCTGCAATTCTCAGAAGGTGCAATTTCAAAGATTTTTTTGTTCAAGTTGTCTATTAGATGTGTTCCTCCATATCCATGTATCAGTGTTTCAGATACTGGTTCAATTTCTATTTCATTTTTGATTCCATCTATTGGTTGCAGGTCTATGTCAATTGCAATCTCATTTTTCAGTTGTTTAAATGGTTGTGCATTTGATTCTTGTTGGGTTGTTTCATGAAATACCTCCTCCCAATTAGCATTAATAACAATGCCCTCAGCTTTGTAAAGGTCAATCTTGCATAGGTCATATAGTGTAGCCATAACAAGCTTTGGACAAACATTTCCACACAAGAATGCATTTTTGTATTCCAATTTTCTTTTTAAAATGACTACAACTATCATATCATCATCCAAGTTTCTAAGAAAAGTTGTTTGTATTTTATCTACATATGTGGGGATGTTGATAACTATCAGTCATCCCTAGTTGAACTCTTTTGTAACCAAGTTGTCTTATTTGTGCAAAAGAAGTTCTTGGTAAAACTAGTCATTCCTCGAAAGGAGTTAAAGCAACTACAAATGACAATATGTTGTTGCGATGAATATTAGTAGGCGATGCAAAAGTTGGTAATTGTCCATTGGAAATTGTTTTTTTGCAAGATTTGCAAATTTGTTCATGCAAGAGAAATGGTGTTGGTCCATCCATGCATGTCAAAGCTTCATACACCAACAAAGTTTTATTGTCGATGGCATGAATGTCTTTTTTGAATTGGAGTCATTTACAAATAGAACATGCATGAATAGGAGTATCTTTTTTATGCAACAAATTCCCAGAAGAGCATGAACATAGCATAAATAGACTAGAAAGAGTAATCCACACCTTAATAATGAAGAAAAGAGATAAATAGCAAGCCTCTTCGAGGGGAAACCTCCTTACACAATGTACTAAGTACACAAGGCAAGACAAGTTCAAATGATACAAATGAAAAGGTCTCCTTCCTATATATAGGAGACAAAGAGGTACAATTACAACTAATGGACCCAAGCCGACATAACTAATATAGTAATGCTAATGACAATTACCACTAATAGATCCAAGACGACATTAATAATATGTAATGAGTCACAATATATGGGGTAATCCACCCACATATAGGGCTTAACATGCCCTTATAAACACAATAGCTTATGACAATACAAAGGGTAATGTGCTTGGGTTGTGCCATGAACTTTAAATGATGTTCGTCGAATTATGATGTATTAAAAATATATATATAATTTTTAAAATGTTACAATAATAAAACAAGGAGCAACAATTTTATTTAATGTTTTATATTTTTAACTAGAAGTAAATATTTTCTCAAATAACAAGAATGTTGACGATGTACATAAAACTAATAAAATTATAAAAATAAATTCTTACTAAATAACATATTCTTTCATATTTATCATCTCCGTATCTTTCATCTTCTCCTAAGATTTCAAAAAAAAATACACATTTTACCTTTTATGTTTTTCACGTATGTAATATAGAGTCAATGATGATATATAAGTATGTAATAATAATATATACGTATGTCATATAGAGACAATGATAATAATATATAGGCTGAAAGAGCTTAAGTGATACTTTAAAGCTTTAAAATCCTAATTGATTTATAATTTAATCCACCTACAGTTATGCAAATAAGTTAACATTAACATTTGATGTTTGAAGTATTGATGGTCAAAAGATGATGCCGATCAATGCCCAATGCCCACTAAATCAATCTTAATATATTAAATCTTTATCAAATAAAAATATATTACTATACATTTGTTTTTAATATTTCATATTCGATTGAGATTTAAGGCTATATATATATCTATATATAGCCTTTTGTGTTCTTACATATATAATATAAAAGGAAAATGATAGAAAAACGTATAAGTTAAAAGAATTTAAGTGATTTCTAAACCATAATATTAGGATTTGTAATTTAATCTACTTAGAGTTATGCAAAGGAGTTAAAATTTGACATTGAAGGATTGGGATAAAATATGATGTTGATTTTAAATGTTTATTAAACATTGAAATCTTAATTTATTAGATCTTTAGAAAATAAACATAGAAATAAATTAATATACATTTTTGTTTTTAATTTATCTTATTCTCGTAAAGTTTAACGTCATAAATATACACATTTTTTTTTATAGGAAAATGATAATATATAGTCTGAAAGAGTTTAAATGATGGGTTATAGCTTCTAAACCATAATATTAGGACTTGTATTTTAATCCACCTAAACTTATGCAATGAAATTAAAATTTGATATTGAAGTATTAATGATAAAAGGATAAGATGATGATCAATATCTATTAAACATCAATCTTAATTTTTAGAAAATAAACTTAGAAATAAATTAATATATTTTACTATATTATTTATGATGAAAGAGATAAAAAAGAGATATAAGATTCATTTTATGAATTTTTTAAATTTTTATTAATTATATAACTTAATTTATGAAAATTAGTAGTATTATATTTGGATTGAAAATACAACTTAATATCTATGTAAAACTAAAAATCTAGGGAAAATACTTTTTATTCTTCTTACTTTTAATAATATCAATAATTTGTACTTTTATCCATCTCTATTAAATCTTAGTAATTTTTACTAATATTTAAAGTAATTTTAGAAAATCAATCAAATTTCATGTATTAATTTGTACTTATTTTTTTTAATAATATTAATTATTTGTATTTTTATTCATCTTTATTAAGTCTTAATAACTTTTACTAATATTTAAAGCAATTTTAAAAAACCAATCAAATTTTATATTCTTAATTTGTACTTATGTATTAATCACTTCATTATAACTTTATTCTAAATGAGTGGATATTTAATCTCCAAACAAAAAACAATATTTTAATTTTAAAATTATTAATTAAAACTTGAACATTAGTTTTTCCAATATAAAAAAAAACTTCATAAAATCACAAATTCAAATTATATATATATATATATATATAAAAACTTCAATAATATCAATTTCTTTCACAATTACAAATTTTATCAATAAACTCCAGAAAATCTCTTAATCAAAATACTTTTATTTTTATACCTCTCTATGAGTGGATTAATATCCATGAATTTTATGCATAATTTAAAACACATGCACTTTGGAAATTGGGCTATTTTGATGGGTATTTATCCATTTTATGTTATTGAATCAGATTATTTAATTTTCAAAATTATCAATTTGAAAGGGAAGTGAAAAATATGCCAATATTTTTATACATATAAAATAAAACTGTGTGTATAGCACCGATTATCATTTAAATGAAAATTATAGTCTAAAGTATAAATTGATCAGCTGTTTATATAGACTGCCTTTTTATTATTGTAAAGTAACAATTTAGACCTATTTACTCCCATTTTTGTGATTTTGTTTGGGTACGAACCTGCCCGCTCAAAAAAAAGCACACAGAAACTACAAGCTACAAGCAGTTGCCTACATTTCTCTGATTTCAACATCTTATCTTTGTTATTTAACCCCGAAGGCTCACCTCCTTTCCATTCATTTCTCAACGTCCACCGACCTTCCTTCGGTGCTCCTTTCCATTCATTTCTCTACGCCCGCGGATCTTCCTGTCAGTGATATTCGGTGGTGGCTTTAGATAAACAATCTTATTATCTCAAGAAACAATGCCTAATACCATGTATCCGTGTTATAAATTAACAATAACTATATTTAAAAATGTGATTGATATTCGCCGATTGACGTATATCAATTATGACCATACATTTAAAAAGTGATTAATATATGTGATCAACAAATATCAACCACATTTAAAAATGTAGTTGTTGCTAGTAGACATGGACATGAGAAGAAGGAATTGTAAATTAATATTAATTATTATTTTATAATAATTAATATTATTAAATAATAATAATATATTTATTTAAATGAAAATTATTTATTTATATCTAATAAATAAATTTAAATATTTGTAATGAAAATATTAAAAGTATTTATTTAAATTATCAAATAAATAAATAAATATTTATATATTAAAATATCTAATAAATAAATTTATATAATGTATTTATTAAAATATTTAGTAAATAAATTTTAATAATTTTAATAAATATATACAAATATCTATTTAAATATTAAATAAATTAATTAAATTAAATAAGAATTAAATTAGTAAATAAGATATATTCAATATTATATAATAACATTTATTGACCATTACTGACCACAATTGACCATGTTTGGAAATGTTTGACATAGATTACTATGGTTGACCATGGTTAACTATGGTTGCCTATGGTCAATAATGGTAACCCATGGTTGACCATAGTCATCCATAACCATAGTCAACCATAGCCAATTATGGTCAACTGTGGATTGACAATGTGGCTGACCATGGTTAGCCATTACTCTCAACCACATGGTGACCATGTGGTTGTTAAGAAATATGTTAATAATTTATAAAAATATTTATTGACTAGACCATGTTTGGAAATGTTCGACACGGTTTACTATGGTTGACCATGTTTGGAAATATTTGACATGGTTTACTATGGTTGCCCATGGTTGACTTTGGTTCACTATGGTCGACCATGGTTGAATATGGTTGACCATGGTTGGCTATTGTTAACTATGGTCAACTATGGTTTATAATAATACTAATATTATTTTTAACAATCATAGTTGGTTATTATTATTATTATTATTATTAACCAACCATAGTTAACCATGGTCAACCATATACTTTGGTTGAGGATGGTTAACTATGGTTGACTTGGGTTGACCATGGTTGATTGTGGTTGAGTTTGGTTGAGTATGGTTGACCATGTTTGACCATGGATACCTTTGGTTTATCTTAGTTGACCATGGTTGATTATGGTTAAATTTGGTTGGCCATGGTTGACTATGGTTAGTTTTAGTTGTCTATCGTTGACTATGGTTGACCATTATTGACTATGGTTGTCTTTGGTTGAATATGGTTAACTTTAGTTGACTATGGTTAACGACAGATAACTGTGGTTGACTAATTCACTATGGTCGACTATGGTTGCCCATGGTTAACTATGGATGGCCAGGGTTGACCATGTTTGAATTTGGTAAACCATTATCGACTTTGGTTGACCTAGTTTGGCCATAATTGACTATTAGTTTACCATGGTTGACTATGGTGGAATATGGTTGACTATGATTGACCATGGTTGACCATGGTTGGCTATGGTTGACTAAGGTTTATGTTGTTTAACTATGTTTGAATTTGTTCGATTATGGATGATTATTGTTGACCATGCTTGACTATGTTGGACTATGGTTGAATTTGGTTAAATGTAGTTGGCCATGGTGACTATTGTTGACTTTATTTAACTACGGTTGACTTTAGTTGACTAATTGACTATGGTTGAATATTATTTCCCATGGTTAGCTAAGGGTGACTTTGTTTTGCTCTAATTGACTATTGGTTGACCTTACTTAACTTTTGCCCATGGTTAACTAATTGGTTATGGTTGATTATGGTGACGATGGTTGACTATGGTTGACTTTTTTTGCCACAACTGACCATTCATTGAACTTATTTAACTTTTAGCTATGGTTGACTTTGTTTGATTATGGATGACTATGGTTTACGTTGTTTAACGATGGTTGACTTTGTTTGATTATGGATGAATATGGTTTACATTGCTTAACTATGGTTTACTTTGTTTGATTGTGGATGACTATGGTTTACATTGTTTAACTATGGCTTAGTTTGTTTGATTATGGATGACTATGGTTTACGTTGTTTGATTATGGATGACTATGGTTTACATTGTTTAAGTATGGTTTACTTTGTTTGCTTATGGATGACTATGGTTGACCATGCTTGATCATGTTCAACCATGGTTGACTTTCGTTTGCCATAATTGACTTTGGTTAGCTATGGTTGACTATGATTAGCTTTAGTTTTCCATGGTTGACTATGGTTGACCTTGGTTGAATATGGTTATCTTTGGTTGAATATGGTTAACTTTGGTTGATTATGGTTAATGACAGTTAACTATGGTTAACTAATTCACTATGCTCGACTATAGTTTCCCATGGTTGACTATGGATTGCCGTGGTTGACCATAGTTGAATTTGGTTGACTTTGGTTGACCTAGTTTGGAAACAATTGACTATTAGTTGACCATGGTTGACTATGGTGGAATATGGTTCAATATGGTTGACTATGGTTGACGATTGTTGACCATGGTTGGCTGTGGTTGACTATGGGTTATGTTGTTTAATTATGGTTGACTTTATTCGATTATGGATGACTATGTTGACCATGCTTGACCATGTTCGACCATGGTTGAATTTGGTTAAATTTGGTTGGCCATGGTTGACTATTGTTGACTTTGTTTAACTATGGTTGAATTTAGTCGACATATTGACTATGGTTGATTATTGTTGACGATGATTGATTATGGTTGACCTAGTTTGGTCTAATTTGGTTGACTATGGTTGACGATTGTTAACTATGGTTGAGTATTCTTGACCATGGTTGACTCTGGCTGACCTTCTTTGGACATAATTGAATATCGGTTGGCCTTGTTTGACTTTTAACTTGGGTTGAATTTGGTTGGTTATGATTGAATTGGTTTGGCTATGGTTTACTACAAGCATAGATCCATCTTAAACCCGTATCTATCAAGCACCGAGAGGGATCCAATTTCTTGAGGTGTATTTCTTTTTTTAAACTCAAGAAATTTAATCTCACTTGATTGATAGATCTTGGTTTAAGTTTTAAAATTTTATTTTATAAAGGAACATCTATTTTTTAATTACTTTTCATAATATTTTATTTTATGAGAACATGGATTTTTTTAAAATACTTTCTAGAATTTTTTTTTTTTTTTACATTTTAATTAATGGCCAATACATTTTTCTTTTTTACTTTTCATTACATTTTATTTTTTACTTTTCATTAAATACTTTCCATTAAACACTTTCCATTACATTTTGCTTTTTTTTTACATTTTAATTAATGACCGACAATAATAAAGACAAACGTTTATAGCCTAGGATTTAATTCAAACGAAACTACACGTCCATGTATTATATAGCTTAGGATTTAATTCAAACGAAAATACACGTCCTTTTATTAATGGCCGACATAATATTAAATTTTTATTATTATTATGTTAAAGACAAACTTTATTTATTATGACCAACTATAAGGACAAACATGGACAAACGTTACAGGATCTCCCCCATACTGTGCTGTAGAGCACCTCATTTCACTTGGTGCAATGATCGACTTTAGTGGAATATGGATGATTTTGGTTGAATATGGTTAACTTTGGTTGACCATGGTTAATTATGGTTGACTTTTTTGCCGTGGTTATCTAACTCCATTTGGTAAACTATGGTTGACAATGGTTAACTATGGTTTACTTTAATTGACCATAGTTGACTATGTATGGTTGACCATGGTTAAATTTGGTTGAATTTAGTTGACCATGGTTGATTATGGTTGAGCAGTGTTGACTATGGTAGACTTTTGGTTAACCATGGTTGACTTTGACTAACCATGGTTGACTTTGGTTAACCATGGTTTAATTTTTACTTTGGTTTACTTAGTTTTACCATGGTAGACTTTGGTTGACCATGGTTAACTTTTGCTTGAATTTATTTGACCATGGTTGTCTTTGGTTAACTTTTGGTTGACTTTTGGTTCACCATGGTTGAATTTGGTTAACTTTGGTTTAATTTGGTTGACCATGGATGACTTTGGGTTAGCTTTGGTTGATTATGGTTGAGCATGTTTACCATGGTTGACTATTTATGGATGACCATAGTTAAATTTGGTTGACTTTGGTTAACCATGGTTGACTATGTATGGTTGACCATTGTTAACTATTTCCAAGACAAAACTGACATTAAATATTAATTTTAATGTTCTTAATGTTAATAATATTAATGCTAATGTTGTTAATATTATTAATTATATGATTAATATTAATATCAATATCAATGTTGTTAATATTATTAATAATAATATTAATCTTAACATTGACATTAATGTTAGTATAATTATATATTTGATATCAACTACATTTAACAACTGAACCTGCAATGAGCTACACCCGTACGGGAAGATTACTAATTTTGTTAAGTTTGTTTTTGGTTATCATTCGTTTAACTACGTTTGAATTTGTTTGGATGATTATTGTTGACCATTGTTACCTATTTCCAAGACATTAGTGACATTAAAAAATTGTTTTAGTATAATTATATATTTGATATCAACCCCATTTAACAACTGAACCGCATGAGCTACACCCGGGCAAGATTACTAATTTTGTTAAGCTTGTTTTTGGTTGTCATTTGTTTAACTATGTTTGAATTTGTTCGATTATGGATGATTATAGTTGACCATTGTTAACTATTTCCAAGACATTAGTGACATTAAAAATTAATATTAATGTTCTTAATGTTAATAATATTAATGCTAGTGTTGTTAATATTATTAATTATATGATTAATATTATATTAATATCAATGTTGTTAATATTAATAATAATAATATTAATCTTAACATTGACATTAATGTTAGTATAATTATATATTTGATATCAACCACATTTAACAACTGAACCCCAATAAGCTACACCCGTGCGGGCAAGAATACTAATTTTGTTAAGCTTGTTTTGGTTGTCATTTGTTGGACAAAGTTTGTTTTAAATAATTGCTAATTTTATTTATTATATATTAAAAATTGACATATTATTTAATAAATATTAAAATTAAAATGTATAAAACAATTTTTTTAAATTAATTTTATTTAATTTCATTATAATTTGAAATATAAATATTAAATATTGGAGTTTACATCTTAATTTTTTATTTTAATATTTTTAATGAGTAATTATGATTTTATTTTAAAATTAGATTTAAGTTTCCTTTTTGTGAAATAAATAACTAATATCATACCTTACTTTAGAACTTTATTCCAATCCACTCTAATTTACCTTGACCTACTTTGAAATTGCTACTTTTTCATATAATAAAAAAACTATTCAAATATAATTTATTATATTTAAAAAAAATTATATAATTAAAAAAATAAAAATAAAATTCTATAACTTTTTAAAATATGAAATATCGCTAACATAGTCCATGAGAGTACCTAAACATATTTTCTCGAATGTTTTGCATAGAGGAGATCAATTCTCTGGAAGCATGGATTGAAAATTCTCCTCACAACGGTGGTTCATATAAGATCCGTGTACCAATGACTGTGAATCATATGCCCAAATATGAAGAACTGAGAAAATCTTTGAAAGAGTCTGGAGCAAAGCCCATTTGCAACATCTGCCATCAACGAAATACCAAGTTCAGATATTTCGATAATAATTCCTCCACGGTTTTGCAGGCCAGGTATAAATGCTTGGACTGCAATAATTACTTTACTCTCGGAGGAAAGTAGTATTCAAAAGATCATAACGCCATTGATAAAGATCAAGTTAACACTTCTAGAAGGTCAAGACATTTCAGTGAAGTAAACGATTTAGAGTTAGAGATTGCTGAGACAAAATGAATGAGAGAATGGGGAATGGCTAGTAGTTCACAGAGCATGAATCTTGGCAACGGCATTGAGTTTCATCATGATCATCTAGTTTTGCCTCTTCAGTAATCAGGAGCTTATTATCACTATTGAACACTTGTTTTTTTCCAGCAACAACATCAAGAACAACTGGCCGAGTTCAAGCAAGAGCCTATACATGGGACTCAATATATGCATCCCCCTCCTCCTACTTGAATAACTCTATGCAAGTTCCTCCTTATGCAGCAATAACTGGTCATGGATTTCCTTTGTAATGGCAGAATCCAAGTAGCAGTACTTCTCACAACAATATTGGATTCACCCCACAACTACTGACAGATAATTCAAAAGCAGATACTACTTTTGATTTGTATCATGGAGGTCCAAATTCGAATGATTCCAATCATTCACAAGAGATCATTGAAGCAGCTAACTCCGCCATATATGCAACAATCAAGAATGGATAGCACTGCATCAAGAAACAAGTAGCAATCGAGATTGTATGGAGGAGGAGAAGGATATCATGGATCTAGAAGAATGGGAAGATATCAATGAATTTTATTAGTTAATGAACAATCCTTCTCAAATGGGACGACAGGGCATCTTGGCAAAGGAAAGTTCTACAATGGAATTTTATTAATTAAATCAACACTATTTTGATCATATATATATTGTCTTCCTTAACTAATGAATACTGAATATATGTTCTTGATCTGGCTGCAGTTTCAAATGGGCGGCAAAGGTCTAGTTTCAAATAGGTGGCAGAGGTCTAGTGAAAGAATATTGCACATATATCAGAAGGTCTGATCGTAGGGCAGCCAAAAACGCTAGTACTCAGCTCCAAAATGAAAATCAGAATAAGAACCAGAGAGCATTAAGACGCCCATTTCAAAAGATCATAACGCCATTGATAAAGATCAAGTTAACACTTCTAGAAGGTCAAGACATTTCAGTGAAGTAGACGATTTAGAGTTAGAGATTGCTGAGACAAAATGAATGAGATAATGGGGAATGGCTAGTAGTTCAGAGAGCATGAATCTTGGCAGCGGAATTGAGTTTCATCCTAATCATCTAGTATTGCCTCTTAAACAATCAAGAGATTATTATCACTATCGAACACTTGTTTTTTTCTAGCAGCAACATCAAGAACAACTGGCCGAGTTCAAGCAAGAGCCTATACATGGGACTCAATATATGCATCCCCCTCCTCCTACTTGAATAACTCTATGCAAGTTCTTCCTTATGGAGCAATCACTGGTCATGGATTTCCTTTTCAATGGTGGAATCTAGGTAGCAGTACTTCTCACAACAATATTGGATTCACCCCACAACTACTGACAGAGAATTCAAAAGCAGCTACCGCTTTTGATTTGTATCATGGAGGTCCAAATTCGAATGATCCCAATCATTCATAAGAGCTCATTGAAGCAACTCTAACTCCGCCATATATGCAACAATCAAGAATGGATAGCACTACATCAAGAAACAAATAGCAATCGAGATTGTATGGAGGAGGAGGAGGATATCATGGATCCAGAAGAATGGGAAGATATCAATGAATTTTATCAGTTAATGAACAATCCTTCTGAAATGGGACGACAGGGCATCTTGGCAAAGGAAAGTTCTACAATGGAATTTTATTAATTAAATCAACACTGTTCTGATCATATATATACTATCTTCCTTAACTAATGAATACTGAATCTATGTTCTTGATCTAGCTGCAATTTCAAATGGGTGGCAAAGGTCTAGTTTCAAACAGGTGGCAGAGGTCTAGTGAAAGAATATTGAACATATATCAGAAGGTTTGATCGTAGGGTATCCAAAAACGCTAGTACTCAGCTCCAAAATGAAAATCAGAATCAAAACCAGAGAGCAGTAAGACGCCCATTTCAAAGAAATCACCGTTGTGATCAGGTGTGCTAATTTTTCCATCTCCAAGACCATTACGTCACGTATTTTAAGTTTGAATTAATCCACTTTGAAGCAAAAACATTTTCCAATTTAACAAAATTGGTTTCAACAGTGTTGTTTCATATTCGTTCATAACGATTTATTCGTTGGAATAAGCCACAACAACCATCTATAGGAAAATTCCAAAATTGCCTAAGAAACAATGCAGGTTGAAAATGAAAATTACTGATAGCTCTAGGATGCAAAAGAAATCGATTGTTTCGGTATTTTATACTTGATCGTTCCTCCTCAACAATGCAGCCTGATCGAACAATGCAGTCGATCACATATAATCCCAATCGGCCACTTAGCCCAGTCGGCCACTGTACTCAAAGACCCTGTTGTTTTGTAAGAGTTCTTTCCCTAACGAAATCCATTGTCAATGAGGTAGCCAGTAGACTGGATCTGATCAAATCCAATATCAGAAAACATAAAAGAGTTTAATACTGTGCTCCCTGTGAAGTTACAGGCCACCAAAGACGATTCAATTGAATAAGGATTGATTAATATTTCCACAATGGGCTACCAAAGAGATGATTCGACCGATCGATTCCCTTCCCCATCGAAGAGATGATTCGACCGATTGATTCCCTTCCCCATTGCGTGGCTGTGATTAGCAAAAAAAACCTAAACCCAAAATATCATTAGCAAATGGACTTTTCGGTAACCTGATAGTAAACCTTAAATTTTGGCCATTAGATTATGTGCTCGACGAAAGAATATGCTGCGATCCTCAATCAAAGCCGCCCATCCTTAATCACTAATTAAAAGTTGCGATCCCTGTCCATATTCACAAATGTTCATTATAGCGCCTATCGACGAATTAAGAAGGTGGCAACCAAGGTTCAAAACTAAACTATCACAGTACGTGTCAAAGGGCTTCCGGCACTTACCAGAAGTGTTATAAAAAAAATTGCATGTAAAAAAAAATTATAATTTTTAATTTTGACATTTTACGAAAAAGTGCAATAATTATATTAAAATTACATAAGAAGTGTTAAGTTTCAAACTGCTCGTCAAATATTTTTAATTCCTTGTTTCAATTCATGATGTGCTGCTAGCATTAAATGTGTTGTGAAATATCTCTCTAGGAAGAAGAAGGAAAATTAGTTTGGGAAGAGTGGATTGATGGTGCTCTACTCTTTAATGGATGTGCTTCTTTCCTTGAAAACTAAGATGATATGGTTTCCTTGTTTAACCAATTCTTATGTTTCATTGTTTTGAAGGTTTTTCATGCATAACAGATATGTAGGCTACTCTTTCTTTGACTCCAGGCTTTTTCGATGAAATGGTTATTTAATTTTTTTTCTCATTGAAAAAAATTCCGCGATGGACGATGGCCATCTCTATTTGCAAGTATGCCCCTTGAAAAAATAAAAATAAAAACTATTAAATACATTGTTACAAACTTATCTCCCACTATTCTCATATCTAATCTCACCAAGTTTTGAGATTTATTTGTTTCTTGATTTCTTTAATAACAAAAGGACAAACTTCATAGGTTAGTGATTGAGTGAGCTTAATTTATTTTACTCAGCGTCACATCTGAATTTATGAGTCTCCATTATTGAACATATCATAGTGATACATGATACAACTGGGTTGCCCTTTTTTCACATCAAATTGATTAATTCATGATCTTCATGACAATTTTGAGCATGGAAAAATTTTAGTTGTAGTCTTGACTCTAGTCAGTTCAACAGTTGTACCTACATCCCCTACAATTATTTGTATAAATGGCATGCCCATGAAGAGGATCAAGCGGGATTTGGGTTTGAAAATGATTTATTTAGCTGCTTGTTATTTTGTTAGTTTGAATAAAAATCTTCTTCAGTTGTATTTATATCTACTTGAATTACTTTCTATTGATCATACCATAGAACTAGTTATTTTCTCTCTATTAATTTCTGAACATGTAATGTATTGATGAAGGGTGTCGTATCACTTCAAGACAATTCCTCGAGGAAGCCTATCCTGTCAAGACTCAATGCTCTGCTCACTGTTAAGATTAGTCTCTATCCCATCCACCATTACAAGAAAAGAATGGTTGCGTCGCGTTGTAGCTTCCTTTACCAACCACAAAATTACTCACGACGATATATTTTCATGACTTCCTATACACGCATTCATTTAACAAACCGGGTGTTCTTCAATTACTCATTGCATTTTCGTAGTAGGTGTTTCTTATAGGGAATAACCCATGCTTCTCACTAATGCTAATACGAAGTCTTTCTCCACTTCTATAAATACATTTCAGCAACACTAAATCATCCCACCAAAAAACAATAAATCCAAATGTCACAAATTAAAAAATTTAAAATGGGTAAATGTTATATAAGAATGTATATCTTTTCCTTAGAAGGAATGTGCGGGCAGATTTGAGAGTGCGGAGAGGGAGCTTAGAGGAAGCCATGTGTAATCGATAATGATATTTTGAATAAAATATTAGGTTGCAGAGTTTGGGACAAGGTACGGTCATCCAAATATTTGAGTGTTTATACAATATTATAAAGGTTCAAGTCTAGATATTAGAAACCCAGATCTAGACTTCCATTTAATTTGAAGTAAAACTACTAGATAAATGGATGCATGGGTTCTGAGACATGGTTTAAGCATACATGGGGTTATCACCATTAGTTCCACCACAGAAAGGGTTACATAGAATGCTTTTTTGAATTGGTATTGGTTAATTAAAAAGAAAAGAAAGGAAACCATGATTGGGTTCGGTTGCGCTAGATTCCTAAGCTGGGAATACACTATTACAAGCAAAGATTCCTAAGTTGGACACCAATGATTTCTAAGCAAGGATTCAAGGTAGATGTGTATCTTCTCTCCAATTTTTTTTTTCAGTGTGTTTGTTATTGAAACAATGTTTTTTTGTAGATGTGATAATTATGGATTTATTGATTTATTTAGTAACAAATTTGATTGAAAATATAATATTCTATTTAGCATTTTTTTATGAAGTGTGTAATTAATTTATTATTGTAAAATGAAATGTGTTTTTTTTTAAGCTTTTCATCCTAGAAGCGTGACACTAATATATACCCTTCAAACTAAAATTAAAACCCACCCTTCAAATTTGAACCCTAGTGGCAACCACTCTCACTCACACATTAATTATATAACTAGCTTACTTGTAATCACTGGTTGTCTATATCTTAGCTAGGTGTTACTTTCCTTAGATAAATGGGTTGTCTGAGCTATGAGTTATCCATAGATCAACTACCAGTTAATTTTTGTATTTATTTTTTTTAATTGTTTATTCTGAATTTTGAATGATGACCATAAAATCAATTTGGACAATACACTTGTCTCATCCTCCTTCAATTTAGGAAAATTATAAATGATATTCCATCCCAAGTTCTAAAATATAAACACTTATTAGTGCAACAAAAAGCAAAAAAAAATGTTATACATTAAAAACCAATATATTAAAGACCAAATAAATTGACACATTTTACAAATAGTTTTTAAAAATTATTAGACATTAAAAACCAAATATATTGACATATTTTACAAATAGTTTTAATATTATTTATGTTAATTTCATGTATGATAACAACAATTTGGAAGAAGTAACTTCAAACAAAATCTGAGAATAACAACTTTAAGGAAGTAACTTGATACAAAAATTTGATTCATCACAATAAAGTATAGCAAAGTGTAATATTGATAATAGGATTTAGGTTGTTGAATTAATGGGTATTACATTAGATTTTTTTTATTTAATAAAATTAATTTTCAAGTTTGAAGATTGATTTTGTTAAAATTAATTTTCAAGTTTGAAGATTGATTTTGTTAAAATTAATTTTCAAGTTTGAAGATTGATTTTGTTAAATAAAATTTTAGTAGTGAGTGTAGTTATAGTAGGAGAACATTGGGTATAATTGCTTGCTTCCTCAATGTTGTAGAAAAATTTTGAGGCAGAAGGATTTAGAACTTTTTACTAAGGAGAATTTTAATTCTTGATATGGTACATATATGAGGATTAGGAGTTATGGATATAGTTTAGAAAATTTGAGAATAAGAATTGAATAATTGGAAGCCTGACTGAATGACAAGAAGATGCAAAGCTAGAGCTAGGAAAATAAGTATATAGAAATGGTAAAGTGTTATGATCCTTAACTCTTAGACTTGAATCACAAACTAGGTATGGACTTAATATAAATTTGGAAAATTAGATAGAAGAGACAAAGAAAATGAAATGTGTGAAATATAGCCTTGTATTATGAATATCATAAGAAATAAAGCAATGTTCACCTGCCTCTTCAAGTAGGGTGACCTTTCATTGAGCATAGATCTATAAATAGATACTTAATAGAAAACTCCTAACTAATTGTGGTCTCATCATTAATGAGCACTAACTACCTAGTGGGACTTATTTGACAAAGATGTCCCTTTCACACTAAATAAATATACAATAACTATCTAATAGAACTTGGTAAAAAAATATGGTTCCATACATTAGTTGACTAAGTCTTAAGTGCCTTAAGGTAGGGAGGTTAGGGTAGGACCCTAGCAATCCCTTTTCCTTCAAAAAAAAATTGGCCTCAAGGTTGGAGGTTTGGAAATTGTTTTAGAATCGACGTTGGTTCCTAGATGACATCTTACGATTGCATATCTTTCCACTTGATTAGTACTTCTTGAAGCATGCATTCAAATAATTGGTGTTCTAAGGTATCCAATACCGCTTTCAACTTGATCCAAATGGATCATTGAAAGATAAAACTTGCAAATATGTATTTAAGAAGTTGGTGATGAATTACAATATAAATATATATAGGCATGAACACATAAAGGTGGCATTTCTTCGAGATGACCATTGACCTTGACGTAATAATTAATAATGAATAAACTAATATGTATAATAATTGTAGTATAAATTTAGGTATATTACAAGTTATCCTGCCATAAAAATATTCGTCATTGAAGCTTGGATAAAAGAAGAGTGTTTGATTTAAGCTCAATATTTTCTTAACTGATTGTGACTTCGGGGAGGTTACTGAACTTGATGAGATACTCTTTGACAACCGACCTTGTTCAATAGTTTATCTCGAATAATAGTACCGTGATTTAAGCTAATTTTCTCTATTTATTAGATCTTAGGCCTCTCATATTTTAATATTCTAAGTAGACAATACAAACTCTAAGAAAGTGTTTTTTAATACATGTTGGTGCTCAAACACCAACACCAATATGCAATGATATAAACCAGTAAATGTCCCTATTGTTGTAGGTGCATGATCCAAGAGGATCTTTGAGGATCGATCAGTTAAAAAGTATTCAAACAGCATAAAAAATATTACAGTTGTAAAGAGATCTTTGAAATATTTCCGTCAACACTTGCTTCGAGCGAAATGGCGTTCGGATGAAGAGGTTGTTAGCATTTGAAGTTTCGTAAAAAATGCTTAAAATGCTAAAAAAATGGTTAAAAATGAAAAAAATGGGTTTATATAATAATTGGTAAGAGGTTGATGGATTCTATGGGAATCGAATCCAAGACCTCCATAACCCACCAAAGTCTCCACAAAGCTCCACTAGCCAAGCTACCACTGACGTCACTTAATAAGCATAGGGTTTAAGTTTTATTTAAACTTGAAATGGAACTTATTTATAAAATGGGGCAGCCCTCGACCCCATGTCAACACCAAGAACCCCATAATATTTGGATTATATGCCAACACAACACATAGGTGGAACCTTATGCCAAGTCATACATTGAAACATGGATCAAAGTCATAACCATATCACAACCATATAACAAATGCCAAAAAACCATACTAAATCGCAATCACAAACCATACTATATCGCAACAATATATGCCACATATAAACCATATCCAAAAGAACGTGGAAGGAGGAGAGGCCCACGGGCTTGACCCCGAGACCTCTCCCAATATAACGCAACGCTTTACCATTGGAGCACCACCCCACCATTGAATAAATACCGGCACAAAGTACTTATGAAGTTATAGCGCCGAAGCGCTATATAAACCACGGTTCAAAGTTCGGGAATGGTACAGAAGCGCGGAGCTTGCACAGGAATCGAGATAGAGTACATGCACGAATCCTGAGGTGCACAACCATTAATGGAAATGGATCCCAAGGCAAAATCTGTACACAGTCTGTATTGTTTTGTCTTGTTTGTAGGAAGATTATCTCGATTTGTGTGCCATACGAGGCCTTATGCACATATAGTCAACTTTATACTCATTTTTCTCAAAATTTAGAGAGGAACGCAGTGGTGCAGTCTATTTCTGAGTCTGGCGGATAGAACTCATAAGTGTTTCCAAAACACTCATTTTGTAAGCTTTGAAGACTTAATAAGATTGACATTCCCATTGGAAGTGGCCCAGAGACGTAGGCCAAGACGGTTGAACTCCATTATCAGTTCTTGTCTTCATTTTCTGGTTTACATCTATCTTTTATTGCATATGTGTTGATTTAAGAGAATTTAAAAATCATTTGTTAAGCCATTTTTATGAATGTTACATGCAAATTTCACATGCAAGTTTTTGGTTAAAAAGATATTGAAAATTTTAGATCAAGTTTGGTATTAGAGCAGCTTAACCATTGCATTGTGAGTTTGTTTATGTTAATGGGAGCAAGGGTTCATATAGGTGAAGGATATCTTGAAGAGTTTGATCCTGATATTGGATCAAGAAGAAGGAGAATGGCTTAAGAAAAAGGAGAAGATGGGACTTCTTCAATTCCTTCTGAAGGATATTTCCTTAAAGCTTTCATGAAGATGCAAAGTATGGGGGAAGAGCTTTATCAAGATCAGAAGAAGGGAGAACAAGGTGTTTCTTCTCATGCAAAAGGTAAAGAAGAAGGAGGTGGTGAGGAACCTCCTAAATCTCCTCCATCATCACCATATTTTCTTGATGGTTCTTTAAATTCCTCACCTGAAAAGAAACTTGATCTCAATATGCCTCAATTAAAGCTTGATATTAAGTTTGATTTACGTGTTTATAATGGAGAACTTAATGCTAAAAAGTTAGATAATTGGATCTGTCAGATATAATTCTATTGTAGGATTCAAAATTTTATTGAATATTGCTTGAAAATTCAGTTAGCTTCTCTTCGACTTGGAGGGACCGCTCTCATATGGGGGGAGAGTAGAACTCAAAAGAATTTGGCCTCAAAAGGAAATATTATATCCTCTTAGCATGAGTTCAAGTCAACATTAAAGAAGTAGTTCTATCCATTGGGTTACATACAACAAGCAATGATAGATTGGTAGAATATGAGGAAAGGTAAGAGTCAAAGTGTACAAGAGTACACACAAGAATTTTGAAAGAGAACTTTAATACTTGGTATACCTCTTTACACTCAAGAAATTATTCTCACGTACATAGGTGGATTACATAGTTATTTATGTCATATGATACTTATGTTTAATCCATCTAACCTTGATGAGGTATGTGTTCAAGTGACTCAAATGGAGTCAAAGGGGAAGAATACAAATGAAAATTTTTCCAAGAAACCTTACAAATCTGAAGGAAACAAATTCAAAAGTAAGCATACAGCTACAATGAAGAAAGGAGACAAACCTACATGCTCACATTGCCAGAAAAAGGTTCATGATGCATTCAAATGTTGTAACCTTCATCCGGAGCTCAATCCTGAAAAGTTTCATAATAAGGAGGACACGAAAACCACTGCTACAGCTATCCAACATGATTTGGGATTTGACTCAAGGGATGAGACTAAGATTGTTTCTACGAGAATACAAGGTAAAAATCCTTCCACTTCCAATTCAAAGCATGAATATGTTGTTGATGAAAGAAATAGAAGTGAGTTGTTTCATATAAGAGTAATTTCTAAGCATACAAATATATATACTTTTCTTGATAGTGGATCACAAGCCAATCTAATTTCAGAAGAGATAGTTAAGAAACTTCTTTTGGAAACTAAGTTACACCCAAAACCAAATCCTCGTGGATGGGTATGTGATAATGCACAATTACAAGTGACAAAACAGTAGTTGTTATCACTTCTGAATTCATTGATGAAGTAGATTTGGATGTAGTTCCATTGGATATCTGTGGTATTGTTTTAGGAATTCCTTATCTTTATGATAGGAAGGCTATCATTTACAGGGAAGATAATACATATCATCTCACTAAATATGGTATTGAATATGTTTTTCATGCACATCGCATGAAAACTAATATTTCATTAGTTTCTGCAAGTCAAATGAAGAGGCTAGTAAATGCTAGTAAGAATTTGGTTCTTATGATTGTTAAAGAAAAGGATGTTGGTCAAAGTGAATATTTTAAAGAATGTGATCCAAGACTTAAGAAATAATTAACTAAAGTTGTAACTAGTTATGATGTATTGTTTTAAGAACCTAAAGGATTTCCTCCAAAAGGAGAAATTCAGCATGAAATTCTCTTACAGCAGGATACACCACTTCCTAACATTGGCATGTACAGGTCTTCAGTAATTGAAAATGCAGAGATAAATAAACATGTTCAGGAATTGCTTGAAAGAGGGGACATTCAACCAAGCTCCTCTCCATGTGGTTCACCAATCGTTTTGGTGCCAAAGAAGGATGGCACATGGCATATGTGTGTTGATTACAAGGCACTAAATATAATCACAATTAAGAACACGTATCTTCTTCCTCAGATTGATGATATTTTGGATCAGCTTAAGAATGCAATTTATTTCACTAAGTTAAACTTAAGAAGTGGATATCATCAAATTAGAATTCATGACAATCATATTTGGAAGACTGCTTTCAAAACTAAATAGGTATTTTATGAATGGATGGTAATTCCCTTTGGGCTTTGTAATGCACCCGCAACATTTAGGAGGGTGATGAATGATGTGTTTAGGCCCTTCATTGATGACTTTGTCATAGTATACTTAAATGATATTTTGATTTTCAGTCGTACTTGGGAGGAACATGTCAAGCATGTCAAACAAGTTTTGGATGTACTTGTAAGGGAAAAATTGTATTTAAAGATGTCTAAATGTAAATTTGGGAAGATATCTTTAGTATGTCTAGGTTACATTGTAGGGGGTGGTAAATTGAGGATTGATCCCTCTAAAGTTGAGGTCATTTTGAATTGTCCCAAGCCAAATAATGTAACTGAGGTAAGAATATTTTTGGGAAAAGCCCAATACTGGAGGAAGTTTATTGCTAACTTCTCCTTTATAGCTTTTCCATTACATGCTTGGACAGGTATGAATAGAGTATTTCAGTGGGAAGGCCCAAGCACATAAGGCCTTCGACACTTTGAAAGAAAATATCAGTACAACTCTAGTACTTTCACTGTCGGATCTACAACAACCATTTGAGATAGAGATTGATGCTAGTGTTTATGCCATGGGGGCATTCTTAATGCAACTTAAAAAACCAATATGCTATCATCCTGAAACCTTCTCTAAATCTATAATCAACTATCCAACCTATGATAAAGAATTGTATGCATTAGTACAAAGTGTGAAGAAGTGGAAACATTATCTAATGGGTAAAGAAACCATTATAGATACTCATCATCAACCACTTCAATATCTTCAATCTAAAACTAAGCTACAACAATCAAGACATTTCAGGTGGATGGGTTTTCTACAACAATTTCATTTGATCATTAAGTATAATAAAGGTATTCAGAACAAAGTTGAAGATATGTTATCAAGACCTCTAACAAATGCTTCTATAGTCATTCAACAAAGTCCTTTGGTACACTCAAGTTGTGTTCAACAATATACTAAGGATGAATATTACAAAGAAGTATATGAATCACTACAATATGGCTCTAAAAATGAAGAATTGAACTATCATATTCATGACAAGTTGTTGTATCATCTTGAAAAGATCTTTATTACACAAAGTGAAAGAGTACATGTGATAAGGGAATCTCACTCTCTCATTTCAGGGCACTTTGGTGTAGGAAAAAATGTAGCACAATTACAATTTTTTTTCTATTGGTCTCGACTGAATGAAACTGTGTCCAAGTATATAAAAGGATGTGTTATGTGTGCAACAAGTAAGCCATGTAATAGAAAGTTAGGCTTGTACACTCCAATTCATGTTCCTTCCCGTCCATGGGAAAGTGTTTCAATGGAATTTGTAGGAGGGTTACCTATGTCTAGAAAAGGACATGACTATTTATATGTTGTTGTGGATAGATTCAGTAAAATGTGTAATCTAATGCCTTGTAAAAAGTAGATCATAGTTGAGATGACTGCTCATTTGCTTTTCCAGCATGTATGGGTCCATTTTGGACTACCTACTTCTAATATTTATGAAAGGGATTCCTGCTTCCTTGGGAAATTTTGGTCATATTTATGGGAACTTATGGATACAAAGTTAAAGAAAAGCTCAACATTTCATCCACAAACTAACAGGAAAAACGAAGTGGTAAATCAGACAGTAGTACATCTTCTTCTAGGGTATTGTGCCAAGCATCGCAAGTTGCGAGATGAACAATTGCATTATGTTCAACATGCCTACAACATAGCCATGCACTCTTCAACACAAAAGTCTCCTTTCGAGACATGTTTTGGTTATATACCAAATTCTCCCTTAGACTTTGTTTATGGGAAAGATCCAGTGGGATATGGTCAAGTTGATGCGGATAAAGCAATGAAGTTTATTCAGCAGATCCAGTTAATACATCAAGCAGTACAAGAACAGTTGGAATCTAGTCAAGCCAAGTATAAATAATGACATGACAAACATCGGGTGGATCGTCATTTAAATATTGGTGATTGAGTATGGCTTCATATCAACAAAGATCGACTCCAAGGTGAAGGTAGAAAGTTGAAACCTATTAGGTATGGACCTTTTACAGTTTTGGGTCAAGTTGGTACTAATGATTTTCGGTTGTATTTTCCTCCTTATATGTAAATGTATTCCGTTGTTAATGTGGAAAAATTAAAACTGTATGAGCCTCCTATGATTGTGGACTAAGATGAATAGGTTCAAGTTCCTTTTGTTGATGAGTTTTCTCTTGAATATCTTAATGAGCTTCACGAAGATGTTATACTTGGAAAGAAGGTTAGATATTCATGAAGAGGTGAAATGGAGTTTCTTCATGTGAGGATCAAAGGAATGAATCCAAGCAAAGAATAGTGGTTAGAGACTGGAAGGGTGAGGGAGCTATACCCTCACTAATTTTCTGAAAGATTTCATGCTTTTAGTGGCCCAAAAGCTTCTTGGTGGGAAGGTTTGATCCAGGGGGATCTTTGAGGATCGATCAGTAAAAAAATATTCAAACAATTGAACAAAGGTTACAGTGGTAAAGATCACGTCAACGGATTTCTTTCAACGCTTGTTTCGTGCAAAACGGCCTCCGGATGAAGAAGTTGTCAGCATTTGACGTTTCGTAAAAAATGGTTTAAAATGGTTAAAAAGGAAAAAAAAGGGTTTATATAATAATTGGTAAAAGGTAGATAGATTCTATGGGAATTGAACCCAAGACCTCCATAACCCACCAAAGTCTCCACAACACTCTACTAGCCGAGCTATCACCGATGTCACTTAATAAGCATAGGGTTTAAGTTTGATTTAAACTTGAAATGAAACTTATTTCTAAAATGGGGTGGGGCCGAGGTCATAGCCCTCGTCCCCATGTCAACACCAATACCCCCATAATATTTGGATCATATGCCAACACAACACACAAGTGGAACCTTATGCCAAGTCATACATTGAAATGTGGAGCCAAGTCATAACGATATCACAACCATATAACAAATGCCAATAAACCATACTATATCGCAACAATATATGCCACATATAAACCATATCCAAAAGAACGTGGAAGGAGGAGAGGCCCAAGGGATTGACCCCGAGACCTCTCCCCATATAACGCAACTCTCTACCATTGGGCACCGCCCCACTATTGAATGAATACCAACGCAAAGTCCTTAAGAAGTTATAGCGCCGAAGCGCTGTATAAACCACGCCTTTTTAACCAGGGTTCAAAGTTCAAGAATGGTATAGAAGCGTGAATATTGCACAGGAATCGAGACATAGTATAGGCACGAATCCTAAGGCACACTGGCCATTAATGGGCATGGATCTCGAGGTGGAATCCGTACAAAGTCTGTATCGTTTTGTCTTATTTGCAGGCATATTATCTCGATTTCCATGCCATAGGAGGCCTTAGGCACATATAGTCAACTTTATACTCATTTTTATCATAATTTCGAGAGGAACGTAATGGTGCAGTCTATTTCTGAGTCTGAGAGAAAGAACTGAGAATTTTTTCCATAACACCCATTTTGTAAGCTTTGAAGACTTAATAAAATCGACCTTCCCATTGGAAGCGGTCCGGAGACGTAGCCCATGAAGGGTGAACTCCATTATCAATTCGTGTCTTCATTTTTTGGTTTGCTTCTCTCTTTTATTTGCTTATGTGTTGATTTAAGAGCATTTAAAAATCATCTTTTAAGCCATTTTTATGAATGTTACATGCAAATTTCACATGCAGGTTTTTGGTTAAAAAGATCCTAAAAATTTCATATCAGTGCAAAGTTAATTGTAGATTAGTTTTACAACAATCAAGAGGAGGTAGAAGACATGGTTGATGTTTCCTATGCTAGTGTTGTTGGGATTCTAGTGTATGGCATGGTCTGTACTAGACTAATATGTAAAAAATAGGGAAGGAACTTTGGACAACTATAAAAAGGGTCTTAGAATATAATTTGTATGGAACTATAGTATGAAATATGCTAGCAACGAAGACATGGACCTTATAAGATGTATGTATGTATGTATGTATGTATGCATGCATGTCTGTCTGTATGTATATTGGATTGAAGATTTTGATTGCATAAGATCTACAAATGATTATGCTTGTTTAACTTATTCAGTGGAACAATCAATTGGATGAGGAAGTGGAAAGTTGTAGTTTCATTGTCAACTACATAAGATACATGGAAATTACTCATGGAAGAAAGGAAGCTATATTGTTACAAGGATTGTTTTTAGGTATTATTTTTTCTAGAAGGTAGTGAGAATAAGTTGTGATAGCTCAAGTGCAATTGTTTTGGAAAAGAACCTTACTTATCACTAAGAAAACACATATTCATGTATAGTACCATTTTGTTAGAGACATGGTTAAACATAAAATAATATTGTGGGAGAAGGTCGATATCTTGAAAAATGTGGTATATTCATTGAAAAATCATGTTAGCATAGAAAAAAATTCTTGATGTAGGAAATCAATGGGTATTATTTCCCCTAGTAATTGATTAAATTAATGCTTTTTCTTTTCCTCCCATTTTCAAATAATACAAGAAGTGTGAGAATGGTGGACATGCATTATATTTTTGTATTCCCTTAGAGAAAACATGGTTTAGTTTAAAATGGGGGATTATCGGGTCCTCATTGAGGGTTTATGGGGAAAGCCCCAAGAAAATTGTAGTTCCATTTTTGGTACATTTTTTGCTTTTTCAAACAATGTTTTTAGACCCATTGTAAACTAATTCATGTTAAGGAATTAGGGTAGTAATCTAATCTAAGTTAATGGATTTAGGTTTTGGGTCATCTAATATTTTATTATAAATGGTGAATATAGTACAATAAGATAAATAGAGAAGTGATTCTTAGTTAGGATTGTTTTCCTAGTTAAGGGTTTTCAAGTTAAATTTATTTGTACTACAAGTGTGCCATTGTTATTTCTTGTATTTTAGACTCTATTGCGATTGACTTTGTTTTGAATTTTTTTCTAAATAGTGAAAATACACCTCAAAGGGCACCTATTGACCAAACAATTTTGTTAGGGTTCAACATGATGTTTCACATATTTATCTTCTGAAATCAAGATGTGTGTTTCTCCTAGGATCTCTATAATCTCTATTTCCAATCAAAGAAATGTATATGAGTCATAGTTATTGTGACGCTTTCCCTATCAAAGGGTATTAGGAACCTAGATGCATTGGTTGTGTCAACTACATAGTGATTTAATAGGCATTAAAGAGTATTAGTTGCTAGTTTCAAGTTGGTTTTGGTTCAAGTCAGTATCAGGGTCTAAGTTTTAGTTTGGTTCGGTCCTTTGTATTTTTCATTGAGCATACTAAGGAATTAGATAAAATTTTGGGTCTAAAATGGGCCTCCTAAGGAAAATAATAAAATAATATTTATGAAATTTCGAGGAAGAGAGAAAAATGCTACTTATTTTCTTCGCATTTTCAACATATCTCCTTGTCATTTTACTCAAATTTCAAGGGATAACTCATTGGATGCATAATTTAATTCCACATGCAACGAGTGCTCTTGCTCAAAATTTGAGTAAAACCACAGATAGATAAGTTCAGTATACAAATTAAAAAGTAGTTTTTTTATGAAAAATATGCTAAGTCAGCCATTATGGTTGACTCTTTTTTTTAAATTCTATTAGTTATTGAATTCCAACTCATCAATGACTCTTTTTCTTATGAGGTGGCTTGTTTTCTTATGAGGTCCTTTTTAGACCCCAAATTTGCTCTAACGGATAAATGGATTTAAAATTTATAGTATTTTATAGTCTTCTATCACCCATGAGATTCTTATGTGATAATGATTCATGCCTTAGTGCCTAATAATATGTTGATGATATTCAATTAAGCTCAAACTAGCCTTGCTTGACTTGATTAGGAACCTCAATATTTCTCCCTTATGGTAGGCCTTGTCAGGTTTATTTCCAAGTTTCAGGCCCCTCCAATATCATGATTTCCTATGTCAAGCATGATTAGTTCATATTTTGTAAGAAGTAGGCCTAGTTTGCAGAAAAATCATCATTGGCCTCTTTCACTAGTCACTTGGTGGCTCCTATGTGAATAGGTTCTTTCATAGAAACTAAAACAATTTTTATTTATATTACAAAAAACTAAGTGGTTGTAACAAGTATATCTCTCAATGGGTTTTCCAATGAGCCATCATTTTCAAAATTTTGAATTTATATTCCTAAGCTATAAAGGACACAAGTTCTACGCCTCTCAGGTGGCAAAATTACACTAACATGAGTTCTTGGTCATATTATGTTCTAAACCCCGTCTAACGGAAGAGGTTAGTCTTGAAGTTGATGTAGGGTAGCCCAATACCTTTCTAATGGTATATAATATGTTAGGTTTCATCCCTTGGGTGTTCAAAACGATCCTTCACATTTTTAGAAATCTTTGACTTGCCATTTTGATGAAAAAGGTTTAGGGATTTGTAGTTGTTGTGACATTCCTACAAATAAACAAGTGCAAGACTTCCATCATGGTATCGTGGTATTGTTGTGACATTTCTAATGGTATCATGTTTACTTTATTTTGACATCATATGGCCTAGTTATTTTCCTCACACTGTATTATATGGGTTATAGGGCACATTCTAGGAAACTTGCATAATAGAGTTTGAAATCAATCAAAGTGAAAATGATACCCTATTACCACCTTGGAAGTTGCGCATCATTAAATTAATTACCAATACCATCCTAATAGTGTATTATTTGCCTTAAATGAATTTTGTATGATGATATAACAACTTTTGAAGGTTTGAGCAACTTCCAGGCCATTGGCCAAACAATGTTAGGGACATATTTCCTTGGGAAAAATTGAGGGAATATATGGTATGATCCTAGTTCATCAATGGAATAGTCCACACTTCTTTAATGATGTGTTACATGCCTCTTTCTAACTCTGTTTCATCTAATCCTCTCCATAGCCCTCTATGCTTAAATTAAAAATCAATGTCAAAATCAACATAGTTGACTTGCACATTTTTCAAGAAAATAATAAAGGAAAAAAGGGGAGGAGAATAAAAAAATAAAAAAGCTCTTTTCCATTTTAAAAGCCTCCATCTTAGCAAATATGTGTAGAGAGAGCGCTCTCAATCGCGGGCTAATTCATTGGTCTGATTCATAACATAGATTACACCTAGAAGATTATATAAAACCTTGTAGGTACCTTCATGATTATCCCTTGATTGTTAGTTTATTTTATTCATAGGTTACTAGATAATGAATGATTAG
Organism: Larix kaempferi; assembly: GCA_027924585.1. Classification (NCBI taxonomy): domain Eukaryota; kingdom Viridiplantae; phylum Streptophyta; class Pinopsida; order Pinales; family Pinaceae; genus Larix; species Larix kaempferi. The sequence goes on from BSBM01000852.1 coordinate 4,262,241, forward strand.
GTGTTGGTTTTCAATAGTTGTTAATCTAGTTATTTTCATCATTAATGGTTCATTTGTGATACTTATAATTATTAATATATATATATATATATATATATATATATATATATATATTGTAACATACCCTTTAAGCTGGAAAACATTTTGTGTTTAGAAACATTATGATAACTTTTATTGTAAAGTTATATTGGACAGGTGTCCAAGGACAACTGTAATTTGCACAATATATTATTATTTAATAAATAAAATAGGAGACAAACACCTAAGAGGACTGTTGAAAGAGTGGTTACTGATCCACTAGGTGGAATGGAATCTCGGGTAGAAGGCAATGGACAAGTGGCAGCATCATGATGCAACTAACTAGCTGTTGGTATGGGACAACTCCCTTGAAATGTGGTCATAGTGCCCTGAAAGATGGGACTGGAGCTTGAGGCTCATTTATTCTAAACTAACCACTAAAAGACCTAGGCAGTCTATATAATAGCCATTAAATTATGAAGGTTCATCACTTTTCCTGATGAGGAAATTTACCTTGGGGTTTTGTTTTGTTTGCACCCAAGAGATTGGATGAGGGGATATGTTGTTGTTGATCATGTTGTGAATCTGCCAAACTCTTATTGAGTTCAGGAGGTTGATGTTAAGTGGATAAGGCATTTTTCAGGAGGTTGATACCGAGTGGAGAAGGTATTTTTGAGTGCCTTGCTTCTACACAGATTCCACCCACTTACTAGATCAGTAAGTAGGCTCGGGGGTTCATTAGAAGTTAGCAGTTGAGCTGCTACTTCTGAAGCAGGTTGCGAGGAACAGGCCTCCTTGGGTGTTTGTCGGGCTATCATCAGTTACAGGTTCTATTTGTCTTATCTAATTTATTTCAAGTTTTGTTATCTATTTGGTATATTTACAGTTCTGTTGTTTTTAACTTTCCCTGTTTATTTAATAAATTTATTTCAATTCTTGTGCAAATTAATAATTTTGTATGAATAAGAAGTGAATGAATAAATGTAATTTCTGTATTTTTCCCCATGCAAAAAGGAATAGCATCGTACTCCAGTACAGAAACAGATTAAGATCGATAAGATAAGATAGGCATGCTGCCATGGTGATGAATGTACTATTTTATATGTTCTATAAATTAATTGCTAATAATTATTTAGTATTGTCTACTACATTTTACTAACAATACAATTCTTGTTTTCATTCCTCCCATCACAACAGTAAATCTGTTCCACATAAATAACAGAGTTCATACTGGTTAAAGAAATCATTTCTATTCTTTACATTTTTGTTTCATAAAATGTTTATTTCGAAGAATAACCTCAATTTACTATTATTATTACTTATAGAACAGATAAACAAATAAGAAGTAACATATTACAAATCTAGGGTTTGCTTATGTTATTTTTAAACCATTACCAGTTATTTTATAACCATAAAACATTGTTAATTCTTCTCGGAGTTTTAGCCAACGTTTTACAAATCTTCTATAGAGTCGAGCTAGCTCTCTGACTTTTCATTTCTTTAAATAAAAGAAAAATCTTTTTAAAACTGAAGTATCATGACAGATAGACTCAAATTCCATTACCACAACAAGAATAAAGACAAGAACCAAACATTCACCATAAACATGCCTGTAGATCGATATAATTATTTCATTATCAGTTTGAAGGTTTTTCGACATTACAATTCTTGTATAAGCAGAGTCAACGAATACACAATAGACATGATTGTAGATCGACTAGTTAGGATTGAGTTAACAAAACAATCGTAGGAGATTTACAAACAATTTAGTGAACACAGGTTTATGCCGAGAGCTGATCATAGAGCTTAGTTAATGCTTTTTATTTTCAAATCAAGGGATAAACCCTAGCACAGGAAACACTTCCCTATTCGTTTAAGGAACAATAACAACTTAGAAACAAAACGAAGCATATACAGGCTGTAAGCTTTGTCAACAATTACATTTATCCATTATTCCTTTAAAAACAAACAGTCATATTACAGTTTCACAAAAACATTCATTCATCAATCGATAACCTATATAAACACAAAGGTTGCCAAATACATTGCTTATTCTCATATCATCGATGAGTTACAGATCTTGTTTGCAGGTCAAACCCTAAACGTGGGATCAGATTTATAACATAAAACAAAACTTTATACACGACGTAGGCCAAACCTAGATACAAGTTATCTAGTCTATAGCAAACAGACGCATTGTTTTACAAACTTTAAACGCTTATATTTTTTAACCTTAGTCTTATACAAAGAAAAATGATAATAGTAGTCGTGAAACACCTTGAGGTACTCTATTCATGTGTGAGGGTAAAACCCTTGTTTATAAAACCATTGCAAGCACGGTCGTTGCCTTATGGGTCGACGCACATCCTCCCCATACTTTTAAATAACATGCAACAAAAACCTTTACCTACAAAACTCTCTGAGTTATATAATACAACAGACAAAACACTAAACAGTCGACCATCTCATCTACATAGGGTCTCAAGACAATGCCGAGGTTTACCGGTTGGGTATAGCTGTAGCCAACCTACGACACCAAACTGCAGCATAACCAATGAGTTGTTACCCTGCAACAACAACATCATGATGGTGGTTAAAACCATTATCTTATCAAAGAATGAAGACTCAGTTTGAATAAACACTTAAAGATCGAATATGAAAGTTACAGGAGGAGTTTGAACACATTACCATGAGATTGAAAGTCATAGTAGCTTCAATGCCAAGCCTGAGGTAGTTGCAACCAAACCCTTGTATCGACGAATTCCAGTGAAGTTGAGCCAACACTTATTCGATACAGTGAAACAGCACCGAGAAGAGGTAGCAAGGTCCTCTGACCATACATTACCAACCCAATATCAAACTAAACAAACCCTCAAACAAGTCAAGTATTGAATCCACCTAAAAGATAAATTCTAAGATGGATAACAGCAATCTTCAACACTGTATAAATTAGATAAAGCTTGGATCCATATTATCAGAGATCACGAGTTCGAAACTCAGGAAACTACGCCTCTTTGGGAAATAACATCAAGGCTAAAAACCAGCAGCCTGTCAGCCGCGCAGAACCACCACCACCAAATGAATCTAACACATTAAAACACATTGAATACAGCGAGGTAGGGTTTAACCACATCATTGAAATCCCTGCCAAGATCAACGGCGTAGATCATTGGTGAGATCTACGAAATCACCAACCTGCCATCACATTTATTAAGCCATTACTATCACAGCCACGGTGGAGCCTGATCACCAACGTTCAAAGCATCAATGAGTTATAACTCAGCACTCCGAGGTTACACTAAGACACATTCACATGAACTAATTACAATATGCTATCCACGGTAGACTTCCACTATTTTCTTGTTAGTTGTGTGCATTCAATGCACAGGAGACATTACCTCCGCTAGCCTGTAATGCACATTAACGTTCACATCAAGAGTTAATACAATAGGGTTACGTTTATGGTAAGGTCGAGAATCATTACTCTTGTAGCATTTAGTTAAGGGTTGGACGTATTTACATAGGCCACGTAGAATGCATATAATTCAATATAGATCTCATCAAGACTATATGTTAGAACATGAAATTACACACACCAATATAATACTTCGTTAGCATTTCAATACTACATTTAATCCATAATATTTGTACATAGTTTGTAAATCACTTGTATCTATTGCATATTGTATGTTATCAAATAGATAGCATAGTATCCCATGGTGCCATATTAACATACCTTTACACAATGCGCATTGTTTGCACATAGATAATAGGATTTGCATATAATTCATATTAATTGCAAGTTAGTCATTAAGAATTAAAGAGTGGGGTATACAATGGAAAACATAATGTGTATATAGTATCATGTAAGTACCACGTAGGGTATTACAAGGCACACCACTCACATTATATAAATGTGATAGTGGTTAAAAATGCCAACAACTCTATTCTTGCAAGGATTGGATAGTAATCTTGTAAACACTTTAAAACAGACCTTAGAGACATACTTTTTGAACGATTGTAGACATACACTTATATACTTTATAATGCATGAAGAAAGAGAAACATTTCAGATCATATTATCATCGTAGGTTATAGACCTTAAAACAAGTTAACAAATAGTTGTACTTGGAACTTTCACAAATTGCCACGGAGGTAGAAGGTAGGTTGTTACATGCAGAAAACATGACGGAAACAAATAATTCTGGGTACAACACTGTGATACGATCATTCTAGATCTTCTTGATAAACTTTTGATTTCCTTTCGCAACTTTTATCTCTTACCTGTCAATCTGTCACAAGTACGAATTCACATGCTTTAGCACGAATGCTAAGTAAGCCTCGAGGCGTCCGAAGGATCCCTTCATCAACCAAACAAAAGTACATTAGTCAAACAGTGGTATCAACTTTCGTAAACAACAACAGAAGATATGTATAGCAGCACAAGTAAATATAGATAGCATTTCAGGCATTTTTCTATTTCCGCATTATTAAATAACATTTATTTTCACGTAGAAAAGTTTTAAAATTTTGCGATTTTTCCCGGATGTTACATGTGGTATCATAGCGCAAGTTCAAACTCTAGGCCTAAATGAGGCTCATGCGCACAAATAGAAAAATAAATCAGAAAGTTTATGTTACTAACTTTTTCATTTTAATTTCATCTTTGCACATAACAGATTTACTTTTAATTGCAAGTATGGAAATACCAGAGGAATCAGTAGAGGATAGATCTCCTCATAATGAATGAATTAATCATAATAACACTGAAGGAATTTACGTTGAGTTAAACAACCAGTCTTCTGAAATTTACGCACTGTGCAGGATTTAAAATCTGTGTTAAAAGCTGTTAAAGAAGAAAATGAATGGATCCTAAAGGCACAAGAAGAGTTACAGCATAATTTAAAAGGAAACTGTCACAGTGATGAAAGAGGCAAAAAATCAGAATTTAGAGCTGATTCTGAAATAATGTCCCACCAACATAAGCATAAGAAAACAAGAAACGATAAAAGGAACAGTCACTCATCTTCTAAGTCTGATTCAAGTAATGATGACGTAAATTATGACAGCAGTAACAGTGAGTGCTGCTCTAAAAAGAGAAAACATAAGCATCATGAATAGATTACCGGTGAATTTAAAAAGATTAAGCCACCTACTTTTAATGGCGAAAGTGAGAAGGGTGAGACAGCAGAAGCTTGGCTGTTAGGGATGAAAAAGTATTTTAATATTTATGACTACTCTTCTCAACTGAAAGCCAAGATGGCTATTTACAATCTGATCGGAAAGGTAGATATCGGGTGGCAGGATCTTAAAAGAATCAAGAGCATAAAAGAAAAAGATGTAACTTGGACTATGTTTAAAAGTTTGTTTAAAAAGAAGTTCTTGTTTGAATAGTATTTTGAGGATAAATCGAAGGAGTTTTACAACTTAAAGTTGGGTACAATGAACATGAAAGAACTTTGCAGCAAGTTTCTTAGCTTGCTGAGGTACGTACCCTACATGGTTGAGGAAAATTCTAAAGTGCAAAAGTTTCCCAGTTGTTTACCGTTTAATATAAAAGATCATACTGAATATGATAATCCTTCCACTTTGGAAGAAGTCATGAGAAAGACAAATTTTTGTTTTGACCAAAACAGAAAAAGAGAAGGAACAACTGGCTAGAAGAACAGTAAAACTAATCAGTATGACTATAAAAAGAAGAACTTTAATAAGAATGATGGAGGTTTTAAGAAAAACTTTAATAAAGAAATTTTTCTAATAATTATCAGAATAATACATCTCAGAGCACTACTACTGTAAGGAATGTACCTAATAATCACAGCAATATTAATAACAACAATAACAACAGGTACGCTGAGTAGAAAGGACCCAGAAAGTGTTATGAATGTGGTGGACCACACAAGAGAGAAGATTTCCCACGCAACAAGAGGACAACCAACAACATACATACTATGCAAGCAGAACCTACAGTTGGAGATATCGCAAGAGAAATGCCCAGGATAAATGTAGCATTAGAGAACCATCAAGCAAACCATCAAACATCCGTGGTTGAAATTGAAGGTATGATACAAAATGAGTCTATTTCTATTTTAATAGATCCTGGTGCAAATCTAAGTTATATTTCACTTACTTTAGTAAACCGTTGCAAGCTAAAAACAGGAAAATTCGATAATGCATGGTTAGTTCATCTTGCAATAGAAACTAAAAGAAAGGTTACAGATTTTGTTCAGAATTGTGAAGTATTTTTAAATCAGCTGAAAACGCAAGTTAATCTGAATGTTTTACCCTTAAGTTCATATGATCTGTTAATTGGCATGGATTGGCTTGAACATCATAGAGTTATATTGAATTGTTATGATAAATCTTTTACTTGTATAAATAATGAAGGTAATTCAGAAACAGTGAAAGGAATTCATAGGTAGATTTTAGTAAGGTAGATTTCTGCCTTACAAGTGAAGAGAGCTGCTAGAAAACGTTGTAAATTGTTTGATGTTAATGTTGTTAATGACGAATGTACATTTAAAGAAGACAAGTTAAAACTAGAGGATATTCCCATCCTTAGGGACATTTCTGATGTATTCCCAGAAGAAATTCCAGGATTACCTCCGAAAAGAGAACTTGACTTCACCATTGAGTTAGTACCCGGTGCGGTACCAAACTCAAAGGCCCCCTATAGGATGAATATTTTGGATTTAAATGAGTTAACGTCTCAGCTGAAGAATTAATAGATAAAAACTACATACGGCCCAGTGTGTCCCCTTGGGGAGCACCAATAATATTGGTTAAAAAGAAGGACGGTACTATGCGTTTGTTCATTGACTACCGTCAGCTTAATAAAATGACAATTAAGAATTGGTATCCCTTACCCCACATAGATGATCTATTTGATCAAGTACTCGCAGCAGAGATATTGACTAAAATTGATCTAAGATCGAGTTATCATCAAGTCTGGATAAAAGACGAGGATATATTCAAAACTGCATTCAGAACGTGTTATGGACACTACGAGTTTGTAGTTATGCCTTTTGGGCTAGCTAACGCACCAGCAGTGTTCATGTGTTTAATGAACAACGTTCCGCATAAATATTTGGATAAGTTCATAGTGGTATTCATTGATGATATCATGATTTACTCAAATACTAAAGAAGAGCATGATGAACATCTAAAAATCATTTTACTAGTACTTAGAGATCACCAGCTTTACGCTAAGTTCAGTAAGTGTGATTTCTATAAAGACAAAATTCAGTATTTGGGTCATATAATTTCAAAAGATGGTATTTCTATTGATCCTGATAAAATAAAAGCAATAAATGAATGGCCTGTCCCAAAAGATGTAACTGATGTACGGCCATTCATGGGGATAACGGGGTATATAGAAAGTTTATTGAAGGGTTCTCTAGAATTGCTAATCCCATCACTTCTTTGCAGAAGAAAGGGAAGAAATTCATATGGGATCAAAAGTGTCAAGATAGTTTTAATAAGTTAAAAGAATTGTTAACCACTGCACCAATCTTAAAAATTGCAGATCCTAATAAGGATTTCGTCGTATGCACTGATGCATGCAACAAAGGACTTGGAGGGGTCTTAAGTCAAGAGGGTCATGCAATTGCTTTTGAGTCAAGGAAGTTAAAAATACATGAAAAGAATTATGCAACGTATGATCTTGAGTTGGAAGCCGTGATACATGCTTTGAAAATGTGGCGCCATCACTTGATCGGAAGAAAATTCATCTTAATGACTTATAATAAGGGCCTAAATTATCTTTTGGATCAAACAAATCTTGACGCAAGGCAAGCTAGGTGATTAGCTTCCTTAGCGAGTACGATTTTGAGATCCATCACATTAATGGGAAGGAAAATAAGGTTGTTGATGCATTGAGCATAAATGCTAGATTAAGTTTTGTGGCAGCAATCAGTACTTTTAAAACTGATCTGGAAAATCAGATCGAAGAAGGAATTAAGCAAGACAAAAATTACCAAAAATTAAATGATAAAGTGGCTGAAAATTCATCTAAAAATGTTATAACCGATTGCAGTATTAATGAAAAAGGCTTCTTAACTTACAAAAACAGAATTTATGTGCCTATTTTTTCAAAGGTTAAGCTGTTGATTTTAGATGAAGTTCACAAGAGTCCTTATTCGGGACATCCTGATTATCAGAAAATGATAACTATGTTAAGAAATGAGTACTTTTGGTCTAACATGAAGAGTGAACTTGTTGAATATATAGCTAGATGGTTTGACTGTCAGACTATAAAAGCTGAACATCAACATCCAGCTGGGCTATTGCAGCCCTTACCAATTCCAGAATGGAAGTGGGAAATCATAAGCATTGACTTTATTACAGGTTTGCCTAAAAATCAGAAGCAGAATGACTCAATTATGGTTGTTGTTGATAAACTTAGCAAAGCTGCTCATTTTATTCCTGTTAAAACTACTCTCAAGGCTTTTAACATTGCAGATATTTTCATGAAGCAAATTTTTTGCTTGCATGGAATTCCAAAGGTAATTATTTCAGATCGAGACTCTAAGTTTACTGGTAACTTTTGGACAGCACTGTTTAAATGATTAAATATTAAGTTAAATTTCAACACTTCTTTCCACCCACAAACTGATGGTCAAACATAAAGAGTAAATCAGATTTTGGAAAATATGTTAAGATTATATGTTAAAGATTAGACATGTAAATGGGAGGATTACTTGCACTTAGAAGAATTTGCCGACAATAATAATTATCAAGCATCTGCTAAGTTAATCCCATTTGAAATTTTGTATGGAAGAAAGTGTTGTACTCCAATTTAGTGGGATAATCCTGTAGATAGATTGATGTTAGGACCAGATCTATTGAAAGAAATGGAGCTAAATGTGAAACAGGTTCAAGGTAACTTAAAAGTTGCCCAAGATTGACAGAAAAGCTATGCTGATTTGAAACACACAAAAAGAGAATTTCAGGTAGGAGACCATGTTTTCATAAAGGTAAAGCCCAAGAAAAGTTCCTTGAATCTTGGGAGTTATGCTAAATTAGCACCAAGGTATTGTGGACCATTTGAAATCCTATCAAGGGTAGGAGCTGTTGCATATCAATTGGCATTGCCATACAATTTAAAAATCCACAATGTTTATCATGTTTCTATTTTAAAGAAGTATGTGCACGATGCTACTCATGTGCTCAATTGGAATGACATACAGGTGGAACCTGAAGGAGATTTTCAGGTGGAACCGGACTGTATTCAAGACCGGAGGGAAATTATGCTTCGAAATCGCACCATAGGGAAGGTAAAGGTGTAATGGAAGCACCTTAGCCCTGATGAAGCTACTTGGGAACTGGAAAGTAATATGCGGGCAGCATATCCAGTTCTGTTCCATCAGAGGAACTTGATGATGAATAAGCAACATCGAGGACGATGTTGAGGTTAAGAGGGGGTGTTTGTAACATTCCCTTTAAGCTAGAAAACATTTTGTGTTTAGAAAAATTATGATAACTTTTATTGTAAAGTTATATTGGACAGGTGTCCAAGGATGACTGTAATTTGCACAATATAGTATTATTTAATAAATAAAATAGGAGACAAACACCTAAGAGGACTGTTGAAAGAGTGGTTACTGATCTACTAGGTGGAATGGAATCTGGGGTAGAAGGCAATGGACAAGTGGCAGCATCATGATGCAACTAACTAGTTGTTGGTATGGGACAACTCCCTTGAAATGTGGTCATAGTGCCCTGAAAGATGGGACTGGAGCTTGAGGCTCATTTATTCTAAACTGACTACTAAAAGACCTAGGTAGTCTATATAATAACCATCAAATTATGAACTGAGGTTCATCACTTTTCCTGACGAGGAAATTTACCTTGGGGTTTTGCTGTGTTTGCACCCAAGAGATTTGATGAGGGGATATGCTGTTGTTGATCATGTTGTGAGTCTGCAAAACTCTTATTGAGTTCAGGAGGTTGATGTTGAGTGGAGAAGGCATTTTTCAGGAGGTTGATACCGAGTGGAGAAGGTATTTTTGAGTGCCTTGCTTCTACATAGATTCCACCCACTTACTAGATCAGTAAGCAGGCTCGACGGTTCATTAGAAGTCAGCAGTTGAGTTGCTTCTTCTGAAGCAGGTTGGGAGGAACAGACCTCCTTGGGTGTTTGTCGGCCTATCGTCAGTTACAGGTTCTATTTGTCTTATCTAATTTATTTCATGTTCTGTTATCTGTTTGGTATATTTACAGTTCTGTTGTTTTCAACTTTCCCTGTTTATTTAATAAATTTATTTCAGTTCTTGTGCAAATTAATAATTTTGTATGAATAAGACGTGAATGAATAAATATAATTTCTGTATTTTTCCCCATGCAAAAAGGAATAGCATCGTACTCCAGTACATAAACAAATTAAGATCGATAAGATAAGATAGGCATGCTGCCATGGTGATGAATGTACTATTTTATATGTTCTGTAAATTAATTGCTAATAATTATTTATTATTGTCTACTGCATTTTACTAATAGTACAATTCTTGTTTTCATTCCTTCCATCACAACAGTTGTAATGTCCCCAGCTTAACCCTATTGCATTAATATTGTAAATGATGTAAATATTGTCATTTAGTCATGGTGAGGAGCTCAAGGCCAAGGCCCCGCCACTGACTTATCGTTTTATGTATCGGCAATTATAATAGATGCATATGGTTCTTGTGCTAGCAGTGCACAACGTAAAATCGGACATCATGTAAATATGCAATTTTAATGAAAAAAAAAAACCCACAACCAGCTACGCAATGCAACAAAAGAGACGGGGGCACGATCTTTACAAGGAAGAGGGAGGGAAATTATTCAAACCCTTGAGCCAATGGTATTAATCCATGTGTCAATGAGGAAACCCATAAAACCACCAACTACCCATTTTGTCTCATGCACCCAATCATTTAATTCTCCCAAGAAATTGGTTAAGGCAGTTAATGCCTTGGAAATGAAGAAGCATGGGCAAGCCATTTTCGTGCATGGGCAAGCCATCAACCTGGAAATTCGTGTTTTGTCTCCTTGGGCAAGAAATCACCCACGAAATGGTGCCCAAAGCCATCCTGAATAGGCAGTCTTCACTCGTTCACGCAAGGGGAGCTAGCTGGGTCTTTCCCTACACGTTTTTCATCCAAATCCTGCATTTTCTCCATACCTGGGAGTTCGTTTTTGCATATGCAGTAGCCTGGGAGAGGAGAGCCACGATTTGGGGACTGTATGGAGGTCGTTTTTGCCCCCGAATGTCCAAGGACGTTTTTCTAAAAACGGACTGGCTTCCCAGGGTTGTCCCCCATCTTCCCATTTCGTTTTTGTGTGTTCCCACGTTTTTCTGAGTGAGTTGAAACCCCATCTCATGCATCCCACTGTGGAAATCGTTTTCCTCATGCCCAGTAATTGTGGTTTTGTTGTTCAGTGCATCCCATTTTAGATTTGAACCTGTGAGCAGGGGCTTCAAGAGTGCAAGAGGACAGATTTGGCTTGATGAGCCCAATGGTGTATCCATAGCTCCATGGTTGAGCCACTAGCCTAGTAACTCACCTCTGCCCACCTCTTAGCAGCCTGAGAAACCCAACTGTTAGTTGGCTTGGCTGATTCTGGCATACCTTTGGCTATGGGAGAGCCTGTTTCCCCTTTACCTTGTGGAGATCGTGCCCAGCTCGGGGGTGGCAGTGGTGCCGAGAGATTAAGGAGCACACTGGCCTACGGTTGGGTGGAACGTTGCAGAAGCGTAGCTGGTTGCTTGGGATTACTTGGTTTAAAGATAAGTATTTTCATTTTCTATTTCTGCAATGTCTACACTTAATGGCTATCATGAAAACGTTGGATGTGTGTTAATTCTGCACATGACTTACTTCCGCTTTGTTTTTAAAAGATTTATGCATCTTCATATCTCCATTTAGTATGTGATTGCTCAGGAAATGAGTTTATGGGGATGGATGCCCGGTTTGGGATCACGATCCTCTCCATTGCACTAGTATTATGGGAGGGGACGTGACAACAGTAAATCTTTTCCGCAGAAATAACAGAGTTCATACTAGTTAAAGAAATCATTTCTATTCTTTACATTTTTGTTTCTTAAAACGTTTATTTCCAAGAATAACCACAATTTACTATTATTATTACTTATAGAACAGATAAACAAATAAGAAGTAACATATTACAAATCTAGGGTTTGCTTATGTTATTTTTAAACCATTACCAGTTATTTTATAACCATAAAACATTGTTAATTCTTCTCGGAGTTTTAGCCAACGTTTTACAAATCTTCTACAGAGTCGAGCTAGCTCTCTGACTTTTCATTTCTTTAAATAAAAGACAAATCTTTTTAAAATAGAAGTATCATGACAGATAGACTCAAATGCCATTACCACAACAAGAATAAAGACAAGAACCAAACATTCACCATAAACATGCCTGTAGATCGAGATAATTATTTCATTATCAGTTCGAAGGTTTTTAGACATTACAATTCCTATATAAGCAGAGTTAACGAATACACAATAGACATGACTGTAGATCGACTATTTAGGATGGAGTTAACAAAACAATCGTAGGAGATTTAAAAACAATTTAGCGAACACAGGTTTATGTCGAGAGCTCATCATAGAGCTTAGTTAATGCTTTTTATTTTCAAATCAATGGCTAAACCCTAGCATAGGAAACACTTCTCTATTCGTTTAAGACACAATAACAACTTAGAAACAAAACGAAGCATATACAGGCTGTAAGCCTTGTGAACAATTACATTTATCCATTATTCCTTTAAAAACAAGCAGTCATATTACAGTTTCACAAAAATATTCACTCATCGATCGATAACCTATATAAACACAAAGGTTTCCAAATACATTGCTTATTCTCATATCATCAATGAGTTACAAATCTTGTTCGCAGGTCAAACCCTAAACGTGGGATCAGATTTATAACATAAAACAAAACTTCATACAGGATGTAGGCCAAACCTAGATACAAGTTATCTAGTCTGTAGCAAATAGACGCATTGTTTTACAGACTTTAAACACTTATATTTTTTAACCTTAGTCTTATACGAAGAAACACGATAATAGTAGTCATGAAACACCTTGAGGTACTCTATTCAAGTCTGAGGGTAAAACCCTTGTTTATAAAACCATTGCAACCACGGCCGTTGCCTTATGGGTCGAGGCACATTCTTCCCATACTTTTAAACACCATGCAAAAACCTTTATCTACAAAACTCTCTGAGTTATATAATACAATAGACAGAACACTGAACAGTCAACCTTCTCATCTACACAGGGTCTCAAGACATTGTCGAGGCTTAGCGGTTGGGTATAGCTGTAGCCAACCTACGACACCAAACTGTAGCATAACCAACGAGTTGTTACCCTGCAACAACAACATCATGATGGTGGTTAAAACTATTATCTTATCAAAGAATGAAGACTCAGTTTGAATAAACACTTAAAGATCGAATATGAAAGTTACAGGAGGAGTTCGAACACATTAACATGGGATTGAAAGTCGTAGTAGCTTCAACGCCAAGCTTGAGGTAGTTGCAACCAAACCCTTGTATCGACGAATGCCAGTGAATTTGAGCCAACACTTATTCGATATAGTGAAACAGCACCGAGAAGAGGTAGCAAGGTCCTCTGACCATACATTACAAACCCAATATCAAACTAAACAAACCCTCAAACAAGTCAAGTATCGAATCCACCTAAAAGATAAATTCTAAGATGGATAACAACAATCTTCAACACTGTATAAATTACATAAATCTTGGCTCTATATTATTAGAGATCACGAGTTCGAAACTCAGGAAACTACGCCACTTTGCGAAAGAACATCAAGCCTAAAAACCAGCAGCCTGTCGGCTGTGCAGAACGACCACCACCAAATGACTCTAACACATTAAAAATCATCGAATACAGCAAGGTAGGGTTTAACCACAGCATTGAAATCCCTGCCAAGATCAACGGCATAGATCATTGGTGAGATCTACGAAATCACCAACCTACCATCACATTTATTAAGCCATTACTATCACAACCATGGTGGAGCCCGATCACCAACGTTCAAAGCATCAACGAGTTACAACTCAGCACTCCGAGTTTACTCTAAGACACATTCACATGAACTAATTACAATATGATATCCACGGTAGACTTCCACTATTTTCTTGTTAGTTGTATTCATTCAATGGATAGGAGACATTACCTCCGCCAGCCTGTAATGCACATTAACGTTCACATCAAGAGTTAATACAATAGGGTTACGTTTATGGTAAGGTCGAGACTCATTACTCTTGTAGCATTTAGTTAAGAGTTGGAGGTATTTACATAGGCCACGTAGAATGCATATAATTCAATATAGATCTCATCAAGACTATATGTTAGACCACGAAATTACACACACCAATATAATACTTGGTGCATTTCAATACTGCATTTAATCCATAATATTTGTACATAGTTTGTAAATCACTTGTATCTATTACATATTGTATGTTATCAAATAGATAGCATAGTATCCCTTGGTGCCATATTAACATACCTTTACACAATGCACATTGTTTGCACATAGACAATAGGATTTGCATATAATTCATATTAATTTCAAGTTAGTAATTAAGAATTAAAGAGTGGGGTATACAATGGAAAACATAATGTGTATATAGTATCATGTAAGTACCACGTAGGGTATTACAAGGCACACCACTCACATTATATAAATGTGATAGTGGTTAAAAATGCCAACAACTCTATTCTTTCAAGGATTGGATAGTAATCTTGTAAACACTTTAAAACAGACCTTAGAGACATACTTTTTGAACGATTGTAGACATACACTTATATACTTTATAATGCATGAAGAAAGAATGCCAACAACTCTAGTGGTTAAAAATGCCAACAACTCTATTCTTGCAAGGATTGGATAGTAATCTTGTAAACGCTTTAAGACAGACCTTAGAGACATACTTTTTGAACGATTGTAGACATACACTTATATACTTTATAATGCATGAAGAAAGAGAAACATTTCAGATCATATTATCATCGCGGGTTATAGACCTTAAAACAAGTTAACAAACAGTTGTACTTGGAACTTCCACAAATTGCCACCGAGGTAGAAGGTAGGCTATTACATACAGAAAACATGACGGAAACAAATAATTCTGGGCACAACACTGTGATATGAACATTCTAGATCTTCTTGATAAACTTTTGATTTCCTTTCACAACTTTTATCTCTTACCTATCAATCTGTCACAAGTACGAATTCACATGCTTTAGCACGAATGCTAAGTAAGCCTCGGGGCGTCCAAAGGACCCCTTCATCAACCAAACAAAAGTACATTAGTCAAACAGTGGTATCAACTTTCGTAAACAACAATAGAAGAGATGTATAGCAGCACAAGTAAATATAGATAACATTTCAGGCATTGTTCTATTTCCACATTATTAAATAGCAGTTATTTTCACGTAGAAAAGTTTCAAAATTTTGTGATTTTTCCAGGATGTTACATATATATATAAGCCTTGGTATTGAACCATCCTCTTATCCCCTATATATCAAACCCTAAAGTTCAAGCCCCTACCATGTATAGTGAAGATTCAAGCCACGATCTTGTCCTCCTCACGTGTGTAGTTCTATACATAATTCTCATATCAAACAAAGTTTAAATGGCAGTCGATCCAATTCAAGTTGGTTGAGTTTTTGTGATATATTTTAAGGTGGGTAGGTTTTCATGCTTTAGTATGAAGGCTTGTTGGTATAGTTTAGTGATATGGTGTGGTAAATATCACATAACATATATGCACATTTAATATTATATATTGGGCGGCTAAAATTTATGGTAAATTTTATATTGAATAAAATATTAATTTTTTTTAAGAAAAAAAAAGTATATTATTATTATTTATAAACATAAATCAAATAATACAACAATAAACTATTTCATTCTTATCCAACTAAAGTCCCCAAAATTACATATCAATCTTGTCATAAAACCTTCAATTGCCTTGAGAACCAGATAGTCTAATACATCCGACTATCACAAAAGTGGCGATCATATAATATATGGTTTTTATTATATTTAACTCAATGCCTCGATGGTGGCCGATTCAAATCTTTCTTGAGGGTTTATATATTAGCAAAGCTTTTGATATATTATTATATATGATATGGTTCGTGTGGTATACTTTAAAGTTTGGTGAAAATCATAAATTCATTTTTTTATTAAGCAATCGTTAGTTAACAGTTGCCTGCATTGTTTTAATGTTAAGCTATCGTTAGTTAACGGTTGCATTCATTGTTTTAATGTTAGCAAATATGTTTTCTTTAATTAATTTTGTTTTTAAACTTCTTATTTATATTTTGATAGCGAAACATTCATGTCCTAGTCATATAACAGTCGATCTTGATGACTTTCTTTTTAAAATATTTTCAACTCAGGTCAATTTTCAAATTCAATATAATTAATTTACAATATAAGTTTGTTAATAAGACTTTCACATTTTATATGACATAATGTCAACCATACTCTAAAGGTATGTAAGATCCCCTTATGTTATATAGCTTATAAACCAAATGCTAAAGTTTCCCATAATTATAGTGTTGTCGACGATTTGGTCTAATGCTTTAATGCTTCCATGTCTACCTTAGAAGTTCTATTGAATTGTCTTGCATAATATAAGTATCTTCTATTTACATTATTTACATTAAGCATGGTAGATCCTTCTGGTGCTTGTAAGATTATGTTTGATTTGATAGAGGAACTCCAAATTTATTCTTTGATATTTTTTAGGTTCCTATCACTATTAAGAATATGATTATCCATCGATATATTAATTCTTGATTATTCATCGATATATTATTGATAAAGAAACCTTTACCTATTTTATGTCGACACATTATTGAAAGAAGCTTGGATCTCTTCAATTTTTCACATCCCTTATGATGTTATATGCATATAATGGTTTGCCTTGCTAATCACAAGGCCTCTTCTATAATGTTTTGTAAATGCCGAGGTTTTAGATGCTTAGTTAAACTACAACATCCTTCTTGGTTGTAATTATATATATATATACTATGAAAGTAACAATTTCCACAACATTTCAGCGTATGATTCCCCTTCATAACTGAAAGGTCATTACACTTGATCAACTCATATATCATTATCCCAAGTTTACTTCTAACCCAAAAGGTCATTACACTTGATCAACTCATATATCATTATCCCAAGTTTACTTCTAACCCAAAGAATAAAGAATGTGTTTCCTTCCATTGAGGGTATCCTTTTTATGCCCTTATTCACTAGAATTGATCCCAAAATATTCCAAAGTGCTACATTAATTGGAGTTTTTTCAAAAAAACATAAGTTATGCTTTAAGGCTTTGAAATCCTATCTTATCTTAATATTAAGATTTGTAACTTAATTCATCCATTAAAATTTGATATTAAAGATAAAAAGATAATGATCCATGTCTACTATAGATCAATCTTAGTCTATTAAACCGTTTATAAAATAAGAATAAAAATAAATCAATATACATTCTTCTTTTTAATATTTCATATTCTACTGAGGTTTACGGTTATATATATACACATTTCACCTCCATATTTTCACATTAACCGGCTTAGCTTAATATATCCCCGCTCGTAACCATAAGAGTTAACTTCAATTTTAGGAAAAAATAAATTCATTTTAATTACAGTTAGGTTGCTTCTTCAAATGATGCACTAAACAAATTCCCCGTTCTATATTAGAGCCCTCCCTTCTTCTCTAGGCGGGATTGCAAGCATTATTACCGACTGAGTGGCGGGCAATGTATGTAGATATCCACCGTTCATCTTATCTGATGGACATGAAGCGTCTATTAGCACTTCAGTTCACAATGGGACATTCCTTTGTCATGTCTCTTTTCAAGGAAAAATGCAAACAAGGGGAGTAAACATTACAATTGACATTACAATTGTGACATTCATTTACAATTGTAATTGTGTACTAAATTATTAGTATATAAACACAAAAATATATATTAAACATGTGAAGGATTATTTATGATTTTCCTCGTTTTTCTACATATACCAATAGATATATGAAGAATTTTTCACTTAATTATCAAATTTGCTTAAATTCGATTTAATTGCACCACAGTGAAGTTATTTATTTTTAAATTAAATCATTTATATCAATTATATTTATTATTTAATTATATATTATATATTAATATATTTAAAATAAACTTTGATCATTATAAGTTGTCAATATAATATCGAGTATATTTATTTTAGTTTCTAATAATTCTAGGGCGGTTATCATTTGAATACAATTATCGTGTCTATGTATGGGCAGCATATATACTGATTGTTTGATAGTCAAATCTTTTGACTCTGCATCACTCGGAAGTGCTAATACAATTTTTTTTTTAATGTTTTGGAAAAATGCATATTAAACTAATTGTTTGGATAATAAAAAATATATATTGTATTTTTTGAAAATAATTTTTTTTTTTTTTTTTCGGGATGTAAGCTAAAGTAGGATTTGACTAATTGGACTACCCATCACGACTATGTTTTTCTCATTTTTGTTCAATATCTACATGCAGCTATACTATCTTAATTTCTCGATTCGAGCAAACCCACCGTTTTAATGTGTATATAAATCACATACACACCTTGCAAATTCCAACATTTCTCTTCAGCTAATTGCTCCAATTGACAGGAAAAGAATATGTCTCTCTCTTTGGGATTATGCATTGTATCACGAGGATCGCAGAGTATTTATAAATCCTTAGCTTTTGGGATTATGCATTGTATCATGAGGATCGCAGAGTGTTGAGAAATCCTTAGCTATTAGGATTTATGGTTGTTACTAAAAATACAAGGATCAACCTTCATAATCATTGGTTGCGGAAAATCATAGAAAAGGCTAAGGAGGAACTACATTGTTTATCTAAGAGATACAAGAGATACAAAGTTGTATGTGATGCACTACTTCAACATGATCACAAGACCTGCCTCAAAATTTTAAGAGGAGAAAAAGTTGTGAGAATGATAACCACCAAATATGCTAAAAATTAAGAGGTTCTCTAGGCATTGTTGGCAGAAATAGTGGTAATATAGGAGGTTTCCCAGGTATTGGAAGCCCATGTTCTGTGTGCACTAATTCTTTCACCCAACATCTCATTCTCCTTGGTGATCACTTGCAGTTGCATCCTTCTATTACAGAATATGAATTAAGCACAAAACATAAATTGGATATCTCTCTCTTTAAGAGATTGGTAGGCTGGGGGATCAAGCACATGACTCTAAGATGTCAAAGAAGAATGAGGCCTACAATTTCAAGATTAATATCTGATATACATTCTTCATTGCAGGACCACTGTAACTTCTCCAAGTATTAAAACATCAAACGAATTAGAAATTATGTGTTTTGCTTAGATCATAAAGCCATGAAATCCTAGATCATCCATACCAATAACAAGATTAATGTAAGCAAAGCTCGGATTGTTGTGAAACTTTCTGTTTATCTTTTGAGACAGGGATATAAGAACGACGACTTTACGATTCCGACAATGTATAAATCCCAGGTGACTGAAATTCAAACAAACCTGACTGACCGCCTTTGTCCCAGGAATAGCCAAAATGAGAAAATAGAATATGAGGTCGCTCCAAAACACTTATGATCCATTATGGTACCCATGTCCATAAACTATGTTGATAGCATGGTCGCTATCATTGGTGCTGCAACGAGCGGCCATATACTATTCGTTTCCCATGAGATGCAGGTGCCCGATTATGGGCCAAGCAGCGGGACTGGGCAGCAATTTCACAGAGGGGAGAAGACACCTGTAAATCACATAAGTGGATGCAATGGCCACTGTAAGATAGCCGAGAGTTCACATGTCTGCAGTGGCAAACACCCGCTGTAAATCCATGGCAAAGCATAAAATCAACTCTCAATTCTTACAAAGTTGTTGCAGGAACTGAGTTACTCTCGGTGATGGTTTGTGAGAACCTTAATAGTAGTGTGGTTATATAGTAGAAAAATGAAACAATATGCGTGTACAGTAATTCCATTTTCAATCCACAACTTTCTCTGCACTTTCCACAATTTACATGTCCAGTCAAAATGTTACAAAAACCTATCATAAATCCAATGTCTTGAGCTTATATGTTTCTCATGCAGAAAAACCTATCATAAATCCAATGTCTTGAGCTTATATGTTTCTCATGCAATCTACCAATGAAAAATTGGGCATAGTCCATCGACAATGCACACCACCTCCGAAAACATAGGCATGATCAAAATTGTAAGGTGGCTTCTGCAAAGCAAATACTCTCTAGTTTTCTTTACTTTAATATTTGAAGTTTGAAAATTCCTGCTCCATTCTATGCATCGCTATTATTCAACCATCTGAAAGAGGCTTCATTTATTGACGTGAAATCCTTTTCTTTTTAACAAAAATGGTCGATCTTCTTTAGATAAAAAGGCAAACATTTAGCATTGTTGCAGCGAGAGGCGCTCTACAGCCCAATATGGGAGAGATCTTGTAACGTAATGAATATTATGGGAGAGATCTTGTAATGTGATGTAACATAAGTAAAGTTTGTAACATTAAAGTAAAAACAAGTAAAGTAAAGTAAAGTAAAAAGAAGTAAAGTAAGTATGGGAAAAACTTAAAACTTAAACTCAGATCTATCAATCAAGAGAGATCAAATTTCTTGAATAGATAAGGGTTTAAGATGGATCTATGGTGGTTTTTAAAACTCACCTGGAGCACTCTTAAGTTAGTTAGATTTTATATGCTGTCATTGTGGGTTTAGGTGAGAAAAAAGAGACTAACATCTTCCAAACTTAATGTTTGCCCTTAAAATCTACATTTTTTGTTGTGGAGGCAAGGCCATAGATGCATTACAACTTTAATCCTAGTTAATTGTATCAATATTCTCAAGAGGGAGCTCCTTATCTATTCTTTGGAGTTAAGCCAAAAATTTGTATCTTTGTTCATCCTCCGCAAAGTCTTGAGACTAACAAATTTTCAGCATTTCTTTCAAATTAACAGTTTTCAAAATTAAATTAACATTAATAATGATAATTAATAATATAAATTTTTTCAACTTTCCTTTAAATTAACAGTTTTGAAGATTAAAATGAACATTAATAATAATGATTAATAACTTAAAATGGTGTCAAATTTCAATGGTGTATACATTTTATTTTATTTTATTTTATTTTAAATCTGTGATTTTTAATGAATAATATTTTTTTGAAAAACCAAAGAATTTGAGTTTTATAGTATTTAAAAAAAATCAAAAAAAATTAAGTAAATTTAGAAAAGTTAGTAGTTAATAATTTTAAAATTAAAGTTCAATCATTTCTTTGTAGAAATTAGAGATCCACCCATAAAGAGTAAGGCTGCGAAGAAGTAATTAATGCATAAGCACAAGCTAAGGCTATGAAGAAGTAAGCTAATAACATGAGTTTGATAGGCGCCTTTCCAGAATTGATTTAAATCATAGTTTAAATGAAAATTGTAATTACCATTTTAATGCCAATTACAGTTTACAGTATAAGTTACTCAACATTTTAAGCCATAATTAAAGGGAGGTTATTCTCAAATGGAAACTGTAAATACAGTAAAAGTAAGCCAACATTGAATGCTATAATCAAAGGAAGCATAAATGAGTATATAATGGCTTTTAGACTACTTTGTTTATTATTACAATGAAAGTTGCCTAAAGATTTTACTATTTCTTTTTATGGTGTGTTTTTTCCCCAGTAATTGTAGAATTTGTGTTTCTAAAAATTGAACCAATTAATATTTAAAAAACAAAAATGGATTCAGCACAATCAAAAACCCTTCCATCACATAAAATCTGTAAACTCCTTGACACCTCTAACAACGATTCTAATTCCCGTGGAAATGGTTGCACTTTTAGACTACAGCTGGCTATTTTCAGCTGGCTATTTTTATTAACAAATTGAACCGACTTGCTCCGCATGTTCTAAGTCATGTGTGGCTATTTTTATTTGAATGCTAACCTGCCAGCTTAAAAAAGAATACCAAAAAACTACAAGCAGAAGGAAGCATTTAACCCCTGCCGCCCTCCTTTCCATTCATTTCTCAACTGCCATCGATCTTCATTTCAGTGTTCCTTTCCATACATTTCTCAACGCCCGTCGACCTTTCTGTCAGTGATATTCGCTGGTGGCTTTAGATAAACAATATTTTTTATCTCAGGCAACGATGCCGAATACCATGTATCCGTTTAAACAAAACCAATCTTATCGAACACTGAGCGCCCACATAAATGATAATAACAAACTCCACAGCAACCACGTGGTGTGCAATTATAATCTTCGAATTCATCCACAGACCATTCCCGTTTTCTCCTATAAATCCCGTTCCTTCCGTCCAAATCTTCAACCCATGTCGCTTTATTATCTCAACTGAAATATCAAGTTTTTCTGTGATATTCTGTGATTGTGACAATGGCTCTCGTTGAATCTCTGATCATGAAGGAAAACGCCATTGTAGTTAAAGGAGACGAAGCTTTGGAGAAAGTGATGGAAGTTATGGAAATGTATTGCCTTCCAGGCTGCCTGATGGCAATGAAAGATGTATTGGAAGCGGGCATGGTGGAGGAGACGGGCCAAGTTTGGATAAAGCAGAAATGTGAGTCTAAACACTACTACAAGAAAGCCGACGCACATGTCAAAGTCGCAGCAAATGTAACGTGCAAGATCGAGAAGAATAAGATTAAGAATGTGAAGGGTGTGAAGGCCAGGGATAAGATGCTGTGGGTACCTGTTTATGAAATGGAGGTTGACCAGAAAAACCCTGCCAAGATACATTTCAGAAGCATTGGTGGCCTCACCAAGACTTTCCCCGTTGAATACTTTGCCAGAGGGGAGTAGAATTAGTACAATTCATTTTCTTTTGTTATCATTCTCTTGGGTGTGCTTTAATGTTTTTTTTTTTAAATTAGGGATAAGCAGTATTAATGTTGATTGGAAGAACGATCTGTTTACAAGACATATTCAAATCAGATTTGTGCAAAGATAAAAATGGTCTTGAACGCTTCTCTGCTCAGCTCTGTTCCACAATGGCTCCCAACGTCAACTTCTAATTCACAGAATTTGAACTGATGAACTTAGTATGCTTTAATGATGTTTATCCCTGTTTAGTGTAGTTCGTTTTATATGCTCGGAATTACGGCATGATCTGGATATTTGTATTGGGGTTCATTCCATATGTTATGTAATGCTCCTGTTTGTGTGCTTTGTAATCTGAACTAGTCAAGGTTTCTTTATTGAATTCGTGCTCTGTTTTCAACTGAATGATCGAAAAGTTCCAATGTTCATATTGGGTGCAACTTAATGATGTTAATTTCTCGTTTTCAATATATGTTTTGTTTTAACTTTTGTCAATAAAACTGATCCCGTCACTGGGATTGATGCGACCATGCAATCAGTAGCGTATGGTTAATACAACAATTGATTATATTCGAAATAGAAAACATATGTTTGAAATATTATTCAGAAGGTGGTTACGATACGAATCTTAGGAACACTTAATTATACAACAAAACCTAAATAAGTTGATGTATTTTATCAATAGTGTTTATATAAATATTTTAGAATTTATTCATAGTAATTGCGTTGAGAGGTGCTTTACAGCCTAGTATGAGGGAGATCTTGTAACATGTGTCAAGTAACAAAATAATACAAAGTAAACAAAAAAGAATAATACAAAGTAAAAAGTAATAAATATTATGTCGGCCATAATCAAAAAAAATAATACAAAGTAAAAAATAAATATGAGACTTAAACTAGAAACTTTAGAGCTTAGGATTAGGTGATAAATATTATGTTGGTCATTGTAATATCCCAACTTTTTGACTAACTATGTTATGATGTTATATGTGATTTATTATGTTTGACATAGCATTAGTATGTTTTGAGTTATTCCTTCATGGGTTGATGTATTGGGCATGGACCCTAATTGTTTCATTGTTGGATATATATATTGGGCAGGAAAGCCTGAATGAATAAACTATGTTGTATTATGAGAATTGGTTACAAATTATGAAATACTGAGATTTCCTCTTTTGTTACATTATACTGTGCAGAGCATTATTTATATGGATGATTATGTAGTGTGTTGGGCGTGGACTCAGAAACACACGAATGACCTATATTATGGGCCTAAGCCCCGATGTATTTAGAGGATTCTATTTCGTACTGGGCCTAAGCCCCGATGTACGTTGACTGTTGGGCATGAGCCCTGGAGCACTTTAAGCTTGAAAGAAATGATTACCGGATCCGAGGCCACTTAAATATTCTAGATGTGCCTCACAACCACATTCTAGCTCTAGTGTTGAGCAGAGGCTCTCGAATTGCACTAGTGTAACGCCCATGTGAGAGTGTTGAGTTAAAACGCTCTGAAGAGCACTCGAGGTTACTAAATCTCAAGTGTTGAGTGAAAAGGACTCTGAATAGCACTTACATGTCTTATCACAACTATTTCAACTTGATTAAATAAATCTTATTATCATCATCTACTGCGGGAACTACCATGTTAAAACGAGGGAATCTGACATGCAAAGGGAGAGACTAGAGGTGCCTTTACCAGCTTACTCAAATAGTCCTAGGAAGTAGACCCTTTCCTTAAAAAGAATTAAAAGAAGCATCATGTGAAACAAAATGCTAAGAACCACAAAGATAAGTATTATTATTTAGGAGTTTCAATATATAATATTGTTATTTATTACATATATACTAATACATAAGTGGGCTGCCACTTATTAATTATTAGTTATTAATATTTAGACAGGATTGTAATTTGTTTTATATTATTATTATTATAAAGATTAAATATCAAAAACACTTTAATCAAACAAAGTGAGAAGTCCTAGTCCCAAAATAACTAACAGTTAAGTAAACAAATATTATTTTATAATTTAAATAGTTTTAAAGAAACCAATAAATTCCAACAGTCCTAATTCAAGATTTGTCCTACTTAAGGAGGACAGACCCCAAAGTTTGTGGGACCTTTTTCTTTCAGTATTATTATGCCAAGAAGAACTCTCTGCTCAAGGAAGTGAACTCTTCCCATATATTTTTCAAATATGAACCAGCTACACACCTAGGGCCTCTACTTCTCAGTTTGCATGTTAGAACCAGCTCGGGGGGATTCATACTGAACCAGGAACGGTTGTAGAATCATGGTTGGGAGGAACGTGGTAGTCCCAAAGTCATCCAATCCAAGATCAATTATCGGTTCAGCTAAGAATCAGTAGTTTCCCTAACTAGTTTGCTGAATGTGCAGGCTAGTATCAGCAGGAACAAGTTACCGGGATCAGCAGGTCATCATCACCAGGACAAGCTACAGGGATCAATAGGTATGAATTATTTATAAAACCCTCCTACGTTTTATATCTCTTTTATAAATGCAATGTAAAAATAGCAATGTCCTTATTATCAGTGTTTAAATCAAGTTTTCTCAGAATCAAATGGCATTCCCAACAGGACTAGTCAGCTAGTCTTTGCTAGTCATTTGTATTGCTTAAACTGTTAGAATAGGTGAATCATTGTTTTTTTTAACTCAGCAAAATATATAGTATTTAATTTCTCTTATCTAAACCCTTGTTTTAAATTATTAACAAAATCACTTAGCTACTGAAATCAAACTTATAACAGAAATCGTTGAATATCATGTAAAACCATTCGAAAGCCAGTTATACAAACTATAGCCAAAAACACAGACTTCATTTTATAATTATTTCCCATATACTCCAGTTATACACCCAAGATTGATTTACTATCCATTTTCTTCCTGATCTATTTTAGTTTTTCTTTTCAAACCATACATACCATAATTGAAACGAAGATACCAGATATGACAGAGATCATATACAGTGTGTTTTCTATTTACATATTCATACCCACTTCCCAGTAAAAGAACACACATCATATTAGCTATCGCTACCACTCAGAGGTTCTAGTATCCTACAAGTCAAGAAATTAATACCATTAAGTGAGCAGTACAACTATACAGCAATTTAAATGTTGGAAGTTACAAATGTAGACGCCATTAAAGGGAGAATCCAAGGATCGAACCCCATGGAATCCCTTAAACCAACCTCATCGTGGTCTCCTACAGGACTCATGTTTGGCCAACTTTTCATCACAAATCTCCCATCAAAACAATGCCCATTCATTTAACACAAAAAACCCATAAAATCGAGATTCGTCTACTCAAACCCTAGCTGTATTACCATAATAGAAGTACAAAAAACCCCACATTAATCTTATATGTTTTCACAAGCATTTATTTACGTATCTAGAAGCATCATGATACTAGCAAACTCAGGAAGTAAACAAAGATGAAACCAATACCCAAGTGCTAACTACGATACACGACAAGGGTACATAGGAGAATGAGTAAGTCTGTTCTTTCTACCAAATCACACATCACATTACATAGAAGCTAAAAGAAATAAATTAAACCAGGATGGACATAGCCACAGTATTTTCTCATACATTATTATAGGAACAACTGTACAGGATCCATATCCAAAACGAAATAGCATTACATTTTTTATGGGATTTCGCAGAGCCGAGTAACAAGTAAGACCCAGTTGTTACATAGTTCATTTACATCACAGTCCCAATACTCATTCAACTTTTAACTTACATTGAAACCCCATCCTGCCTAGTCTAGCCAGTAGGCGACTTTTAGACTTCCCAAAGTGACTCAGTAAGACAAGAGCTTATGGGAACCTCATTCTAAAACCAGGCCAAACGCATACATACAACACCAGAGGTGTGGGAGATAGGGAAAGAGTGGGTAAGCCTGACTTACCAGTACCCTAGCCATGCCCACAACACCATAAATCTTCGCAGCTTCCATACCAAATAATTTATCACCTATCATAAGCAACATACAATATCAATTAGTTCAAACATGTGTTTTCAAATCGAAGAAGATAGAAATGGCAATTGCTGATAGAGATTAGGTCCTCACCTGTAAGAAGAAGCATGGCTGCCTTATGCCATAGCCGAAAGCAATAGTTACCAAGTGTGCTGACCATGAGAAGAGCTCGGGTCAGTACACCACACCATCACCAAACAATGAAGCGTAGAACCAGAAACAAAGAACAAGTCGAATACAGGGATTACTGACAAAAAACCCAAAATCGATATCCAAACCCTCTTGCCAGGCTGTTCTCCATATTCACTAAAAGCGCATTAAAGATTACACCAACCTCATTCTAAGTGGAGGTTCAATACTTTGCAAAGTCTATAGTGAAATCGTGGATTCAACCACCCTTGTATTAAATTACAAAAGGCTCGATTCTTATAAAAAGACTATAGTAAAGTCATGACCAACCCACATTTGTTTGATATACAAGAATCTAATAGTTGTAAACCCCACATTGGGAAACATTCAAGTTGAGGACTCCCATGGTAATGGGATAACCACTTTTTAATAACTTATCATGCACCCCGGTGAAATAGGACCAATAGTAACATAGGAGCCAACCCTTTAGAGATAGCACGCTCAGATTGAATGTACCTGCAAACACAGAAGTGTGGATTGGCATTAGCATTATGCTAAGTAAGTCCGGCAACCACTATATTCACCCATACCTCCCGGCAACCCTGCCGAGGTATGTAATTACCTACCTTGGAGTAGTATAGTACCACCACATGAACAACATACCGACATCAAAGGAGCTCATCACCTAAAGGTGACATTAGACATTCAAAATTTAATCACATAATTCTTAAGACACTAAGGAGTGTATTTCTACTTGCACTAGTATTTGCAATTAAAATTTAAAACATGTCATCATATTATATTCCACATGGCTTCCGTAGATTTTAAACTCACGCATAGAAGAGACCATGTAAAACGAAAGTCTTAGGATTACATTTGTTTCATGCAAGTAGGGATGTATTTAATGATATTAGATTTAATTTGTAATTAATGACTTTTTTTTCCTCAGATTTTGTAATTAATGACTATTGCAGGTGCGAAATTTTTTAAATTTTCGCTAGTTTTGGGTCATTACAGTCATAAACAAAAAAGAATAATACAAAGTAAAAAGTAAATATGAGACTTAAACTAGAGACTTTACTTTTTATTTTTAATACAAAGTAAAAAGTAAATATGAGATTTTAGAGTGTTTGTCGAGTAACAAAATAATACAAAGTAAACAAAAAAGAATAATACAAAGTAAAAAGTAATATTATGTCGACCATAAACAAAAAAAGAATAATACAAAGTAAAAATTAAATATGAGACTCAAACTAGAGACTTTAGAGCTTAGGATTAGGTGACTCATGTATTTCACTCAAGGAGAGGTTTGCACCTCGAGAGATTTGATCCCTCTCGATGCTTGATAAAACCTAAGATTTGGATCTATGCTGATCTTAATATTAAGTAGAAATATAAGATTGAAAAACATATTATAATACTAACTAGATTTATACTATTGAGAAAAATATTATAGAGGGTGAAAGTTTATTATGGATTTAAAAATATATGATAATACACATACCTTGTCCTCTTTATTAAAGTTAATCTTTCATTGATTAAAAAAACTGCTATAATTAAATACATAATGCACAATAGCAAAATATTTCCTAAAATCTCTACATCTTAAACAAATTTAGCGTAAATATATTAAATCTAGATTAAATCATTAAAAACTTAATTTAAATAATAAATCAAACCTTTTTATTATATAACATTAAATAATTAAAAAATCAAACCATTACATATTACACCATTAAAGAAATTTCATCCCAAAGAATGTCATTCCAATAAACTAAAATATCAACTAACAATTTAATTTTTGTAACTCAAAGGTTTCAATAGTCAATGTCTAATTACTAACTCTAGGGCGAGTTAAGTATTCAAAGGATTTGTTGGTAAAGGTGCAAACAAGATGAGCAATAAGGATCAAACTTATGATTATAAAGTGCCCTAGATTGCAAAGACACGAATGTGCGGATTTAAGTTCAGAATTGTTGGGACCTTATCATGTGATGGGATGACCTAAGTATTCACATGATTCACAAGGGAGAGCTTGTTAAATTTCGAAAACTATGGAATATTCTACCACGAATTGTTCTTGATTAATCACATAATAAATGATTCAATCATAGTTAAGTGGACCCAAAACAGAAATTGATATCTAGAACTAACTTGCTCATTATAGGAAAGACCCAACTAATTCATACTTGGTCAAACATTATTATCTAACTCACTCATATATGCAAAGAACTACTTCTAGCTAATTGGAACATGGGAGAATACACACTTCAACACTCCCCCTTAATTTCAAGTGTTACAATCTTTAGCACTAACAATACCCAAGAGTTGTCTCTGAAATTCAAATATGATTAGATTCTTCATGGTTTGGTGAATATATCTTCAAGTTGATCCATTGATCCACAAAATTATAGAGTGATGTCTCCATTCTTGACAACCTCGTGTATGAAAGGGTTGCAAGTGTCAATGTGCTTGCTTTTCCTATGGAATGCATGCTTTTTGCATAGTGCAATAGCAGAATTGTTATCATGGAAAACAGGAGTTGGCTCCTTTTCCACATGTGCAAGATCATACAAAAGTATTCTAAGCCATATTGCATGACATGCTATTGTAGTTGATGCTACATATTTCACTTCTGCAAATGAAATGGTAACAATGGGTTGTTTCTTGGATGCCCATGAGATGAAACCTGTGCCTAAATGAAAATCATATCCTAAAGTGTTTCCTATCATAAATGCTTCTTGCAAAGTCACTATCAATGTCTCTAGTGAGGTTGTTATCTTTAGACATTGTGTACCACAACCCATAATTAGTTGTACCTACAGCATATCTCAAAATTAGTTTCCAAACATTCTAGTGAGACTTTTCTGGGGACTACATAAATCTCGAAATGAAACCAACTACATACATTAAATCAGGTCTTGTTGGAATAAGATACATTAGAATGCCTACAAGATTCTTATACAAGGTTGAATTGATTGTTGGTACTACATCTTGTTTGCTCAATTTTGTGCATGTGGCTATGGGTGTATCTTCTCGTTTGCATTTGTCCATTTTGAATCTCTTCAAGTTGTTTGTAGCATACTTATGATATATATTTAAATTCCTTAAACAGTAGATTGCTCAACTTCTATGCCCAAAAAATACTTCATAAGACCAAGGTTAGTCATTTCAAATTCCTTTTTCATGGCTGATTTGAATTCTTCTAACTTCAAATTTCCAGTATAAATCATATCATTGAACATATAGACAAAAAAACAAGAATTTTACCTTGTTGAACTTCTTTTTAGTAGAGTGTGGGATCATAATTGATCATGTTGAATCCATTGTTGAGAATGTAAGAGTCCATTATGTTGTATCATGCTCTTGGGGCTTGCTTCAGACCATAAAAGGCTATCTTTGACTTATAGACTTTATAATATTGGCCTTTGACTTCAAATCATGGTGGCTAATCCACATACACCTCTTCATCCAATATGACATTTAGGAAGATCAAATTCACATCCATTTAGTATACTATCCACTTGTGCTGGGATGTAATGGTTAATAGCTCTAACAGTATCTAGCATTCCTACTATAGAAAAAGTTTCACCATAATGAACTTAGACTAGTTGTTGAGCAAATACTTTGGCAACAACCATTTGCTTTTGCTTCTCCACCTTTGCTTTCTCATTTTATTTTGTCTTGTAAACCCACTTGACACCCGTGTTGGTTTTGTCTATTGGTATATCAATAATATCCCAAGTCTCGTTCCTTTGAATGGACTCAATTTCATCATTTCTGGCATGTGCTCAATGATATGAACCTTCACTACTTCTTCAAAATATTAGGGCTAACAAGATAGTAATGCAAAGTGATTTTGTTGAGTCACTTTGTCCTCTTGTTCATAAATTACTCTTATACTCTTTTTACTTTGGTTTCTCTCAGAAAATGCTAAATCTCTACTTGAAGAAGAACTATTTGTTGGTTGTTTTCCTTGTCTCTCTACTTGCAAACTTGGTAGCTTGAGGACCTGTTATCCTGTATTTTCCATCTGTTCATTTATTAGAAGAGATGGAATTTGTCTATCTACTTCTTCATTTTCTTGCTCACTCTATGACTTGTCCTCTAAAAATTTAACATATCTGCTAACCACAAACTTCTAGATGATTGGATTATACAGTCTATAGGCTTTGGACTGTTCACTATATCCAATGAAAATACATTTTTCACTTTCGATGTCCAACTTCTTTCTTATCTCCTCTAGAAAATGTGCATATGCTATACAACCAAAAATTCTAAAGTGAGAAACACTTGTTTTTATGCAATTTCATGCTTCTTGTGGTACTTTTTTCACACTTTTTGTTGGGGGATTGTTCAATATATATATTGAAAATGCAATAGCTTCAACCAAAAATGCATTAGACAAATTATTATCTTTAGTCATACTTCTTTCCATGTTCATGATGGTCTGATTCTTCCTTTCATCTACTCCATTCTATTGTGGAGTATATCTTGTTGTAAACTGCCTTTTGATGCCTTGTTGTTTACAAAAATATGCAAAATCATTTGAGGCATATTCACCACCTCCATTTGACCAAAGCACTTTGATGTATTTTTTACTATGTTTTACCAAAGCCTTGAATTATCTGAACTTTGAGAAAGTTTTAGATTTATTATTGAGAAAATATACCCATATTTTCCTGTTGAAATCGTTAATAAATGTAACCACTTGGGAATTGATTTTTCATGGGACCACAGAGGTCAGTATGTACTAGATCAAGATGTTATTTTTCTCTAGATGAGGCTTCTAGAAAGTTGTCCCATTGATGCTTTCCTAGGATAAAACTTTCACAAGAACTAGATTTTTCATTCGGTATGGGAAATCCCCTAACTGTTCATTGTTTTTGCAAGTGATCAAGAATCTTAAAGGGCAAGTGAACATATCTATAATGCCACAACTCGGTCCCATATGTGATATAGAATTTATATGCATTAGAATGTAATTGGTTGATACTTATTAAATTCATAGGGAACGGTACTAGGTGACTTGTCATCTCTAGTTCACTATGAGTCTTCTACTAGGTGACTTGTCTAAAATTGCACATGTAGTACCCTTAAATCCAATATCCTAACTGTTTTGACTCAACTTTCCTACACTTATTAGATTGTGCTTGAGATGGGGTACATAGAAGACATTATGAATGGATTTCTTCTAATTTTGTTTGGTTAAGACTATAGAGCCCCATTTTTGTGATAGACTATAGACTTTGATTATAGACCATAGATCTAATGATGAATATTCTTGAGGGAATTCAATAATGAATGAACCAATTATGTGTGGCTTAGAATTAGACTATGTGATTATATATTCTGAGGATATTTGGTTTCAGATGATCCAGTTATGTATGAGACTGGGACATGTCGCTATGTAAGTGCTATTGATGATGATTCTATATGATTTTGTTATGATTATGACCATGTTATGATTTCACTAATGATTATGCTATGATGTCGATGTAGATACACAACTCACATTATCATGATATGATTTGATGTTGGGGGTGAAAACACGAAGTTGGGTAACCCTTTTGGCTTGTTTTTGACAAACAAAACTGCTAAATTTTATGTTTTTCAACTTCGACCTCTTCAAACCCATATCTCCCTTAGGAATTTCAACTTGAACTAAACACAAAGGTTTTAGAGAATTGAATTATCTTTCTACTCATTTTTGTTTTAATTTTTTTATGGACATATCGTGGGACAAATTTGGTGCGCACCAATGGCATACACTTGAAAATTTTAGGTATGGATAAGGAGTGATCTGTGTGGACGCCGGTCTTTTGACAGATGGTTATTCATTTTAGGGAAAAAAATTGTATACTCATAATCTACACACTACAATTGTGCATGGACTATATTTTGATTTTTTTAAGACTTGGGAACTATTTTGTATTATTTATCGAAACAACATATGTTCAGAAAATGGTGCATTATCGACACCCATTGGTGAACTTCAATTTTATTTTTAGTGTGACTCTTATTGGAAAAAATAAAAGTACCCTTTTGAAGAGGACGAGCCAATTATGAGCTTTGTGAAGATTTCAATTTTTTTGGTGTTGTATTTGTTATGATATTAAATTTTCATTTCGGGTAATTTTCAAAGTAACAAAATTCTTAAGGGATAAGGTTTAGAAAAAACATTATTAATAAATAGAAATTCAAATCGAAATGAAACAATTATTATATCATTCGAAACTAGATTCAGAGATGAATCCATTGCTACCAAGTCCGACAAATAATATTTAAAATTTGCAGGGGTTTGGGCTTGCTGAAGTTGCAGGTTCCAGAAAGATGCCAGATATTTTCACAGGTTTTGTTGACCGTAAACTTTCGGTCGAAAAGATATATTCCAAACTCTCGGCCAAGGTTTTAGTTCAAAGACTCATCCGAGATTTTTTTTAAAAATACAGCACGGTGATTAGTTCAAACTCCTGGCCTAGAATTTTTGTAAACTCTCGGCCCAGAGTTTGAACTCTCAAAACTCTCAGCCTAGAGTTTAAGGTTGACTTTTTTTCTGCTTTTCATCCGCGTGCCCTCTTTTTTTTTCACTCCGTTGTCACATAATTGTTTCCTAGCTTTGCGTTTTCACCCGTTGATGTCTATGTTATGATTTTGAGATGGTTAAGATGTTATATGATTTTATCATGATTCGATATGATTGAATGAATGTGCAATGCGATAATGTTGATTAATACTAATATATATATATATCATCTACTCTGATGAGTTTTCAAGTGTGTCATGAATAGAAGGTACATGTGTTGCAAATAGGAATTGATATGCCGTGGACTTTGAATGAGTCACAAATTAGTGACATGCATTCACAACCTGGTATATATGTGATTATGTGGAAATATAGGAAAAAGATTGGATGAACGTGATGTGCATGGACTTAGAATGAGTCGGATACATTAACAAGTGATGTCAAGCTATGATTCATGTTTTATTTGAAATATTATTTTATAATATTTGATGCCCGTGGTGTTTAAGTGTAGGTGTTGGATTTGATTTCCAATCGATCCACATCAAGGGATGGGGTTGAACCTGATACAACTTAAATGTCCATGCAATGAGTTGGTCTTGTTGGAATGGGGCTAAGTCGTATAATTTTTTGTACAACCAACAACAAAGAGGACAATGAAAAGGGAAAAGGACCAATCATGGAGTGCAACAAAGCAAATAGAGCGGAAGTAAAGTGGACAAAGCAGAGAAAGCAAAGTAGAGTTAGTTACACTTAGTGGTTAAGATATGGCCACTTTGTGAAGTGGACCAATTTTGCAATGGCCATTGAGCCTATAAATAGAGGACAAAGGGGACAATGAAAAGGGAAAAGGACCAACAAGCGCAACAAATCAAATAAAGCGGAAGTAAAGTGGACAAAGTGGAGAAAGCGAAGTAGAGTTAGTTACACTTAGTGGTTAAGATATGGCCACTTTGTGAAGTGGACCAATTTTGTAATGGCCATTGAACCTATAAATAGAGGTCGCATTGTAAGCCTTGGGGAAACTCTTATCTTATCTTTGGTATTTCTATCCATGTGTATCTAATTCAATGGTTCGATATGTCTTTGTATCGACTATTATCTGAGTTATTGAGGATTGGTTTTGTGAATATATGTTTCTGTCAATTTTGTGATTCGTAAGATGATTTTGATGTATGAAGCCTACTTTTAATGAGAAAGAATGTTTCAACAATGAATTTGTCTCAATTTTCTTATGTCGTAGTCATGATTACATGTGTTATGTCGCAGTTATATTTAGATATGTTATGTCGCAGTTAGGATATGTATTGCGGATTTGTTGAATATGTTTCTATGATGTGTTAATGAGTAGATCTGATTAATATGTCTTGGTATGAAATGATGATGTTATGATGTGATTTCTAACTATGTCGATCTCTGAGTTATGCTGTGATTAACTGTAAGTTATGCATGTCCTCTTATACCTACAGAAGCTTGGTTCCTGCAGCCCCCTTAGGTGCCTCAGGTGAGACCTCACTCGCTTTTCCAGTGTTGCTGGAAAGGATAAACCCTTTCCAGGCCAGTATCTATGGGAGTTTGTGTCGAGCTTTGTTGAAACTGTTCGAAGTGAACCCCTGTTGACAGATGTGTGTCAACAAATGGTTTCGTTGCTAGGACCCTAGTGCGAAAGAGAGAGGACATTGGATTTTCCTATACTATTGTATGAATGGTTGGATAATCTAAATTTTCAGAAGAAGAATTTCCAAGGAGGTGAGCTAGAGCATTGGACCCCGAAACTGATCCAACAATTGAGTCGTGTTAACAATAAAGCTTCAAGGGCTGTCGGCGTCTGGGTAGACAACATTTTGGATGAGTTTGTTGTCGATACAGTTAGATCATATAGTGACATGAAAATAAATTTATTTAAAGGACCTAGAAGAAGGTATCTATTGGCATTACCATTGTGGATTAAAATGCTCATCTGTGAAAAGAGAATATTGAAGATGAACTCGGATGAGTAATGCTCTGGTGTGCAGAGGTTGTGGGTACTGCGTAGATGCGGGTTTGATAGCATGATGTGGGGTAGATGGAAATGAGCTAAGACGAAATTGTGAGGGAAGTTGTAGAATATTGTGGTTTCTTGAGAAGTGGGGCAAGGTTTCGACCAAAGAGAAAGAGGAGGACTGAGATAGATAGAGATAGTCCTAGTGTTACTGGAACGAAGGACTGTGAAGTGGGGCCACAAGGGACTAAGCAATCCTACAGTGACGAATAGGGCCACCAGGCTACCCCTGAACCTGAGGAAGGATAGACCCAAAGCTACAACATACCCACAACCCCATGCACTTTGCCAAACTTTGGAGGAAGAAACACAAGATCTTCACAGGGTTGTCCTGCATGTCACAATAGTAGTAATAGTAGTGGATCTATAAACACCAGTAGAAAACCAAGGATGGCAGGTGACGACATGAAGTTTCCTCTCTTTCATGGAAATGGGATAGAGGATCCCAAGCAGTATTGGTTCTTGTGCGAAGTGGTGTGAACAGTAAAACAAGTACATGATGAAGCTATTAAGAAGGGACAACTGTCGATGACTTTCATAGGTCGTGCGCTGGATTGGTACATGAATTTTATACAAGTACCTGTAGGGTTTCAGCAAAAGAATCTAGTAGAAATCAGCGCTTGGATGATCGACGAGTTTAAGAAGCTCAATTCAGAATCGCAGTACATCATGAAATTGAAGGAGATAAATCAATTCCCCAGTGAGTCGGCGTGGGATTTTGATCATTAGTTGAAAACTCTGATGGCTAAAGTTAGTACAGAAGGAATGATTTATTGGAGGGTTGATACCACACATCCGGATGCCATTGATGCAACAAAATATCCTATCTCAGGCGGAGGAGTTGTAGATTGTGATGAAGCTCGAAGCTTTACTGATTGGCGAAACAGGGAGTGGCATGAGCAAGACCGAGTTGTAGCTAACAAATTTGACTATCAAGCTGCACGAGATTAAGAAAGGGAAGGAATTTTGGGAAGAGGTATGGTGTAGTCGATGCAACTCCGAAGGGAATCATAAAGATTAGTGTCCTGCATTCCACGAATATCTACAGTCTAGTGCGCCCAACCCGCTCAGTAAAGGAGGAATGCAACATATTTTCCAGATAAAAGGGCATCACTCGGAGGAATGCGTGTATTTGCATAAGGGTTTGTCAAAGATGGCTAATCTATATTGTAACTTCTGTTGATCTTTCGGTCATGATGAGAAAGATTGTCGATCATATGACTTGATTCAAGAAAAGACTGTTGATACTTACTTCATGAAGGGAGACGAACCACATCCAACACAACTACAATATAATCAACCATAGTATAGTCGTCCGCAGTATAATCAACCGCAATATAATCAACCACAGTACAATCCGCCGCAGTACAATCAGTCATAGTTCAACCCACATCGAGGAGGACTAAGAGGAGAATATCGTGGTGGTCGTGGCAGAGGTTTTGGTCGTGGAGGAACCTTTGGTCGAGGTCGAGGACCAATCACATGCTATAATTGTGGGAGATTAGACACTATCAAAGGGATTTCCCAAATCCAACCCTGCAATGTACCTATTGCAACGCAGTTGATCACACCGTTGAAGATTGTCCCCAGTTAATTGCAAAGTGGTAGACTAAGAATGTGGCACAACCACAACTGAACCCAAACCTGAACCCCAATCCAACTTAGAACGTGCAGAATATCTTAGCTAAGGTAAGAACTCAATAATTAAATGTCGCAGTAGTGACCATAGGAGGAGCTGTGACAAGAGAGCATAGGCTACCGCCAAATGTCCAACCCACAATCTAGAAATAAGTACGATTTGATGTCGAAGTAGAGAAATACTTTTTTTGGGAAGCATGAGATGCACTGACAAAGAATAATGTTCAATCGACACCTGTAGTCCACAAAGAACCTATCTATGGGATGCCGCAGATTTTTGACCCTACAATGTCGTAGAAGTCACCAGGAAAGATAAATACTTTGAAAAGTTTTCTAGAAATTTTTCTAACATTAGCAAAGGATCAAGAAGCATTAGCAGAGATAGCTCGATTCTTGTATCGACTGGAAGAGGGGCGAAAAGATCACGCAATCAACCACCTGTATAGGAAGAAAACAGGAAGGGAGATGAGGATGAATGCCGAGATCGGTGCATATGATATGGATTCCATCATTCTAGATCTAGGATTTGATGTGAATATCCTAACCAAGAAAACATGGGAAGTGATGTGGAAGCCATAGCTGGTATGGTCCCCTGTGCAGCTCCGTTTTGCAAATCAGATCAAGGTTACACCAATCGGTCAATTGCCTCATCTAATAGTCGAGGTAGAAGGATTGAAAACATATACAGATTTTGATGTCATAGAGATAATTGATAACACTAGTCCATATCCTACGCTGTTGGGGATAGATTGGGCGATGGAAAATTAGGAAGTTATCAATTTAAAGAAAAGAACGAGGTCTTTCAAGAACTACGAAATGAGTGTCATTGCTCCACTTGATCCACTTGAAGGGCATAAATATGTTGAACCAATGAGAGATGAGCTCACTGGAGGATGGGAAAATATCTATAATATCTCAGCATATTACTTCAATCCCACCGCCGATGGAGAATTGGGGTGGAAAAGTATCAAGTCGATGTCATCAGACTCTGACGAGGCTCTAGAGAATTGGAAAAATC
This sequence comes from Larix kaempferi, assembly GCA_027924585.1. Lineage (NCBI taxonomy): Eukaryota > Viridiplantae > Streptophyta > Pinopsida > Pinales > Pinaceae > Larix > Larix kaempferi. Next base: position 4,300,541 of record BSBM01000852.1, read on the forward strand.
GGTTGCATGACGTATCATTTAGAAAGTGTGCACGGATCACTCAATCACTGAGATGGGTTGTGACATAAGTATGTGATCTACTAGCATACGAAGGACTAACTAACTTGGCAATATTCATCAATGAGTTTGAATACAAAGCATTAGAACCAAAACACTTGCTAGGTTTAGATGAAGCATTAAATGCCACTCCAACGAGGTGGTGGGGTGCACATAAGTCGTCAATAACAAACTGGAAACAATGTTTATGATTAATGGAAGTAAGATTTGGGGAAAATGACTGCTACCAAGGAAAGAAGTACGATGGAAGGATGGATCCAAGGGATCATCTGGGAAAATGTTAGCCTACATGGGGGGTGAGGCCCAAGCAAGAATGGGTCCATGCATTCATCCACACATTAGACAAAGTACCGCGGAGCTGGTATGCCTCAGTAGAATTGAGATGAGGAACAACCACGTGGGAGGATCTAACCACTAGATTTAGTCACACATTTTGTCTCTGTGAGGGTCGTCCATAGTACGATCACTAACGAGGTATATTGCTGGGGGTTGCGTAATAAGTACTCGGCCTTATTCCCCAGGAACCACTAGTCCCTCAACAGGGTAGGCAGGTTGATTTAACAACATCTCAACCATCATACCATATCCCCACCTAAGGGGATATCTGAAGGGCATGTGGAAATCATGGCACCTTGAGATCCTTGACCGCTAAGAAAATGTGCCAGTTAATTAAATAATAATTATTGGTCAAGGGAAGCAAGAATTAATAAAATATTGACTAAAAATGAATTAATCAAACAAGTAATAATAACAAACTAAACAAAAACAACAACAACAACAATAATAATTAGATAAACATTAATTAATAATAATAAAAAGAATAATAATAAGATAAACATTAAATAATAATAATAATCATAATAACAACAACAAGAAGATAAACATCAGAAATAATAATAATAACAATAAAATAAGACAAACATTAGAAATAATAACAATAAAATAAAATAAAAAGGAGCAAGAAAAGAAAGGAGAAGTTGCTATAAAATGAAGGATGAAGGAACTTGAGATATCTCTTCCTGAGAAAACAATTTTGGAGGTAGCTTTGGTTTTGGCTCATGTATAGTGTTGGAGGGTGTGTTAGTGGTTCAGTATGATACAAGTGGGGTTGGGATTCCCCCTCAGTAGATAGTATGGTATCATAGTTCATTGGCTAGCAGAGTATGGTCAGCCCCATCGTAAGTCTGGGGTCCTAGGGGAAGAAGAGTACCCTTTGGTTATGATTGGGTGGAAACCGATGGATTATTTGTGATTGGAAATATTGAAGACTAATCTTGTGGTGAATTAAGTGGCAATACAACCTTCAGCCTCATCCTCAACCTTCGACAACTTCAGGATTTCACATGTATTTTCCAATAATTGTTTTGTTATTAATATGTCTTAGAATAGAATTGGTTGAATTTTCAATTTTGAAAGTTGGATCTATTGGTTATAATAAAAGGTATTATAGATTTTATGTGTTATATATTTTAAAAGGGAACATTTTTTTTTTTGTTAGATTTGATTTAAGATCTATTTTGTGATTATTAAATATGTGCAATTGGATTTAGTTGGGTACTAGGAGGGGCATTACATATGGTATCAGAGCTAAGTTCAAAGCTCTGGACTAAGGGCTCTCACTACACAAAAATCATTGTTTGATTATCATCCATTAGGCGATTCGGTATTTGAAGAGGGGTAAGGCTAGATCTGTTTTCGCATGTAAAAGAAAGTGTTAGATGCTTAGATATCATATCTGTGAATTGAAGTAAGAAACACTACTTCTATAGTTATAGATCTGCTAAATATTAATCGAGTTTGTATCATTTTTGATAGGTTATGGTTTACATCGATTTTATGGATTTGCATTTTTATCTTCCTTACAGTTACCATGTATATGAATCATGATTTTTATTGGTCTTGGTATACTGTTGTGTGAGATCTGTTATGTAAATCCAGGGAAATATATCTTTAGGGGTAGTCTGAAATTAAACTTGCTCGTTGCAAAATACTAAATACATGATGATGGATATTTACTCCACATCTGCAATGGTTGAATCTAAATGGCTTAAAATGGGCTGTGGATCTGCTGTAGTACTAAACGGTTATAGATTTATTGATTAAGCGGAATGAAATTTATTTAGATATGTTGATTCAGTTATTAAGACTATATATTATATCTGTTGCTTAACTGAATTACAATTTATTTAGATCTATTGATTCAGATATCAAGAAAATGTATTTAGATCTATGGATTAACCGAATTACAATCCCTTTTGATCTGTACATTGATCGCAATGGAGTTTAATAGATATAATTGATTCAGCTAATAAGAATATATTTAGACTCGGTTGGTTAACCGAATTACAGTTTATGCAGATCTGTTGATCCAACTATTAAGAGTATATTTCAGATCTATGGATTAATTGAGTTACAGGTTATTTAGATCTACTGGTTGAGTTATTAAGAATATATTTTGGATATGTGGATTATTTCCACAATAATTTATTATTGGTCTGTGGAATTATTTAATTGAATTTATCCTCGATCTGTTGGTTGGGAAAATGGAAGACGATATCATGATGTTTAGACCCTTCCTAGAAACTAATTAAAAAATCCCTATGAATTCCAGTCCATAGATATAGACTGGTTCGCTTTTGAAAAGAGTAAGAATCAACAGTGTCAAATGATGTATGACTCAGTGTTCAACCATTTCGAAGATGTAGGGTACTGTATAAATTCAACTTGTAGAGACTATTGAACGATTAGCTAAATATACCTTTCCCCTGTGTAAAATTTGAATTCCTGCAACACCTCAACATCTGATATCAGTATTGTATTGTTTAAAGTGTTGAATTGTGTCCAAGTAGATAGGTTCCCACGTCTGTAGTTGATCATTGATGAAACTGTGGGAGATTTGTTGCATGGAGGCTTGTGCATTGCATGAGAGAGGGCGGAAGGGTCCTGTGCATTTGCTGCATGGAGGCCTGTGCATTGCGTGAGAGAGGGCGGAAAGGTCCTGTCAATTTGCTGCATGGAGGACAATCCAGTTGGCTGAAAGATACCAATGTTTCCATACTTGACAACTCTCTGAATCACATATGCACATGCACAGACAACACCAGCTCCATGGGGGCATGCTGCATTACTCCCTCGCCTACCAAGATAACTCACCAAGCTGCCAAAAATTATGTGCATCTAGTAGACTACTATTGGACGTTAGCGAACAGAGATACAACGCCTGTAAAGTTCTAGTCACTAATTGTCAGTTCGCATCTATAAGGATTGTCACGTTTATATATTAGCATAGTTCCAAATCCTAGCCTTTATCAAGCACCGAGAGGGATCAAATCTGTCTAAGTGCAAACCTCTCTTTAAATAGCTTCTTGACTGCAATACGTGAGCCACCTAATCCTAAGCTCTAAATTCTCTAATTTAAGTCTCATATTTACTTTTTATTTTGTATTATTCTTATTTGTTTATGTCCAACATAATATTTATTACTTTTTACTTTGTATTATTTTGTTAACAAACACTCTAAAATCTTATATTTACATTTTACTTTGTATTAAAAGTAAAAAGTAAAGTCTCTAGTTTAAGTCTCGTATTTACTTTTTACTTTGAATTATTCTTTTTGTTTACTTTGTATTATTTTGTTATTACACAAACACTGGACAAACTCGACAAACATTCACATGTTACAAGATCTCCCTCATACTGGGCTGTAGAGCGCCTCTTGAAGCAATTAATGTTAGCATAAACCTATAACAACTTATCCTCAACAAGCTTTTTTCTCAATGTTTCACCTTGTGGATCGAGTTCACCAATGCCTCTTGAAGTTGTAGCAACATGTCCTCTCTTGCATATCCATAGCCCAAATTTGTTGGAACAAAAGCAACGCTGGCGACCAGAAGGGGGGAGTGAAAACAAGTCTACAAAGAATGGATTGATGAATACTGTCTTGTTGATGGAATTTCATGCAAGGTTGTATAACAAAGGGAGAGTTTTAGTGAACATAATGAAAAAGAATAAAAAATTATGTTAAATATCTAATGTATTAAAAAAAAATGATTATTAGAAATGCAAAAGTCTTCGTAAAAGTATCACCCAATTTGGTGATGTCTATATTCTTCATGGAGTGGCTATGCCATCTCGGGTCAAAGACATAACCTTGGTTTCTCAACCTAAGAATCTCCTTGTTGGGGGTGTCTTCACAGATGGTAATTTATATGAATAATATTTCAGGACAGTTTGAAGGAGAACCGTAGTTTTGTTCCTCTTGGAGCTATGGGCAAGGGTAAATATAATGCACCACCCAATCATTACACTGTTAAAATAAAGGAATCAAACAGTGTATACACATTGATGCATGGAACTGTAGTTGCATTTTCACCCCACCAGTATTGCCTGAGAAGAAAATGATATTATGTAATGCGTTCAGTAACTATAATATACTTTTCTCTTGATTTCAACAATTAAAATGCTTTGCGAAAGTTAAAATTTGGTGGATCATTACAAAGGCTACTTGAAGTCAAATTGTGAAGAATAATGCTGTGAATGCCCTATATTGAAACTCTACTCCCTGTTATCCATGGAAGTAAAAGACAACAATGTTTCCATACTCGTCAACTCTGCACTCATAGCCAGAGTGTCCCAAGCGCACTGCAGCTGTCAAGTGCCAAGCCAATCAATCATTTAGGACCGCAGTCAAATTGACTACCTCGCAAATGATTGATCAACAGCCAGTCTCCCAACATGTGGTTGATACCGAACGATTGTATGCTAATCAAGCATATGTAGTGGTTTGTAACATGAATAGACTGTATATTTGTATATTTGTTAAAGGTGGACGCAACATTTGTCACACGAACAATCATTTCCAGTCCAAATATCTATGCTAATCAAGCAGATGTAGTGGTTTGTAACACGAACATACTGTATATTTGTTAAAGGTGGACGCAACAGTTGTCACACGAACAGTCATTTCCAGTCCAAATATGTATGCTAATCAAGTGGATGTAGTGGTTTGTCACACGAACAGCCTGTATATTTGTTAAAGGTGGACGCAACAGTTGTCACACGAACAGTCATTTCCAGTCCAAAGATGTATGCTAGTCAAGCGGATGTAGTGGTTTGTAACACGAACAGACTGTATATTTGTTAGAGGTGGACGCAACAGTTGTCACACCAACAGTCATTTCCAGTCCAAATATGTATGCTAGTCAAGCTTGCTCAATAGTGAATGTAGATGCTTCATCAATTGTGTTCATATCGATTCATCAAGCTTGCTTGACATTGTGAATGTAGAACCCCTTGAAGCTTGAAATTGTGGACGTAGAATCCTCTTGAAGCTTGCTAATTGTGAATGTAGAATCCTCTTGAAGTTTGAAATTGTGAATATAGAATCCTCTTGAAAATTTAAATTATGAATGTAGAATCCTCTTGAAGCTTGCTAATTGTGAATGTGGAATCCTCAAATCCAAATGCTAACGGTAGAATCCTCTTCAAGCTTGTTGATTGTGAACATAGAGTGTCTTGACCTTCCTCGATTTCCTTGAATGTTGTTTGTGAAGTATTTTGTTGTATGGGAGATGGGACGACGGGAAGACAAAACGTGCAATCTCAGGTATAAAAGCATTCTACTGAATTTTTGCAGAGACAAAATGTGCTAGCATTATGGACACACATAACGCTAGCGCGTTATGGACAAACAAAACGCGTTGGCATTTCTGGAATGTTAAAAAAATCCTAAGTATTTAATATGTTTGGTGCATGGCTAAATAACGCCTACTTGCACAAAACACGAGAGTGTTTCTTCATGACAAAAAGCACTAGCGTTATTGTAATCATCAAAAACGTATTCAACAGTTTATTTAATAGTTTCTATGGGTTGGGAGGTTAAATAGGGATTTGGTGTTAGGGGCTTAGGGATTAGAGATGGAGGGTGGTTAGTTAGGGGTAAGGAAATAGGAGGGGGGTTAGTTAGGGGTAAGGGGATAGGAGGGGGGTTAGTGAGGGGGAGAGAGAGAGAGAGACTGAGAGAGGGGGTTAGTAATGGTTGGGGGGGGAAGGAGGGAGGGAGAGAGAGAGAGAGGAGAGGGTGTTAGTTGTAGGGAGTGAAAAAGAGAGATGGGAGGTGTAGGGAAGAGAGAGAGATTGAGAGAGCCTGGGTTAGTAAGGGGGGGGTTAGAGAGATTGATGAGGAGGAGGAGAAGGAGGAGGAGGAATATGGAGATGACGATGATGATGATGAAGATGGTGATGAGGATGATGATGATGATGAGGATGATGATGAATATGATGATGAGGATGATGAAGATTAAGATGATGGTGATGAAGATGATGATGATTATGATGATGATGATGGAGATGATAAAGAAGATGATGATGATGATGATGATCAATCATCAATCATCATCATCATGTAGTGGTAGGGGCCTTGGCCTTGAGCTCCTCACCACGATTTTATAACAATATTACATTATTTACATTTTTAATACAATGGGGTCAAGATGTTTGTGCATTAGTCTCCACACACATTTCATGTGTAAACATAATTCACATATTTATTATTTTCTAAATTTATGTATAAAAAAAATGCCTTTTATCATATAATTCACATATAATGCCTTTTATCTATTCAAAATTTCATTTCCTGTGTATCTAATTATAATGTATTTTTATGTAATGGATTGTTCAAATTCTTTTATAATAATGTATTTTTAGGTTTTTTAAGTGATTTTTTAATATTTATATTTATATGAAAAAAAATTCTTTACAATTTTTTATAGTCTTTAATCAAATTATCAGAAATAATTTAAAGGGTATAAATTATTTAAATAAATAAATAAATAACTCATCTTTAATTACATTTATAAGTGTTTATATTTGAGAATTTGGGGTGGACTAGCAAGTATGTTTTTCCTAAATTGCAGGAGGATAAGACAAGTGTAGTGACTAGCAGTTGTTGCATGGACACTAACAAGTAACTGAGACATAGAAAACCAGTGATTACAACTAAGCTTGGAGAGTGTTTTCCAAAAATGTCCTATGTCATTTGTGGCTTTGATGTTATACTATGATCCTATGACTATGCAATTTCAAATGCTTATTGCATGAAATATGTAGTGTTGCATTAAAATATGTAGAGTGATCCACATATAGCACTTCCAACCTTGATTGCATTGTGAGCTTGCTAGATGAGATCAAGAGAATAAAAGGTAGAAAGTAACAATGGTTAGAGATTACCACAAGATTATAATCCTTAGGATTTTGGCTCTCATTTTCTGTATTCACAAATCATTTTTATGTATTCTCAAAGTTTTTACCAAATTTTAAATTTTATAGAATTATATTTACCTTTTTATATTTAAAAAAAATTAAATCAAAATAAATATAAATTAATTTAAAAATATCAATTCCTATTTTAAAAATAAAAAATAAAACCATATTTTAATCCTTTGAACTTTTTAATAACAATTTACTTCGTAAAGCCGCACTTTGTTTGAAGGACTTCTTCCCCAAGAAACCCTAATTGGTCGCTCACCAAGAAGTGAGCCCAGCATTTTTAATGCTCCCTCTGCATAGACCCTGTTAGCCCTGTAGCATTTGTAATGCTCCCTCTGCATAGACCCTGTTACTAAACTGGAAAAATCCACAAAGTTCAGCAGAGGTATCAGGACATAACAAACTGACCTAATGCCTGCATTACCATTTTGACTGACTGTGGAGTCTAAGCCACCCACAAATAGAGTTGTATTATTTTGGATCATTATCTGAGGCTGAGGCGGCCACTTGGATACGATTGCTGATAACCTGTAGTCCTGTTTCGTGTGGCAGGACCTATTCGCATACGTATGAAGAAACAAAACTTTCCATTCATCTCTGTCATAGCGCGAACTTGCTCATTCTCATCCCCAAACGTTACAAAACCATATCCTTTTGAACGGCCTGTAGCACTATCAGTAACAACCTTGGCACCTTTTACTGATGGGTATATTGATCCGAAGGTCTCTTGCAACAAGTAGTCTGTGACATCAGATGCCAAATCTCCCACGAATATAGTATAATCCTTGGGACGTTTTTCTCCAACGCCATATGTTGCCCAATTTAGCCTATAAAATTCTTCAGCGTTGGGCATCTGTAGACCATTGTAAATTTGCAGAGACATCTGGGCTGCTGCATGGCTTACAAACTCTAGGAAACCATAACCTGCTGATTGTCCAGTCTGTTTATTGCGAATAATCTTAAGAGAAATAAGGTCTTCGGTAGAAGGAAAACAGTTACGAAGATAAGTCTCATCCATCCAATGCTGTAAACCTCCGATCCAGAGGGTCCTATTCTCGTCAGAGGAGCTCACTTGTTGGGTTTGAACCCACCCTGCAGCCTGCACTTGTTTGTTTGCAGGACTTGGTGCCCAAGATAGCCGAATTGGTCGCTTACCAAGAACTCTACCCTGTAGCATTTTCAATGCTCCGTCTGCAGATGCCCTGTTGCTAAACCGGACAAATGCACAATGCTTACCCACAAGTATCTTCACTTGCACAAGCTCACCAAACTGAACAAATGTCTGCGTCAGCAGTTCGACTGTAACGGTGGTGTCTAAGCCACCAACAAATAGAGTTGTATTATCTGAGCCTGAGACGGCCAGTTTAGGATACGGTTGCTTTCTTGTGGTAGGACCTATTCGCATAGGTCTCGACGAACAAAACATTCCACTCATCTCTGTCATAGCCCGAACTTGCTCATTCTCTATCCCAAACGTTACAAATCCATATCCTTTTGAACGGCATGTAGTCCAATCAGTAACAACCTTGGCTCCTTTTACAGATGGGTACATAGCTCTGAAGGTCTCTTGCAACAAGTAGTCTGTCACATCAGATGCCAAATCTCCCACGAATATGGTATAATCCTCGGAACGTTTTTCTCCAACGCCAAATGTTGCCCAATTTAGCCTGTAAAATGTTTCAGCGTTGGGCATCTGTAGACCGCTGTAATTTTGCAGAGCCATCTGGGCTGCTGCATGGCTTACAAACTCCAGGAAACCATAACCCTTTGATTGTCCAGTCTGCTTATTGCGAATAATATTTAGAGAAAGAAATCCTTCAGCAGAAGCAAAACAGTAATGCAGATAAGTCTCATCCATCCAATGCTGTACACCTCCGATCCAGAGGGTTCTATTCTCGTCAGCGGAGCTCACTAGTTGCTGCACCATAAGCTGGGGATGTTGGAGTTGGGATTGGGGAGTTGGCTGCATCATTATGCACTGCTGCTGCTGGGGATCGATCGCGGGTGTGTCCACGGGAGTAATGGTCTGCATCATTGTGAAAAATACCGCCAAAATACAGTTAAAAGAACCTGCGAAACAGCGAGGTGCAGGAAATTATGGAAGATAGATGGAAACGCCAAAAATGTACAAGACCGGGCAGATTTTGATCGAGACTCCGGAGAGCTACGGCTTTTATCTATTCTTCTGCGTGAGCTGACAAAGAGCCAGGTAGGAAACCAGCCTGGGTACTTATAGCTATACACTCGTAATGATTATATCCTATATATTGGCTTTTACACGCCGACTTACGGTTATGTGTGTAAGAGGGCAATTTATGTGTTACTAGATTTTGAATTGACGAGGGAAGGTTTCCGCACGGGTGAAATCCAAAGGCTTTCCGGCTCCATACGGCACGGGTAATGTTTTTGCTGCCATGGTTGCCATGATGTCATAAAAAAACTTCATTTTGTTGGAATTTGGTGTTTCGAAAATTTATCTAGAATCGGGTCCCTTGTTATCCAAAGAAATAGAATCATGCTTGTCATATTAGTCATTGTTCAAAGAAATAGAATCATGCGGTTACATTAGCAATTAGATGATGGCCAACAAGTCATGGCTAACTACAAGGTAACACAAATAGGATGCACAACTTGTCTTTCAATGCCATAGCATTATGAACAACAAATGCACTATATGAATATTGTTGTTGTTGACCCTTGTTCTATTAGGCCCGATGGAGTGATGCCCACCCAGAGTTATGGGACGGTCATGTTATCAATGCTCCCTTCTATCTTAGTTTAATATATAAAGTTAGGTTGGTATAGTCAATGCTACAACATATTGTAGTGTAGGAATATATGATAGAAGATTGAAGATTGAAGTAGTTGTGATTAGGTGCTATGGGATAATTCTAAGTTGGTTGGGATCGAGATAGGAATCAATTGTTTAATCCTTTACTTATATGGCAGTGTAATTAGATTCCTTGTCATGCTTAAAATGTTCATCAAATTCATTTCGAATAAATGTTATGTGATTATTCATACAAGATGTTTATTGAATCATTGCGATTTTGGAAATTAAGGTACCAAATAATGAGTAATTTTAACTACGACTTGCATGTGTGATTAGGTTGTTGGTTTATTAATAAGGGTGGTTGAGGTAGCTTGGGGAGTGTCCATGGGAAGTTGATAAATAGGGAGGACAAGTAAGTGTTGATGGGTTCTTTGAAGTTGAATTTTTGCATGAGGAATTGGGGAAATTGTCATATTGAGAATTAATTGAAGAAATGCTTTTTGTGAAAATATTTTCAAGAGACGTGTTGTGGTTTGTCATTTTTGGAGCCTTAGGCACATTGGGATAGGAAACTAAGAGATTTCTTGGAGCTAATACATTGGCTAGGTTCCTATTTGGAAATGAGTCTTAATTCCACTTTGGGCAAGTGGCAAGGGGTAAGTTAGAGATTTTCTACTCCACTAGATTGTTGTACTCTAGTAGGACAAATTCAAGCAACCAAAGGAGGAAAAGTTCTAGGCTTCAAATTCAAGCAACCAAAGGAGGAAACGTTCTAGGGTTCAAATTCAAGCAACCAAAGGAGGCAAAGTTCTAATCTTTCTTACTATAAAATAAGTGCTTTGCTAAATTATGAAAAGATTCACTGCAAATTATCTTGGTAAATTTTAATAAAATGTTAGTTTAATTGCTTAAAACTTTAACATTTGATAACATGAAGCAAGGTTGAGTTTTACCCGAAATGATTTACACCTCAAGCACCAACTAGATTATATAAATTTGAATATTGTAGATTAGTCAGAAAAAACATATTGCAAGTACAAAAGTAACAACCATCAATTCCAATAATGTTCGTTGAAACAACCTTTCATTTTATTTAGCCTTTCAACAAGTGAAATATTGCATAAGAGTAAAGTATTGTTGATTTTACAAAAAATATCCTTTTATCCCATGCATACATCCTATAGGGAAATCCCCTACTTCAAGTTTTGGATGAGGAAAATGGATTGTTTTTATTTAGGTTGTCAAAAAATGCTCTCTCAATTTTGAGCATATACACGAGCTACATCAGAAATGGAGGAGGGCCCTCTTCATAGTAACCGAAGTATGATCAAAACAATCTAAATCACAATCACAAGCACCATCTCAAATGTCCCATGAGCGATTAGTCCATCACAGGCTCCAACGATGTAGGAAAGCAAGAAGGTGCATAACCAAAGGTAGTGAAGGGATTGAATTAGAAGGATTTTGACACTAGTACACAACAAATGATACTTCCAGGATTAGAAGTGTTATATTAATCCAATCTACAAAAAGGAGATGTTATAACTAGGGCTTATTCATCCAATAGATAGAGAAAACACAGTGAATTGCCTCTCATGGTACACATGTAGAAGCTTGATTTTATTGGGTTGTGGTTGAGCTTGGTGTTCTTAGTGATCTGTTGACATCTTATGGTCATGTGGCAAGGATGAATTAATGTATTTCCATGGTTGAGACATATGATGGACCTCATATTGTCTTTGCACGCTACTCTATTCTCTCTCCTAGATGACCTATATGGCGGTTTGAAAACCCTATTTGTCTCTCATTGTACATATTTGAAGACCTTTTCCTACAATGCTTGACACTTCATGTAATATCCCGATTTTGTCCTTATTGCGTTAAAAATTGTAAGTGGTCTGTAAATATCATTATAAAATTGTGGTGTGCAGCTCAAGGCCAAGGCCCCGCCATCGATTTAGTTTTTTATGTATCAACAATTAAAAATCGATGCATATGGTTCTGGCGCTAGTCAAGCACAATAGAAATTACAACATCATTAAAGTATGCATTTTAATAAAATACCCATAACTAGCTATGCAATGGAACAAGAGTATGGGGGCATGATTTTTACAAGGAATAGGGAGGGTAAATATTCAAACCCTTAATCCAATAGTGTCAATCCAAGTGTCAATGAGAGAACCCATAAACACTCAACTACCCATTTTGACTTATGCACCCAATCATTTTATTCTTTAAAGAGTCGGTTGAGGTAGTTAATGCTTTGGGAATGGAGAGGTATGACTGCCCAATTTTGTCTATGGGAAAGCCATCAATTTTGAAAATCGTGTTTCTCTCCTTGGGAAAGAAAACCATGGGGGGTTCACTTGTGAGGCAATATCATATCATATCCATTCATATTGGGGGTTTGAATACTCTTAAAAACCTCAAAAATATATTTCACCATATTAACGGGTCAAGGGGGGTTTTTAATTTGACATAATAATATAAATATTGGGTTTTTTTTATTTGGGTGGGAGAAGGAATAACCTCCAAGCCGTGGGATGGATTCATAACTCTAAATCACGGGCTCATTTCATCCCCACCTAAAAATTAAGGACCCTCCATTTGTATTTGAAATTGTTTATGATCCTAAGTTGTGCATAAATATGATAAAAGTGTACCAATGATAATATCGATGGAAGTCTCTTTGGATTACTGGCCATGAGGAATCCCCATTTAATAGCTTATTTCTATGTTTGGTTTGAATTTATGTTATATTTTTTTCATCTTTAAGTTAAGAGATGTGGCTAATCGGGAGTTCCATAGTTGAACAATTGTAATATATTTTTTGTAGGCATTCGAGTAAAAGATCTACCTCTTCATTTTTTAGGCCTGGGTTTAGGTGGGTATTGAGATTCAATCAAACCTTTCTCCATGACAACCAAGAAAAGTGAGATCAATATTTCTTGGCTCACTGGAACCAAGAAAAGTTAGATCAATCTTTCTTGGCTAATTTTTTCTTTCAACTTTTCATATTCTTCTTTAACATTTTCACATTGCCAGTTATGAATAATTGTTAGATTGAGTTATATTTGGCACATTCATAATTGTAATTTTAATTCTTATTTGCAAGGCATCGTCTTAATATTGTATTGGAACTGACATGAACATAGGTGAAAATCTAAATCCTTATTTACATACCCTAGGTGTTATCATTACCATGAAATGGTATCATATAAGTTTCACCCTTGGTGTATCTTTATAACTATTGCATGCTCAAAATCTAACAATGGAGATGTTTCCCTCTTGTAAAGAAAAAAAAAAAAACTAGATATAACCTAAGAAAAAGTAACTAAATGTTGTTAATTCCCTTGATCGCAAGAATAAATGTAGAGGAAGTGGAGTGAATTCATTGCATATTGTGAATGACCCAAATCCAAGCTATGCACGTGATCATATGGTGTTATTGGAAAGTAAGAGGATTTTTTCTATGTTCATTTGGGTCCAAACATCAATGTTGTTTGTTTTGATAGGAAGGTAGGGGAGTCCATCCACGAAAGGGTTTCAATTTTGAATTTTTATGGACTTCAATTTATTACGCTTTTAGGAAACATGAGATATCTATGGCTATACTTATATTTACATGATATAAAATTGGCAGATTGGGATGTTGTGGTGTGAAACATATGCAATTCTCATCTCTCTAAGCATTGCACTAACTATTGGACTATCATCCTATTACATTCTTTTTTATGGTGATCTCTTTATTGGGTTCCCTTTTATGCATTTTTCCTTCCCCGGTACTATTTCATTGGGTCTTCCACTATCCAACACTACAAATTGATTAGTTACCCCTGCAATCTTGGTGGGATCATTATTAGCATTATACTATTATTTTATTTAATATCATGTTTGCTTATACTAAGATGTGTTAGGGTTCCCGTTTGTTACAACTTGATAATATAATATAAAGGGGGTATTAAAAATGGGTTGATAAAAATGGATACATACAATATCTGGTGAAACTAGGGGTTTTCTTAATTGGAAATGAATATTGGGAGGGGGGCTCAACAATAAAATTTTAGGAGGAATTTTACAATATTTAGTGAAATTATGGATATTCTTTAATATCATGCGAATGATCGTGCTATGTAACAAGTTCGCTAAGTGAACCCCCTGTGAAGAAAAAACCAACGAAATTGCTTCCCCAACCATTATTCATCCATTAGGTTTTCTCTCCCATGTGTTCTGGGCTAGTTGGGCGTTTTCCCTCATTTTCCCTCATTTTCTAGAGTTGGGAAGTCATTTTTGTGTTGCAGAGTGCATGGGAGGAAGAGAGTCACGATTTGGGGGTTTATAAAGTTTGTTTTTTCCCATTGAATGCCCATATACATGTTGTGAAATCGATTTTCCTCTCCAAGGGTCCATTCCCCCTCTAATAGTTCATTTTTGGGTGCCCATGATTTTGGAACACTCATGGAAACCGCATTTTGGGAATCCCATAGTTAAAATATTTGTCTTCATGCCCAAAACTTGTGTTTTGCTATTATATGCATCCCTATTTTTGGTTTGAAATTGTGAGTAAGAAACTAGGAGTGGAAGAAGATTATAATTGGCTTGATAAATCTAGCTAAGAGAGAAACCTCACAGAAATATCAAAGGGCTTTGGATACTTTTCTATGCACACCCTGAAGAGCACTAGAGGGGAAGGTGTGGCTTGAGGGACTATGTAACAGTGAAGAGAATACTTCCATGTGTTGGGTGTGTAGGTATTGTGCATGCCAATCTAGGTAGATCTTGTAGAGGTGCCAATAGCTTTGTGGTTGAGCTCATTAGCTTAGCAATTCTTCCTTTCTACAGCCTTAGCATCCTGATAAATCAAACTGAGGATTGGATTGGATGAATTGTGATGTATTAATTGGCTATGTGTTAGTGGTTGTTCCCTTTTTCCTTGTGGAAATCATGCCCAGATCGGGGGGTGGCAGCTATGCTGAAAGATTGATCAGCACAGTTGGCCTTCGGATGGGTGGAACATTGCAGTTGCATAGCCATTTACTTGGGACTACTTCATTTCAAGATAAGTAATCTCTCTTTTGTGTTAATTCTGCAATGTATTTAATTATTGAATGTTATGATTATGCTGATGAGTGCATGCTAGATGCATGTGTAGTATAATCTTTATTCCACTGTGTCAAATTTAATCACGCATTTGCACACATGTGTATTATGTTTGTATGGATTTGTACATCTATATGATAGGGCTGAGAATTAGAAATAACCCAGTTTTAGTGTCATGTTCTCTCCCTTGCATTGGATCGATTGGAGGGAACGTGACACTTCATGAATCATTTCATGATATATTAAAGATGTCATTAATTTGGCATTATACCCAATTTGGAAATTGATGTGTAGTTGCATTCATATAACCACAACTATGAAAGTGATAAGGCCTACTCACAGGATGGACCTACTGAAAAATACAAGAAAACTCTAGTACTTAGAGATTTCCCTTACTTGGAATATATGAAATTCAAATTTTTTTAGGTGAAATTTGTTGCCACCAAATTTGTAGGGCAATTTTGAACTCTTGTTTTAACATCACATAGCATGTGACACATGTTGGATGGGAAAAATAACGGTCTGCGTATTCAACGATATTTTACTCCTTCATGTCTTGGTTGATGGTGGCACTCTGCACTTATCATACTTATTACTAGTAATTTGGAAGCTATGAGGATTCTCCTTATACTCTTATTACATTGATGATGATACACTCATGTTGTTCAGCTTATAGTCCTTGTATATCATACACCTAATATTATCCATTGACAACTGATGCAAGATTAAAGGATGTAAGGGGTATATTTTACGACTATGGTTCCATACTTAGTTTTTAAAGGGCGCATAAACATAACACATAGATACATGCAATTTTATATCTCAGAGAATCCTGGAAATTCAATAGTAAGTTTGTGGTATTTATAAGGAAATAATTTTGCAACAAAATAAGAGGGTTACATCAAAAGGAACACTAAACATATGAATATTGTTCTTGGAGACATAATATTTTACCAAAGCAGCCTACTGAATCTTATGTTGTTCAATATTCCACATGTTTTGATGTTAAGGGAGCCATCTACAGATCTTATTTGGAAAAATAAAGATCAGTTAGTTTCTCTTAGGTTATACAGTAGAAAAATATAGACAACGTGTTCTATAGAAGTTCTAATGGCCAGCCTTGGAAAGAAAGGACCTTGGCTTGTGGTACATTTTCATTGATGCTATATGTATGAAAAGGAAGGGAATCCCAACCTATATAATGATGGGTCAGTAGTTAAACATTTATCTCAATCAGACCAACTAATTTTTTATAACTTGGCAGACATGTTCTAAGCAATTTCTCAAATCTGACCTTTGTTAAAGTTTTCATTCGTTCGGTATCAATACAAGTTGAAGGTCCTTTTATTTGTTCACATGGAATCTCATATTTGGAGACTATAATTGTTCCTTTGTACACACTGAAGCTTGTTTGATTATATTGAATCAAGGTCCTTCTAGGAGTGAAAAGACTCAGTAGTATTAAGACTAGGTATAATGTGTAAAATATTTATTAATGAGTAAGAGTAAGAACAATATCCTTTCAATATGACTCGCGTATGTATCTAGGTCAAACCTAGCAATAAAGTTTTGGTAGCATAATGAATCCTATATGTGTATGGTGGTTCTACCAACAAGGTATGGGGTGCTTTCCTTTGCTCTAAAGCCCATTGTATCTAGGTTTTAGCCAAGGATATAGGGTATGCTAAAAGATAATATTATTAGAAGTTGAAATGGATCCCTTTTATAATCTCCTTAGATTGGAGTTGTTAACTTGATATTTATTTCCTTGTATAAAGAGTAATATGACATAAATCATACTGAATAGAGAATAGACTCAATATACTCTATATATCCTACTCTTCTTGAATCTAGAGGAAAAGGTTATATGGATAAATTTTTCCACCTTATGTTTCAAATTTCATAAAAGCAAGCAAAGGATCTCATTCCCTTCTTCTTCTAGGACAAGTTTCTATATTACTTATGGTTTATTCATTCTTATTCCAACTAGAAAGACTTCCCTATATTCTTCTCTTTCCTACATTTCAAACTTCCTATAGACAAATAGAAGCAAATAGTCTTCATCTTCATCTTATTCCCAAAATACTACCTTTATTAATACCAAACTTGATATTCAAGAAGATCATGTATTAATATATCCCTGATAATACAAAAGGAGATAGAAGTATTCTTCATATATAGAAGTTATTCTATTCTGAAAATTTGAATAAGCTTATGGAAAGGGTTGAGTATGATTCTAATAACAAAAGGAGTGTATCACTGCTAAGGGAAGAGAGGCAGAAGGGTGCAAAGGGAACCTCTTAGTGCAAAGTTTGAGGAACAAAAGGAATTACAACATGTATTATCAATAATAACATGTTGCAATGAATAAGTATATCAATATGTTTAGAGGTAGAATGATAACAGGTTGAAGAAATTAAAAAAGGGAGGTCAATCCGTCATAGAAGTGGCACCCAAGTGTCATATTTGGTTAAATGGTATGAGAGATCAACAAAGATGAAGAAGGAATCCTTTCATAGTGCGAGACAATAAAACAAATTTGAATTCATATAATTATTTTGCAATAAAATCATGGTGAATTAGGCACATTTAACCATAGAAATCGCACTTTGAACTAAACTATAGTGAGAAAAGGACTTTATTATCATACCACTGCTCATGTTGTTGGAAAGAGGGTAGTGGTCATTTGAACAACAGATATTTAGTCACCATATTTCCTTTCATAAAAAAACTCCTCTACCATCTGTAATACATGACAGAATTGAGGAATCATACTTCCTATATGCAAATTGGGTCATAGTATTGGGGTGTTTGATGGTTTAGTTCACTACCCCTTGAGGGTAATGTCTTGTGGAAGATGATTGGAATCAATACTTTTATGGAAATGCAAACACCCAATGGACAAATGATGAAGACTATGAAGAATCTTTTTATTATGTATTCACACAACCTTATATGGGTAATGTAATATCCCTCTTTCTCCCTTAGGGTTTCTACAACAAAAAGTACAACTGTGTACCCTCCAACGACATCATATCGTGGTAAGAGCTCTGAAGGTAAAACTTTGTAAGTATGATTACATTTACCTAAGTGTTAAGTGAATTTGTAGACTTAGGAGACTGAAGGCTTGACACAACGAAACAGATGGGGCATGGAATCCACTAGGGGGAGAGGGTCAATGGCTTGGTATTCATAAGTTTTTGATGACACTGACCATAATAGTGTCGTGAGCACTTAAAGTGAACTGTGATGTTCACTAAGAAAATGCTTAAGTTTAAAAGTATGTTAATAATTAGTCCTAGATAAAGACGTCGAAGATACTTCTAATCGCCAAAACGCAGTAATAAACTACCTTGACCTAAACATTAGCATGGATCTAATCCATATTGAGTAACATTAGGTAAAAATAAGAAGTTAACCTAAAGAACAATAGTACCTTGGCCTCGACAAAATATTTTGTTAAAGTTCCTAAGTAGACAAGGATTAATATTTTCCTAATTATAAATTAGGAATAAAGATAAAAATATTTATTATTACTAAGAATATATATTGTTATTTGTAAATAAATATTTAAATGTTATTACAAATAAGATAAATAAAGTAAGTAAGATAAATAAATATTTAAAGGTTAGCTAAAGTTAAAAGATAACTTAACAAAATTAACTAAAGATTGATTAAGGGCATATGCAAGCTAATGAGGGTCACTTTTGGAGCGTTAGATGCAATATGAAACTGAAAATAAGGCATCCCTCAACATAATTGGTTTTTTTGAGATACTTACACAAGATATCTTGCATTGAGTAAAAAAGATGAAATGTAGAAAATTGAGTCACGTTTCCAAATATATAAGTTTTAAGTATTCAAAATTTACATAACTATATCAAATTTCATGTTTTCTAATAGTCACTTTTTATTTTTTTGGAAAATGATAAGGTATATGTTTTGTGGGTGCATCCTTTCAGTGCCTAAATGATGGTTTCGGGCTACAAAAATTGGTAGACATGTATAGAACTCGTAGCACTAGTGCAACACTATTTTTCCAAAATTAAATGTTTAATTTTTTTTTTTTAATTATGTAAGTGATCAAACCTCAAGAATGGTACATCAAATGTGGTTGCGACCTTTGAAGGTGTTAATGCAGTTATTTCGACATGGATTTTTTTATAGCATGTAGAGGTCGATGTCTACTAGTGCAACATACAAATTTTTTTTTAAATGGTTGTGAAATGAAAAAGTTACAGAATAAACACTAACAATATGTTTTTTGACTTAAGGAGTGATGGCACAAGAAAATTAGGAAATAAATAGAAAATTTCAATAGTTTTCTTAAGAAACTACATATTTGGAATCTGCATAAAAAATTCTATCTATGCCTAAAATTTCGTTAATAATGGTCATGTATGTTATGCTGTAGAGAGCGGTGAAAAACAGGGATATTGAGAAAAAAAGTGGAATTGTCTAATTAGCTATGGTTTAGTAAATTCCATAGCATAGGTTTGGTAAGTCTGAACCAACCACATAGAACTGTGGCTAACACGCGAGCACGGGAGGAGTGGGTGATTAGGTGCTCAGGAACACGCGCGCATTATATTTAAATTCAAATTTTATTGTTTTCACGCTCAATGTTATACGAAATGTGAGCGCATTTATTCTATACAAAACACGCGAGCGTTTTGTATATACATAACTCACGCGTTATTATCTTCATAAATTTATGCTTTCAAGTGTTGTATGGAGATAAAGGGGGTGAGGGAAAGATGATTATGATGAAGATGAAGATAATGGTGATGAAGATGATGATGATGATGATGATGAAGACGATGATGATGATGATCATGAATATCATGATGAAGATGATGATGATGATGAATATGGTGATGATGATGATTGTAAAATCTTAGTCATAGCAGAACCTAGCTACTATGGATTCCTCACCAGTGAAAGATTGCAACACATTTACAGGAATAGGCACAAATATGTAGAATGAAGAACAAATGTAAATAACACATGAAATGGGTGAAATATCGGAATATTATTAACAGTACAACCTCAAAATAGGTTAGGAACCTCCTTTTATACAAATAGGAACAATTCAAATCTATTTGGAGTGTTCACACTGATCTAGCTTAGGAATAGCTCAATCCCCCCTAGGTTGACCAAAATGTCCCAAACCATCCCAAACTGGTTTGAACATGCCATGTGAACATTGGGAATGACTAGACAGGCCCATGTGACCTCGCACATGTGGAGAATCTGATTGGTTAGAGGTTAGGCAGCTAGAATTGGCCAAAAATGGCCAAAAGAGGCAAGTTTGTCCACATACTGAGCATGTGCGCCCTTGGTCAAACAAAATCCCACAAAATAGGGGATAAGAGTGCCCTAGGCATGTTGGATGCAACAAATCACTGGGAGGGCACCCCCAATAGCTAGTTTGACTTAGTACATTGCACAGTTTTGTCCACATTGCCAACTGGTTCAAGCTAAATGACCATTTACCCACTAACCAACTTAGGGATGCAATTATTAAACTGTTTGGCACTAATTAACCATCATTTGATAAATGATTAATGTACCTAAGTGTAATATTGTTCTAACAATGATGATGATGATGAAGATGATGATGATGATGATGACGAAGATGATGATGATGATGATCATGATCATGATCATCATGATGATGACGATGAAGATGATGATGATGATGATGATGACATTTAAGATGATGGTGATGACGACCAAAACAATGATGATGAAGAAGATGACGATGATGATGATGATGAAGATGGAGATGACGGCGATGCTGATGATGATGATGGCGATGAGGAGGAGGAGGATGATGATGAAGATGATGATGATGCCGATGATGATGAATATGAAGATGATGGTGATGAATATGAGGATGATGATGATGATGATGATGATGATTGATCATCATCATCATCATCATCACCATCATCCTCTTCTTTATCATCACCATCATCATCATCATCATCATCATATTCATATTCATCATCCTCATCATCATCTTCATCATCATCATCTTCATCATCATCATCATCCTCATCACTATATTCATCATCATCATCATTATAATCTCCATCTTCCTCCTCCTCCTCCTCCTCATCATCATCGTTGTGTTCGTCATCACCATCATCTCCATCGTCTTCATCATCATCATCATATTCATCTTCATCATGATCATGATCATGATCATCGTCATCATCATCATCATCATCATCATCATCATCATCATATTCATCATCATCATCATCCTCTTCATTCAAAATATTCATCATCATCATCATCATCGTCATCTTCATCATCATCATCATATTCATCATCATCATCTTCATCATCATCATCTTTATCATCATCATCATCACCATCTTCATCATCATCATCATCATCATCATCATCATCGTCATCACTCTCTCTTCTCTGGTTTTACACCTCTCTCTCTCTCTCTCTCTCTGTAAACCCCCTCTCCCTCTCCCTAACCTCTCCCACATCCCTAACCACCCTACTCTGTCTGTCTCTCTGCTACTCTCCCTTTCCCCAAACCCCCTCCTCTACCTAGACCTTACAAACCTGAGATTTCTCATTCTCTCTCTCTTCCCTAAACCTTGTGACATCTCCATACAAACATATTAGTATTTACATGAAACTCAAGATACCCTTTAGAGTTTTCCATTAACTGTCTACACAATAAAATTATTTGTGCTAAATAAAACAACTAATAAGCGTCTAATAATTTACACTCATTGTTCTTAGCAAGCTTGAGTGTTTGTACAAGGGTCTTAATCAATACCTTCAACCCAAAATCACCGAGGCACTATATTAACAACTTTTCACAAACATCTTTATAGGCTATGATCAACTATTTTTCTTATAGTTACTCATGCAAGATTTTAATCCCAACACTTTTCCACAACGTTATTTCCCTATAATGTCTACACAACCCTTCTCCACTTTCCTAGGAATTTATATATACAGGGGAATATAACAATTTGTACTTTGTCTAATGATACAGAAAATTTTCCTCATCCAATGACATAACTTATAAGAATCCAACAATTCACTTTAACATATTAACTAACATTCTAAGTAGTATTGTCCTCTTTAACTTATAAGAATCCAACAATTCACTTTAACATATTAACTAACATTCTAAGTAGTATTGTCCTCTTGATCAATTCCCTGAATTTCCTATCCATTAATAAAATATGAAAAAGGGAAAATTTAAAATACATCTTTCCGATCCATACGAAACACGAGTTATACATTATTAACACATATATTTGCAATGACATACATGAAAGACTATCAACCCATGAGTTATACATTATCAACACATGTATTTTCCATGACACATATGAAAAACAATCATAGGTATCAAGGAAAATGGACACACTGAGGGTGCACAAACACAGGGACCAAAAATCATGTGGTTCACTCGATCTCACGCTAGTCCACAAAACAAGTCTTTTATTAACTTATCGAGAAAGAAGGTTTACAATTCTGCAACATCGATGTTGCCATACTTTCTTCCTGTCTTCTCATAGCCTCCTAGTAGGGAGCATTCTCGAGACTTTCATTATGCCGTCAATAAATATAGGATAATGATATAATGAAACTTATTCAAAATATTAACCTCTGCAATTCTCTTTCAAAGCAACACGTGAACAAGGATGATCTATTGTGAATTCCTAGGCATTCAACCCAAAACGTTATACGAGGTATCAACCAATAAACCAACATTATATATATATATAACAATTGTATAATCGAACCCTTTCCTGTGATCTATGGTGCAGAAGTAACACCAAACTTTAACATAAACATCACTTAGTGAAATCAATCACATGTCCCAAATGGAGAAGCACATTGTACACAGAAGAATAATAAGCTAAGGAACTCGATCCCAAAGAGGTTGATCTAAAGAAGGAGTGGGTCACTCGCTGGATAAATCGCCCAATCTATGACCTTCTTACCATTGAGAAAAATTACCTTAATGTTTACAGGGGTGTTAGAAACTAACTTTACTAAACTTTACCCCTCGAGTAAGTGCACTGAAATTCTATATACAAAGTTTGAATTAAACCTTTCTCCAACGGTATAATAAGCTCCACCGTTTTACTTAAATTTACTTTGGCTCTATCCATCGACAGTGTACAGATCACATTTTACAGAGTTTTATCTTAGCTCTGAAGCTCGGAAATGGACAAGTTGCGTTTCCAAAAATGCGAGGCTACTAAGACTCTAATTATTTTCAGAATAGGAACAAAGAGATAAAATGAATCTCCCAAACTATTCAGAAAATTCACATCATGACAACAATGAGATGAACAAAATGCCCTAAATATTTATAGGGCAGTAGAGGTATGACAGAGTTCATACAAGGTAGCATCAAGGAATGCACACCGAGCTCTCATCAATTTGGCAACAATGAAATGGAATACAGGGTAGGAATTTGTTAGACAGACCTACAACATCATACTGAAAACCGACCTCTGTCAAGGAGTAAGAAGGAATGGAGCATCTATAAAACTGAGAATGCTATGACTACAGGAACACAGACTCCAATTTGTGTATAAATCCATATTTAGCAGAGAATCAACTCTCTCTATGCTATATGTAACAACATACTAACCGGGACCAGGCTCAGATAAAAGCATGCACTAGCCTTTCAACCAAGACTCCACTCAGATCTACCTAACGACGATTCTAGAAAAAGATTCAGATCTAAATAACATAAATGAAAATCGATGATTCAAGTAGAGAACAATTCGCATCAGCGTTTAACTCTAGATATACAATAATCAGACATCAGTTCAAGAAAAACGGCTCCAATCTCAACAATTGGTTGCTAGCTATCTCCAGATACATTTCGACTCCACCCAGTGATCTATATCCAGATCTTCCCATGAAGTTGCATTTGCCCTAGTTTTCCTTTTTGTATATTTCACCAAATTCAATTGCAGAACCCATTAAGCACTCTCGTTTCTTCTTTTGTGTCGCTATTGACGACTGGATCCCTCTTTAACTCTCTGTCAAACCTTAACGCAAAGCTGCTAAAAGGGAATTCGCTTAACATAGTTAACTCCTCCCCCAACTTATGAGGTTATATCCAATTTTAAAGGAAATTATCCAGGGCTATCTGCTTACCTCGTAAACTTTTCCCTACCCGAAACCCAACACGTAAGCAGTGATGAACCTGACAAGTGGCCAGCTAGAAGAAAATTCCATCGCCTTCATTTCTTCTCAAGCAGTAGTTTAGTTTAACCTCATAATTGATTTTATGTATACTAAGGTGGATAACTTATATATATAGTTGTAACATACATGAGAGTATAATGCTAGTTAAATCTCTTTTAACCATAATCATTAATACTTGCCTTCATTTCTAGATAATCGATTCTTTTTTATAATATATATATATAGTTACTTCTATGTATACTAAGGTGGATAACTTATATATATAGTTACATACATAAGAGTATAATGCTAGTTAAATCTCTTTTAACCATAATCATTAATACTGGCCTTCATTTCTAGATAATCAATTCTTTTAATATAATATATATTAATATATATATATATAACTCTAGTACAAGAATGGTAAAGTTAACATATTTATTCTTATCATTAGAAAGAGGTTACTCTTGGATTACTCTTTGTCTTGCAAAATTATTGGGAAGATAATTAATACGAATGAGTAGAAATCTCTTTAGGTATTTTTGTCCAACTGAAGGCTTACACTCCTTTGTTGAAACATCCTTAATTTGACTCTGGTTTATCTAGTAATTAGATATATTTATGCTAGTGAGTCTGTCTTTAGCTTGTAACCTTGAGTTACTTTGCTAGATTTGCCTACGACTGAGTAACTATTACAAATAGTTTCAACGGTGATAATAACATTGCTATTTCTTTCATTCGGTGTTCCGAGTACAAGTCTCAGGAAAGGACCACCTCTTTTTTTTATGGATATCACATTAGTTAAGCCTATTGTTAGTATAACGTCTTACTTTCGGTTGTCCGGAGAACAACTTTAGTTTACTCTTTCTGCAGTGCCCAGAGGCACTATGATGACACTTGCCATCCATTCCTAGCGTATTTACCCATTTCCTTTCCCTTAGTAGATTCAGTTTCCTTTGTTTAGTTGCATTGTCATCATTTAGTTGCGTTACTTCCCACAATCACTACAACTTACAACTTAGGTATTTACCACATAACTTACAAGGTCTTCTGATTGGGCCATGGCCTTGAGCTCCTCACCAGAAGAAAATACAATTTAGATTTAGATTTACAATAAATAGGGTATAAAAAGAGTATGTCACATCCTGCTCCCCTTAAGAGTAACACCATCCTCGGTGTTTCAACAATTTTTCTTTCGTTCTTGCATTTTCCTTTGCTTTCTTTGTCACTTTATTTTGACCTTCTTCGATCTTTTGTGATTTTCTCGCAAGTCGCTATCAATCACATCTGTATTTTTTTTCTACAAAACTGGGATTCAAAGAAACCATAAAACTTATCATTAATTCCATAATGAAACTTACCATAAACAATGAGTCCTTTATTGCAGCATAACATTTGCAATTCATGAAATATCTTAGTCTTTGTTTGTGTTTATCATGAGCACACATAATTCCAACGCCCCAAAAATGTAGACTGTTAACTTAATAAAAACCACATCATTCATTTGATCCCGGAAATTCTTTCCTAACACCTTAGTGCTCACACAACAATTCTTTTGGAGATTTCTTTCCTAACACCTCAGTGCTCATGCACCAATAATTTCTCTCATGCATACTAAGTAGAGTCCTGCCTCCCGCATATGCATTCTCTTATAGTTGTCCTAGGTCTTTACAATTTGTCGATTCCTTCGAGAATCCTGGTGGTTGTCAAATCCCTGGTTCCAGGGAGTGTTTCGGTTCCTTTCACGCGCTCTTACATAATTCCCCTCAAGCCTTCTCGCTTGAGTCCTAGAATCTATTCCCCTCAAGCCTCGTCGCTTGAGTCTAGGAAAATCTCTTTCAAATTTTTCAATCATTAATTCTTGCAATTTTTGTAAACTATATCATGTCACGAAATAACGGTAAATAGATTCACTTATTTTCTTATCATTCATGATAAATAACACACATCTACCATCAATCAGGGTTCATGCCACACTGTCATCCATACTATAATAAAATGTAAATCTCTTACTCTTGAGCGATTTTGCTCAACTCATTTACACCAATATATTTACAATCAATGTTCCACTTTGTTCATGGCATCGTTCGTAACTATGATAACATCCTGAAATGTTATAACATAATCCATTGTTAACCCATGGTCATAAAATCTCGAAATATGATCAATGTAATAAGATGTACACAGTGAATTACCACTTACTCTTGAGTGGTTAACTCAACTATTTAACCTAGTGAAGAATAACTTGAGTGGTTATATTCATGACTAAATCCTGCAACATTAGTACATAACCAACTTACGACATCTCTTTCCTCAAATATTAATAACACTAAAACATCTTTCACTTTTTGATCCTTGATTGACTATAGTAAGGAAAATCATTTTCCTTACACAATTTTTGTGAGTGGTAAGTTAGATATGTATGGACTCAAGTTGCGATCTTCTTATAGTGTTATCAACTAACAATATAATTTAACAATGGAACATGTGTACCTTGTGTCGAAGACTTTTTATCAAAGCGACACACACATGCATAATATTGCGCTCGTCTTTTAATAGGTTCCAAGAATTTTTCCATCTGCTAATTCGCTTGTCGGTATCCGTAAATCCAATTTTGTAATAAAAATCCTTTCTCTAAGCATAGAAATAAGCAAATTATTCTTCATGCTACCATATCCACACATTATCATCTAAAATAAGCATAGTTTTTCAAAGTGCTTTGTACGCAAGGTAATATTCTTCCTATGATGATCCATGGACATAACGATCACTTAACCCCAAATCATAGATTTCATTATTTCAAATACAATTTCCTTTTTAGTTATACAACTTTCCTTTGTACACACTAACATCATGTAAATAATGACCAATCGTCTTCATATATACTTGCATACCTTTTACCAATAACCACGTACCTTATATGGGCGACCACATCTTTTATATGACCCTCATTTACCAAGGGTATAATTTACTCATTTGCCAAGGGTACACGTTTACTATATTACCATGTATTAGTATTACACTCAATATCTTATGAAATCCACATACCAAAATAAAACTAAATTTAAAGTATCATGCATATTTCTACCACATAATTCTTTGATCACATAAAAGTGTAACTCTTATAATCACTAGTCATGGTATCCTAGCATCCATTGTAAATATTTCTATATTGAAATCCATATACCAAAATAAAACTAAATTTAAGGTATCATGCATATAACGTGCACTTCTACCACATAATTCTTGGATCACCTAAAAGTGTAACTCTTATAATCACTAGTCATGGTATCCTAACATCCATTGTAAAGATTTCTAGAATAAGAGGAAACAAACATGAAATCGTGAAATTTCATTAAATTTTCTATTCCTTGCCTACTTTTCCTACACAATATTAGAGAAGGAAATTTTCCAAACTCAGTTTCATACCCTATAGTATTCACCTTCCAACATCCACTCAACAATTTCTCACTTGTAATATTTCCTTGGATGCTTAGATCATTGCATGGTATTTTTGTATTATATAACTACCTATATAATAAGGAAGGTAAACGTTTGGCCATAGAAACATTATACCATCTAAAAGAAATTTAAAGTTCATTAATTCATCCTATTCAACATCTCTCAGTCTATCTATTAATAGAATATAATCTAGATTGGCAAGTTTAAACTTTTGTGGAATGTTAGTTTAACATAAACCCTAATTCCTAGTTGATATCTTTGTAAGGAAAGAGAATTTGTGCGAAAGATCTTAACATCAACATAGCTATGCTTCCTTAATCACTACAAGAATATTTTTAATACATCAGTTGAATATTTCTTCATGTTGGCTCCTCTAGCAGTACACAATTTTACCGTTTATGTCTATGCAATATTCAATTAAATTGACCTTATGTATATATGGAATGAACTTGATAGTTGCTAACTAACATAGTCGAAACACTAGACAATCTTAGTTAAACAAAGCGTAACATATATAACTACACTTGATCGAAAACAAAATGGATCTTTAACATATACAAGTTGCTTGGATTATCCATTTGAATCTCATATTTGGAAATACTGACGATCAAATTCGATTAGTCATATCTAGTAATATTTACCAATAACGGATCATTCGCATCCAAAATGAAACATCTACTATGTTCACCTATAGACCATGTTATGGCTTTATAATGCTTCCACATACTTACTTGCAATTCGATGACAATGTATGGGTTACCTCTTGTCGATCCTTGGAAATTGAATATTCTATCGCATCTTATAGATGGAGTCCATTTCCCAGTTCAACTATCTTAAAATCGCTTACTTTGGCTGAGCCCAAACAAGCTCGAGTGTTTGCAACCCATGCTCTAATACCATATGTGACATCTCCATACAAACATATTAGCATTTACGAGAAACTCAAGATACCCTTTAGAGTTTTCCACTAACTGTCTACACAATAAAATTATTTGTGCTACATAAAACAACTAATAAGTGTCTAATCATGTACACTCATCATTCTTAACAAGCTTGAGTGTTTGTACAAGGCTCTTAACCAATACCTTCAACCCAAAATCACCGAGGCACTATATTAACAACTTTTCACAAACATCTTTATAGGCTACGATCAACTATTTTTCTTATAGTTACTCATGCAAGATTTTAATCTCAATGCTTTTCCACAACGTTATTTCCCTATAATGTCTACACAACCCTTTTCCACTTGCCAAGGACTTTATATATACAAGGGAACATAACAATTTGTACTTTCTCTAATAATACTGAAGTTTTTCCTCATCCAATGACATAACTTATAAGAATCCAACATAACTTATAAGAATCCAACAATTCACTTTAACATATTAACTAACATTCTAAGTAGTACTATCCTCTTGATCAATTCCCTGAATTTCCTATCTATTAATAAAATATGAAAAAGGCAAAATTTAAAATACATCTTTCCGATCCATACGAAACACAAGTTATACATTTTCAAATCATATATTTGCAATGGCATACATGAAATACTATCAACCCACGAGTTATACATTTTCAACACATATATTTTCCATGAAACACATGAAAGACTATCAAAGGTATAAGGAAAATGGACACACTAGGGACGCACAAACACAGGGACCAAAAATAAAGGGTTCATCGGATCTCGGGCTAGTCCACAAAACAAGTCTTTTATTAACTTATCCAGAAAGAAGGTTTACAATTCCGCAACATCAATGTTGCCATACTTTCTTCCTGTCGTCTCATAGCACCCTAGTAGGGAGCATTCTCGAGACATTCATTCTGTCATCAATAAATATCGGATAATGATATAATGAAACTTATTCAGAATATTAACCTCTACAATTCTCTTTTAAAGCAACAGGTGAACACAAATGATCTATAGTGAATTCCTAGGCGAAAACCCAAAATGTGATATGAGGTATCAACCAATAAACCAACATTTTATATATATATATATATATATATATATATATATATATAAATTGTATAATCGAACCCTTTCCTGTGATCTATGGTGCAGAAGTAACAACAAACTTTAACATAAATATCACTTAGTGAAATCAATTCCATGTCCCAAATGCAAAAGCACATTGTACACAGAAGAATAATAAGCGAAGGAACTCGATCCTAAAGAGGTCGATCTAAAGAAGGAGTGGGTCACTCTCTAGCTGAATCGCCGAATCTATGACCTTAACATTGAAAAAATTACCATAATATTTACAGAGGTGTTAGAAAATAACTTTACTAACTTTACCCCTCGATCAAGTGCGCTGAAATTCTATATACAGAGTTTGATTTAAACCTTTCTCCAACGGCAGCATAAGCTCCATCGTTTTACTTAAATTCACCATGGCTCTGACCATCGATAGCATATAAATCACGTTTTATAGAGTTTTATCTTAGCTCTGAACACGGGTTGCATTTCTAGAAATGCGGGATTACTAAGACTCTAATTACTTTCATAATAGGAACACAGAGATAAAACGAATCTTCCAAACTATTCTGAAAATTCACATCATGACAGCAATGAGATGAACACAATGTCCTAAAAACTTATACAGCGGCAGAGGTATGACAGAGTTCATACAAAGTAGAAACAAGGAATGCACACTGATCTCTCATCGATTTGGCAACACTGAAATGGAATACAGGGTAGGAATTTGTTAGACACATGTACAACATCATACTGAAAACTGACCTCTATCAAGGAGTAAGCAGGAATGCTCAACATTTATAAAACTAAGAATTCTATGAATACAGGAACACAAACTCCGATCTATGTATAAATCTGTATTTAGCAGAGAAGCAACTCTCTACGCTATATGTAACAAGATACTAACTGAGACCAGGATCAAATAAAAGCATGCACTATCCTTTCAACCAAGACTCCACTCAGATCTACCTAACGACGATTCTATAAAAAGATTCAGATCTAAATAGCATAAATGCAAATCGATGATTCAAGCAGAGAACGATTCGCATCAACATTTAACTCTAGATATACAATAACCAAATATCAGTTCAAGAAAAATGGCTCAAAGTTCAACGATTGGCTACTAGATATCTCCAGATACATTTCGACTCCACCCAGTGATCTATATCCAGATCTGCCCATGAAGTTGCATTCGCCCCAGTTTTCCTTTTTGTATCTTTCCCCAAATTCAATTGCAGAATTCATTAAGCACTCTCGTTTCTTTTTTTTGTGTCCCTATTGACGACTAGATCCCTCTTTAACTCTCTATCAAACCTTAACGCAGAGCTTCTAAAAGGGAATTCACTTAACATAGTTAACTCCTCCCCTGACTTACGAGTCTAGATCCAATTTTAAAGGAAATTACCCAGGGCTATTTGCTTACCTCGTAAGCTCTGCCCTACCCGAAACCCAACACGCAAGCAGTGATGAACCTGCCAAGTGGCCAGCTAGAAGAAAATTCCACTGCCTCCGTTTCTTTTTAAGCGGTAGTTTAGTTTAACTGCATAATTTATTTTATGCATACTAAGGTGGATAAATTATATATATCGTTACATACATAAGAGTATAATGCTGGTTAAATCTCTTTTAACCATAATCATTAATACTTTCCTTCATTTCTAGATAATTGTTTCTTTTAATATAATATCTCTCTCTCTCTATATATATAACTCTAGTACAAGAATGGTAAAGTGAACATATTTATTCTTATCAATAGAAAGAGGTTACTCTTGGATTACTCTTTGTCTTGAAAAATTATTGGGAAGATAATTAATACCAGCGAGTAGAAAGCTCTTTAGGTATTTTTTTCCAACTGAAGGTTTATACTCCTTTGTTGAAACATCCTTAATTTGACTCTGGTTTATCTAGTAATTAGTTATATTTACGCTCGTGAGTTGGTCTTTAGCTTGTAACCTTGAGTTACTTTGCTAGATTTTCCTACGACCTAGTAACTATTACAAATAGTTTCAACGGTGATAATAACATAGCTGTTACTTTCATTTGGTGTTCTGAAGACGAGTCTTCGCCAACGACCACCTCTTTTTCTTTAATGGTTATCACATTATTTAAGCCTACTATTAGTATAACGTCTGACTTTAGGTTGTCCGGAGAACAAATTTAGCTTACTCTTTATGCAGTGCCCAGAGGCACTACGATGACACTTGCCATCCATTCCTAGTGTATTTACCCATTTCCTTTCCCTTAGTAGATTCACTTTCCTTTGTTTAGTTCCATTGTCATCATTTAGTTACGTTACTACCCACAATAACTACAACTTACAACTTAGGTATTTACCATATAGCTTACAAGGTCTTCTAGTGGGGCCTTGGCCTTGAGCTCCTCACAAGAAGAAAATACAATTTGTATTTAGATTTACAATAATTACGGTATAAAAAGAGGATTTCACGCACCTCCACCTACCTCTAACCACTCCTCCCATCTCTCTTTCTCATTCCCTAAACCTAACACCCTCTCCTATCTCTCTCTCTATCCCTCCTCCCCTCCCAACCATTACTAACCCCCTCTCTCAGTCTCTCTCTCTCTCCCACTCACTAACCCCCCTCCTAGCCCCTTACCCCTAACTAATCCCCCCTATCTCACTCTCTCTTCCTTTCTTCTACACACCTATCTCTCTCTCTCTCTCGCTCTCTCCTAATCCCCCTTCCCCTACCACTACATGATGCTGATGATAATGAAGATGGAGATTTCAATGATGATGATGATGATTGATCATCATCATCATCCTCTTATTTATCATCACCATCATAACCATCATATTCATCTTCATCATCCTCATCATCATATTTGTCATCATCTTCCTCATCATCATCATCATCATCATCATCATCATCATCACCATCATCCTCATCACCATCTTCATCATCATCATCATCATCTCCATCTTCCTCCTCCTCCTCATCATCAGTCTCTCCAACCCCCCGCTTACTAACCCGGGCTCTCTCAGTCTCTCTCTCTTCCCTACACCTCCACCTACCTCTAACCACACCTCCCATCTCTCTTTCTCACTCCCTACAACTAACACGCTCTCCTCTCTCTCTCTCTCTCTCTCTCTCTCTCTCTCTCTCTCTCCTCCCCCCCCCAACCATTACTAACCCCTTCTCTTAGTCTCTCTCTCTCTCTCCCCCTCGCTAACCCCCATCCTATCCCCTTACACCTAACTAACCCCCCTCATATTCCCTTACCCCTAACTAACCCCCCTCCTATCCCTTTACCCCTAAGTGACCACCTTCGATCTCTAATCCCTAAGCCCCTAACACCAAATCCCTATTTAACCTCCCAACCCATAGAAACTATTAAATAAACTGTTGAATACGTTTTTGATGATTACAATAATGCTAGCACGTTTTGTCATGAAGAAACGCTCTCGCTTTTTGTGCAAGTAGGCGTTATTTAGCCATGCACCAAACATATTAAATACTTAGGATTTTTTTTAACATTCCAAAAACATTGGTGCGTTTTGTTTGTCCATAATGTGCTAGTGTTATGTGTTTCCACAACGCTAGCATGTTTTGTCTGTGCAAAAATTCAGCAGAATGCTTTTATACCCGAGATTGTGCGTTTTGTCTTCCCGTCTTCCTATCTCCCATACAACAGAATACTTCACAAACAACATTCAAGGAAATTGAGGAAGCTCAAGACACTCTATGTTCACAATCAACAAGCTTGAAGAGGATTCTACAGTTAGCATTTGGATTTGAAACTCTCATTAGTTCACTTGAAGGTACATTGTCTAAACGTGCTATTGCTTATCAAAATCGACAAATACCTGATAACGTTTTTTATTCTAAATGTGATGGGGACAAGTGTAAATTGTTTTTATCATTGTTAAAATCTAGGTCTATGGTTGTTGTTAGAAGAATGTTAAAGATAAAGATGACCAAAAAGTTAGAACCAAGTTCTCATATTGTTTAAAGTTTAGTAGATGCATTTAGTACAATTGGAAATAAATCCTGCTCAAAGGATCACAATGCGGCTCGTTGTGTGTTGTCACAATCAATCATGAACAAAAACACTACCGCACTTCATTTTCTTAAACCTACATCCAAAATTATTAATTTGAATATGAAGACACTTCGTAGGTATTGTGTTTGAAGAGAACAACTTGAAACCGGTCAAACAGATGTTTGGGCCTTCATTGGCAAGTTTCCACACTCTGATATGAAGCTCATTGATGCGATAAAGGGATTAGTGCAATATTTTTGGCATGACAACAATAGACCTTCTTCCAACGAAAAATATGTATTAAAATTGAGAATGGGTTCAAAGGATCGTGAACCACACATTAAACATTTTCTTGATATGGCACAAACGGAATTATATGAGAGATTGAGGAATGAACATAACGAATTTGACTTGGGCCAAAGATCCTTTGAAAAATTCAAACCATGGTATGTTAAAATAAACACAATTCATAACACATGTTGTTGTTGATACCACATTGAGTATGGTTACTATTATGGCACATATACATATATATTTTCGTGTATTGCATAACAATCTTGTGCAGGAATGCTCAACTACATTACCACCGATGCCATCTAGAGACTTTATTCATAGAATTTTGTGTAGAAGGACAAACGATTGCACATTTTATCAAAAAACTTACATAGATGGGACATGCCCAGGGTGTGGCGGATTCACATTATTGGAACAATGCATAGATGTGACCAATGAGCATGGAATTGGGAGGCAGGAGGTGAACTTGCAGTCATTCAAATATGCCACATATGATATTGATCGAGGGAACGAATGAAAAAAAATACAATTGGTAATGAGCTATTGGATACTATTTTTTCTTCAAATCAAAATTTCATATGTAACAATCTATTGATATATGTCTTTATTGTTGATCTACCAGGTGCGGGTTTGCAACTTCATGGAGGAATTATTTGAAAAGATACAACAGTATGTAAATCATGTGCATGTGGCTCTTTGGAAAGATGAGCAGGTTAGAACATGCAGGGATACATTTCCTATTGGAACTATCCTGTCAGCGGTCGATTTTGCGGAAAACTACACTCTTCAACCGCAAAATGAGATTCAGATTCAATACTATCACTTAGACTAGGTCACCCTAATGGTCCATATCACCTATAGACATGGGGAAGATAGTACTGAAGACAACATGGTTATATTTTAGGAGTACCACTTCTACATAAGTGATGACAGGTGTCATGACATGGATTTTGTACAACAACACTTTCAAATGTTCTACAATCACTTGAAGGATAACAGTATACGGATGGAACAATAGGGATTTGGTCTTCCGATGGTTGTGTATGTTCCACAAAAGGCACAAGGTGCCACATATTTGGAATTATTTTGAGACCGAACATGGAAAAGGTGAACATGATGGAGCAGGTCCATGCATAAAGACTGCATTACGTGGGAAAGAAATGAAGTTCACAAATGTATCACTCATCTGAGATGCAAAAACCATCGTTGAATGGTGTACTTCAGTCATGGGGGAGGAATCAAGAAGGCACGAAGATCACTCAACCAGGAAAGCACATCTACATAGATATTTTTGGGAGGTGGTGGATGTAGATTGATCATAGTTATATGAGTGCAAAACCATCCAAGGAACTCATGCATTTCATTCAGTTAGAAAATTGGACAATGCTATACTTGAAATGTGGACAAGGAAACTGTCATGTTATTATTCTCCATGCAGTAGTGGTGAATGGGACGAATGTGAATCCATGGATTGGGTTGATAGTTGGGACCGTGTATCACTCCCCATTGGTCAATGGATAGATACGGAATTATCCCAGTTGGAGGAGGACCAATCAAGTATTTCACCAGACTATGACCACATATAAGATCTCGTATAACCAGGTTCGATTAATATTTTTATATTTTTGACAACTAGTTGTGTCTAATTAGCTGTGTATATTTTTGATATTTTTGACAACTAGTTGTGTCTAATTAGTTGTCTGAAACGTTGGAACTATATTTTCTCCAGGGCACATATACACAGTGGTTTCCTCGAGATGCAATGCATGGAGCACTGACTATTGGCTGGCATGTTTCTTAGAGGGGAAGCAAACCCTAAATTTCCCTTTATGGGACTCTGAGTCCAATGATTTTCCGATCGGGTCGATGGTTATAAAGGGAGAATATTTGAAGTAGGTTTCCCACTCAGTAAATAGAAAAGGGTATACATATGAAGATTATAGACCAGGTGAGAATGTACACCATTATACAAACTTAGTTATTGGCACAAAACTCCAACTACAAACAATGCCAAGGAAGAACTCATCAAAGGAACGATACTTATTGCCTTATTCTAAGCACAAGAGGTTAAAGGAAACCATTGGTATTCGAGGTGATATTGATGGTCTAGTCAAATAAACATAGGTAGGTTATTTGGTCTGTGTTTTGCATGTTTTATTGTGTACTATGTTATAGGTATGTGGTGTACATGTATGCTACAATTTTTTTTGTAGTCTCATTGAGTATTGACATTAATATTTTTACTATTGCAGCCATACATTGATAGCTTGATAAATTGCATAGACTTGGTAAAACTTGATAAATTGCACAAGTTTAGTCATCGATTTGTTTTCTTTGTTTTTTTCTCCCATCTAAGTAAACCATGATATCTACATCCTCATGCCCATTTTCATACTCACTAGCACCATCACCATCTTCATGCTCATTATCACTATCCCCCTGGTCATTGTCACCATCACCATGCCACCATGAAAATAACCACCGTGCTCTTCCTACCCATGTTCTCACAATCACCATCCCATTTTAACCATAATATTCTCATCCATCATCCACACAAATATAACTGTTAGATACCTAATTTCATCACCCAAAACCCTAGAAACTAGACTCCCAAGACTTGATCATGGTGTCCATATTCAACTTGAATTCCAAATACTCCTATGAAAGGGATTATGTCATGGTGTTTGAGCTCAAGAATGTTAAGTTTGGAATTAAATCCATTGTACCCCCAACCATGTTTATTCCTCAACACTTATTTATAGTGCACAAAACCTAAAAGGTCAAATTCATAAAAAATTTGCATGAGATTTTATGGACAATGCGCTCATGTTTGTCTATCCCAAATACACTTTCCAAAAATTACAACATTCAATTTTGTTGCTTGGTTTGGTTATTATGCCGAAGGATGAATTTTCTATCTCTCCTTGAGACACTTGACCTAAATGAAATCGGAGGCACGAAATGAAAATTGTTCATTGAAACGACATGTCATTAGTTGCAATACATCTATTCCATAACAAAATGAAAATTGTGCATTGAATTAATGCCTAGCTTTGTTGATGTTTAGTAAGATTCTGTTGCTTTAACAAGAGTGTTGGCCTAGATTTAGAAGGGAAATGATAGCCATAAGTGCCTGGTCGATGATTTGGAAAATTTGATTCCAATGTGCAAAAATTGCACACTCCCTTACTAAGAAAATTCCTAGTTTCAAAAATGGACCTATAAGATGACACTTGGGCCATGGGAATGGAGGAGATGGGCACGCCTAGAACTATCCTGATGTCTTGAATCCAACGGAGTCGACGGTTTGTCGATCCGAGCCATAATCGTCATTCTATGGCTCGTTTTGTCTCGCATCCAAAAGGTCGTCAAGGACACCTGTTGGATACCTACCAGGAGCATAGAATTCCAACCATGCAACAAAACTGGGTTCTGGGGAGTCCTGCAAGTGTTTGTAGGAAGGTTCCAGTTGGGAATGCTAACCATAAGTGCCCGGTCAATGATTTTGCAAATTTGACCCTAGTGTGCAAAAATTGCACACTCCCATACTGAACAAAACCCTAGTTTCCAAAATGGATCTACAGGATGACACCTTGGCCATGGGACTAGAGGAGAGGGACACCCCTAGCACTATCCCGATGTCCTGAATCCAACGGAGTTGACGGTTTGTCGTTCCGAGCCACAATCATCATTCTATGGCTTGTTCTGTCTCGCATCCAAAAGGCCTTTAGGGACACCTGCTGGATACCTACCGAGCCATAGAATTCTAACCTTGCAACAAAACCAGGTTCCAGGGAGTTCTACAACTATGCCTAGGAAGGTTACAGCTACGAAAGCTACTCATAAGTCCCTGGTCGATGATTTTGCAAATTTGACCCCCATGTACAAAAATTGCACACTCCCTTATTGAAAAAAACCCTAGGTTCCAAAATGGTCCTACAAGATGACACCAGGGCCATCGGATCGAAGGAGAGGGGCACCCATAGCACTATCCCGATGTCTCGAATCCAACAGATTCGACTGTTTGTCGATCCGTGCCACGGTCATCATTCTATGGCTTATTCCATCTCGCATCCAAAAGGCCTTCAGAGACACCAGATGGATATCTACCGGGGCAATGTAGAATTCCAACCGTGCAACAAAACTGGGTTCCAAGGAGTCCTGCAAGTGTGTCTAGGAAGGTTCTAGTTGGGAACTCTAGCCACAAGTCTCTGGTAGATGATTTTGCAAATTTTACCTCCATGTGCAAAAATTGCACACCCCCTTACTCAGCAAAACCCTAGTTTCCAAAATAAAATAAACAACGAGCCATAGAATGATGACCACGGCTCAGATCGACAAACCATCAACTCCATTGGATTCAAGATATTGAGATTTTTCTAGGGGTTTCCCTCTCCTCCAGTCTCATGGCTCAGGTGTCATCTTGTAGGTCCATTTTGGAAACTAGGGTTTTGCTCAGTAAGGGAGTGTGCAATTTTTGCAAATTACGGTCAAATTTGCAAAATCATTGACCGGGAACTTATGGATAGCGTTTCCAGCTAGAACCTTCCTAGAAACACTTGTAGGACTCCCCAAAACCCGATTTTTTTGCATGGCTGGAATTCCATGCCCCCGGTAGGTATTGAGCAAGTGTCCTTGAAGGCCTTTTAGATGCGAGACAGAACGAGCCATAGAATGACGATTGTGGATCAGATCGAAAACCGTCGAATTAGTTGTATTTAGTACATCGAGATAGTGCTAGGGGTACCCCTCTCCTCCGGTCCCATGGCCGAGGTGTCATCTTGGAGGAACATTTTGGAAACTAGGGTTTTTCTCAATAAGGGAGTGTGTAGTTTTTGCACATGGGGGTCAAATTTGCAAAATCATCGACCGAGGACTTATGGCTAGCGTTCCTAGCTGGAACCTTCCTAGACACACTTGCAGGACTCCATGGAACCCGGTTTTGTTGCACGGTTGGAATTCTATGGCCTCGTTAGCTCTCCAGCAGGTGTCCCTGAAGGCCTTTTGGATGTGAGAGAGAACAAGTCATATAATGACGACCATGGCTCGTATAGACAAACCATCGACTCTGTTGGATTTAGGACATCAGGATAGTTCTAAGAGTGCCCATATCCTCTGGTCCTGTGGCCTAGATGTCATCTTATAAGTCCATTTTGGAAACTAGGGTTTTGCTCAATAAGGGAGTGTGCAATTTTTGCACATTGGGGTCAAATTTGAAAATCATCGACCAAGCACTTATGGCTAGTGTTCCTAGATAGAAACTTCCTAGAAACACTTGGAGGACTACTCGGAACCCAGTTTTGTTAGACGGTTGCAATTCTATGCCCTCGGTAGGTATCCAACAGGTGTCCCTAAAGGCCTTTTGGATGTGAGATGGAACGAGACATAGAATGATGACCATGGATCGGATCGACAAACCGTCGACTCCCTTGGATTCAAGACATAGAGATAGTGCTAGGGGTGCCCCTCTCCTCCAATGTCATGGCCTAGGTGTCATCTCGTAGGTCCATTTTGGAAACTAGGGTATTTCTGAGTAAGGGAGTGTGCAATGTTTGCACATTGGAGTCAAATTTGCAAAATCATCGACCGAGAACTTATGGCTAACATTCCCTGCTGGAACCTTTCTAGAAACACTTACAGGACTCCCCAAAACTCAGTTTTGTTGCACGGTTGGAATTCTATGGCCCGGATAGGTATCCAACAGGTGTCCTTGAAGGCCTTTTGGATGCGAGACAAAATGAGCCATAGAATGATGATCGTGGATCGGATCAACAAACAGTCGACTCCATTGGATTTAGGACTTCGGAATAGTGCTAGGGGTGCCCCTCTGCTGCAGTCCCATGGCCCAAGTGTCATCTTGTAGGTCCATTTTGGAAACTATGGTTTTGCTCAGTAAGGGAGTGTCCAATTTTTGCACATTGGATTTAAATTTGCAAAATCATCGACTGGGAACTTATGGATAGAGTTCCCACCTGGAGCCTTCCTAGAAACACTTGCAGGACTCCCCAAAACTCAGTTTTGTTGCACGGTTGGAATTCTATGGCCCCGGTAGGTATCCAACAGGTGTCCTTGAAGGCATTTTGGATGCAAGATCGAATAAGCCATAGAATGACGAACGTGGCTTGGATCGACAAAAGGTCGACTCTGTTGGATTTAGGACATCGGGATAGTTATAGGGTTTCCCCTCTCCTCCCGTCCCATGTCCCATGTGTCATCTTTTATGTCCATTTTGGAAACTAGGGTTTTACTGAGTAAGGGAGTGTGCAACTTTTGCACATTGGGGTCAAATTTATAAAATCATCGACCGGGCAGTTATGGATAGCGTTACCAACTGGAACCTTCCTAAACACACTTGTAGAACTCCCCAAAACTCATTTTTGTTGCACGGTTTGAATTCTATGCCCCCGGTAGGTATCCAACAGGTGTCCGTGAAGGCCTTTTGGATGCGATACAGAACGAGCCATATAATGATGACCATGGCTTGGATCGACAAACCGACAACTATGCTAGATTTAGGATACTGGGATAATGCTAGGGGTTCCCCTATCCTCCGGTCCCATGGCCCATGTGTCATCTTGTAGGTCCATTTTTGAAACTAGGGTTTTGCTCAGCAAGGGAGTGTGCAATTTTTGCACATTGTAGTCAAATTTGCAAAATCATCGAACAGACACTTATGGCTAGCATTCCCACCTGGAAACTTCCTAGACACACTTGCAGGACTCCTTGGAACCCAGGTTTGTTGCACAGTTAGAATTCTATGCCCCGGGTAGGTATCCAGTAGGTGTCCTTCAAGGCCTTTTGGATGTGAGACAGAACAAGCCATAGAATGACGACCGTGGCTTGGATTTAAAAACCATCGACTTCGTTGGATTAAGGACATCGAGATAGTGCTAGGGGTTCCCCTCTCCTCCGGTCTGATCGCCCAGGTTTTATCTCGTAGGTCCATTTTGGAAACTAGGGTTTTGCTTAGTAAGGGAGTGTGCAATTTTTGCACATTGGGGTCAAATTTGCAAACTCATCGACCAAGCACTTATGGCTAGCATTCCCAGCTGAAACCTTCCTAGACACACTTTCAGGACTCCCCAAAACCCAATTTTCTTGCACGGTTGGATTTCTATGCCCCTAGTAGTTATCTAGTAGGTGTCCTTGAAGGCGTTTTGGATGTGAGATGGAACGAGCAAGAGAATGACATTTGTGGCTCGGATCGACAAACCGTCGAATCCTTTGGATTCAAGACATCGGGATAGTGCTAGGGGTTCTGCTCTCCTCCGGTCCCATGGCCTAGGAGTAATCTTGTAAGTCCATTTTGGAAACTAGGGTTTTTCTCAGTAAGGGAGTGTGCAGTTTTGCACATGGGGGTCAAATTTGAAATGATTTGATCTTGATTCTAGAACCAGACATTCAAAGAGTGGAAATCAAACCTACCATACTGCACCCTTGCTATATTTCTATGTTCTTAGTGTTCCATGTCATTTAACAACTCCTTAGTGTTCCACTATATTTGGATTTTGAGTAATTAATGTAATTTTTAAGAATTCAAAGTTCCAAATAAAAAATGGAGGCAATGTTTCATCCATGATATCCCTCTGATCCTTTCTAGCTTTGTTAGATTAAAGTCACCATGAAAATTTTCCATCAAGCTATGGGGGAATACATTCCAAATCAGAATGAACAACCATTAAATCATCGTTTGTATCAATCAAGAACATTCAATTTTAAATACATTTTCATATGAGGATAATCCATCCTTTTTACAAACATAGGACCATGAACATCTTATTTTCCCTCATCAAAGCAACATTATCAAGGAATATCATTAAACTAGTTACGTATTTCATTTTCCATGGATTATGTATGATTACTTTTGCATTATGACAAGTGGAAAATGGACATATGAAAGAGGTAAAAAAAACCCAAGGTCTTACATACTAGGGTTTAGTAAGGTTAGGGTTTATATCTTCAACGATTTTATGAGAGTGAATTCATGATCAACTATTGGTTATCATATTGGAACAAACTAGGGTATATTTGTTACATATATTTGACCTTATGTACATGCCGAATGAATTTTATTACACTTTAGTTATGCATTCCTTGCCATTGTAGTTGATACTTTGGCATTGTTTTTAGCATGCTAGAGTAGGCACACTTCAACCGAACTGCATAGATGCTCGTGTACATATCATTTGATGAAATATAGTAGAATTGATGAAATGTGTAGCATCTATTAGACTTCCTCTTAGTTTATGAAAATTTCATAGGATGACATTGATGATATGCGTAGCATGTTACTATTATGACAGATGTTTTTCAAACATATTTTGACTTATTTTGTTAATTTTTGTTTTTTCCTTGCAACATATTTTCCTTGCAACCATAGTCCTAATCAATGGGTATGAACCCTTGGAGTTGACAAAAAACAAAATTTTAAATTAGATATCAAATTAGCATGCATGTGCTAAGTTCATTGAAC
This sequence comes from Larix kaempferi, assembly GCA_027924585.1. Lineage (NCBI taxonomy): Eukaryota > Viridiplantae > Streptophyta > Pinopsida > Pinales > Pinaceae > Larix > Larix kaempferi. The sequence continues at coordinate 4,343,141 of BSBM01000852.1, forward strand.
TGTTGAAAGATATTATTAGTTTTTTCCATTAAGATAATGTTTTCATAACACAATGGTGAGATGTTACTTGATCAATGCAATAAATGTAAGAGAATAAATATTGCTTTAAATGTAATTATATAAATTTCAATAGGATAATTTATCAATTTGTGGAAGAGATCAATCATCACAAGAACAAGTGGAAACTCAAGAGAAAATATCGAATATATTGTATCATCAATTGATAGTCCAATGTTTGTAAAATAAAATATGGCAAAGTAACCGGCCCTCAAATGGCCTGTCAATGTACATGTATCCCTAAGTACAACAATGGGTACATGTACATGTCAAAATGCATATATACAAGACTATGGAACATCAAAAATCAATATTTCGCTTGTTTTTCCCCGACTTTCCTCTATCGACCATCTCCCTGGGATCGTTCTCCATCTCAAGAGTCTGCAAAAAAAAATCATTATTTTTATCAAATAACTGCACTAATACCCTACCATTAAAAAACTTAAAAAATTAACTTATGGCCAAATTATTTATGACAAACACTCACCAAATCCTCATGGGGTATAGATGTGAGCAGTGTGCTCATGGAAGGACTCTCTATAGTTGTTCTTTGCAAATAAAATATCATATCTCAATTAATTCAATAATTCAACATTGATCAACATGTTTGGGTAAATTGAATAAAAAAACTTGGTCATTAATGATCATCTCAACACAAGAGGAGACTCGGTAAGAAGCATAGATTAAGCAGAGGGGCCGGGAACTTCTGCCGCTAATGGATACAATCACCAAATGGGGAAATAGTTAGACATGAACGAATAAACAATATAGTAACATGGTTAAATACTATGCATTGTGATTGTTGAAATAGTTACCTCTGTATGACTTGTGGCTATTGTAGATGCGGCACTAACTGCAACATCAATGACCCTTGTTAGGTCACGGGTAGATGGATCTCTCATGTGTCTGCTATAGAGGACATCCACACCCTTTCTAGGAGTGGAGCCTCTCTTATACACTTGTCCCTTTTAAACATTTGGACTATGAGAAGATCCAACTACTGACAGTCGCAGAAGTATAGAGGCTAGTGGCTACAATCACCAATACTGATGTAGTTAGAAATGCATTGGTTAATGAAATAACATGTATTAACAAACCGACAGTGATGAAATACATACCAATGTACTATATACTTCAATCAATTCCAAGGCACGGTCTACCGTCAGTCGTGTCTCCATTGGAAATATATCAGTTGTATTCCCACTAGGGGGGAGCTCACTAGATGAAATCATTTCCCTCTGATGGGGATCTACAACCTACAATTTAGAAAAATTTAAATATTAGATCATGTAGCATTAATTAAGTAACATGTGATAACAAACTAACATGTATTGAAATAATGTCGTGTAGAAATAGTTACCTTAGCATGAGATGTTATCGCTGAAGGTATGACAACATCTTGTAACTTAGAAGGTGTTGGTGCATGAGCCGCTTGCCCCTCATGCACTTCTGGTAGCAACTACAAGTTTTAAAATCATTAAAAAAATTAGCAATCTATATATGTGTATAGTAAGGAAAAATAATTTACAAATGACACTAAATTGTTAACTGGATTTACTCATGTATTAAAATAATGTCATGTTGAAATAGTTACCCCAGCGTGACTTGTTGTCGTTGAAAGTATGACAACATCATCTACATTGGACAGTGCTGGTGCATGAGACTCTTACCCCTCATGCACTTCTGGTAGCAACTGCAAGTTTTAAAATCATTAAAAATATTAGCAATCTATATGTGTATAGTAAGGAAAAATAATTTACAAATGACACTAAATTGTTAACTGGATTTACTCATGTATTAAAATAATGTCATGTTGAAATAGTTACCTCATTGTGAGTTGTTGTCACTGAAAGTACGACAACATCATTTACATCGGACGATGCTGGTGCATGATCCTATGGAATATGCTCTGCATCATTAGTGCAAAAGTCTTCAACCTTGTGCCCTTCTTATAGCAACTACAAGTTTTAAAATCATCAAAAATATTAGCAATCTATATATATGTGTATAGTAAGGAAAAATAATTTACAAATGACACTAAATTGTTAACCACTTACTTACCTGTGTAAAATACCCAGTAAAGGTATCATCTATTTGGACAGGACCAAAGCAAGGATGCTTACATACTGTGTATGGGTGGGGATCTCGGATGTGCTCATGATGTGCAGGTCTAGTACCACTATTAGATGCTCCTCGACCACTAGAAGGTGGTGGATCTACCCCAACGACAGGTGGTGGCTCTACTCCACCCATAGATGGTAGCTCTGATGGCCCTACCTGGTACGTACCTTGAAGATACGTGCTATGGCGAATAGTCTCCTGTGCCAATAGTAGGAATAACTCTTGTGTCTCTAGGATCAACTGATGTGCAGGAGGCACATATGGCATGGGTAGCTACCTACGAGGTGGAGCTACTGGACGATTGGGATCTATGCGCCTCGCATTGGGATGTTGTTGAGGCATCCCCATCCCAACGCCCTAGTACTCCAACATATCAAAATATTTAACATGCTTCCCCATCACAAATTATGCGTACATCTTTCTCAAAAAATATAGAGGCATTTCCCTGTTGTTGTGTGGTGGTGCATCAAACAGCATGTAACATCGGTCTATCCAGTTATCTATGAATGGTTGATATGTACAACACTTGATATAAATGTTCCTTTGGTTTGCATTCGAGATTTAACCCATCCATGGATGTCTAAAGAAGGCAAAGATATGTTGTTTTGATATTTTCAACTTCTTAACTTCTTTGTAGCTAATTCCAACCTCATATTGTTTCCTCTTTATTTCTCTGAATGTGGAAATATCTTGTAGTGCACTATTAGACCTACTAAAGGTCTCTATCATTGCATCCAAATTGGATGTAATCATAAGATTCCTATCATCCACAATAGTAATTGAGGCTCGAATTTCTCTGAGCCTCTGAATTTCTCTTTGGATGTCTGAGTGTGCATCCATGGTCATCCCTGCAATCAAAAAATAAAAATAAAAAAATTAGAAACGTATACATGTGCTATAATGACATCTCTCAAAAATGAAAAATGTACAAACTTTGTGCAAGAACAAATACATTACAAACATAAATATCATCTAAGGCATACATTACAAACATAAATATCATTTCATATGATCATTGCATGCATACATTATGGGTCCTTGCGGGCATAAGGGTGGAGAATGTGCGGGCATAAAGACCATGATGATGTGGCAAATATATGTATTTTTATTGGTTAAGGATAACATGGAAATAAAAATATCATTTGACTTATTTGAATTAATAAAAGCAAAAAGACAAGTCGGCCTCTTAAATACATGGAAAGGAGAAGTATAAATGAAGAACAAGATGGTTGTGTTTTTTGTGTGGTGAGTGTGGAGAATTCGGGAGATAGAGGAGAGACCTCATCTCAGGGGTTAGGAAGATGAGGATATTTTTTGGTGAAGGAGAAGCAGTAGGTGGAGCAGTAAAACAATCTCTCTTTCTATATTTTATTTTGGGTTAAATTGAGGAATCCTATTGATGGACAGAATGAAGACATGCTGGTGGAATGATGAAGAGATGGATGATGATATGGGAAGAATGTTGTGATGTGCATATGGACAGTGTAAAGTGTATGAATGGAGATATGGCAACAGATTGATATGACATGAATAATGATGACATAATGAATATGTGACCTGACTGGTGATATTTGTTGATGGGAAGAATGAAGTTATATTGAATAATGAGTACTTGATGAGAATGATGAAGTGCTTTAGAAACAAAAAAGGCCTTCTGGTTGATTATGTATGTAATATACAGACTTAAGAAGAGTCTGAAATATCATTTGTAAATCCATGGTTGTTCGGGTGTTGGTGCATCCTAGTTAGTTGCTGCTGATAGAATTATGTGGTGGTTGGTGCCACTTTGAGTTGTAGCCCATTCTGGAGATTAAAGTCTCCAATTATAAAAAGTTTACAAAGCTTATATCTTGTCTCTTGTAATGTGTTGATGATAATGTGTCTTGCTTAATGAATGACATGTGATATAGTTTATTGATGAATATGATATTGAAGTGAATTTGTAATTAATGATATATGATTTGAGAGAAGAATTTGAAATTGTGAATAAGTGCAAGCTCACTCATTCAGCCCCCTCTCACAGTGAGCCATTGTGTGTAACATCTTGGTGGTGAAGGAGGTCAAAAAAGATGTGGTAGTTCATCTTAGAAACAAAGTAAGTGATGTGTATGCAAAAGAGGGGAACCTAGTCCCTTAGGGTTTGGGGGGTGATGTAAAATACATTATGCCATTAGGTTGGCTTCACAAGCATTGGTTGGACATTTTTAGGGTAAAAGAATGTGTGGGAAAAAAAATAGGGTTTTGTTGAGTCAAGTCTAGAAACCAAGCCTAGGTTATAGTCCATATTTCCTCCTCGTATCCAAATGGTGGATGGTTTTTTTTTCCAATTTGCAATAGATGTGAAAAAAATATTGGTGTTGGGAATCAATTTCCAATTTCCATTTTAGTTTTTTTTCAAATCCTTTACTGCTTGGGTGGATGTAAAATTAATTAAGGGATTGATAGTAGGGAGGAATTAACATATGTTAAATAACAAATTTTAAAATTTTTAGTTTTGGAATTTCATTTATAAATATTTTTAATTTAGGGAAACATAAAAATTTAGATTTTTAATGATGAAATGAGGCAAGGATTTGGATGCTTACCTTTTGAAACAATCCTCCTTGCAATATGAAATCTCCCTTGTTGAGCTTCGACAATGCGTTTTTGCAAGCTGAAATCGCTCGAGCGTTTTGGTTTTGAGAAAACAGTGGGTAAAACAGTCCGGAGACTGTTTATTTTTTTTGGTTATATTAACCAAAACAAGTGCGCATTATAGTGATACATAACGTGTGCGCTTTATGTATCACTATAATGCGTGAGCGTTTTCGAATCCTATCCTACATGTTAATTGACATGGCAGGGTCGGAGTCCGCCCATGCCTAGTTCTAAGTAACCCACGCGCGTTTTTAATTTACACAATTCTAGCATGTTTTGTTAATTTACACAATTCTAGCATGTTTTGCAAATGCACGATTGCACCTAAAGGGTCCCTCAACTTTGTGCGAGGTCCCTTAAGTAAATCAATCAGTTAAGAATTAACTAAGTAAATAAGTTAAGTTCGAAAATAACTTATCTTGGAAGTCCAAAAGAATAATTTTGGGTATAAAGAGGACACTATTGTGTTCATAAAGGGGATATTCGGGGGGAAGCAAAGAACTTGAATGGGAAGACGAAGAAGGTTAATTAGTGAGAGAAAGCAGAGCATTACTCTTACGTCCTAGTGGATTTTGTGCCTAGCTCAGGGGTGGTCTCTAGGCGGGAAAACCCAAGCCGAACATAGATCAGTTGGAAGGGAGGAAAGCTGCAGTCAAGCTTTTGGTCGTCTCATTCTATTTACTAAAGATAATTGCCTTCTACCATTTGTTTTTCGTTTTAGAGTAAGGAAACTTTATTTATGCATGCTCAAGAATTTCATCAATACTAAAAGTATTCTAGAATTTAAATGTTGTTACTTATTGTAGCGTAGTTGTGATTGTACCAAAGATATAACATAGGAAGTATGAATCTGTAGTTTACCTTAAATTTTATAGTGGAAATTCACTCAAAACCATAGATAGTATCCGACCTCTCTTTGGATTACACAGAGTTAAATAGTTCATACTCTTTTTGTATAAATAAATTCTTTGTCATTATTAATCTAGTTCAAGATTTAGAAATTAGTTAGTATTATGATTTATATACATATTACATGGGGTTAATAGAATCTAAGAATTTTCATTTAAACAAATAAACCGAATATTGGTCAAATACTGCAAACACTCGGTTAAAATTGATAAAACTATGTATATATGCCTTGTTGAAGTTTATACCGACTCTGTAGTTATATGTAAATGCATGTTAAAAGACTGTCATTTTATATCATGCGAATAGTCATGTAGAATCATGGCGTAATGGGTTAAAAGAATAATTTTAATCCCTGAGTAAACTTCTTTAACATACGTGGAGCTTGTTGTTCCATTTCCAGTTCTCTACCTCTCAAGTTTCGTTCCTTGTAAACTATGCTAATTAGTTCGATAGTGTAAATAAAACACCCAATGTTCTCTCCGATAAACAATGCCAGGCACGTGGGCTCTGCTCCATCTCTGAATTCGCACAATTAGATCTATTGTATAGCAGATCGCCTTATCTCTTGAGATACTGTCTTTTTAAAGAGTATACCCTCCCAACACTCGGTAGTGTGAATAGAATTTTAAATAATTTTTTAAATTTATTTTCTATTTTTTAAATACATTTATTTATTTAATTTTTTAAAATAAAATGTTTTACAATCCAACAAATATTGGAACTTACTTTATGAGTAAAAGAAAATACTAACAATTAACTTAAATTTTGTTTAGAAAGTGAATTAAATAATTTTATTTTTTACTTTAATTTTAATTTAAATACCATATAATCATAATGTGTTTTTGATAAATATTTTTTTCGAAATCAAAGTAAAATAATTAGTAATCAACATTTTTTTTTAAATCCTATTATTATTTGTATCTTTTTTATATATAATTTAAGATTTTGATTCTCAATGAGTTTATATGGCATATCTAAGTATTTTATTAAAAATAATAATATATTGTTCATTTATATTTTTTACTAAACTAAAAACTAAATTAAACAAATTAAAAAATTATCTATCATAACAATAAAAATTTAAATTAAATGTAAACAAAAAAATTATTATATTTACAATCAAATGAATCTATACTTATCAATATATATCATAGACATACAATTTCTTTTTTTATATGTATTTTTTAAATCCATTTTTATTACAACTTTTTAAAAAATAATCTTTATTATATTTGTTTATAATTATACCTCAAATTAAATTAAGTTTTCTTCCTCTACTTTTTAAATTCCTATATTGATATACACAAAAGCTATTAAAAATGTCATTATAATCTCATAAATTAATTTTCTCTGGATTTGAGGGATGCGACTATAGGATTATATGAGAACGTCATTTCCAAATTCAAAAACACTAAAGGATGGTCACAAGATATTAATTGTAATATTGGAGTTAAGAAAGGCTGCTCCCTTTCCCCTACCCTTTTTGGAATTTACATTGATAAGCTTGAAGAATGTTTAGAAGAGGTAGGTTGCGTAGAAAAGACCTTGTCAAGAATAGTCATCATGCTTCTTCTCTATGTTGACGATATTGTTCTTATGACAAGGTGCCCTTACGATATTGAGAAGCAATTATGAATTCTCAAAGGTTTCTGCAACGATATGGGCATGATCATTAACACTGACAAAACAAAAATCATGATTATCAAGTCCAATAAAGATACTTATGACAATAGAATCTTAGAGGAAGTAACTTCCTATAAGTACTTAGGAATTGACTTTCATCACAATCTCAATTGGAACTATATTGACAAGAGGATAAATGAATGGTGGAAATCCTTCAGCAGAAGCAAAACAGTAATACAGATAAGTCTCATCCATCCAATGTTGTACACCTCCGATCCAAAGGGTTCTATTCTCATCAGCGGAGCTCACTTGTTGCTGCACCATAAGTTGGAGATGTTGGAGTTGGGATTGGGGAGGCGGCTACATCATTATGCACTGCTGCTGCTGGGGATCGATCGCAGGTGTGTCCACAGGAGTAATGGTCTCCATCATTTCTCAAAAATACCGCCAAAATACAGTTAGAAAAACCTGCGAAACAACGAGGTGCAGGAGATTATGGAAGATAGATGGAAACACCAAAAATGTACAAGACCGGGCAGATTTTGATCGAGACTTCAGAGAGCTACGGCTTTTATCTACTCTTCTGCATGAGCTGACAAAGATCCAGGAAGGAAACGAGCCTGGGTATTTATAGGTATACACTGGTAATGATTATATCCTATATATTCGCTTTTACATGCCGACTTACGATTATGTGTGTAAGAGGGCAATTTATGCGTTACTCTTGTGAATTGATGAGGGAAGGTTTCCGCACAGGTGAAATCCAAAAAATTTCCGGCTCCATACGGTGTGCACGACCTCGGTGGAGGATGTTGCACGGGTAATGGTTTTGCTGGCATGGTTGCCATGATGTGATAAAAAAACTTCATTTTGTTGGAATTTGGTGTTTTGAAAAATATATCTAGAATCCGGTCCCTTGTTATTCAAAGATATAGAATCATGCTTGTCATATTAGTCATTGTTCAAGAAATAGAATCATGCGGTTACATTAGCAATTAGATGATGGCTACCAAGTCATAGTTAACTACAAGGTAACACAAATAGGATGCACAACTTGTCTTTCAATGGCATAGCTTTATGAACAACAAATACACTATATGAGTATTGTTGTTAGGGTGTTGACCCTAGTTTTATTAGGCCGCATGGAGTGATGCCCACCATATATCCTTCACAACCCAAAGTTATGGGAGGGTCATGTTATCGATGCTCCCTTTTATCTTAGTTTAATATATAAAGCTAGGTTGGTATAGCCAATGCTACAACATATTGTAGTGGAGGAATACATGATAGAAGATTGAAGATTGAAGTAGTTGTGATTAGGTGCTATGTGATGGTTTTGAGTTGGTTGGGATTGAGATAGGAACCAATTGTGTCATCCTTTACTTATATGGAAGTGTAATTAGATTCCTTGGCATGCTTAAAATGTTCATCAAATGCATTTTGAATAAATGCAATGTGATGATTCACACAATATGTTTATTGAATCATTGCGATTTTGGAAATTGTTAACACCTAAAAAGTGCTCACTAGCTCATTCCCTTACTCACATGACCCATTTGTCCACTTTTCCACCATCTGAGCCTCTGAAACCAACAAAAGGTCACCAAAAGACCTTAGTACACCCCTTTTTCCATTAAAAAAAGATTATTTTTCCAAGAAAATCATAAAAAACCCTAAAAAAGGGTCCAAATTCCCAAAAATATTAAAAAGGGAATTAAAATATTATTTTTATTCAAAAAAGGAAAAAGGAGGGAAAATTACCTAAACCATGTTGGTCAATACCATTGGTTTCCACAAAACCACAAATGGTATTCCTCACCACCAAAACCTATAAAAAGGTGGTAGGGGCTCCTCATTTCACATCCTTCCATTATCTCATCCTTATGCTGCTGAAATCTCCCCTGAGCACTTTTAGCCATTGAAGCAACCTTGGAGAAAGAGACCTATTGGAGTTTGGAGCTACTCATCTTGGGAGTTGCTCAACATCAACCTTCACCATTGAAGGTAATATCGCAAGCACTTGCTTGCCCCCCACTTTTCAATACGAAAATTATTTCTTATGTTTCTTGTTCTTGATTTTTGAAATATTTAAATTATTTGCTTAGATTCTTGCTTAGATCCATGAAAAGTATTGTTTATTTAGTTTATTGTTTTTATTTCTATTGAAACTGCTACTACTAGTTAGTAGGTGCCCATAGCATTAAGCTTGGTTGCAAAACCGAGCCAACAGTTTTTGGCGACTCCGCTTTGGTTTGAACTTTAGATCTCTAGCTTTGCCATTAAATCTTAGTTTTTATGAGTTTTTAATCTTTAGATCCATAGATCTACCATCTTAGACAGCAGATCCATTGCTGTTCTGAGATTTGGCCCCTTAAACAACCCGAAATTTTCAATTTTCGGGTTCTTTTCTCGGTTTCCGTGCACGGCTTCCGCCTCGCGGCTTTTTTCCAGACAGTCGCGCGGCCCATCGCGACTTTTCTGCGTTTTTCCGCGCGGTCCATCGCGGATTTTTTACAGACAGTCGCGCGGTCCATCGCGACTTTTCTGCATTTTTCCGCGCTTCTCATCGCGGCTGTGCGGCCAAAACCTGCGCGGCTCATCGCGACTGTGAGTCCAAAACCCGCGCGGTCCATCGCGACTGTGCGGCCAAAACCCGCGCGGTCCATCGCGACTGTGCGGCCAAAACCCGCGCGGCCCATCGCGGCTGTTCGTCCAAAACCCGCGCGGCTGAATTTTTCATTCGGCCATCCCGATTTTGAAAAATATTTTTTACTGTACTTTCTGCCCATAGCACATTTTTTACAGTACTAAATTCTGCATAGTTTACAGATTTGAAAAACTTTTTTACTATTTAAAAATGCATACCTAGAAATCTTTTTAAAAAATTTTCAAGAGAGTGAAAGAAAGACTCATTTTGCATTCTTTATCTAGATTCAATTTTTTTCTTGCCCTTAGCAATTTTTATTGAAACGAAGAAATCCATTTATTTCTTTTAAAAAGGAGTTTATTATTTGCTTTCATAAAATCCAAGAAATCCTTTATTTTTTGAGTTATTTTTTGAAAAAGCATATTAATTCCTTTTAGTGAAAAAAGTCTTAGATATTTGCTTTGTATTTTCGAAAAGTCCTTTATTTTTTGAAAATTTCCCTTAAAGCATTTAATTTTTTCAAAGTTCAGTTTACAACACCTCACGTGCACTCACACGATCACTTAATTGAACTAAGCCTTAAAACGTACCTTAATTTGAACACACTTTTAACCCCACTTGGGGAACACTAAAATATTCTTGTAGCTAGGTAGTATTGGGGGGATAGGTGTTCCAATAACACCCCTCAGTTCATACATCTGAGACATAGAAGTTGTCCAATTAGGGAGCTAAAATCTCTTAGTACTTTTTGGCGCGGTCACAACCGGTTTGTGGGAAGGCCTCTCCCTTAGGAGGGTTGAAGTCGCGAGGATGGTTCCGGAAGCCTGAGTGGGATACCGAAACCCATTCAGTAACCGAAGGGCTACCATTCGCAGTTCTCGGGATATCCCTGTATTGGGATATTGCGATCAAAGGACCAAACGGCAGATTTACCTTTTCTCGACGCGTCATGAACGGAGTATCCTAGTAGCCTGTCTTTTTAGGATTGATTACCCGGTGTCCCTCCCGGTAGGGGGATATCTAGCCGTTGTCTCTACATTCATATTGTCTGACTTGGATTTCATCACCTTGCAGAGGATATCGTCTGTTTGAGTCACAATACTTTTAGATTAGGTGTTTGCATGATCTTTACCACCTTTTGAGTCTAGTTACACCTATTTTTTCTAGGAGCCGCTTGCATGTTGGTATTCTGACCGGTTGTTGCATTCCTCCACTTATTGTAGCACAGCTGCTAGAATAAGTGCATTTTTTGAGGATTGATTTTTTGGCCTGTGAGCCTTCTTTTTTCACTCCCCTTTTTGCACCCTTGGTTGCATTAGGGTTTTGAGTCTTTTACATATATATCACCACCTGATACTTAAAACAATTTCTTAAATAAAAAACATATTCTCACCATTGAGAATTCTAGACGTTCTCGTCGTCTACGGGGCGAACTCCCAGAGTTTAGTCCACTTGGCTCTCCACGTCACGGACGCAGAGCATCATCCCTTGATTCGACACATCGTCGATCATCTAGACGGTCATCCGATTCTGACATACCCCACTTCACCTTTGATTTGGAGGTAGAATCCGAAAACCCCACAGAGTTACCACCAACCACAATTATGTCTGGAACACCAGTTGATCCACTATATACGTTAACCATAGGTCAGACATCCGCAGACCCTTCTGCGGTAGTACCATCAACGGCAACAACCACCCCCTTGGGTATGCCCAATATGGGTAACACTCCACATTCAGGAATGCCTAACACAGGACCACCACCTGTCATGGGCATGCCCAACATGGGGGTCATACCCCCTTCGGTTTCCACAAACCCTATCCCAGGAATCCCTAGTACGATTCCTAACCCAAGTGTAACTCCTGTTGCGCTTGGGAATGCTATCCCAGGAATCCCTAGTGCGATTCCTAACCCAAGTGTAACCCATGTTGCACTCGGTAGTGCTATACCAGGAATCCCTAGTGCGATTCCTAACCCAAGTGTAACCCAAGTTGCACTTGGGAATGCTAACCCATATCAGGCCACACCTTTTGGAGGGCACATACCCTCCATACCTAGCATACCTATAGGCGCTACTGGACCCCTACACCATACCACAATGGCTAGGCAGGTCCCGGTTCCGGTCACCACATCCGCTAGTCTACCATACATGGCAAGTCTCAACCTGCCAGATTTAGCTAGGCTCACAAATGACCCCATCAGGCATGATCCTGCTTGGCCCCATATGCCCACTAAGCTTCCCTCTGACATCCCTAAGTTTGAGGGAAAGGCCGGAGAAGACCCCCAGAACCACATCATGTCCTTCCATTTATGGTGTTCCTCCAACTCCATAGTGGACGACTCTGTCCGCCTCCGTTTATTACAGCGCACCTTCACTGGCTCTGCAGCCAAATGGTATATCGAGCAACCCCATGGGACGCATTCCAAATTTACCTCCCTTGCCTCGACCTTCCTGCAGTTCTTTCAGCTACCAGTCCGCTATGATGCGGGCGTCGAGATCCTACTGTCTTGCAGACAAAACACGGCCACGCATATCACTGACCATATTCATGATTGGCGGCGGCGCCGAAGCCTATGCAAGATCAAATTAGACGACCGAATCTTTTTAGACTGGTTCCTTAAATCCCTCCTTCCTCTCATTGCGAAGGATGTAGCATCTGAAAGACCCCAGTCTGAGGAGGAGGCCATCCTTAAGGCCCAACAGTTTGATCTTATCTATGCCCAATCAGGTTACCTATACACCATCATACCTGACGCACCACGAGGTGACTCCGCACGCGGTGACACACCGGGGGCATCACATGCCGCTGATGGCATTATTGGCCAAATTACACCGCACACCAAACCTTTCAGTATGGTGAGCACCATGCTCGCCCCAGACCTTTCTAGGGCTACATCCAGTTCCGGAGCGACAACTTCTTATGCTCCAACAAACCAGACCCATCATGTTCATGGACCCTCTTGTCCACAACATTGTTATGGCCAAGCGCCATCAGCATATGTACCTCCTACATACTACGCTCAACCTACGGTACAGAACCCCATGCAGTTTCCACAACAGCCCATGCATTACCCACAACCGGTTGCACCGGCTAACCTCACACCTCCACCAGCTCAGGGGTACCAACAACCCCAACAGGCAACTGGACCACCTCCAGCTCCACCTACATACTATCCACCGCAACCTGCTCCCGCACCTGCGGCTCCTCAGAATCCCCCCAATGCTCAAGGGCATGTCTACGCACAACAACAGCAGCCCCAATACCAAAATAACCAACGCAACCAGGGTGGGCAACCAAACTGAGGAAGAGGACGAAACCGTGGAAACAATCAAAACCGTAACCAAGCTCCACAACCTACCCATCCTCCGCAAAACAATAACACGGCGCCCGCTCATCAGAATCCTGATCGGCCACCTAAGCAACCTAAAAATGCTAATTTACGGACAAACCATCCTTGTTCCATTTGCGGTGTCTATGGCCACTATACCCACGCTTGCCCACATCTCGAGCGAGCTCGACAACTATGGACAAATGACGCCCATCGTCAAGGGCAGGCGGCTCCTCAGCCACCACCCAACCCCCCACCACCTCCACAACAACCTCTGGTTCTCCAAAACCCCTTTCCAACACAGGGAGTGGTAAACACCCAGCCGTTAGCCCCCCAACAGGGAAACGTGCAACCACAACAAATTACTTACACAGCTCCTGATCAACCCATGTTTGATTCAGGCACCCACCACTTATTGATGATGTCCACCGCTGACGTCAATATCCAAACCCGTCGGAATCAATACGGACCGACTTCTGAAGCCCCCCCCGCCGAAAAGGATACTATTGCTAATCCCACTGATCAGACATTGCGTATACCTCAGGTTCCACTTGATGGCGCTTCTAAAGCACCTCGCTTCCCCCTTCGTCGAATCAACAACAACCCCAATGCACGAGCTGCGTCCAATTACAACATCGTAGATGACTTAGCTCAATCTCCCGCAGCCATGTCTGCGTTAGAAGTCTTAAAAACCTGTCCTACTCAGCGCAAGACTTTACTTTCCGCCATTGGGGCGATTGACCCAAATGATTCGAAATTGATGACCTTTGATTTAGACCAATCTGAACCACGGCTGCCTTCTACCATAGCAGTCCAAGTTTCCGTTTCTATTCAGAATCTTGTCATCCATCGATGTATCATCGACGAGGGTGCCTCCACATGCGTCATGTCCACTTTTGTTTGGCAAAAGTTAGGATCCCCTGCTCTCCAGCAATCCACCACTGCATTGCGGGCCTACGATGGCAGGTCAGCTCAACCTCAAGGTTTATTACCCAAGGTACCCGTCCAATTAGGTGGGAAGACTGTGCTCATCGACATAGAGGTCATTAACGCCCAGCTTGACTATAACCTTTTACTTGGCCGCAGTTACATGTACGCCATGAAAGCGGTCGCCTCCTCCGTCTTCCGCACCATGATGTTCCCCCACGAGGGACGCGTGGTCAAAATTGACCAACTCACCTACTATGATCCCAACGCCCCTGCAGCACCCGAGAATGTTCTTCCCATGGTTGAACAACCCGCTTCTAGTGCGGTTACCTCCTTTGTGTCTTCCGTGGCACCCGGACTTTATTCCGATACACCAATGACCTCTACATTTCAAGCCATTCCACCACCGTCACCGGAGACCCAAGTCGCAAACCTCTGTACTGTTTCGCAGAATACGCAAACATTCGGCGGTCAACCACCATTGATCCCCAGTCACATTGGTGTTACACCCATCCACACCATCCCCTTCCTATTTCCTCCTTCGGGTGTAGTAAGCGCCCCGGTTATGGCTACCCTTAGCCTACCCGGGCTAACATTGGGATTACCCGTGTGGTACATTCCGCCTCCCGTTCGACCACCGACACCAGACGTCATCCTCCAACCGGTACAACCTATTGTTACCACAAATCAGCCTCCTCCTGGTGTCGCAATCCCTTCGTCGTCAACGGCACCTCTTCCTAACCTTAATATCCCTTCGTCGTCAATCAAACCTCCTCCTGGTCTCACGATTGCCTCGACGTGAAAGGATCCCCCTCTTCTGGCTAAGCCCACTGGGGGCAGAGGTCCACAACCATACACTGCTATACCACCTCCGAAGGCAGTTAAACCCCCACCAGTGTTTCGAGCTCCCCCCAAATGTTCATTATGCGATGAAATTGGCCATCCAACTCATCAATGCCCACATTTACCGGCACTCCAAGAGCATATGAATATGTTGGACGATGACATCGGCATCCCAGTAGTCAGATTAGAACCACCTCTACAGCCTCGTGACAAATCGCTGCGCACTAACCATCCTTGTGCTATATGCAGTGTTTACGGCCACTACTCTCACCATTGCCCTGATCTACCTGACTATAGAGCAGCGTTGTACGAGTTAAACAATGCCGACTTAGAGATATCTCCTCCCCTCATCGAGGAGATCCACCCCCCACCATCATCCTCGTCAGAAGAAGTCAATACGATATATATGATTTCAACAACCTTCAAACCAGAACCCCTTGATTTATGGTCTGATTACTTCAATACTGATGAGCAGATTTTGGAGACACTCACTGCACCTGACTACCCTTGGGATGATATGCATCATCGCTCGTACTTCCTCCCGGAAGCATCTACCTCCACCGCATCCAACCAGCTATCAGTCGAGTCGAAAGACTTCATACCCGCTAAGGTCGATTGGTTAAAGGACCCCATCCCAGCACCGGATGCCTTTGAAGAAGGGAACATGTCAAACATTTCCCCCACTATACAGATAGACATTTCCACAACACCAGGGAAACCTGAGCTCATCTCGCTGGGCGCATCTTGCACTCAAGCAGAAACTCAGGCATACAAAAAGCTCTTTCAAGAGTTCCGTGATGTCTTCGCCTGGTCCTATACCGAGATGCCTGGTCTTGACCCCGCCATTATTGAACACCACATCGATACATGGCCGGAAGTACCCCCTGTTCGTCAGAAACAGCGACCTATTCACCCTGCCAAGCTCCCAGCTGTTAAGGCTGAAGTCGAGAAACTTCGAAAAGCAGGGTTCATCTACCCTATTCCGTACACCACATGGGTGTCGAACCCCGTTCCTGTCAACAAAAAGCAAGGCACCCTTACAGTATGCACTGATTTCCGCGATCTAAACCAAGCTTGTCCAAAAGACAATTTCCCCACGCCATTCATTGACCAACTCATTGATGAGTGTGCGGGCCATGAGGTCCTATCCTTCATGGACGGGTTTTCCGGATATAACCAGATTCACATCCGCAAGGAGGATCAGTACAAGACTGCCTTTACCACCCCATGGGGCACCTTTGCCTATCGCGTCATGCCATTTGGCCTTAAAAATGCTGGTGCCACTTTCCAGCGAGCCATGACCTATTGCTTTCACGACTTGGTCCATATCCTGCAAGTCTATCTTGACGACCTCACAGCTCGTTCCCGAAAACAATCAGACCACCTTAACGACCTCCGGCAAGTTTTCCTACGT
This sequence comes from Larix kaempferi, assembly GCA_027924585.1. Taxonomy (NCBI): domain Eukaryota; kingdom Viridiplantae; phylum Streptophyta; class Pinopsida; order Pinales; family Pinaceae; genus Larix; species Larix kaempferi. The sequence continues at coordinate 4,359,650 of BSBM01000852.1, forward strand.
TGTCGCAAATATAAAATCCGCTTGAACCCACACAAGTGTGTCTTTTGCGTCCCAGCGGGCCGGTTATTGGGTTTCATTGTTTCCCAAGAGGGAATCACTGTCGATCCCCTGAAAGTCAAAGCCATCTTAGAACTTCCCCCTCCTCGCACGCTTCGACAGCTTCAGAGCTTGCAAGGGCGGTCCAATTTTCTTAGGCGCTTTGTCCCTGATTATGCCACCAAAGTCCACGGGTTCTTACGCTTACTTCGTACCCACATACCCTTTGTTTGGGACGAGCAAGCAGACACGACATTCGAAGCCCTCAAGAAAGCTCTCACACAAGCCCCCTTGATATCCCCACCAGATTTATCCCAAGACTTCACCCTTTACGTCTCGGCATCTGAACATGCCGTGTCCGGAGTTTTGGTACAAGAAGATGCTTCCCACAAAGAGCATGTGATTTATTACGTCAGCCAGACCTTGTCTGGCCCACCGCTACGCTACCCATACGAGGAAAGATTAGCCCTAGCTGTAGTCTTTTCCGTACAAAAACTGCGACACTATATTTTGCTTAGTCATACCACGGTTGTCGCCGACTCCAACCCCATGGTCTACCTCCTCACCCGGCGGCTCCTTCAGGGTCGCGTCGCTAAATGGGTCATTATCCTCCAGGAATATGACCTTACTTTCAAGACTCCCAAAAGCACCAAAGCCCTTGCGCTTGCTCACCTCATTACAGATCTCCCATCCTCTTCAACATCACCCGTCATCCAAACGGACCTGATTGACGAGCAGATCTTCGTCATTTCGTCTGACGACCCTTGGTACGGAGACATTTTGACTTACCTTCGTACGCAAAAATTCCGACCACACATCGATCGTGATGGACGCCGTCGCATACGACACCACGCCCCCCGATACCTACTTATTGGGGATGTACTTTATCGACGCGGCGTTGATACTATCTTACGCCGCTGCCTATCCCATAGTGAGGCAGAACAAGTCCTCAATGATTGTCATAGCGGTGCCTGTGGAGGCCATTTCTCCGGCATGGCTACCGCCCAGAAAATCATTCGGGCCGGTTATTTTTGGCCATCATTATTTACTGATTGCATCACCGCAGTCAAGCATTGCCAGAACTGCCAGCTATTTGCCCCCAAGGCAAGAACCCCCCCCTGCCCCCCTTCATCCAGTCATCACTGTTGGACCATTCTGCAAATGGGCCATAGACTTCCTCGACTGCAATCCCCCGTCAGCCGGCGGTCACAAACACATCATTGTGGCCGTAGATTATTTCACCAAATGGGCAGAAGCCATGCCAACCTATAATTGCAAAGCCGACACTGTGGCACGGTTTTTCTTCAACCATGTCATCGCTCGTTTCGGAGTACCACAGCAGTTAGTCTCTGACCACGGCTCTCACTTCGAAGATGCCGTCTGGAAGGAGTTATCAACCATGTTGAAATTCGAACACCATTTCTCTTCTGCTTACTATCCCCAAGGAAACGGCCAAGTCGAAGCGATCAATAAAATCTTGAAGACCATTCTCCAACGCACTGTCGACAAGCACAAGTCCAATTGGCATCACATGCTTTTCCCGGCACTATGGGCCTACCGCACATCAACCAAAACCGCCACCGGTTTTACCCCTTTCCATTTAGTTCACGGTGTGGAATCGGTCCTCCCTATTGAGTGCCAGATCCCAGCTTTACACATCGCCGTGGAACTTCTACCGGACACTTCCCCAATCGAGCAACGTTTACTACTCCTAGAGCAGGCCGATGAAGATCGGCGCACAGCCATTCAAAACATGGAAGCAGCTAAACAACGATCGAAACTAAGTTATGACAAACGCGTCCACCCAAGAACCTTTTCTGAGGGAGACCTTGTCCTTGCTTACGATCAAGCTCATGATAAAACCGGAAAGGGAAAATTCGTGTCCATGTGGCAAGGCCCCTACATCATACACACCTGCCTCGGGCAGGGGGCATACATTCTGACCGATTCAGAAGGCAACACCCTACGCAACCCACGCAACGGGTTGTACCTTAAACGATTTTACCCATAAAAAAAATCCGATGGACACCATCGTCCATTTTAGTATAGGCATACATTTTTCATTTCACAAAATTTTTCAAAGAACCTAAATATTTGTTTTTCTCTGCATGACCACAGATTGAGCCTCTTCCACTCTGCCATATCGGTTTCGCTGATGGTGCAAGCCGTTGGTCTCCCAATCTCGCCTCCGCAGCTTGGGTAATTTACTCCCCCTCACATGAGTTAATTCACATAGATGGAGTATGTTTAGGTGCCGCCACCAATAATCAAGCTGAATACGATGCCGTGACCGGTCTCCTGGCCGCTGCTCTCCAGATGAGCATACGTCACCTCAACGTTTTCTTGGACTCACAGCTCCTAGTTTCCCAGCTCAACAATGATTACCAGGTACGCGATCCCTGTCTGTTCAGAAAATTCCTGTGCACTAAACAAATGGTTAGACAGTTTGAATCCATTACATTCACACATGTCCCAAGACACCTCAATGGTGTAGCAGATAATATGGCCAACAGTGTCCTCGACTGGCACACCAATCACATCATGTCATATCCATAAACAAACATGCATCCATGTGCAAAACATGTGCCTCCACGGGCATATACAAAAAACCAATATTGCATCCACGTGCATAACATGTGCCTCCACGGGCATAAAACAAACAAACCAAATAATGCATCCATGTGCATAACAGGTGCCTCCACGGGCATACATAAATCAACAAATATACTGCATCCACGTGCATAACATGTGCCTCCACGGGAATATACAAAAGACAAATGTGCATCCACGTGCATACACGACAATATATCTCAAATATATATCCACATATATATATAAAATCAAATAGTCAAATGTCATAAGTGCCCTCAACACCCGATATACAAAAAATACATCTGTCATACAAAAATGCTTCCCCATATGCTCATTAGCATTTGGGGGCAGATACAATATACCTACTCATCAGGATCCCTAGGATCCTCCGGCTCCTCCTCCGGCTCCTCCTCCGACTCCTCCTCCGTCGGCCCCGCCGGGTCATGACGACCTCGAACTCGCCGCTCTGCCGGCCCCGCTGGATCGTCCCTCAGACGTATCCTCCCCTGAGCCGGCCCTGCCGGAGCATCTCGTCCACCACCCCCATGCCTCGCCACGAACACCGCTACCCTCAACAGAAGCGACTGCCACTCAGGCGGCGCACCAAGACATCCCTGCAAAATGTCCCGATCAAGGTCCCTCCAGCCATCCTCGGGGAGCCCAGCTACGATCCGGGCTAAGGTCCGTCGAACACCATCTATGGCGTCATTCTGAGGGCCAACCCCTCGCCCATGGGCTGCATATCCTCCACCACGCGGAGGAGGTACAGGTACAGGGGGACGAGCGACCACCATCGCCCGCCCCTGCCGAGCCACATAGTCAGGTGGTGGCACTGGACCCACATCTGCACAAAGCAAGTAAACCATTAGATACTATATAACAAAATCATCATGATAAATCAAACTACACATGACATAATATCGAATAAAACACAAAAACATACCGTCTAAGCTCCAGGCCTGTCCTGGGGCACGAGGCATCTCTGGGTCACCCCGGTAGTCCATGCCGGCGTAGGGATAGTCCTCGATCACTGGGGGCATCCACCCCACAAAGGGAATCCAAGATCATCATATCATCACTTCAGTATGCCACCACGACCCACAGCCTCATGGTATAACACCCCGCCAGCAGTTTTTCAATGCCCTATTGATCTCTCTCTGAGACAACATCTGCACCACATTGACACCTCTGAGTTAGGGGGCATAATAGATTACCTCGACCTCGGGATAGGGGGCATGATCAATCATTTTGAACCTACCCCATCATCTCTATATCAACACCTCAATGAGCCCATCGTTCAAACCAACACACATATGATCCACAATCACAAACCCCATGCACATAGCATGGGGGCAGGCCATTAACCCTGCTCACTTTTTCATATTCGTGATCTCAACCCTTTTTGAGGTCACATGTCACATGTATATTTGAGTTGATACACATAGTGTTCCCCCCCACGGGTCATCATTTCTCCCCACCACTGCATCCTTCGCTTGGTGGGATCACCTTTATTTGTAGCCATTTTTTAACCTAGTTCTTTCCTTTAGCCATTCCGGAGTCCTTATGACCTCCGTTTTTCGCACCATTTGCACTGCCGGATTCATATTTCCATGCCCGTGATGATGCTTGAGATCATTTCTCGCTTTCACCAGGACCAATATCAACATTGTGTCCCGACACCTTGTCGCCCCGGTTTGCGTGCCACATTGGCCGTTATCCATTTTCGATGAGTTTTATATCGCCGGATTCAGTTTCCGTGCTCGTGATGATGCTAGAGATCATTTCTCGCTCTCACGCCTAGATTTTTCGAGCATTTTTTCCATGCCCCCCTCATCGCCTTGGTTTACGTGCCACCTCTGCCATTCTCCATGGTTGACCATCTTTATATCGCTGGATTCAGTGTCCCGCGCTTGTGATGATGCTTGAGATCATTTCTCGCTCTCACACCCATACTTTTCGACCATTTTTTCAAAATGCCCTCTCATTACCTCGGTTTGCGTGCCACAATGGACGCAACCCCCTTTTGTGACAATCTTTCTGTCACCGGATCCAATATCCCACACACATGATGACGCTTGAGACCTTTTCTCGCCCCCATCAATCCCCTTTTTGTTCGGTATAATTTTATCCCTTTTTCGGGCCGAGCAACCCCTTTTACGAAAAAGGCACTTAGGGAGTTTCTGTTAAGCTCTTTTCTGACTCTTAAAACAATGAAAAGATCGCCGAGCAATCTTGCTTCCTTTCATGCTCGCTAAACGTATCTGAAAGGGCGTCTACCTGGTATAAGTTTACCCCTTTTCCGGACCTCGTAGACTAATTACGAAAAAGGTATACTCTAGTCACATCGACTAGAAGAGTTCTCCATCCGCATCATTTTATGCTTTTTTGGGCCTTGGAGACTAAACTACGAAAAAGAACACCAATAGAGTCCACTTACCGCTTTCAGACTCTCTAAACATGATAGCAACCATGAGCATGCGCCGTCCTGGGATCACAAAATCCACAAGACAGTACCATTTCAGAGCACACTTTTATCCCTTCTTGGAGCTCATTAAAACTACGAAGAAGGAAGAAGGGTGCCTCTTGGCGCCACGACAGATCATATCGACTCACATAGCAGCTTCCCCATTCTGGTCGCCTTTGTTCAGAGTATTCTGCAGTATGTCACCCGGAAACTCCCTCGACAGCTACCATCAGCTTCACCCCCCCAGAGTCAGTACATACCCTTCAGTCCCTAAAAGACGATCCCCACACCTACAAGTCAGTTCCCTACGCTGCCAGGTCAACCACGTCATCTTGCTCTGAACAAAGGAAGTTTGAGTCTACCCATTTTTGACCCAGTTATTTCCCATCCCCACAAGTATGTCAGTCCTACCAGCAGTACTACATCACTTCAGTTTACACCTCGCGCTCCCAGCAAGGAAACATCATTGCCTTGTTAGTTGCTGGTCTCCCTCTGTCGACGACAACCACATTGATTCCAGAGGATAGACCTAGAGGCCCCTGTGTCTTGGACTCATTACCATTTATGATGAGTGCCTACGAATCATTTCGAGAGGAATCCTCAGTGCCTCTCCCAATGGTTGTTTCTCACATGCTCGACTTCAACACCTTGATCGCATCGTTGAGACTCGCACAGAGTATTGGTCCGTTCAGTTATTAGTCGAAGACCCCGGATACCTCCTGACTCCTCCACATTTGAGAGTCTTCCTATGGATAACACCAGTTACACTTTTTCTATAAATATCCGGGCTGCGCATGGCGACAGTATTCAGATTTACCCAGGTTCCATACTCCCTTGAGTATACAGTTACAATACTCCCTAGAGATGGCTCACAGTCATTGAGTCCATACAGATGTTGGACACCTTCAGTTTCAGCAGTTCAACAGTTATTCCAGTGTATCAGTTATTGAGATCAGCCATGATCATGAGTATATCCCACAATCATGTCCCCTCTGGACCATTATGATGTACCAGTATATTTCTTTACGTATTAGATCCCCCTTCTTGGGACTAATTGTTTTGTATATGTCTTGATACGAGCATGGGAATGCCCGCCTCGTCCTTTATCAGAGATTATACCTCATTCATATTGAGGCAATGTAATATTTTTTGTTTTTTCAGCTTCCAAGGGCCGTGGCTCCAGTCTCCAAACGGTCTCTTATCTCCCCTAAAACCCAGAAAAAGGACAAAAGAACTATGATGTCTATCGGCCATACGATGAGCTCCTGCCCTCACACATCAGGGGGCAATCTGTTAACACCTAAAAAGTGCTCACTAGCTCATTCCCTTACTCACATGACCCATTTGTCCACTTTTCCACCTTCTGAGCCTCTGAAACCAACAAAAGGTCACCAAAAGACCTTAGTACACCCCTTTTTCCATTAAAAAAAGATTATTTTTCCAAGAAAATCATAAAAAACCCTCAAAAAGGGTCCAAATTCCCAAAAATATTAAAAAGGGAATTAAAATATTATTTTTATTCAAAAAAGGAAAAAGGAGGGAAAATTACCTAAACCATGTTGGTCAATACCATTGGTTTCCACAAAACCACAAATGGTATTCCTCACCACCAAAACCTATAAAAAGGTGGTAGGGGCTCCTCATTTCACATCCTTCCATTCTCTCATCCTTATGCTGCTGAAATCTCCCCTGAGCACTTTTAGCCATTGAAGCAACCTTGGAGAAAGAGACCTATTGGAGTTTGGAGCTACTCATCTTGGGAGTTGCTCAACATCAACCTTCACCATTGAAGGTAATATCGCAAGCACTTGCTTGCCCCCCACTTTTCAATACGAAAATTATTTCTTATGTTTCTTGTTCTTGATTTTTGAAATATTTAAATTATTTGCTTAGATTCTTGCTTAGATCCATGAAAAGTATTGTTTATTTAGTTTATTGTTTTTATTTCTATTGAAACTGCTACTACTAGTTAGTAGGTGCCCATAGCATTAAGCTTGGTTGCAAAACCGAGCCAACAGAAATTAAGGTATAAAAAAATGAGTTATTTTAACTACCACTTGCATGTGCGATTAGGTTGTTGGTTTATTAATGAGGGTGGTTGAGGTAGCTTGGGGGGTGTCCATGGGGATTTGATAAATAGGGAGGACAAGTAAGTGTTGATGGGTTCTTTGAAGTTGAATTTTTGCTTGAGGAATTGGAGAAATTGTCATATTGAGAATTTATTGAAGAAATTCCTTTTGTGAAAATATTTTCTAGAGATGTGTTGTGGTTTGTCATTTTTGAAGCCTCAGGCACATTGGGCTAGGAAACTAAGAGATTTATTGGAGCTAATACATTGGCTAGGTTCCTATTTGGAAAGGAGTCTTAATTCCACTTTGGGCAAGTGGCAAGGGGTAAGTTAGAGATTTTCTACTACACTATATTGTTGTACTCTAGTAGGACAAATTCAAGAAACCAAAGGAGGAAAAGTTCTAGGCTTCAAATTCAAGCAACCAAAGGAGGTAAAGTTCTAATCTTTCTTACTATAAAATAACGGCTTTGCTAAATTATGAAAGAATTCACTGCAAATTATCTTGGTAAATTTTAATAAAATGTCAGTTTAATTGCTTAATATTTAAAAATTTGATAACATGAAGCAAGGGTGAGTTTTGCCCGAAATGATTTACACGTCAAGCAACAACTACATTACATAAATTTGACTATTGTAGATTAGTCAGAAAAAAAATATTGCAAGTACAAAAGTAACAACCATCAATTCCAATCATGTTCGTTGAAACAACCTTTCATTTTATTTAGCCTTTCAACAAGTGAAATATTGCATAAGAGTAAAGTACTATTGATTTTACAAATACTATCCTTTTATCCCATTCATACATCCTAGAGGGAAATCACCTCCTTCAATTTTTGGATGAGCAAAATGGATTGTTTTTATTTAGGTTGTCAAAAAATGCTCTCTCAATTTTGAGCATATACGCAAGCTACAACAAAAATGGAGTAGGGCCCTCTTCATAGTAACCGAAGTACGATCAAAACAATCTAAATCACAATCACAAGCACCATCTCAAACGTCCCATCAACGATTAGTCCATCACACGCTCCAACGATGTAGGAAAGAAAGAAGATGCATACCAAAGGGAATGAAGGGATTGAATTAGAAGGATTTTGACACTAGTACACAACAAATGATACTTCCAGGATTCGAAGTGTTATGTTATTCCAATCTACATAAAGGAGATGTTATAACTAGGGCTTATTCATCCAATAGATAGAGCAAACGTAGTGAATTCCCTCTCATGGTACACATGTAGAAGCTTGATTTTATTAGGTTGTGGTTGAGCTTGTTGTTCTTAGTGATATCTTGGCATCTTATGGTCATGTGGAAAGGATGAATTAATGTATTTCCGTGGTTGAGATGTATGATGGACCTCATATTGTCTTTGCACACTACTTTGTTCTCTCTCCTAGATGACCTATATGGGGTTTTGAAAACCTTATTTGTCTCTGTACATATTTGAAGACCCGTTCCTACAATCCTTGGCACTTCATGTAATATCTTGATTTTGACCCTATTGCATTAAAAATTGTAAGTGATCTGTAAATATCATTATAAAATTGTGGTGGAGAGCTCAAGGCCAAGGCCCTACCATCGATTTAGTTTTTTTATGTATCAACAATTAAAAATCGATGCATATGGTTCTCGTGATAGTCAGGCACAATATAAATTACAACATCATTTAAATATGCATTTTAATAAAATACTCATAACTAGTTGTGCAATGCAACAAGGGTACGGTAGGGAAAATATTCAAACCCTTAATCCAATAGTGTCAATCCAAGTGTCAATGAGAGAACCCATAAACACTCAACTACCCATTTTGACTTATGCACCCAATCATTTTATTCTTCAAAGAGTCGGTTGAGGTAGTTAATGCTTTGGGAATGGAGAGGTATGGCTGCCCAATTTTGTGTATGGGAAAGCCATCAATTTTGAAAATCGTATTTGGATCCTTGGGAAATAAAACACCAACGAAATTGCTTCCCCAACCATTATTCATCCATCATTTTTTCTCTACCACGCGTTCTGGGCCAGCTAGGCATTTTCCCTCACGTTTTTCCCTCATTGTCTATGGCGGGGATGTCATGTTTGTGTTGCAGAGTGGATGGGAGGAAGAGAGTCACGATTTGGGGGTTTATAAAGGTCGTTTTTTCCCCTTGAATGACCATATACATGTTGTGAAATCGATTTTTCTCTCCAAGGGTCGATTCCCCCTCTAATAGTTCATTTTTGGGTGCCCATGATTTTTGAACACTCATTGAAACCACATATTGGGAATCCCGTAGTTAAAACGTTTTTCTTCTTGCCCAACACTTGTGTTTTTCTATTATATGCATCCCTATTTTTGGTTTGAAATTGTGAGGAAGAAACTAGGAGTGGAAGAAGATTAGAATTGGCTTTATAAATCTAGTGAAGAGAGAAACCTCACAGAAATATCAAAGGGTTTTGGATAATTTTCTATGCACACGCTGAAGAGCACTAGAGGGAAAGGTATGGCTTGAGGGACTGTGTAGCAGTGAAGAGAATGCTTCCTTGTGTTGGGTGTGTAGGTATTGTGTGTGCCAAGCTAGGTAGATCTTGTAGAGGTGTCAATAGCTCTGTGGTTGAGCTCATTAGCTTAGCAATTCTTCCTTTCTACTTCCTTATTAGCTTGATAAACTCAACTAAGGATTGGATTGGATGAAGTGTGATGTATTAATTGGCTATGTGTTAGTGGTTGTTCCCTTTTTCCTAATGGAAATCATGCCCAGATCGGGGGTGGCAGCTATGCTGAGAGATTGATCAGCGCAGTTGGACTTCGGATGGGTGGAACGTTGCAGTTGCATAGCCATTTTCTCGGGACTACTTCATTTCAAGATAAGTAATCTCTCTTTTGTGTTAATTTTGCAATGTATTTAATTATTGAATGTTATGATTATGTTGATGAGTGCATGCTAGATGTACGTGTAGTAGAGTCTTTATTCTGTTGTGTCAAATTTAATCATGCATCTACACACATATGCATTATGTTTGTATGGATTTGTACATCTATATGATGGGGATGTGAAGTAGAAATATCCCATTTTTAGTGTCATGTTCTCTCCCTTGCGTTGGATCGATGGGAGGGGACGTGATACTTCATGACTCGTTTCATTATATATTAAAGATGTCATTCATTTGACATTGTACCCCATTTGGAGCTTGATGTATAGTTGCATGCATATAACCACACATGTAAAAGTGATAAGGCCTACTCACATGATACCTACTGAAAAATACAAGAAAACTCTAGTACTTAGAGATTTCCCTTGCTTGGAATATATGAAATTCAATTTTTTTTAGGTTAACTCTGTTGCCACCAAATCTGTAGGGCAATTTTGAACTCTTGTTTTAACATCACATAGCATGTGACACATGTTGGATGGGAAAAATAATGGTGTAGGTATTCAGCGATATTTTATTCCTTCATGTCTTGGTTGACGGTGGTATTCTACACTTATCATACTTATTACTAGTAATTTGGAAGCTATGAGGATTCTCCTTATACTATGATTACATTGATGATGATACACTCATGTTGTTCATCTTATAGTCCTTGTATATCATACACCTAATATTATCCATTGACAACTGATGCAATATTAAAGGATGTAAGGGGTATATTTTACGACTATGGTTCCATACTTAGCTTTTAAAGGGCGCATAAACATCAGACATAGATACATGCAATTTTATATATCAGAGAATCCTGCAAATTCAACAGTAAGTTTATGGTATTTATAAGGAAATTATGTTTCAACAAAATAAGAGGGTTACATCAAAAGGAACACTCAACCTATGAATATTGTTCTTGGAGACATAATATTTTACCAAAGCAGCCTATTGAATCTTATGTTGTTTAATATTCTACATGTTTTGAAGTTAAGGGAGCCATCTACAGATCTTATTTTTGTTTATGAATCTATAATTATAACATAAAGGAAATCTACTACAGATTTCAATAGTGGTGATGGATTTGCAGCCATAAACTCAAAATATGGTCAAATCTAGGCATGAATGTTAATTACTTGAAGCCTGGAAAGTGAAACAACATACAAATTTGTAGCTTTGTGAGGATAGTACATGAACAACAAGATGAATCAGTTTCTCTTAGGCTATATATTAGAAAAATATTGACTTAAGAGACATAATAAATTACCAAGTCGTAGGTTGGACCTACTAAAAAATACAAGAAAACTCTAGTACTTTGAGGCTATCCTTTCTTGGAATATATGAAATTCAATTTTTTTAGGTTAGCTCTATTGCCACCAAATTTCTAGGGAAATTTTGAACTTTTGTTTTGACGTCACAGAGTAGGTGACACTGGTTGGATGGGATAAATAATTATCTAGGTATTTAGTGAGATATGAGTCCTTCATGCCTTGGTTGACGATAGTAATCTACATTGTTTTATCATATTATCACTATTTGAAGATAGTCATTACGCAGGATCAATATGAGTAAAGAAGGAGCTACATTAGTTAGTTTTGAAACTCGACGTTTCAATCCCTACTCTGGGATCATCATTAGGAGACAATTGAAGCCTGATGAGTTTCAAAACTAACTAACACAACTTCTTCTTCACTCATACTTATCACTATTAATTTGGCATCTATGAGGGTTCTCCTTATAATATGATGTTGGTAAAATCATGGTGTTCAAGTTATTGTCCGTGTTTATCATACTACTAATATTACCCATTGACAGTACGTGCAAGATTATAGGATGTAAGGGGTATATTTTATGACTATGGTTCCATACTTATTTTTCAAAGGACACATAAACATCAGACATAGATACATGCATATTCATATCTTATAGAATCTTTCAAAGTAAACAATAAGTTAGTTGTATCTATACGGAAATAATGGTGTAAGAAAAGAAGAGAGTACGATCAAAAGGAGCACCCATCCTATGAATATTGACCTCATAGACACACAGAATTACCAAAGCAGCCTACGGAATCTTATGTTGTTCAATCCTAAACCTGTTTTGAAGTTAAGGGAGCCATCTATAGATCTTTTTATTGATGATGAATCTATAAATATAAGAGAAAGGGACTCTACTACATATTTTGATGATGCTGATGGATTTGTAGCCATAAACTTAGAAAATAGCCAAACCTGGGCATGCATGTTAATTACTTGAATCCTGGAAAGTGAAACAGCAAACATATTGGTAGCTTGGTGAGGATAGTACATGAACATCATGATCACTTACTTTCTCTTAGGTTATACAATAGAAAAATATATACAATGTGTTCTATAGAAGTTCTATTGGCCATCCTTCGAAAGAAAGGACCCTAGATTGTGGTACATTTTCATTGATGCTATATGTACGAAAAGGAAGGGATGCCAAACCTATATAATGATGGGTCAGCAGTTAAACATTTATCTCAAGCCGACCAACTAATTGTTTTATCACTAGGTGGCCATGTTCTAAGCAATTTATCAAATCCGACCTTTGTTAAAGTTTTCATTCGATCGGTATCAATACAAGTTGAAGGTCCTTTTATTTGTTGATATGGAATTTCATATTTGGAGACTATAATTATTCCTTCGTACACACTGAAGCATGTTCGATTATATTGAATCAGTAATGTTAAGACTAGGTATAATGTGTAAAATATTTATTAATAAGAGTAAGAAGATTATCCTTTCAATATGATTCTTGTATGTATCTAGGTCAAACCTAGCAATAAAGGTTTGGTAGTGTAATGACTCCTATATGTGTATGGTGGTTCTACAAACAAGGTATGGGGTGCTTTCCTTTGCTCTAAATCCCATTGTATCTAGGTTTTAGTCAAGGATACAGTGTATGCTAAAAGCTAAGATTATTAGAAGTGGAAATGGATCCCTTTGATAATCTCCTTATATTGGAGCTGTTAACTTGATATTTATTTCCTTGTATAAAGAGTAATATGACATAAAGCATACTGAATAGAGAATAGATTCAACATACTCTATATATCCTACTCTTCTTGAATCTAGAGGAAAAGGTTAGATGGATAAATTTTTCTACCTTATGTTGCGAATTTCATAAAAGCAAGTAGAGGATCTCAATCCCTTCTTCTTCTAGGACAAGTTTTTATATTACTTATGGTTTATTCATTCTTATTCCAACTAGAAAGACTTCTCTATATTCTTCTCTTTCCTACATTTCAAACTTTGTATAGACAAATAGAATCAAATAGTCTTCATATTCATCTTATTCCTAAAATCCTACCCTTATTAATACCAAACTTGATATTCAAGAAGATCATGTCTTAATATATCCCTGATAATACAAAAAGAGATAGAAGTCTTCTTCATATATAGGAGTTATTCTATTCTGAAAATTTGAATAAGCTTATCAAAAGGGTTGAGTATGAATCTAATAGCAAAAGGAGTGTATCATTGCTAAGAGAAGAGAAGTAGAAGGGTGCAAAGGGGACCTCTTAGTGCAAAGTTTGAGGAACAAAAGGAATGACAACATGTATTATCAATGATAACATGTTGCAAGGAATAAGTATATCAATCTGTTTAGAGGTAGAATGATAACAAGTTGAAGAAATTAAAAAAGGGAGGTCAATCCATCATAGAAGTTGCACCCAGGCATGATATTTGGTTAAATAGTATGAGAGATAAACAAATATAAAGAAGGAATCCTTTCACAGTGAGAGACAATAAAACAAATTCGAATTCATATCATTCTTCTGCAATAAAATCATGGTGAATTAGGCACATTTAACCATAGAAATCTCACTTTTAACTAAACTACAGTGAGAAGAGGACTTTATTATCATACCACTGTTCATGTTGTTGGAAAGAGGGTAATGGTCATCCGAACAACAGATATTTAGTCACCATATTTGCTTTCATAAAAAAACTCCTCTACCATCTGTAATCCATGGCATAATTGAGGAATCATACTTCCTATATGCAAATTGGGTCATAGTATTGGGGTGTTCGATGGTTTAGTTCACTACCCCTAGAGGATAATGTCTTATGATAGATGATTGGAATATTCAATAATTTTATGGAAATGAGAACACCCAATGGACAAATGATGAAGACTATGAAGAATATTTTTATTATGTATTCGCACAATCTTATATGGGTAATGTAATATCCCTTTTTCTCCCTTAGGGTTTCTGCAACAGAAAGTACAACTGTGTACCCGCTAATGGAAAGGATCTCGTAGCAAGAGCTCCAAAAGTAAAACTTTGTAAGTATGATTATGTTTTCCTAAGTGTTAAAAGTGAATTTGTAGACTTAACAGACTGAAGGCTTGATGCAACGAAACGGATGAGGCATGGAATCCACTAGGGGGAGAGGGTCAATGGCTTGGTAGCCATAGATTTTTGATGACATTGACCATCTTAGTGCCATGAGCACTTAAAGTGAATTGTGATGTTCACTAAGAAAACGCTTCAGTTTAAAAGTATGTTAATAATTTGTCTGAGATAAGGATGTTGAAGATACTTCTAATCGCCAAAAGGCATTAATAATCTACCTTGACCTAAATATTAGCATGGAGATAACCCATATTGAGTACCATTAAGTAAAAATAAGAAGTTAAGCTAAACAACATTAGTACCTTGGCCATGACGATGATGATGATAATGATGGTGATGAGGATGATGATGATGATGAATATGATGATGAAGATGACGATGATGATGACAATGATGAAGATGAAGATGATGGTGATGAAGATGAGGATGATGATGATTGATCATCATCATCATCACCATCATCCTCTTATTTATCACCATCATCATCATCATATCCATCTCCATCATCCTCATCGTCATATTCATCATCATCTTCATCATCATCATCATCCTCATCACCATCTTCATCATCATCATCATCATCATCTCCATCTTCCTCATCCTCTTCCTCCTCCTCCTCCTCACCATCATCATCACCATCATCATTGTGGTCGTCATCAGCATCATCTTCATCGTCTTCATCATCATCATCATATTCATCGTCATCATGATCATAATGATCTTCATCATCATCATCATCATCATCAATCATCGCCATATCCATCATCATGATCATCTTCATCATGATATTCATCATCCTCATCATCATCATCGTCATCATCATCATCATCATCATCATCATCATCATCATCGTCGTCTTCATCATCATCATCCTCATTGTCATCACTCTCTCTTCCCTGGTTTTACACCTCTCTCTCTCTCTGTAAACCCCCCTCTCCCTCTCCCTAACCTCTCCCCCATCCCTAACCATCTTACTCTTTCTATCTCTCTGCTACTCCCCCTAGCCAAAAACCCCTTCCTCTCTATCCCTCTTCCCTCCTCTCCTTAGCCCTTACTAACCCAGGCTCTCTCAATCTCTCTCTCTTCCTTACACCTCCACCTACCTCTAACCACACCTCCCATATCTCTTTCTCACTCCCTACAACTAAATCCCTCTCACCTCTCTCCCTCTCTCTCCCTCCTCCCCCCCAACCATTAGTAACCCCCTCTCTCAGTCTCTCTCTCTCTCTCTCTCCCCCTCGTTAACCCCCCTCCTAGCCCCTTACCCCTAACTAACCCCCATCATCATCATCATCATCATTGTGGTATTCATCACCATCATCTTCATCATCTTTATCATCATCATCATCATCCTCATCTTCATCATGATCATGATGATCGTCATCATCATCATCATCATCATCATCATCATCATCATCATCTTCATCATCATCATCATCATCACCATCTTCATCATCATCATCATCATCATCATCTTCATCATGATCATGATGATCATCATCATCATCATTATCATCATCATCATAATCATCATAATCATCATCATCATCATTGTCGTCGTCATCATCATCATCGCCATCGCCGTCTCTCTCTCTTCCCTGGTTTTACACCTCTCTCTCTCTCTCTCTCTCTCTCTGTAAACCCCCTCTCCCTCTCCCTAACCTCTCCCCCATCCCTAACCATCCTAGTCTTTCTATCACTCTGCTACACCCCCTATCCCCAAACCCCCTACTCTCCCTAGCACTTACTAACACGAGCTAGCTCAATCTCTCTCTCTTCCCTACACCTCCACCTACCTCTAACTATACCTCCCATCTCTCTTTCTCACTCCCTACAACTAACACGCTCTCCTCTCTCTCTCTCTCTCTCTCCTTCCCCCCCCAACCATTACTAAGCCCCCCCCCCTCTCTCTCTCTCTCTCCCCCCCCCCCCCCCATTGCTAAACTCCCTCCTAGCCCCTTACCCCTAACTAACCCCCCCTCTCCCACTCTCTCTTCCTTTCTTCTACACCTCTCTCTCTCTCCCCCCCCTCTCTCTCTCTCTATCTCTATCTCCCCCCTCTCGCTCTCTCCTAATCCCCCTTCCCCTACAACTACATGATGATGATGATGATGATGATGATGATGAAGATGGAGATGACAATGATGACAATGATGATGATGATGATGATGGTAATGATGAAGATGGAGATGAAAATTATGACGATGATGATGATGATGATGATGATGATGAATCATAATCATCATCATCATCTCATCATCTTCATCACCATCATCTTCATCTTCATCATCCCCATCGTCATATTCATCATCATATTATTCCTCATCACCATCTTCATCATCATCATCGTCATCTCCATATTCCTCCTCCTCCTCCTCCTCCTCATCATCATCGTTGTGGTCGTCATCACCATCATCTTAATCATCTTCATCATCATTATAATCTTGATCGTCATCATGATCATGATCATCTTCATCATCATCATCATATTCATCATCATCATCTTCATCATCATCATCATCACCATCTTCATCATCATCATCATCTTCATCATGATATTCATCATCATCATCATCATCATCATCATCATCATCATCATCATTGCCATCACTCTCTCTTCTCTACTTTTACACCTCTCTCTCTCTCCCCCTCTCTCTCTCTCTTTGTAAACCCCCTCTCCCTCTCCCTAAACTCTCCCCCATCCCTAACCATCCTACTCTTTCTATCTCTCTCCTACTCCCCCTTGCCCCAAACCCCCTCCTCTCCGTAGACCTTACTAACCCGAGCTCCCTCAATCTCTCTCTCTCATCCCTACACCTCCACCTACCTCCACCTACCTCTAAATGTGATGGTGACAAGTGCAAATTATTTTTATCATTGTTAAAATGTAGGTCTATGGTTGTTGTTGGAAGAACGTTAAAGATAAATATGACCAAAAAGTTAGAAGCAAGTTCTCATATTGGTAAAAGTTTAATAGATGCATTTAGTACAATTGGAAAGAAATCTCGCTCAAAGAATTGCAATGCGGCTCGTCGTGTGTTGTCACAATCAATCATGAACAAAAACACTAGAGCACTTTGTTTTCTTAAACCTACATCCAAAATTATTAATTTGAATTTGAAGACAATTCGTAGGTATTGTGTTAGAAGAGAACAACTTGTAACCGGTCAAACAGATGTTTGGGCCTTCATTGGCAGGTTTCCTTGCTCTGATATGAAGCTCATTGATGCGGTAAAAGGATTAGTGCAAGATTTTTGGCATGACAACACTAGACCTTCTTCCAACCAAAAAGATGTATTAAAATTGAGAAGGGATTCAAAGGATCGTGAACCACACATTAAAATTTTTCTTGATATGACACAAACATAATTATATGAGAGATATAGGAATGAACATAACGAACTTGACTTGGGCCAAAGATCCTTTGAAAAATGAAAACCATGGTATGTTAAAATAAACACAATTCGTAACACATGTTGTTGTCGATACCACATTGAGTATGGTTACTATTATGACACATATACATATATTTTTCGTGTATTGCATAACTCTCTTGTGCAGGAATGCTCAGCTACATTACCACCAATGCCATCTAGAGACTTTATTCATAGAATTTTGTGTAGCAGGACAAATGATTGCACATTTTATCAAAAAACTTGCATATATGGGACATGCCTAGGGTGTGGTGGATTCGCATTATTGCAAAAATGCATACATGTGACCGATGAGCATGAAATTGGGAGGCAGGAGGTGAACTTGCAGTCATTCAAATATGTCATGTATGATATTGATGGAGGGAACGAAAGAAAAAAAATACAATTGGTCACTTCTTAGGTTGGTAATGAGCTATTGGATACTATTTTTTCTTCAAATTGCAATTTCATATGTAACAATATATTGATATAAGTCTTTATTGTTGATCTACCAGGTACGGGTTTGCGACTTCATGGAGGAATTATTTTAAAAGACACAACAGTATGTAAATCATGTGCATGTGGCTCGTTGGAAAGATGAGCATGTTAGAACGTGGAGGGATACATTTCCTATTGGGACTATCCTGTCAGTGGTCGGTTTTGTGGAAAACTACACTCTTCAACCGCAAAATGAGATTCAGAGTCAATACTATCACTCAGAATAAGTCATCCTAATCATCCAGATCACCTATAGACATGGGGATCAAGATAGTACCAAAGACAAGATGGTTATATTGAAGGAGTATCACTTCTACATAAGTGATGACAGGTGTCACGACTTGGCTTTTGTACAACACAACTTTCAAATATTCTACAATCACTTGAAGGATAACAGTATATGGATGGAACAACATTGGATTTGGTATAACGGTTGCGCAGGGAAATTAGAAAATGCCCGTGTCTTGCAATGGTTGTGTGTGCTCCACAAAAGGTACAAGGTGCCACATATTTGGAACTATTTTGAGACCGGACATGGAAAAGGTGAACATGATGGAGCAGGTACGTGCATAAATACTGCATTATGCACGCAAGAAATGAAGTTCACAAATGCATTACTCATCCAAGATGCAAAAACTATCATTGAATGATGTGCTTCAGTCATGGGGGAGGGAGCAAGAAGGCATGAAGATCACTCAACTAGGAAAGCACATGTACATAGATATTTTTGGGAGGTGGTTGATGTAGATCGATCACAGTTATATGAGTGCAAGACCATCCAAGGAACTTGTGCATTTAATTCAGTTAGAACATTAGACAATGTTATACTTGAAATGTGGACAAGGAAACTGTCATGTTTTTGTTCTCCATGCAATAGTGGTGAATGGGACGAATGTGAATCCGTGGATTTGGTTGATAGTTAGGACCATGTATCACTCCCATTTGGTCGAAGGATAGCTATAGAATTATCCTAGTTGGAGGAGGACCAAATTAATCAAGAATTTCACCAGACTATGACCACATATCAGATCTCGTACAACCAGGTTCGATTAATATTTTTGTATTTTTGGAAACTAGTTGTGTCCAATTAGTTGTCTGAAACGTTGGAACTATATTTTCTCCAGGGAACATATACGCAGTGGTTTCCCCGAGACGTAATGCATGGCGCACTGGGAATTGGCTTGCACGTTTCTTAGAGGTGAAGAAAACCCTAAATGTCCCATTACGGGACTCTCAGGCCAATAATTTTCTGATTGGGTCGATGGTTATAAGGGAGAATATTTTAACTAGGTTTCCCACTTAGCAAATAGAAAAGGGTATACATATGAATATTATAGACCAGGTGAGATTGCATACCACTATACAAACTTAGTTATTGACACAAACCTCGAACTGCAAACAATGCCAAGGAAGAACTCATCAAAGGAATGATAGTTATTCCCTTATTCCGAGCACAAGAGGTTAAAGGAAACCATTGGTATTCGAGGTGATCCTGATGGTCTAGTCAAATGACCATAGGTAGGTAATCTGGTATGTGGTTTGCATGTTTTATTGTGTAATATGTTATAGGTATGTGGTGTACATGTATGATATGATTTTGTTTCGTAGTCTCATTGAGTATTGACATCAATATTTTGACTATTGTAGCCATACATTGATAGCTTGATAGATTGATAAATTGCATAGAATTTGTACAACTTGATAAATTGCACAAGTTTCATCATGGATTTTTTTTCTTTGTTTTTTTCTCCCATCTAAGTAAACCATAATATATGCATCCTCATGCCCATTTTCATGCTCACTAGCACCATCACCATCTTCATGCTCATTATCACTATCCCCATGGTCATTTTCTCCATCACCATGCCACCATGAACATCACCACCGTGCTCTTCCTACCCATGTTGTCACCACCACCATCCCATTTTTCACCATAATATTCTCATCCATCATCCACACAAATATAATTGTTCGATAACTAATTTCATCACCCAAAAAACTAGAAACCTCGATGCCCAAGAATTGATCATGGTGTCCATATTCAACTTGAATTCCAAATACTCCTATGAAAGGGATTCTATCATGGTGTTTGAGCTCAAGAATTTTAAGTTTGGAATTAAATCCATTGTCCCCCCAACCATGTTTATTCCTCAACACTTATTTATAGTGCACAAAACCTAAAAGGTCAAATTCATAAAAAAATTGCAATGACAGTTTATGTAACAACCCTCATATACGAATATAGAGAATATTTAATATAATAAATAAAATGTAATATAAAATAATTTAAGGTAATAATATAATTGGGAATATGAAAGAAAATAAGGAAAAAAAATTGCATTAAATAAGAAATTAAGAAATTGGGAGAAGGAGGAGATAAAAGGAGGAGAAGAAGTGAATAGAGGGGATTATTCATTTTTGGTCTTTTGGGCAGAGGAGCTCTTGAGGAGAGGAAAGCAAGATAGCACTGGCATAGGGTTGATTGTTGGGGGCTCGGGAGCCTCAGACTTTTTGGTTGAGGGTTGGTTGGCTGGAGAGTCATCCCCCCACCTTCAGTTGCACATTTAGGAACCATCAAGGTAATCACCAGGTCTTCTAACTAGGTATGTACACTTTGTTACAGATCCTTCATCACATGTTGCTTCTTGTTGTATACTGGTTTTTATAAATTTACAGGATATCAAACCCACCGTATTTATCAGATCTTTTATTGCATGCTGGTCATTTGTTATGCTAGTTATTTTTATGAGTTTACAGTTCTTACATTTGGTATCAGAGCTTGGCTCAAACACTGGTCCTTAAGGGCTCTTGAATTCTTTACAAATTTACTAGATGCTTATTTTATATGGGTGCTCACAGATTACATTTAGTTTGGTAAGCATAGACTTTTTTTAACATAGCAGTTGAAGAACCTACGGTGGCTCTTTCAGAGCCAAAACTGAAGGAATTTATGGCCATTTTGCTGCCTGTTAATGCAGACAAATTTAAGCATACTATCATTAGCTTAATTCACCAAGAAATATGTTGGAGCATCGCATTGTTCACTCATCTATAGAGATTTTAAGGTTAACAGATCCCCTTCCAGTGGTTTTCTCTCTGCCTCTCTGGGATGCTTGGTTTTGCATGATGGATTTTGGGCTGTTTTGGTTCAAGTCTGTGCAAACACTAAATTTCTAGGTTGTGTCTATTTTTTTGAATTTTTCTTGAGGTATAGATGTAGCCTAGAAAAATTTGCATATGCTCCATTTGTAGAATAAGTGGATCGAATTAAAATTCCAAACAAATTACATTCCTAAATGAAACTGGTGACCTCTCCATGACTACACCAGATTTGATAAAACCGCCTTAGACGCTTTAAGAGCAAGGGTGGAAAGCATAGCCTCTGAGGTGAGCTTACATCTTCACCTTTTCTGGACTACGGTGATGGAAATCTCAAAACTCAAGTTCAAGAAAGAATTTTACCATTTCTCTCTTTATGTACAATTCGATTTTATTTATTTACATATATTAGTCAATTTCGCCTATGAAATAGTGAAGCTCGGCTTCTTGCTGGGAGTTAGTGTTCCTTTTTCTAGACTTCTTGATGATTACAGGGAGTTAGTTTTGTTATGAACCCGTGGCATGGTTGAGAGGAAAGCCACACCTTTGTCCCTTCCATTAATTGGAGGAAAGCCACACCCTTGTCCTTACATGATTAATTATGTTTTGCATGTGGAGCCATGCGTTGTGTTGGAGCTACACATTTTGTTTTAATTTTTCCCCATTTTGTGTTTTTATAGAAACGAACGAAATTATTAGGAAAACGGAGGCCGTTTTTTTCAAGAAAGGGGATGAAATCACTGGCAAAACAAGGTAACAGTTCTGGTAACGTATAAAACTAGAAATATATTAATAATGTAGTGCCCCTCGATCCGGAAGGCCACCGAAGTTCTAGATTTTGAAATCAAGTTTTGTAACCAGCTCCTACGGAGTTGTTTTTTCTTCTTTTTATTTCAATAATAAATAAGTATCATTATGCTTTCATTATGCTAATTTTCTGCATAATTTTAGTGATTAGAAAATGTCTAGAAGCATACAGTATACCTACATATAGTAATTTTAACAACATACATATAATTGTAATTTCTTGCATAACACTCAGTATATTGAAATATAAATCATTTTTCTCTAACTACCAGTAGAATACCTGGACCGATGTAGGTTGTAGATTGCCCCTATCGACTTCGTAGCTCCTTTGGTCCAAGCCTTAGTAACCAAAAATTAGATGATCCACCCTGCCGACCAGCTCTTATCATGCTGGCGCTAGGAAACCGACGGGTTTCCTAGCCCCCGAGCCCACAAACCAATAATCCCGACAGCAGCTTTCCTTAGTACCTTTCCATAGCTCAATGGAAATTTTTTCTTGAGTTAACCCCACCTTATTCTTTTGAGTTTCCCACCTCCTCAAAGCTTCGAGTTATCCCCCTCCTCGGCATTCCTCCTTTTCATCAAAATACTAAGTGTACTTCTCCCAAAAACCAACCCCCCTCATCTTCGTGAAACCATTGCTTTATAGATCCATTTTCCTCCTCCACTTGCCTTCTTGTTTACTCCACCTCCCTCCATAAGAACCCTCGAGCCCCCAAAACATTAAATTGATTGCTTTTTACAATCTAATTCATAAATAAATATTATTTTATAGTACTTCTTTTCTCGAGCAGTTCAATGGTATTAAGACTAGTTAGGTTGGATTTGATGGGTTGAATGTACATTATTTAATGATTCTTGAAATATTCAATTTAAGACATTCACGGAGGTGGTGGATTCAATATTAGTCTTATCCTCCATTTAATATGTTGAATAGATAATAATTAAATACTATCATGTTGACCCTTTCAAATTTGAAGTGGTAGTTTGTTTAATTGTAAATATATATATAAAAATCAAATCTCAAATCGGTTTTGTGACATGACAGTAATTTATGAATATAAATTTAATTGAGTTTTATCTTAACCTTCCTCATTAAATAATTTAATAATACTCCTTTCTCGGTTCATAACAATAAATTAATTAATTTAATAATTCAAACATGTTCACTTACCCACTTATGATTTCTTTCATTCCAATAAGGACACATTATCATTATTAACATTAGTTAAATAATAATAATAATAATAATAATAAACAATAATAATAATAATAATAATAATAATAATAATAAATATTAATGGTGATTTAAGTACCTTAGCACTAATCTTACATACTTAATTAATAATAAGTACCTTAGCACTAATCTAACATACTTTCATTGATAAACGAAGTACTCTTAAGGGTTTAATTAATTAATATTAACAATTAGATAATACACGCTTCCGGCATTAATGTTTATCTGCTATACTTCATATTTCCGATACCTTCACTTGACGAGAATTACAATTGGTGGCAATTATTTTAATTGTTCATTACAATGTTTAACTTATTTTATACATAAACAAATCGATCATCTATTACTCCTGTCGTTTACCCGAACCTTAATTGAGTTATCTATGACAACTTATAACATTGTTAAATATTGATAAGTATGTCGTAAACTGATACTATCGCACATGTACAAAATGTGCATGCGTGGCCAGCGTATGCACAGGTCTGACAGGTACTATAAACATACATCATTTTTCCTATGCTTAACAGCTAACTAATACTAATAATACTTCATGCAAATAGAACAAGTATATTACATTTATCATAACATTACTTAAAACATCATTGGTTGTCTTATGAGTTTTTAAGATTTCATTTCATTATTTTTATGATTACATCAGTTCAACCAATCAAGTAAAAGGAAATGTACCTACTACCACTAACTCAAGATCAAGGAATACCCAACCCTCAACAGTACTAACTAAAATATCCTCCCATCCTAACCTGCGTCCGCATCCTCCCTATCCTTCCTCTGCTAGTACAAAAGTGGATGTCAGCTATACTAACCTAGCCACATAGAACGTGAGAGCGGTACCGTCGGCTAACTAGCGGACCTAACCTCTCCTAGCAGGCATCAGACCATCGTCATCACAACAACTTGGGGAGCATGTCTCAGCACAGCCCTCCCACGACCTCGGGTATCATAGAAACATAGGGTGGGCAATACATCCATCCCTCTCAACATACTGGGTCTACGCCCTTATCAACTCATACTTTGTTGCTCTCGAGATTATTGGTTTGTGTCATCGTATCATCAACTTTGGTAAACAAGGCTCTCTGCAAAATAGGTACTATACCATACTTCATATCAAGTATCCCCGCTATTACATAGCCCCGGTGTCCTGCGGATTAGTACTTTGCAGCCATACATTTATAACAATATTTCCATTCTATCATCGTCTGATCCATATTGTCAACATAATTTATTTCATCACATAAAATCATTAAATCGATCACAGCATAAATACCACATCATATATATCACATTTCATCCAGGACGATTATTAAACATATACTGTCTTTATGAAATAAAAGAATCTTGTGATAACTACAACATAGTAACCACATAAACCAAATAACATCATGAGGATGGTAACATCATAACATCATAACCGTAGTATCAACATGGGCACAATAACATCCTAAACATAGTAGCAACATATCATCATGTCTAACATGCCGAAAATATAGTTCACTCTGTCTTGTTGAGTCCAATAGATAATAAGCAAATAAAGTGAAAGGTGTCTAACTCATAAACACTCCTAGTCAAAATATGGGGCGTTACATACACCCACCCTTCAGGAAACTTCGTCCCGAAGTTATGGTCATAATAATGCAGGGAAAATCTTGATGCCTAGCCTCTTCATTCTTGCAAGTAGCAGGTGTTGGCCATACTTGTTCTACTTAGCTTTGAATTGACGAACTATGCTGATATTATCTTATGGTTCTATATCTTTAATACCCTAATATGTATTCTAATAATTAATGAGACACTTAGATTAATCCTTCTTGGAGAATCTCAATATTATATTTAGAATTATTAAAGGTTATAATCAGGTGCTACTCACCTTAGCATCATACTATGAACCTATAACCATGTCCTTAAGTTACCTCATCCAGATCAGTTTATTCATCACACAACCAAGTCCTTATCATAGGCGTATCTTGATCTAACTTAGCATAGAATAATCGATGTTTTAAAATGGTGAGTTGAGAGTTCATTATCTTTAATTATTCAACAAGCAACTACAAGGATCTTTAAGATTTGCATATTTCTCCTAGGAGATGAAGATCCCTGTTATTTCATCCTAAGGTCAAACATTATTATTACCTTAGTGTTAATAAGCAATCTGCATCCTTGATAACTATAAGTTTTGTAACAAATATTAAATTAGGAGAACTATCATTTATTAGAATGTTTTTAGTAACTATATCTTATCAAAATGCTTAAGTTCATTGATAGTATCTATTAGGGGTTTAAACAACGTAACTTTATTCATTGAGGTGCACATTGGTTCCTATTTTGCCTCCATTATTATCCCATTTACTTGTATTATTATTTCACTTAACCTTGTTGAGGGTTCGGCGCACGTTCATTCACGGTAACTTCATTAGTCCCTCAATAATTTACCTACTTTTATATTTTATTGCTTGTTCATTTTGTGATTATTAAATCCTAGTTGTTTCTCAATAATATTTCCCCCCATCAAGACAATTTAACCTAAGCAAGACTAGCGGCATATAACCCCTACCCTTTTCTCGCACATACCTAGTTCCTTCAATCTCTGTCCACTTACTATAATGAAACATGATTAATTGCACATTACACATAG
This sequence comes from Larix kaempferi, assembly GCA_027924585.1. Taxonomy (NCBI): domain Eukaryota; kingdom Viridiplantae; phylum Streptophyta; class Pinopsida; order Pinales; family Pinaceae; genus Larix; species Larix kaempferi. The sequence goes on from BSBM01000852.1 coordinate 4,385,796, forward strand.
AAAATTTACGGTGTTGATTTTAATACATAGATATCTCCCATATTTTAATACTAATTAAATTTCCAATAGAGCAATCCATTCACACATACCTTAAATATTGACCTACCACCTCCATCTAGGTGCCTCATACAACTAGACATGAGATACACATATAATCTTACTCCCTTGCCAGTTTTGTAAAGATGCCCATTCTCATCAATAAATAATTTCATCATTTCTCATAATTGGAAATGCACTATTTCTCCTGAAACATAGTCTTGTTACAAATTCCAAAGTACTTGATTTATAACGGTTGTTAGACTATTGGTCAAGTGTTATTGACTCTCAATTATCTCCCATATTTATTACCTTCCTACCATGTCCTTACTCCATTTACTACCTTATTAGATTTAGTTAATACATCTCTTGTTTCTATCGATGATCCTCCCCTTATATATATATATCCTGTAGATCCTATACATAATGGGAAGCAACACAATTATCCTAGTCACTAATAGTGGTAACCATCATCCCTTAATATTTGAACACAAATGTATATTTATTCAACAATTCAACGCATTATTAAACATAAGTGGACTCCACCATCATATTTAACTAATAGAACTAGAACACTTCTTCATTCATTACAATCTTTAAGGTATATCACCTTGCCATTTCACTTATCCTTCAAAACTTAGGTTCAAGATTTATAGCATAGCCCCCTCATATAACATCCTGTCGACACTTACTAGAATGAAACATGAGCCATAAGAAGTCACTACATTGATACAGAATATGTCCCTCCATATTAATCCAGATCAGGTCCAAACTTACTTACTTCGAATGCTAGCTATAGAAAGATCGACATCACACCTCCAGTAGGTCACGACTCACCTATTCACATAGCTAAATACACAAGGTATCTCAAGTGCTAAATTAAGATGCTCTCACCAACCTAACTCTTAATGAACAACACATCGAACTAATGTTTCGTAGTGTACTTTCACTTCCTAAATATTACTTTCATTGTTTTCACCATCATACTTTTACTTATATTGCTGTCATCCTTGTGATTAATTTACTATGTTCAAATTTATTCTGTATTCCTTATAAATTGTTTGACTATAGTCCCCTTCTTATATTACGTATTTATTATTTAGCTCATTTAATGTTTTACCTCTTGCCCTCTTTATATACATATATAATCTTTTACTCCTAGCATATTGCAACCATTGTATTACTATATTTGTTGTTGTCCTTACTTCATATATATATATATATATATATGTATAATTCATTATAAATGTCAATTCACATTCACTTGCATTTATTCTTAATTATTATTATATATATATATATATATATATATTTTATGTAATTACACTCATTTATTATTTTCTTCATATGTTATAATCATTATTTCATTTGTTTTAAATCATTTTTTTTTTTTTAACTTTATATACAAGTACAACTTCTTTTATCTTATTATTGTAACATTTTATTAATGCATTGTTTGAAAAGTTCTAATTCATATATAATCACATGACACATATTTTGATATCTCTAGGATTATTAACACAAGTTAATACATAAGAAAAAAAATTTAACTATAAGTTATCAACCTTGAAAGAATACAACAAGTGCATATTTATATTTAATTTTAAATTTAATTTTATGTGGGATGTTAAATATAATAAATATTAAGACAATTTGATATAGTACATGAATTTATTAAACCCTAGATCTTCACCAAGCCAATTAAACCTATATATATATATTTATTTTCCAAAATTAAATATATATATATATATATATATATTGAATTTAAATACTTAGATTTCTCCCTTTAAATATAAATTATAATTTAAATTTTATATATGAAAATTTAAATATATATTAAATTTAAACATTTAAATTTCACCCAAATTTTGAAATTCTAGTAACCACTTTTAGCCCTACCTAAACCTAAACCTAATCTAACATAAGTCTTACCTTTCTCCTTCTCCAACGCGTATCTAGCTCCCACTACCAGCCATTCAGCCTGCTCCTCTACCTGACAACCTTGCTACCCACCTCCTTGCTCTATTTCCCACCGGCTCCATTTCGCCGCCTCACTCAACCAATCGCTCCAAGGTGCCCACGTGAAGGCACGTGAAGGTAGCCCACGGTCTCACCTCTTCCCCACCTCCAGACTCCCCCATTCTCTTGACTCCACCTAGGATCCCTACATCACCATCGTGGAATCAGCCGCGGAGCCCACGTGAGGGTCTCCTGCATGCTTTCCACATGCCGGTGTGCATGCTGCCAGGCAGAATCCGGTGGGGAGCCCCAGCTGAAGACGGTCTTCTTTATATCAAGTCTCCACCTACCTCGCGCGCGAGTGAACTCTCATTTCTTCTCCTGCTGGCTCTGCAACTCATTGACGCCCTTCCTAGCTCTGCGAGTCTGCTTGGAGAGTGTTGATGCCATGGAACCCATTTCTGTATTCTCATGTTGTTGTTTCTCAAAATGCGTTGAAGCCCTCTCAGTGGTACCATTATACTTGTTTCTGTTGATGGATATCTACTGGAAGTATGATTCAAAACTCAGCTGTGAAGGGTACATGCTTATTGCCTAGGCTCTCCTGCTTTACTGGGTTCTGTTCTGTGTTACAAGCATGGTCATGAGGATCGAACGCATGAACGAGCAAATCGAAAAGCTCCAGCGCTGGGATTAAGATATCAGTTGGGCAGAAGGCAACAAGGAAGGCAGGCTCTTGCGCGAGCTTGGTGTTCGGCTGTAGTGGTATGCGTGGTTTTCAATTCGATTTGCTAGCTGGCAGATTATGTGGACTGGTGCGAGTTCATGGCGCCCTCAATTCAGAGCTGTTGGAGGTTCCCCCAGCTAATGGTATTGTCATTATGCAGTATAATATTATAAAATATAGCTCTTGATAAACCCTTCTGAGTATGATACCTTATCATCATCTCAAAATCGAGTTGCGGATCTTTTGCGCATGTTTATGATAAGAGGTAAGTTTAAGAAGTTTAGGGTTTGGATTTTAAGGGATTCTTAGCATAGCCATTGTTTAGTAGAATGGTTGTTAATCTTATAGGCGAAGTATTTATTTTTCTCTCAATCATATAGTCGAGTCTCTGATAAGTCGTGGAGATTGACGGGGGGTAGATATGAAGGGAATGAATGTTTTGGTGGGGATACCAGAACTCGCTTAGGAGCGCTCGACTGATGGAAAGGGTGAGTCACAGCGGTGAAAGATTGCAGTATCTCCTAAGTTTGCACCTCGTATGATGGAATTGTTATCCGAACCATGATACTTTTCTTATAGTTTGTTTCCCTGCGAGCGAGGTAAGGAGCCCTCTGTGGAGAAGTTGCTTTTATCTTTTATAACTAGTGACCTCGGCATTGATCGGGGCAGAACCCTGTGCTTTCTAGTTACTTCATTGTTGGGGTTAAGCTTTAAGTTTTAATCTTTGCTGTAGAATTCTTAGAGTTAAAAATACAGACATAGCTCTCTATTAATCGTCATGATGGAAGCGTGAACCTCCCTTGCAAATACCTAGAAGAAAAATGATAAATCTATTTCGAATCAAAATTGGTTTTCCAGATCTGTATTGATTTCGTGCTTATACCTAGAAGAGAAATTGGTGGATTCTATTCCGAATGTCGCCTAAGAAATCTTATATCTGCAAATCGAGGATCTGTATTATTTTAAAATCATGTTTACGTTTTTCCTAAGTCTTGTATGTAGATATTGTTTTGTCCTCGATGTCGAAGGATAGACATAGATCTTTATATGATATATGTTATAGTGATTATGTGGATAACAGGCGTAGATCCAGATAATTTCCAGTCGATTCTAGCAATAGATATTATATTGATGGGAATGTGACTACCTGCCAGGTCCTTGTGACATGATTTTGTTCGTTAGTTCAATCTTTCTTTATTTCTGAGTGTTGCATCACACATTGGGGCAGATTTCCTGTTAATAGATGCTAGTATCTCAGTAAAAGCATGAACTCGTTTTTTTTTTGTGAGGATTTGATTTTTGAGTGAGAACTTTTCTACCTGCCGGATGGTTTTATAGTACCTATTTTCTTTATGATGCGATATCATATAAGAATAGGTCGTTGCATACACGCTTTAGGAAAGTTTCAAGCTTTTTTTTTTTTTTTTTTTTTCTTTTTTTTTTTTTTTTTTTCTGCATGTAGCATGCATTGCCAGAAGGGATGTGATCTGGATTTATGCATTTGGCATTTTAGTATGTCTGAATAAGTAAAATGTAATCTACCTTTGCATATGGCATGGGGGGATGTGATTTCAGTACTTTGCCTTAAAACCCGAACGATCCAACTGTAAAGTTTTAATTTTAGATCGATTTCCCCAACAAGATCTCAATGCTCGGTATTTGTACTTAGGTCGGATGATTGTCTTTATTTATCCAGTATTCAATTTTCTACTCTTACCGGGTTGATCTAACTCGCGTTATTACTGTGACCCGGATTTTAACTCCTAGATCATATTCGATCCTCGTTCTTATCAAAGCACTGGATCGGATTGATCTCAGCGTCTTGAAGTGAGCTCCTGAAACGCTTCATATTTCTCCTTTCCTGATGATAATCGTGTTGTTTTCAACATAATTTGTCTAATGGTTCTATCTCTTCAAAAGATCTGCTCTGTAGATGCCAATCAGATCCAGAGTAAGTGGGCGAATTTCTGTAAGATGTTTATATGTTCATACCAATCCAGCGCCCAGGTTTTCAATGCGATGTAGATCTCATACATAAGTGGGTAAGACTCACTATAGCTGCAAGTCAAGTAGGTGCCTTAAATATAGATATGCATTCCAGTTGACTTACATTAACATAGCTCACGCTAGAAAATAACACTAAAACTTTATATATACAATTTGTACCTGTTATCTTGCTTCAACCTGCAAATAATTGTACTATTTTTCTTTTTTTCCCATTAAAACTAGGTGTGATTGGATTCACTTTGTTACATTATGTAAATATTTTTATCCCAAGAACATTGCTAGCGGTTAAATTTCATTCCTAATGAGTAATAGATTTTGATGACAAAATGTTTTTAATTTCTTAAATATATTTGCAATATGTATCTATTTTGAAATACAAACACACATATATTTACATATATGCAGTTTTTCTAACATATCCAACTTTCTAATGGTGTTTGTGTTCGTGCAAGTATTTCTATCAAGGTTCATGTTCTAAGTGGTTCTAAGTTATTGTAGGCTTTAACATGGTGAAAAGTCAAGGTAGTTTAGGCATGTGCAGGCCCTAAAGGTCTAAGTGTTCGAGCCTTAAGCTCTGATACCATCTGTAGTGCCCCTCGATCCGGAAGGCCACCGAAGTTCTAGATTTTGAAATCAAGTTTTGTAACCAGCTCCTACAGAGTTGTTTTTTCTTCTTTTTATTTCAATAATAAATAAGTATCATTATGCTTTCGTTATGCTAATTTTCTGCATAATTTTAGTGATTAGAAAATGTCTAGCAACATACAGTACACCTACATATAGTAATTTTAACAACATACATATAATTGTAATTTCTTGCATAACACTCAATATATTGAAATATAAATCATTTTTCTCTAACTACCAGTAGAATACCTGGACCGATGTAGGTTGTAGATTGCCCCTATCGACTTCGTAGCTCCTTTGGTCCAAGCCTCAGTAACCAAAAATTAGATGATCCACCCTACCGACCAGCTCTTATCATGTTGGCCCTAGGAAACCGACGGGTTTCCTAGCCCCCGAGCCCACAAACCAATAATCCCGACAGCAGCTTTCCTTAGTACCTTTCCATAGCTCAATAGAAATTTTTCCTTGAGTTAACCCCACCTCATTCTTTTGAGTTTCCCACCTCCTCAAAGCTTCGAGTTATCCCCCTCCTCGGCATTCCTCCTTTTCATCAAAACACTAAGTGTACTTCTCCCAAAAACCAACACCCCTCATCTCCGTGAAACCATTGCTTTATAGATCCATTTTCCTCCTCCACTTGCCTTCCTGTTTACTCCACCGCCCTCCATAAGAACCCTCGAGCCCCCAAACCATTAAATTGATTTCTTTTTACAATCCAATTCATAAATAAATATTATTTTATAGTACTTCTTTTCTCGAGCAGTTCAATGGTATTAATACTAGTTAGGTTGGATTTGATGGGTTAAATGTACATTATTTAATGATTCTTGAAATATTCAATTTAAGACATTCACGGAGGCAGTGGATTCAATATTAGTCTTATCCTCCATTTAATATGTTGAATAGATAATAATTAAATACTATCATGTTGACCCTTTCAAATTTGAAGTGGTAGTTTGTTTTAATTGTAAATATATATATAAAAATCAAATCTCAAATATTGATAAGTATGTCGTAAACTGATACTATCGCACATGTACAAAATGTGCATGCGTGGCCAGCATATGCACAGGTCTGACAGGTACTATAAACATACATCATTTTTCCTATGCTTAACAGCTAACTATTACTAATAATACTTCATGCAAATAGAACAAGTATATTACATTTATCATAACATTACTTAAAACATCATTGGTTGTCTTATGAGTTTTTAAGATTTCATTTCATTATTTTTATGATTACATCAGTTCAACCAATCAAGTACAAGGAAATGTACCTACTACCACTAACTCAAGATCAAGGAATACCCAACCCTCAACAGTACTAACTAAAATATCCTCCCATCCTAACCTGCGTCCGCATCCTCCCTATCCTTCCTCTGCTAGTACAAAAGTGGATGTCAGCTATACTGACGTAGCCACATAGAACGTGAGAGCGGTAGCGTCGGCTAACTAGCGGACCTAACCTCTCCTAGCAGGCATCCGACCATCATCATCACAACAACTTGGGGAGCGTGTCTCAGCACGGCCCTCCCACGACCTCGGGTATCATAGAAACATAGGGTGGGAAATACATCCATCCCTCTCAACATACTGGGTCTACGCCCTTATCAACTCATACTTTGTTGCTCTCGAGATTATTGGTTTGTGTCATCGTATCATCAACTTTGGTAAACAAGGCTCTGTGCAAAATAGGTACTATACCATACTTCATATCAAGTATCCCTGCTATTACATAGCCCCGGTGTCGTGCGGATTAGTACTTTGCAGCCATACATTTATAACAATATTTCCATTCTATCATCGTCTGATCCATATTGTCAACATAAATAAATACCATATCATATATATCACATTTCATCGAGGACGATTATTAAACATATACTGTCTTTATCAAATAAAAGAATCTCGTGATAACTACAATATAGTTACCACATAAACCAAATAACATCATGAGGATGGTAACATCATAACATCATAACGGTAGTATCAGCATGGGCACAGTAACATCCTAAACATAGTAGCAACATATCATCATGTCTAACATGCCGAAAATATAGTTCACTCTGTCTAGTTGAGTCCAACAGATAATAAGCAAATAAAGTGAAAGGTGTCTAACTCATAAACACGCCTAGTCAAAATATGGGGCGTTACAAATAATATCACATAATATTACTAGCGTTACAAGTTTATGACAGATTGTCGTGGTTAAATATACACATTGTTGCATGGTTATGATGGATCAGTGGATTTAAAATATATATACATTGTTGCGTTTTGTTTGAAGGATAGCTATATTAATTGTTTCCAAGCTACACATGTTAAAAAAAAAAAAAAATTGCTGGTGTGAGATAGTTGTTCAATGCTCCTAAAGAAATCGCGGTAGATCGCCCCCTTATTTTATACTTTATATATGAATTTCGTAATAAATTTGTAGAAAGATTTGAAACCATATAAATATTGTTATTATCGCTTTTGAGATTTTGAAAAGCGCCCTCCATCATTCATTCTTCATTCGGATCTTCTCTGCCTGCCCACATAAATGATGTTAGTGATCTCGAGTAGGCATATACGCCAGTTTATTCATCTGCCCGCCCAAATTGTGTCCTCATTTTGACTACCAGGTATCTCATGCACTGAGATTAGTGTTGGATGGTGAATTTTAATGGCGCCTTCTACTCTATTGTACGAACTCCACTCTCATTTTAGTACAAGATTTACCTCAAATCTGTGAGTTCACATACAATTATTGGGTTTTCATTTTATTCCTGGAGGCACATACAATAAACAACAAATAATGGTTATCTTGTTCCTTTCCAAAGTCGAATTCCATATCCAAACAATGGTCTTAACCTACTATTCTAGGTTTTAACAATGAAGACAATGCGTCGAGCCCAAGATTCCAAGTATTATTCTCTAACTCAAGTTTGCCAAGACCAAGCCCACGGATCAAGCACTCTTGTCTACACTAATATGTTCCCAGGTGAAGTCATCAAACTCAGTAAATTACATATATATTATGTCAATGTTTGCGTTCAACCAAAATTATGCGCTGATGTATTGGAACCTTGGTGTTTGCCAAGCCGCCTACTTGGGGAATTGATATAAGCAACAAATTTCAAGAGATACACTGAACCTAAATAATGGATTTGGATTTGGATTGAGAATCGATCCACTGTGATCCCATTTAAATGGTTGACATGAGCATCCTAATTTTTAATGCGAACATATTGTATTTACAATACACAGACGACCTTGCAATTCTCAAGAACTTCTACTTCAACAATTTCAACCAATGCGATTTGGTAACTATACACCAGATATAAATTTGAATCCAAAATTTTTCTGCGCACTCTGAAATATGGCACAGTAGAAGTCTTCAATAACTACAAGAAAGATCAATTCTTCGACTAACATTGTCTGTTTGTTTTCGTTCTAAGGCACGACTAAGAACACTGAAGGAGACGATCACATGATAATTCCTTCAGGCAATTCACATATATCCTCAAATCCTCGAAGGATCACTACTCACAACCAGACCGTCCATTGCCTTAGAATTTGGGCGCCAACTGACTCACGGTTTTCAATATTACACAGAGTGTTTTCTCTTTGATAAAAAAAATCTCGCAAATGTAAATATGGAGCATAGGGTAGGCACTACCTTCTTACCCAACAAAATATACCATGAATGGTGTGAAATTGTTTTAATTTGAATTAAATTATGAGAAGTCAGCACTACCTTCAGCTTAGGATCAATTGAGGATGCCATCGTTACATATCCCCAGTTACTTTTCAGCATTACAATTCCTAGTTACAATCCCCAGCATTACTTTTCAGCGTTACATACTCTCCCCCTACAATTTCCAGCGTTACATACGTTGTATGTGTGTGTTGGATTTTTATTATCATTCTCCCCAGTATCTGGCATGTAACGGCCCATGATTGCGTGGATGTGCATTATATTTCTCCTGTAGACATGTTTCTCCATTGGCATAATTAGAGTTTCACCCCTTGTGTGGGCCGAGAATATCGTAAGCCCTGAAGGAGGAATCTTCCTAGGTCTATTGGTTGAGTTAAAATAATGGATATTGGGAGTGCAAATTGCCACATGTCCTTGGTTGAAGGAAATGAATCCATTAAACCCCAAATCTCTGAGCAGAGCTGAAGATATACGCTGGAAGGAGTGATATCGTGGCATGTCTGGAGCAAAAGATTCCGTCCTACTGGAATTGAAAAGGATATGCCAAGAAAGCTATTGTCTTTCAAACTATACGTTTCAATGGCTTCAAGGTTTATGTTTTGGATCTTCCAAGTAAACCCTTATGTATTATTTATGCTTACTTTTCATTGAAAGTAACTTTTATGTATTGAAGGACCCCTATGCCTCCGCGCATGGATTGAGTAAATGTGTTCACTATGTTTGTGTGAGAAAGGATGACCTCTCTAGATAGAGAATCGAATCCACAGTTATAGTTATGATTTTCTCAATGGGAGAACTGAGCCCCATCTTTATAGAATACCTTCCACCTCTGTGTAGATAAAGGAGGAAAACTTCTCAAATGGTGTGAGAAGAATCTTCTTAACAATTTAGATCAAATCATTAGATCAATGCTTTGTGTTGAGGATAAGAAGGGAAGTCTTTATGAGCTGAGCTGAGCCCCCTCTTTTGCTATTATTTGTTTAATTATTTTTAAGTCTAGAGGATCAGTGCCATTTATTTTGGTATTGCACCAGTACCCAGTAAAGAGCTGCTAAATAATGACCTAAAACATTGCCCATCCACCTCTTGATGCACTTGAGCTCCGGACTGAGTTACGTTTCTGGTTGAGTTATATCGTATGGTAGTTGATGTCCAAATCTACTAATGCAATTTCTTATCATCAGGTTCAATTTTTGTAGATGAGCAACGCATGACTCTGCCTCTTGAACGATGTAGCACGCACCTATTCAATTATTTATTTTGACAGTGATTTAAAAATAGTATTTTATATTGAATATCAGTCTACAAAGAAGGGTTTCAAAATGCTGCTCTCTCTCTAGATTATGCATTCTTCTGATATTGACTTACAAGTAGAGAACGCCAAGTCTTATAAAATGCAGTCAAATGCAATTCATTTGAGACGGTATTCAACAAAGAAATTTCTGTTGTTGTTTTATAAATAAATAAAAGGCAGCGTCTAGGCTAATTATAACGTTCCTCACTTGGGCAGATAATTTTCACCGCATCATTTTTGTCTCCCATAAAAGTTGGGCCTTCCATTCCGTGTTCGTTTGCCATTCCCTGTACTTGTTTTCACTGCAAGTGATTGATCCATATTACCAGTCTTAAACTGTGATGATCATGGTTGTGCTGGTGTTATAAGCATATTGTTGCTTAGAATATTTTAAAGAGCATGATAGCCCCCCTTTTCCAGATTATTAAATCACTCACTAGCCTGTTATCTTGGAGGTTTTCGATCTTAACAGGGTTCCACATCCATCAAAGCTAAACACTACGATTGAAGGATCACATAGAGATGGCATAGCTAGGCTCATAGTATTAGAATTTCAATTAAATTTTACTAATGAAGGGTCTATAGTTGCAAAGTTTAATGGAGAGGGTGCAGCCATCTGAACAAGCACAACCCTGTGACCCATGTAGTATACCTGTGAATATTCTTTTTTTATATAAACGCAATTCAAGTTAGGCATAGTCCTCTTCAGTTAAGGCGTTGTCCTTTATTTGCTTTCCAATAATTGCAATACGATGTAGTTCTATTTTATATTAAAAGTTGTGATATTCAAGCGATAGCTTCATCCTCTAGTTTATTATATTTGGCCTTTACCAACTAATCGATTTTTCCACCCTTATTGCGGAATTCCTTTATGAGGAAATCGTATTACTTTTAGGATAGGAAGCAGGGAGTAAACCTTATTCAATGATGGGCGGAAACCCTAACTTCCTACTGATTTTTTTTATAAGTTCTGTGTGTAGATAAAGGGAAAATCCCATCACTATTAATCTCTTATGTTAACAACGATCTAGAGGACTCTTATTGAAGAGAAACTTCTACCTTTCATGCTTGTGTTTCCATGAGATATAGATTTGATAGTTATTGTTTGGACTTCTATGAATTCGTTTATTCACAAGATAAAGATATGGAACACCTCTAAGATAGAGCTGGAATTTCCTAAGTGCATAAGAAACATCAATCCATAGAAATTTATACACCAAGGATTAGATATCCCCTAGAAATAAGAGCTTTCCATGTTCCCTACCATGAAATCAAAAGGAAATAATGTATGGACATGATTCCCATCTATGGAACATGATGAAGAGTAGAGGCTTGCATGATGTCATGTTATATCTATTAAATAATGGAGGAGTTCCTCCTCCCTCTCATTTTACATGAAAAATTAAGTGAAATAATATTGTTGAAGATAAAGAAGATTGAACCACCTCTTGTTGCTCCTAATCAAAATTGCATCCCACCACCTTTTAACTACCACCAACTTTTTTTTCTAAAAACAAGCATTGGTTTTCACTATGTGATTTTTATCTACAACCCCAAATTTTGTGTTTTCTTTTTCTTTGATATGTCTATCCACCATGCTGAATTTCATCAAGACTTCCTCTAGATAATCCTCCTCCTACTCCACTAGTCATTGGTAGGCTATGAGTCACATGTCTTCTCTAGAGTTTCCCTCTTTCATTGATGAATTGGCTAATTTGAAGGTGGGTAGGCTATTTCACTATCCTACCTACTTGATATACTTGTTAACATTTTTATCAAAACTCCTCTTTGTTAAAACTAAGATTGCAACAATTCACAAATGGTAAGCCCACTAGGTGCATTGATCAGTTTCCATGGGTAATAAAGGGTAAACTAGACTCCTCCATGTTTTATTTCATAAACAAGTTCATGTATACTACATTCACAATCATAACAAGGAGAGACCAAAAAAAATAAATGAAGCTAGATAAAGAAGTTATATGAAGGATAGTCATTTCCATGATACTAATTTTTTTGTTATAGTTGAAAAAGTAATTGTAAGTACCAGTTGTAATTATGAAATTAAAAGAGAGTAAGGTAGTCCCATTGATGTTCTTGGGTTATGGTTGGTGAGGGTTAATACGTAGTCTACAAGAATCACACTAACATGTAGAGTCTAAATTGAGTCTTAAAATGTGAGATCAGTAATCAATTCCAATGCTTCATGTATACAGATTTGGAACTCTAGAAATGAGAAGAATACTTTCAAAACGTCAGAACAATAGAACATCGATATAAGAATTGGGATTCATGGAATCTAGAATCTGTTGATTATATCCTTGACTAGCCAAGCAAAGGAAAATATTTAGATAAAGTAAGAGAATGGTTCCATTACAAAAAAAACAAAAACAAATTCACCGTGGCTCTTTATCATTTCAAAATACACAATAATTTAATGTTGCAAACTACTATTCTTGATGAGAGAATAAATGGGTGTATTTTGGGAGTAAATCCACTACTACCATGATGACACACTCCCTTCTGAATTTGGTAGACCTATGTTAAAATCTATTGAGACCTGTTCCCAATGTTGACTTGGTATAGATAATGCTTGTAGTAGACTTGGTGTCCTGATTGTCTCTCCCTTGTTCTATTAGAAAACCAAACATTCTATGAGAAATTTATGGAAATTAGTTTTAAGACCTTCCTAGAAAAATATTTCTTGATCATAAAGAACCCTAAATTTCCTCCTAATGGAGAAGTGTGCAATTCCAAAAGGACCTTTTGTTTGGTTTGATAATTCTTACATAAAATTAGGTGATCTCGATACCATAGTAAATCATAATTTCTTCCACCCAAAATTATCGAGTGAACTAGGGCCCTATTATAGTTATTGAATTATCTTGTATGGCTTCTGAAGTTAGAGGACACATGTTGCGTATTTCATGATGATTCTCAGTTTATTTTTCCTTGATGCTACTCAGCTTCCATGATGCATATCTCATGTCGATACTCAATTTATTATGGGTTATAGATGCATAGGACATAAGACACATGATGCATTGATTGTTGATACTCAATTGGTAATTTATAGTCTTAATCATGGGACCTTGAGATGTAAGTTATGTGGTACATGATATGGTGTTTAAACATGTTGTTTTTGGAATGATGCCTTCATGGTCATGCATTATTCATGTGAAATTTGATGTTGTTATTTCTAGCCATGAAACTTATAGCCATGGGTTGTGCATGAGATACTTCTTGATGTTATTTCATGACATTATGGTGTGATACAAGATAGATGACATGTAGACCATAAAATGATATTATAGCTTATCATTGCATCTAGAGATAAATGGAATTTGGCATATAAATGGTATGAAAGAATGCTATGATTAAGTTTGGTATTTTACAGCTATGTTTTGTGTTAGTGAAGAATAAGAGATTAGATAAGATATTTTGTATGACATGTTATCGTTTCATGCTAACCCTTATTGCTCCCCATAGAATACATATTTGATATGATGATGGATAATGATGGATTATGTGGGTCATTAGTACATGTTGATAGTACTAATGTTCAAATATGGTAGCTTATCATGGCATATTAATGATATGCTTAGTGAAATTATGAAAGTATCATGAGCAATTATGTTATAATGGTAGCACAGAGCACCTAAATGCATTAGATGTTAAACTTGGCATGCCTTATCGTGACAATGGCCTATGATGCAATGCAATGCAATATGAATTGGTGGCTAGACATTCTTGTTAGCACATGATTCAAGGTTGATCCATGATATTATTATATTGAGAAATGGTTACTAATGATTACTCATTATGGCAAGTGCCAGTTGTTCCAGGTGATCCACTCAAATAGCCTGATGTGAATAAGTATTCTATGATGTTGTGGGAGCCCATAACCACGAATGAGAATGGTTACTGTAAATAAATTATGGGCTGGGAGACAAGCCCAACAATTAGCTCTATGCCAGCAACGATTGACTTTTGTACTAGAAGTTGGGAAGGTGGCAATGCCACAGATACTTCTCGGAGAACTTCTGATGTGACCAGAGTCCACGGTTGGAGACATACTCACTGGGAGGGAGGTTTATGAACATGGACTTCTGATTCCTGGGCTAGTGCCTTGAAGGTGTTGTGGAGGATGTTTAGGTTAGCCTTTCAAGATTCCTAGGGTATAATGATCCTGATATGTGCAGTGGAAGTGTGGTGGGCCCATAACCCATAGGTTCTAGGATCGGGGTACCAGGAACCAGATGTCAGTTAATACAGATGAGGCTGTACTATTACCAGAAGTTAGGAAGGTGGAAAATGCCATGGTAACTTCCTGGATAAGTTCTGATGACTATTATATGATGATTTCGGTTAGAATCCAATGAGGCCGTATTATTACCAGAAGCTGGGAAGGTGGCAATGGCACGGTAACTTCCCGGGGAACTTCTGATGCCTACTGTATAATCCGCGGACAGGTTATAGTAGAGGGCCCATGCCATGGAGAGCGGGACCATCTGGAGTTGAAGGGGAGGTTTATGGAGGTGGCAAATGGTATGATTCTTAGGGAGAGGGTGAGTAAGGAAAGAGGAAGTAAACAAATACACAGTTATTAATTATTAATTAATTATCTAATGCTTTTGTATGTATGATGCATAATTGTTGTTATGGTTGCATACTAGACTCATAGGGAATTAATTAAGAGCATGTTGTAACTTAGGGCATTGATTGTATTAGTGTGGTTTGGAGACTTCTATGTGGTGGCTATAAATCTCTTAGCTTCACAATAGTACTAGCTACCTATATATTATAGTATTTAATTGATTAATTGATTGAATAAGTATTCTATTTATTGCTTGAATATTATAACTTCGGGACGAAGTTTCTTGAAGGGGGAGAGTATGTAACAACCCTCATATACGAATATAGAGAATATTTAATATAATAAATAAAATGTAATATAAAATAATGTAAGGTAATAATATAATTGGGAATATGAAATAAAATAAGGAAAAACAAATTGCATTAAATAAGAAATTAAGAAATTGGGAGGAGGAGGAGATAAAAGGATGAGAAGAAGTGAAGAGAGGGTATTATTCATTTTTGGTCTTTTGGGAAGAGGAGCTCTTGAGGAGAGGAAAGCAAGATAGCACTGGCATAGGGTTGATTGTTTGGGGCTCAGGGGCCTCATCCTTTTTGGTTGAGGGTTGGTTGGGTGGAGAGTCTCCCCCCCACCTTCAGTTGCACATTTAGGAACCATCAAGGTAATCACCAGGTCTTCTAACCAGGTATGCACACTTTTTTACAGATCCTTCATCGCATGTTGCTTCTTGTTGTATACTGGTTTTTATAAATTTATAGGATATCAGATCCACTGTATTTATCATATCTTTTATTGCATGCTGGTCATTTGTTATGCTGGTTATTTTTATGAGTTTACAGTTCTTACAGTTTATGGACAATGTGCTCCTGTTGGTCTTTCCCAAACTCACTTTCCAAAAATTACAAGATTCAATTTTGTTGCTTGGTTTGGTTATTATGCCCAAGGATGAATTTTCCATCTCTCCTTGAGACACTTGACCTAAATGAAATTAGAGGCATGAAATGAAAATTGTGCACTAAAAGGACATGTCATTAGTTGCAATACATCTATTCCATAACAAAATGAAAATTGTGCATTGAATTAATGCCTAGCTTTGTTGACATTTAGTAAGATTCTGTTACTTTAACAAGAGTGTTGGCATAGCTTTAGAAGGGAAATGATAACCATAAGTGCCCAGTCGATGATTTTGCAAATTTGACTCCAATGTGTAAATATGGCACACTCCCTTACTAAGCAAAACCTAGTTTCCAAAATGGACTTACAAGATGACACATAGGCAATGGGACTTGAGGAGAGGGGCACCCATAGCACTATCCCGGTGCCCTTAATCCAATGGAGTCGACAGTTTGTTGATCCGAGCCATGGTCATCATTCTATGGATCGTTCCGTCTTGCATCCAAAAGGCCGTCATGGACACCTATTGGATACCTACCCGGGGCATAGAATTCCAACTATGCAACAAAATTGTGTTTTGGAGACTCCTGAAAGTCTGTCTAAGAAGGTTCTAGCTGGGAATGCTAGTCATAAGTGACCAGTCGATGATTTTGCAAATTTGACCCCAATGTGCAAAAATTGCACACTCCCTTACTGAGCAAAACCCTAGTTTCCAAAATGGACCTACAAGATGATACCTGGTCCATGGGACCAAAGGAGAGGGGCACCCCTAGCACTATCCTGATGTCCTGAATCGAACGGAGTTGACGATTTGTCAATGTGAGACACGGTCGCCATTCTATGGCTCATTCTGTCTCACATACAAAACGCCTTCAGAGACACCTGTTGGATACCTACTGGGGCCATAGAATTCCAATCGTGCAACAAAAATAGGTTCCGGGGAGTCTTGAAGTGTGTCTAGCAAAGTTACAACTGGGAAAGCTAGCCATAAGTCCCCAGTTGATGATTTTGCAAATTTGACCCCCATTTGCAAAATTTGCACACTCCCTTACTGAACAAAACCCTAGTTTCCAAAATGGTCCTACAAGATGACACCCGAGCCATCAAATTGGAGGATAAGGGAACCCCTAGCACTATCCCGATGTCCTAAATCCAATGGAGTCGACGGTCTGTCGATCCAAGCCACAGTTGTCATTTTATGGCGTGTTCCATCTTGCATCCAAAAGGCCTTCAGGGATAGTAGGTGGATACCTACCAGGGCCATGTAGAATTCCAAGCGTGCAACAAAACCGAGTTTCGGGGAGTCCTATAAGTGTGTCTCGGAAGGTTCTAGCTGGGAACGCTATCCATAAGTCCTTGGTAGATGATTTTTCAAATTTGACCCCGATGTGCAAAAATTGCACACTCCCTTACTCAGTAAAACCCTACTTTCCAAAATAAAATAAAAAACAAAGAGCCATAGAATGACGACCGTGGCTCGGATAGATAAATTGTTGGCTCCATTGGATTCAAGATATCGAGATAGTGCTAGGGGTGCCCCTCTCCTCCGGTCCCATGGGCTTGGTGTCATCTTGTAGGTCCATTTTGGAAACTAGGGTTTTGCTTAGTAAGGGATTGTGCAATTTTTGTACATTGGGGTCAAATTTGCAAAATCATCGACCGAGAACTTATGGCTAGCATTTCTAGCTAGAACGTTCATATACACACTTGTAGGACTCCTCGAAACCCATTTTTTTTGCACAGTTGGAATTCTATGCCCTTGGTAGGTATCGAGCAGGCGTCCTTGAAGGCCTTTTGGATGCGAGATGGAACGAGCCATAGAATGAGGACTGTGACTTGGATAGACAAACCGTTGACTCCATTGGATTCATGACATCGAGATAGCATTAGGGGTACCCCTCTCCTCCGGTCCCATGGCCAAGGTGTCATCTTGTAGGATCATTTTGGAAACTAGGGTTTTTCTCAGTAAGGCAGTGTGCAATTTTTGCACATGGGGGTCATATTTGCAAAATCATCGACCTGGGACTTATGGCTAGCGTTCCCTACTGGAACCTTCCTAGACACACTTGCACGACTCCCTGAAACCTGGTTTTGTTGCAAGATTGGAATTCTATGCCCCTGGTAGGTATCCGGCAGGTGTCCCTGAAGGCCTTTTGGATGCGAGATGGAACGTGCCATAGAATGATGAATGTGGATCGGATCGACAAACCGTCAGCTCCATTGGATTCAGGACATAGTTATAACGCTAGGAGTACCCCTCTCCTCTAGTCTCATGGTCCAGGTGTCATCTTGTAGGTCGATTTTGGAAACTACGGTTTTGCTCAGTAAGGGAGTGTGCAATTTTTGCACATTGGAGTCAAATTTGCAAAATCATCGACCGAGAACTTATGGCTAGCGTTCCCAGCTGGAACCTTCCTAGAAAAACTTGCAGGACTCCCTAGAACTCGGTTTTGTTGGACGGTTGGAATTCTATGGCCCCGGTAGGTATCTAGTAGGTGTCCCTAAAGGCATTTTGGATGCTAGACGAAATGACCCATAGAATGATGATCCTATATTGGATCGAAAAACCATCAACTCCATTAGATTTAGGACATCGGGATAGTGCTAGGGGTGCCCCTCTCCTCCAGTCCCATGGCCCAAGTGTCATCTTGTAGGTCCATTTTGGAAACTAGGGTTTTGCTCAGTATGGGAGTGTGCAATTTTTGCACATTGGAGCCAAATTTGCAAAATCATCGACCGAGAACTTATGGATCACATTCCCAGCTGGAACCTTCCTATAAACACTTTCAAGACTCCCCAGAACTCAGTTTTTTTGTGCGGCTGGAATTCTATGGCCCCGGTAGGTATCCAGTAGGTGTCTCTGAAGGCCTTTTGGATGCGAGATAGAACAAGCCATAAAATGACGACTATGGGTCAGATCGACAAAACATTGACTCCATTGGATTCAGGACATCGGGATAGTGCTAGGGTTTCCCCTCTCCTCTGGTCCCATGGCCCATGTGTCATCTTGTAGGTCCATTTTGGAAACTATGGTTTTGCTCAGTAAGGGAGTGTGCAATTTTTGCACATTGGATTCAAATTTGCAAAATCACCAACCAGGCACTTATGGCTAGCATTACCAGCTAGAACCTTCCTAAACACACTTGCAGGACTCCCCATAACCTAATTTTGTTGCACGGTTTGAATTCTATGGCCCGGGTAGGTATCCAACAAGTGTCCCTCAAGGCCTTTTGGATGCGAGATGAAATGAGCCATAGAATGAAGACAGTGTCTTGCATCGACAAAACGTCGACTCCGTTGGATTCAAGACATCGAGATAGTGCTAGTGGTGCCCATATCCTCCGGTCCCATGGCCTAGGTGTCATCTTGTAGGTCCATTTTCGAAACTAGGGTTTTGCTTAGTAAGGGAGTGTGCAATTTTTGTACATTCTAGTCAAATTTGTAGAATCATCGACCGGGAACTTAAGGCTAGTGTTCCCAGCTGGAACGTTCCTAGGCAGACTTGCAGGACTCCCCGGAACCTGGTTTTGTTCCACGGTTGGAATTCTATTCCACCAGTAGGTATTCAACACGTGTCCCTCAAGGCCTTTTGGATGTGAGACAAAACAAGCCATAGAATGATGATCGTGGTTCAGATCGAAAAACCGTCAACTCCATTGGATTAAGGACATCGGGATAGTGCTATGGGTGCCCCTCTCCTCCAGTCCAATGGTCCAGGTGTCATGTTGTAGGTCCATTTTGGAAACTAGGGTTTTGATCAGTAAGAGAGTGTCTAACTTTTGCACATTGGGGTCAAATTTACAAACTCATTGACCGAGCACTTATGGATAGCATTCCCAGCTGCAACCTTCTTAGAAACACTCCCAGGACTCCCCATAACTCAATTTTTTTTGCACAGTTGGAATTCTATGCCCCCGGTAGGTATCCAGCAGGTGTTCCTGAAGGCCTTTTGGATGTGAGACGGAACGAGCCACATAATGGCGACCGTGGCTCAGATCGACAAACCGTCGACTCCATTGGATTCAGGACATCAGGATAGTGCTATGGGTGCCCGTCTCCTCTAGTCCCATGGCCCAGGTGTAATCTTATAGGTCTATTTTGGAAACTAGCGTTTTTCTCAGTAAGGGAGTGTGCAATTTTGCACATGGGTGTCAACATTGAAATTTTTTGATTTTGATTGTAGAACTAGACATTCAAGGAGTGGCTATCAGGCCTACCATACTGCACCCTTGTTATATTTCTATGTCCTTAGTGTGCCACATCATTTAACAACTCCTTAGTGTTCCACTATATTTGGATTTTGAGTAATTAATGCCATTTTTAAGAATTCAAAGTTTGAAATAAAAAAATGGAGGCAATGTTTCATCAATGATATCCCTCTGATCCTTGCTAGCTTTGTTAGATAAAAGTCACCATGAAAATTTGCCATCAAGCTATGGGGGAATACTTTCCAAATCACAATGAACAACCATTACATCATTGTTTGTATCAATCAAGAACATTCAATTTTAAATACATTTTCATATGAGGATAATCCATCCTTTTTACAAACATAGGACCATGAACATCTTATTTTCCTTCATCAAAACAATATTATAAAGGAATATCATTAAACTAGTTAGGTATTTCATTTTCCATGGATTCTGTATGAATACTTTTGCATTATGACAAGTGGAAAATGGAGATATGAAAGAAGTAAAGAAAAAACCAAGGTCTTACATACTAGGGTTTATGTCTTCAACGATTTTATGAGAGTGAATTCATGACTAGTTATTGGTTAGCATATTGGAACAAACTAGGGTATATTTGTTACATATATTTGACCATATGTACATGAAGGACCAATTAATTTTATTAAACTTTATGTATGCATTCCTTTCCATTGTACTTGATACTTTGCCATTTTTTTTAGCATCCTAGAGTAGGCAGACTTAAACTGAACTGCATAGATGCCTGTGTACATATCATTTGATGAAATACGGTAGCATTGATGAAATGTGTATCATCTATTAGACATCCTCTTATTATCTAAAAATGTCATAGGATTGCATTGATGATATGCGTAGCATGTTACTATTATGATAGAGGTTATTCAAACATATTTTGACTTATTTTGTTAACTTTTGTTTTCCTTGCAACCATAGTCTTGATCAATGGGTATGAACCCTTGGAGTTGACAAAAAACACAATTTTAAATTAGATATCAAATTAGCATGCATGTGCTAAGTTCATTGAACTGTTGAAAGATATTATTAGTTTTTTCCATTTAGATAATGTTTTCATAACTCAATGGTGAGATGTTACTTGATCAATGCAATAAATGTAAGAGAATAAATATTGCTTAAAATGTAATTATATAAATTTCAATAGAATAATTTATCAATTTGTGGAAGAGATACATAATCACAAGGACAAGTGGAAACTCAAGAGAAAATATGGAATATATTGTATCATGCATTGATAGTCGAATGTTTGTAATACAAAATATGGAAAAGTAGTCGGCCCTCAAATGGCCTTTCAATGTTCATGTATCCCTAAGTACAACAATGTGTACATGTACATGTCAAAATACATATATACAAGACTATTCAACATCAAACATCAATATTTCGCTTGTTTTTCCCCAACATTCCTCTACGGACCATCTCCCTGGGATCACTCTACATCTCAAGAGTCTACAAAAAAAACATTATTTTTATCAAATAACTGCACTAATACCCTATCATTAACGAACTTTAAAAATTAACTTATGGCCAAATTATTTATGACAAACACTCACCAAATCCTCAAGGGTTATAGATGTGAGCGGTGTGCTCATGGAAGGCCTCTCTATAGTTGTGCTCTGCAAATAAAAGATCATATCTCAATTAATTCAACAATTATTGATCAACATGTTTGGGTAAATTGAATAAAAAAACTTGGTCATTAATGAACATCTCACCACAAGAGGAGACTCGGTCAGAACCATCGATTGAGTAGAGGGGCTGGGCACTTCTGCCGCTAATGGCTACAATCACCAAATGAGGAAATAGTTAGACATGCATGAATAAACAATATAGTAACATAGTTAAATACTATGCATTGTGATTGTTGAAATAGTTACCTGTGTATGACTTGTGTCTATTGTAGATGCAGCACTAACTGCAGCACCAATGACCCTTGTTAGGTCAGGGGTATATGGATCTCTCGTGTGTCTGCTATAGAGGACATCCACACACTTTCTAGGGGTGGATCCTATCTTATACACTTGTCCCTTTTGCACATTTGGACTACGAGGAGATTCAACTGCTGACAGTCTCGGAAGTATAGAGGCTAGTGGCTATAATCACCAATAGTGACGTAGTTAGAAATGCATTGGTCAATGAAATAGCATGTATTAAAAAACTGACAATGATGAAATACATACCAATGTACTATATACTTCAATCAATTCTAAGGCACAATCTACCATCTGTCGTGCATCCATGGGAAAGCTATCAGTTGTATTCCCACTAGGGAGGAGCTCACTAGATGAAATCATTTCCCTCTAATGGGGATCTACAACCTATAATTTAGAAAATTGTAAATATTAGATCGTGTAGCATTAATTAAGTAACATGTTATAACAAACTAACATGTATTGAAATAATGTCATGTATAAATAGTTACCTCAGCATGAGATGTTTTCGTTGAAGGTATGACAACATCTTGTAACTCAGAAGGTGCTTGTGCATGAGCCTCTTGCCCCTCATGCACTTCTGGTAGCAACTACAAGTTTTAAAATCATTAAAAAAATTAGCAATCTATATATGTGTATAGTAAGGAAAAATAGTTTACAAATGAAACTAAATTGTTAACTCGATTTACTCATGTATTAAAATAATGTCATGTTGAAATAGTTATCTCATTGTGAGTTGTTGTCACTAAAAGTATGAAAACATCATCTACATCGAACTATGCTAGTGCATGAGCCTCTGGAATATATTGTGCATCATCAGTGCAAAGGTCTTCAACCTTGTGCCCTTCTTGTAGCAACTACAAGTTTTAAAATCATTAAAAATATTAGCAATCTATATATATGTGTATAGTAAGGAAAAATAATTTACAAATGACACTAAATTGTTAACCACTTACTTACCTCTGTAAAATACCTAGTAATGGTATCATCAGTTTGGACAAGACCAAAGCAAGGATGGCTGCATACTGTGCATGGGTGGGGATCTCGGCTGTGCTCATGATGTGAAGGTCTAGTGGCACTACTAGATGCTCCTCGACCACTGGAAGGTGGTGGCTCTACCCCACCAGGAGGTGGTGGATCTACCCCATCGATAGGTGGTGTCTCTACTCCACCCATAGATGGTGGCTCTGATGGCCCTTCCTGGTACATACCTTGAAGATGCATGCTATGGAGAACAGTCTCTTGTGCCAACAGTAGGAATGGCGCTTGTGTCTCTAGGACCAACTGATGTGAAGGAGGCACATGTGGCCTAGGTAGCTACCTATGAGGTGGAGCTACTAGGCGACTAGGATCTATGTGCCTCACATTGGGATGTTGTTGAGGCATCCCCATCCCAACTCCCTGGTACTGCAAGATATCAAAATAGTTAACATGCTTCCCCATCACAAATTTCGCATACATCTTTCTCAGAAAATATAGAGGCATTTCCCTGTTGTTGTGTGGTGGTCCATCAAAAACCATGTACCATCGATATATCCAGTTATCTATGAATGTTTGATATGTACACCACTTGATAGAAATGCGCCTTTTGTTTGCATTCGGGATTTAACCTGTCCGTGGATCTCTAAAGAGGGCAAATATATGTTGTTTTGAGATTTTCAACTTCTTAACTTCTTTGTAGCTAAGTCCATCCTCATATTGTTTTTTCTTTCTTTCTCTGAATGTGAAAATATCTTGCAGTACACCATTAGACCTACTAAATGTCTCTATCATTGCATCCAAATTGGATGCAAGCATAAGATGCCTATCATCAACAATAGTAATTGAGGCTCAAATTTCTCTGAGCCTCTGAATTTCCCTTTGGATGTTTGAGTGTGCATCCATGGTCATCACTACAATAAAAAAATAAAAAAAATTCATTAGAAACGTATACATGTGCTATAATGACATCTTTGTAACATCCCTAAAATTTGTAAAAATTTAAAATTTTCTATGGGGTCTAAATACCAATAAATGCTATGTGGAAGAACAGGTTTCAACACTTAATATTCTGTATGTAGAAGAAGGGACATTATAAATTTTTCTTCATAATCACTAATTATTTTAATTTCTAGTTGTCAATTAAAATGAAAGTGTCGTAACGCTGGAGTATTTAAAAACTTGTCTTAATACATTCGAATAATACGATAATTCTATATGATCTCTATTATGTTCATAAATTGTTAAACATACAAACATTCCTATAGCTGCGTGTATCAATGTAATACTTATTACAGGCGTTAATCTCTGTGGGAAACCAATATGTCCAAGGGATCCATAACTTTACTAATACCCTAGATGCATTCTAGATGTGTCAACTTTTAATATTTAAAGAACTAGATTGGCTTACAAGTTTAAATGTAGTTGTGGCTACTTTACAGCTTAGTCGTAACAATTATTAAGGTCCATTAGTTGTTATTTATGTGATCATTATAACCCCTTGTTACTATTCTCGTCGTAGTGTATTTATGTAATTGAATGTTAATCCTAGACAAGTAGGATGTGTTAAAAGGTTGACATGAGGAATACTGGTAGCAAACAGGGGCTTACTTAGCTTATGCTAATGAATTCTTATTTCTTTAAAACTTTACAGGCTGTCTCCAAGGTTAGGGTTATCATTCAAGTGTTAACCAAATTACGACAAGAAGTAACTCAAGCACATAAGGGTTGATTCCAAGTGTGAAATACAAGGGCTATACCATAATGACGTGGAGGCCTTTATAAATAGCCTAGGTCATTATAATTTCGAAGTTAGTGAAAGTTTGAATATCATACCATTACATGGTTGTTGTCATTCCTTAAGGAAATAATTCAAGAGTTGGTGTGAAACTATATAAGGATGGATGTTAGTGAAAGTGGTAGCTTATGATTTGGTAAGTTATGGATTACTACAAATGTATTTTATAACCAAACTATGGGATGAATGGGTCTTAGATATCCACCCGATGCTACAATAACATGTATCAAGTTTTATGTTGGAAAACTATACACTAGTGGGTTTCGTTATACCACCAACGCTATATTAATATGTGACCAAAGTTATGAGTGTGAAACTATGCAAGTGGGTTTCGTATTGAGCTGATTGGTAGATGAAACATTTATGAAGTTCATGTGGTTTGTCCTTTAATGAACCTTGGGTTTAACAAAACCCTATCGCTAAGCCTTTGGGGTTTGGCCTTCCTTTCATTTTTGTTCTTCTTCGTGGAGGAGAAAGGGTAGGCCCTCTCGACTACCAGTGTTTCACCTCCTACTTGTTACCAAACGACTAGTTTGTTACAGTGTTTGTTACGGTGATTATTACACTTGTAAGATGGTTCATTAATGTTGCGGGTTCGTGCATTGTAACAAGCTCTCTGGTTGTCTTCTCAGGCCAGGTTCCAATCCTGTAAGGTACGTTTTAATGGTTTAACCTTCGTCATTTGCACTTGCAACTTCCAACTTTGATTTAAATGTTTTTTTTAACACCTATTACATTTTAATGACAGGGTAAAGGTCAAAGCCTATGGTGTTTGGACTATACGAGGACGTGGAACCTTACCTCCAGTGGTGTAGAACCATGGTAAGCCTCGGTTTCGTTACTCAGTACTCTCCTCTGTCAGCGAATGGAGATTGTTTCGGTTTTTAGTTTGATCAACTGTAGAATTGTTTGTTAATGTGAAAGTTGTGGGCATAGTTTAGGGTTTGACAGCCTCTAAGCCTTACTTGAGCTTTCATCCAATTTTTATGGTTATCCTTTTTAAGAGAACCAGGTCTCTTTTGTAGAGAATCCTTGGTGGTAGTATTACTGCGTTTATTGTAATACCCTTTTGGAATTAATGGATATTGGTTTTCTCAGTTTTAATCTTCGTTTTGGATTTAATAATACTGTTTAACAATGTGAGAAATATTTGGCTTCTCGTCGGTTCCGGAAATGATAATATTTATAAATTTTGACAAATGGATGTTATCGTTTCTATGTCTCAGGGTTGAACCCGGGAGCTTTCGTAATGTTAGGATTTGGACTTGATTGTTTTGATAGGTTTATAATACTGTGTAAAAGCAATTATTATTCTGTGGAAAAACTCAGACCCTAGGATAGCTATTTGGAAACTATGAAATATTATTATATGTAGCTATTTTAGTTAAGGTTGTTGATCCTTCGGTCGAACCCCTACAGGTCTCAAACCGGTGTCTTAATATTTCTCTTTTCAATGTTTAAAGGATGGGGTATCATCCCGGGCGTGTATTAAATGAGATTCGAACTGTATCGGGATAAAAGTTAAACTTATGTTTTGGATGGATGATACGATGCCAGAATGCCATCGGGAAAAACCTTAGATGCACATTGAATATTATTTTACTGCATAGTTGATATGAAAATCATTGTAGTTTATTTGGTAGACTAGGGTTAATTTATAATGTTTTAAAATTCTTTAAAGAAGCTCGGGTGAGCTCATAAGATTTGAACCTGAACCCTGTTATATTTGTGAGGTAAAATCCGACTCACTTTGGCATCATCCTCAATGAGGATTGAACTGGTGACCTTTCATTTACTTGTATTAAAATTATTTAAATGTTGGGATAACCCTACGGTGATGTTTGAAAGGTGAAAGTTTAGGGTTTTTAATTATTACTATGAGCTTACATTGTTTTGATATATACTATTAAATGTTGTAATAGATACTATCGATGTCGTTTAATATAGGAAGGTAACTTTTTAAACATAATTTATATTCAGTTGTAAATTAATAGTTAAGATATTTTCGGTAGCACTAAAGTTCTTTACTTGATATTTGGTTTATACAAAATAGTTATGTTATTTTGCTTACGGAAGCAAACATAAGATATATATATTTCATCCTGTTAGTGAATAAAACCGTATATGATGTATAGGTGTTAAATAGTATAAATGCTTAATGTTAACAGTTCAGCTATCGAGGGTAAATGTTTGATTTCTCAGGTGAAAGGTTTTGACAGAGTGTGAATATGTTTCCAGTTTATGGAACTTATACTGCTTTTGTAAATGTAAACCAAACTTAGCATTACTATATACGATGTGCTTCTGTTCTGTACTATTTATTCCAATAACTCATATATTTAGAAATTTAATCCTAGGTAACTGACAAAGCTATTTATGATATTAAAGTAAAATTATAAGACATGAACTATTTTACTTTTCTTCATTATTTAGAGATGATATCAAATCTATGTTAATTAATTTTCCTCCCTGTACTAGATGACATCGCTGAAATGTGAAAGGAAAAATATAGGGAGACATTTCTATTCATTCTACTCATTTACTATTCAAATATGATCATTCATAACATTCATACATAGTTTAACAAAACATAAATCTATTCTTGTCTAACATGTCTGACATAGACAAGATATTCATAGAAAAGCTCATAAGACATTCAACAGTTTCAAAATTTGATAAACATATTATAGAAATGAGATGAAATAAAAAGAATAGAACCTGATAATGTAGATAGGGTGGACAAACAACCAAAGAGGCCTGTTGCTCCCAACCTTCTCCAGAAGAAGCAACCAAATCACTTGTTCCCTTGGACCCCTGAGCTTGTTTACTGAACCACTAGGTAGAAGACTCTGTGTAGAAGCAAGGCACTCAGGTTGTACTTCAGCAATCAATGGAGACTTGCATACACCTCAAAAACCTCTGCTAGGAAAACTCTGCACTTAGCAAAAGTGAAACACGCTTACACTACAACTCAAAACCTAGCTTCCCCTCATCGAATCTCTTGTGTGCATACAACAGAGCCATAGGGTAAATTTTCTTGTCAGAAAAAGTGTGAGATTTTGCTCAGTTCGATGGCATATAAAAGATGCCTAGGTATTTTAGTGGTCAATTTTCAATAAGTGAGCCTTAAGCTCCTGTTCCACATTGCATGGAACTTGACCACAATTTGAGGGAGTTGTCCCATAACGACAACTAGTTACTAAGTTCATGATGTTTCCACTTGTCCATTGCCTTCTACCCCAGATTCTATTCCACTTAGTGGGTCAGTAAACACTCTTTCAAGAGTCCCTTTGGGTGAGTGTCTCCTATTTTATTTTATTAAATAATAATATTATGCATTTACAGTCATCCTTGACCACTTGGTCAAATATAAAACATTACAATAAAAGTTAAGACAATGTTTCTCTCAAACATAAAATGTCTCAAGTATTGGTTATGTTACAAACACCCCCACTTAAGCTCAACATTGTCCTCAATGTTGCTTATTCTTCATCAAAGCCTCCCTGGAACAGAATTGGATATGTTGTCCGCATTTTACTTTCCAATTCCCAGGTAGCTTCATCAGGGATAAGGTGCTTCCATTGCACATTTACCTTCCCCATGGTATGATTTTGGAGTACAATTTCCCTCCTATCGAGGATACAGTCCGGTTCCACCTAAAAAACTCCTTCGGGCTCCACATGTATGTCATTCAAATTTAGCACATGAGTAGCATCGTGCACATACGTTTTCATTGGAGAGTGGCGCACAAGTGAGAGAGGAGAAGCTACTAGGAGAACTATCTCGTGTACTTGGGTTGTATCATTGCTCTTTCTATCTCTAATGAAGTTATTGGGGTTTTTCACCTTATTGGTTTTTCCCAAGGAAACTCTGTGTGTCTATTGTCTCTTATGATTGCTTCTTATGATTGATATACTGTACATGTTATTCTCTGAGAGAAGATCCTAGATCATATTGAATTGATGCTTAAAATCTAACATGGTATTAGAGCTAACCAGAGAAGAAGACATTGTGCAGTTGCGGAAGCTAGGGCTTCTTGGTTTTTCAATTTCTCTCCACAGATATTGAAAGGAAGGAGGCTAGATTGACTCTCCTCAGCAAGGCACATCTTTATGTCGAGACAGAATTCAATTTTGAGCATTTCCAGTTTTTGACTTAAAAATTAGGGTTTCATAGAAAATTGGAATTTTTAGAATCTGATTCCATGGCTGCATGCTCCTCAAAAAGTCAAAGTTTAGAGACGAAGATCGAATTTTTTGGTTGGGTGAAGCTCCGAGAAAATCAAACCCTAGTTTGGGGTCCTCTCTAGTGAATCCGAAAATTAGGGTTTCTGCAAAAGTTGGAATTTCTTAAATATAAGACCATGGCTGGAAGCTCCTTGAAAAGCTCAAAGTTTAGAGCTTTGGATTGAACTTTTTGGCAAGGTGAAGCTCTGGGAAACTCAAAACCTAATTCAAGGTCCTACATAGTGAATCCAGAAGTTTCAAAAGCAATTTTGAGGGGTGAAACTTTGCAGTTTTCAGATTCTAAGTATACCAGCTTGATCAGCTCAGCGAGGTGCATCTTTCTATCCTTTCAGAAGTTTGAAATTCAAAGTTTGATTTTTTTAGGGTTTCTTTGACAAACCCTAATCCAGCTCCAGATCCAATTTTTCAGCAAATCAAGTGGTAAGACCTAAATCTTTTATATTTCCATTTGAATTACTCTTTAAAGATTTCTCACCACACCAACCTTGAGGGTAAGCTTGAAGGGGCTGATAACTTCCAAGCATGGAAGCATAGGATTGGGTCAATCCTAGAAGAGAATGAGTTGGACACTTACATAAGTGAAGAGGTTCCAGTCCCAGAGGGAGAAGAGGCTAAGGCCTTACACAAGAAGAACATGGTCAAGGCTAAGAGAATCATTGCTGATTCTATAAGGACCATCTCATACCCCATGTGTCTTCTCTAAAGACACCTAAGGAGATGTTTGACTCATTAACCTAGTTGTTTGAAGGAAAGAACATAAATCAGAAGGTGACTCTACGGAACCAGTTGAAAGGGGTAAAGATTCAGAATGGAGAGACCATTCAATCCTACTTTTCTAAGGTATATCAAATCAAGGAACAGCTTGAAGCAATGGATGAAGTAGTGGAGAATGGTGAAATTGTAATGACCACATTGAATGGCCTACCTAGGTCATGGGACTCCTTCATCCAAGGAATCTGTGCAAGAAGGAAACTAATCTCCTTCGGTAGACTGTGGGAGGAACGTTCTCAATAAGAATCTAGGCTTGTGGCCCGAGAAGAAAAGATGGGGAATGAAGATCAAGCTCCCACAACACATACCAAGAAGATTAAGAGAGAGCCATCTCATAACAAGAGATATTTACACCACCATCATCATACAAATAAGAATGATCTGGGATGATTCACATGTAATGAGAAGGGACACTTTTCCTCATATTGTCCTAAAGAACAAAAAGAACAACAACAACAATCTGACAGGTATGACTTATAGGTATGTTTTGAAATCTGTTAAGTTCATTGAGGTTAGTACAATTATGATTGTTTGATAATGAATGCATGTGAACAATAGAATATGTTCATTGATTAGGTTTATGACACTTATGATTGTACTAATTCACTTGTGGTGTTGTATGAGGATGATGTTGTCTGCTAACAAGATACAAGTACATCAAGAAAAGACAAATCAAGTTCTATGACCATGATGACATGAAGACAAAGACTCATCCATAATATTTGACCACATAGAAAATCTGCTTATGAGGTATGTATATTTCAAGTTCTAAAACAGTTAACTTATGAGTTATGCAGTTCATTGAAGAGAACAAGAAAACATTGCTAACCAGGTATGATTTTGCTAAACATAACTGGAAAATATGATAACCATGTATGATTTTCCTATATCAAATTAGAATCCTACCTTGTGTTAGGAACTTATACCTTGGTATGATTGTTAATAATTACTCATGAAGTTAGAATCAAGGGTTTATGCATATTATGTCTCTTACCTTGATTGATGATATGACTAACCAGATGAGTCCTATGGTCAAATAAGAATATCCATGAGTAAAAGAAGTCTTCCCTGAAACCTTGAATACTAATAAATTACCTGTGTGTGTGAAATGATCATGACCATAGATGTTAAGAGTATTTAGGATCATAATGTTTTGATAGTATTGAGATTATACTAATATATGTATGGTTATGTATGAGATCTTTAGGATGACACAATGATGACACTAGTGCACACTTAAGCATGCATAGTGGTCCACGATGGATATAAGTTCAAGGATAGATAAGCAAGGAAGCAAAGATTGAGAGGGAGCCCACCCTACAACTAAACAAAGATAAGTATTTGAATTAACATTTCTTATTACTTAAATGATGTTGTTCATTCATGTTATGTTCCTAAATTTAGGTTGTGTATTATGCATATTAGAATAATTGCATTAATGAATAGTATACTACTAATATGCATGTAATGAGTAAGTGGGCTATGGAACTGTACAACATTCCATTGCTACTTATCTAGAATGAAACCTCTTTGCTAACATGTTGGGAGTTGTGCACACTCTTAATAATGTTCTGGCAGAGATGGAAGGCATCTAGAAAGTTACAAGATGTGGATAAATGTTGTATTGAAGCATTGGCTAAGATAATTGCATGATTGTATGACATATGTCTTTATGCATAAGAATTTGTTTTTGAAAACTATGAGAAGTTTCTAATCATGCAATTGAATTTGACTTGTAGGAAAGATCGTGTACAATCACCTACGAAAGAAGGACTACGACATTTGTTCCAGCAATAAAGTTCAAGAAAACTATATATTGAAGATATTGAAGAATTTGAAGTTCTCAGGATTCGGGATGTAGTAATGGAAGGATGCCATGGTCGAGGAATACTAGTCGATCATGAAGAATGATGTTTGGGATGTGGTCCCAAGACCTGAAGGGAAGTCTGTTGTGAATTCCAAGTGGATCTATAATATCAAGCATGCTGCAGATGGCAGCATAGAGAAATACAAGGCCAGGTTGTGGCTCATGATTTTTGCTCATGTAGCCAAATACACTTCCATCAGAATAGTACTTGCTCTGGCTTCAGTGATGAAATGGAAGGTACACCAGATGGATGGCAAGACATATTTTTTTAATGGTGTAGTTGAAGAGGAAGTGTATTTGGAGCAGCCACTCGGGTTTGAGACACATGACAGAGGGACTCATGTGTGCAAACTGAAGAAAGCCCTGTACGGTTTGAAACAGGCACCCGAGACTTGGTACGACAGGATATATGGCTTCCTATCTAGTGTGGGCTTTACTAAGAGTAAAGTGGATTCCAACCTTTACTACAAGGTTGAGGAAGGAAATCCAGTGATACTGCTATTGTATGTGGATGACTTGTTTGTGACAGGTGAGGATGGATTGATTGTAGACAGAAAGAGGAAGCTTGCTGGCTAGTTCGAGATGAAGGACTTGGGTATGATACACTACTTTCTAGGCATAAAGGTGTGGTAGAGTGCAGATGGAATCTTCCTTGGACAAGGGAAGCATGCAGTAGAAATCCTGAAGAGCTTCGGGATGATGGACTGCAAGGCCATGGCCACACCTATGGAATTGAACCTGAAGCTTCTGTGTGATGCTTCATCTGATTTAGTTGATGCCACGATGTATCGTTAGATGATTGAGTCCTTGATGTACCTGATGAATACGAGACCAGATATATACTTTGCGATGAACACCTTGAGCCAGTACTTGATAGATCCTAGACATGTTCACCTGATAGATGCAAAGCATATTCTGAGGTACTTGAAGGGTACAGTTGACTATGGGCTCAAGTATGAGGCGAATCAAAAGTTTAACTTGGAAGGTTATGTTGATTCGGATTGGGAAGGTGATGCCATTGATCGGAAGAGCACTTCGGGGTGTTGCTTCAGTATGGGATCAAGTATGATCTCTTGGTTCAGCAGGAAGTAGTCCTATGTGGCACTAAGTACAGCCAAAGTAGAGTATGTCGCAGCTTGTTTGACTAGTTGTGAGGCAGTATGGCTTAGGAAGCTACTGTCTGATTTGTTTGATCTCCAGCTAAGTGCTACTTGTATATATTGTGACAAACAGAGTTGTGTGAATTTATCGGAGAACCTAGTGTTCCATGACAAGTCGAAGCACATTGAGATCAAGTTCCACTATATCAGGGATATGGTGTAGAGAGGAGTAGTGAAGCTCCTGTATGTTGAGAAAGAAGAGGAGATAGACGATGTGTTGACCAAGCCGTTGGCCAAAGTTAAGTTTGAGTACTTCAGAGAGAGGCTTGGTGTACTTCAGATTAATATTCCTTCCAAGGGGAAGTGATGAGTCTGGAGACACAGCTGCACATGAGCCATTCACACATGGTGGTAGGTGTGTCCTCCCATGGTGCAGATATAAGGGCTGGGGCCATTTCGACATGGTTGAAGTGTGTCTTCCCATGGTCGTTGATGTAAGAGTTGTGCCATTCGAGCATGGTTGAAGTGTGTCTTCCCATGGCTGCAATATAAGTGTTGTGCCATTCCTAGCATGGTTGAAGTGTGTCTTCCCATGGCTGTGATATAAGTGTTGTGGCATTCCTAGCATGGTTGAAGTGTGTCTTCCCATGGCTATGGATATAAGTGCAATTCCATTCTCGCATGGTTGAAGTGTGTCTTCCCATGGCGTAGATATAAGTGTTGAGCCTTTCATGGATGGTTGAGGTGTGTC
Organism: Larix kaempferi; assembly: GCA_027924585.1. Classification (NCBI taxonomy): domain Eukaryota; kingdom Viridiplantae; phylum Streptophyta; class Pinopsida; order Pinales; family Pinaceae; genus Larix; species Larix kaempferi. The sequence goes on from BSBM01000852.1 coordinate 4,419,308, forward strand.
TTCCCATGCCGATGAGTGTAAGTGTTGTGTGATGTGCACCTGGGTTGTGCTCCATGGACTATGAGTTGATCTGAAGATGATGATGTGACAGTAGGGTACACAGGTTTTTGCAGAGACATATAATCAGTCCTAAGATGCTCTTCTAGGTTTTGCGGTGGCATATGATCAGTCCTGAGAGATCTTGTAGGTTTTGTAGAGGTAGTGTAATCAGTCCTGAGGTGTACCTACTTGATGGCTTGCTCGTAGAGATGATGAAGACATACATGGAAGCTAGGCCTACATCCAACATGAAAAAGGGCTAGCTCTATAGAACTTCCTATGATGAGTAGAATAGAGATTGATTGAGATAGAAATAGCAGTGACGATGACAATGATCCAGTAACGATGATCTAGAGAAGAAGACTTGTGCTAGCAGATCTGTGTCGAGAAATAACTTCCTAGTTCAGAGGGAGTGTTGATGTATTTTTAATTTCAGAATGTATTTCACATATGTATATTGTACTCCTATAGAGATGGTATTATTCCTCTATACGGAACTGTTGTCATTTGTATTGATAAGTGTCGCAAGTGTCACAACTTGCATGTGATGGGTTATTAGACCACTAAGTGTGGTGTCAGCCCTGAGTTAAGTTAACTGTGGGTTATTAGACTGTCTTAGAGAAGTCGGCCTTGCTAGTTTATTAGGCAAGTCAAGTCATGTATAAATAGAGTGGAGGAGGCACTCTATTTGATCATTCACTTATTCACTTATACACTTATTAGAGAGTGGCGCACAAGTGAGAGAGGAGAAGCTGCTAGGAGAACTATCTCTTGTACTTGGGTTGTATCATTGCTCTTTCTATCTCTGAGGAAGTTATTGGGGTTTTTCACCTTATTGGTTTTCCCAAAGGAAAATCTGTGTGTCTATTGTCTCTTATGATTGCTTCTTGTGATTGATAAACCATACATGTTATTCTCTCAGATAAGATCCTAGATCATATTTAATTGATGCTTAAAATATAACATGCATTTCCTTGCATATAAAATTTCAAATGGGCTAAGTCTAGTAGAAGCTTGGTAATGGTTATTGTAAGCAAATTCAGCCAAATGTAAATAATCCTCCCATTTAGATGGTTGATATTTAACATACATTCTTAACATGTCTTCTAAAATATGATTTACTCTTTCAGTCTGTCGTCAGTTTGTGGGTGAAAAGAAGTACTGAAATTTAACTTAGTGTTTAGACCCTTAAACAATGTTGTCCAGAAATTTCCTGTAAACTTAGAGTCTCAATCAGAAATAATTACCTTTGGAATTCCATGTAAGCGAAATATTTTCGTCATAAACACATCTGCAATGTTATGAGCTTTAAAATTGGTCTTAATGGGAATAAAATGAGCAACTTTACTAAGTTTATCCACAACCACTATTTTGAGTCATTCTGTTTTTTATTCTTAGGAAAACTAGTTATAAAATCAATACTTATAATTTCCTACTTCCATTCTGGAATTGGAAATGGCTGTAATAGGCCAGCTGGGTGTTTTTGCTCAGCTTTAATTGTCTGACATTCAAAAAACCCAGCTATGTATTTAGCCACTTCATTTTTCATGTTTGGCCAAAAGTAATCCTTTCTTATCATAGTGATCATTTTCTTATAACCAGGGTGTCCCGAATAAGGACTTTTATGAACTTCATCCAAAATCAACAACTTAACTTTTGACACATTAGGCACATAAATTATGTTTTTATAAGTCATTAAACCTTTTTTGTTAATGCTGTAATCTGTTATTAAATTTTCAGATACATTTTTAGCAATTTTATCATGTAATTTCTGGTAATTTTCATCTTGCTTAATTCCTTCTTCGATCTGATTTTCCAGATATGTTTTATATGTCTAATTGCTACCACAAAACTTAATTTAGCATTTCTGCTCAAGGCATCAGCAACCTTGTTTTCTTTACCCTTAATGTGTCGAATCTCAAAAGCGTATTCGAGTGAAAACGTGAAGCTGGGAAACAATTCCGTGACAATAGAGTGAAAAAAACAGAGGGCACGCGGATGAACAAGGGAAAAAAAGTCAACCTCAAACTCTTGGTTGAGATTTTTGAGAGTTCAAACTCTAGGCCGAGAGTTTTGAGAGTTCAAACTCTAGGCCGAGAGTTTGAACCAATCGCCGCACTCTATTTTCAAAAAAACTCTCAGACAAGAGTTTGAACTAAACTCTCAGCCAAGAGTTTGGAAGGTATTTTTTCGGCCGAGAGTTTATGGTCAACAAAACTTGCGAAAATATTAGCATCTTTCTGGAACCTACAACTTCAGCAAGCCCAAACCCCTGCAAATGTTAAGTATTATTTGTTAGACTTGGTAGCAATGGATTCATTTTTTAATCTAGTTTCCAATTATATAATAATTGTTTCATTTCGATTTGAATTTCTATTTATTAATAATTTTTTTCTCAACCTTATCCCTTAAGAATTTTATTACTTTGAAAATCACCCGAAATGAAAATTCAATATGATAACTGTTAAAATTTTGAGCATTAATTCACAATACTCTAGGATCTTTATTGAGAGAATAACATGTACAGTATATCAATGCATATCAATCATAACAAGCATGTCAATCATCACAAGAAGCAAAAGCATGAGAGACAAGAGACACAGAGTTCCTGTGGGGAAAACGCTAAGGTGAAAAACCCCACAACTTCCTCAGAGATAGATAGAGCAATGGCTCAACCAAAGTACAACCAAAATACATAGAGATAGTCTCCTAGTAGCAGATGATCCTCCTCCTCACTAGTGCGCCACTTTCTGAGTGAAGGAAGAATGAGTTTTCGAGTGATCCAAATAGAGATCTCCCGATCTCTATTTATACTTGTTCTTTTTTCCCAGTGACCTTATGGAGCCGACTTGTCTAGCTACGTACATCAACCATATATTACATAAAATAAGGGTCGACCCCACACATGGTGGTCTAATAACCCATCGGCAAGTTTACACACTTGCGACACTTGTCAATACACATGACGACACTTTTGTAAAGAGGAATGACACATATCTATAGGAGTACAATAATATATAAATTAAATACATGCATGAAATACATTTCGAAGTTACATATACATCAACACTCCCTCTTAACTAGGAAAGTATTTCTCAACACAGATCTTCTAGCACAAGTCTTCTTCTCTGGATCATCGTCCTCGAATCATCATCATTGTCACTGCTGCTGCTATCTCAAACAATCTTTGTATCTACTCATCATAGGAAGTTCTACAGAGCCAGTCCTTTTTCATACTGGATGTAGGCCCACCATCTGCAAGTCTTCATCATTGGCCATACTGTGGAATCCTCAGGACTTATTATGTGCATCACAAAACCTGGTGGTAGCATCCCAGGCTATTACGAGCACTCAGCTCTACCTATCGGATCTCCCAGGAGCACATTACATGTGACCCATCACAAAACCTAGCTGAAGCATCCCAGACTATTACGAGCACACAGCTCTACCTTTCTGATATCCCAGGAGCACATTACATGTGATCTCACCACAAAACCTGGTTGAAGCATCCCAGGCTATTACGAGCACAGAGCTCTACCTGTCGGATCTCCCAGGAGCACATTACATGTGGTCCACCACAAAACCTTACTGAAGCATCCCAGGCTGTTACGAGCACACAACTCTACCTGTCGGATCTCCCAAGAGCACATTACATGTGATCTCACCACAAAACCTGGCTGAAGCATCTGAGGCCTTTTTCATCCTGTCCAGATCTCCCAAGAGCAAATTACATGTGGTCATGGAAAAACCTGGATGAAGCATCTGAGGCCTTTTTCATCCTATCCAGATCTCCCAGGAGAAAATTACATGCCATAGGACAAAACCTCGCAAGAGCATCTCAGGATGTTATGGGTACACAACTCTGACTTGAAGATCTCTCAGGGCACAGATTATATGTCCTCCCAGAGCAATGTCTTGAAAGAGCATCCCAGGCTGTTACGAGTACACAACTCTGACCTATAGGATCTCCCAGACATACTCATATACACAACCTGATCCACGGCCACAAAGTATCGTCCTGATACTCACCATACATCTTCCTGATGTACACATGATCATCCTGATCATCATCACTGCATCATCCTAATGCATGTCATCTGGAGAAGCTCGTCATCCAAAATCATCCAATGCATCCATCTGATGCATACCAAGTATCTACCTGATACATACATAGATACATGATCCACACAATGTATCCATCAACATACATGATCTACCTGATCATACCTGATACATATACAGATACATGGTCCAAGCATCCAACATGATACATACATACATAAATGATCCAACTGATCATATCCAGCATCTAACATGATGCGTACATACATAAGTGATCCAACTAATCATATCCAGCATCCAACATGATGCGTACATACATAAATGATCCAACTGATCATATCCAGCATCCAACATGATGCGTACATATACATAAAAATGTAAATGATCCAACTGATCATACAGAGCAGAAACTAGAACATCATCCTGATGCTCATCATCCAGTGCTTACATCCTCAGCCATGTGAAGGATCCCCCTTTCACCATGCTAGGAATGGCTACAACAAATGTCTCCATCACTTCTTCCTCGAAGTGTCGTTGATCCGAAGAACACCAAGCCTCTCTCTGAAGTATTCGAACTTCACTCTGGCTAGTGGCTTTGTCAACACATATGCAATCTACTCATCTATTGCAACATACAGGAGCTTCACTGCTCCTCTCTGCACCATATCCTTGATATAGTGATATTTGATCTCTATATGTTTTGATTTGTCATGGAACACCGGGTTCTCAGACAACTTCACACAACTCTGGTTGTCGCAGAAGATACGAGTAGCCTCCAATGGTAGATCAAATAGCTCAAACAGTATCTTCCTCAGCCATACTGCCTCACAACTAGCCGAATAGGCTGAAACATACTCTGCCTCGGCTGTACTCAGTGCTACGCAGGACTACCTCCTGCTAAACCAAGAGATCACACCTGATCCCATACTGAAGCAGCACCCAGATGTGCTCTTCCTATCTGTAGCACTGCCTACCTAATCTGAATCAACATAACCCTGCAGTTTAAACTTTTGATTCGCTTCATACTTGAGCCCATAATCATCTGTACCCTTCAGGTACCTCAGAATATGCTTTACAGCAACCAGGTGAACACTCCTCGGATCTGTCGAAAACTAGCTCAATGTGTTCACTACAAAGCAAATATCTGGTCTCGTATTCGTCAGGTACATCAAGGACCCAATCATCTGACAATACATAGAGACATCAACTGGCTCAGATGAAGCATCACATAGAAGCTTTAGATTCGATGCCATAGGTGTGGCCATGGCCTTGCAATCCATCATCCCAAACCTCTTCAGGATATCTACAGTATACTTCCATTGTCCAAGGAAGATCCCATCTATACTCTGCCACACCTCCATACCTAGGAAATAGTGCATCATCCCTAAGTCCTTCATATCGAACTCGGCAACAAGCTTCCTCTTTGTATCAACAATCAATCTGTCATCTCCTATTACAAATAGGTCATCCACATACAGGAGTAAAATCATAGGATTCCCTTCCTCAACTTTGTAGTAAAGGTTGGAATCCGCTTTACTCTTGGTAAAGCTTAAACTAGATAGGAAACTATCCATCCTACCATACCAAGTTCTGGGAGCTTGCTTCAAGCCATACAAGGCTTTCTTCAATATGCACACATATGACTCCCTGTCATGTGTTTCAAAACCAAGTGGTTGCTTCACATACACTTCCTCTTCAACTACACCATTCAAGAAAGCAGTCTTGACATCCATCTGGTGTATCTTCCATTTCATCGCTGCAGCTAGGGAAATTACTATTCTGATGTAAGTGTACCTGGCTACAGGAGAAAATGTTTCTTCATAATCTATTCCCTCTTTCTGAGAGAAACCACGAGCTACGAATCTTGCCTTGTACTTTTCTATGCTACCATCTGCAGCATGCTTGATTTTGTAGATCCATTTGGAAGTCACAATAGACTTCCTTTCAGGTCTTGGGACAACATCGCAAACATCGTTCTTCATTATTGATTGGTATTCCTCGACCATGGCATCCTTCCATTCTTTCTTTTCCGCTGCTTCTTCGAAATTGGAAGGTTCTTTGTTCATGATATCACAGAGTAAACCAACATAGCTGGTGTGCGATCTAGTTCTCTTCTTTGCTCTGTGTTCTTCTTCTGGAATGCCAAATATTTCTGCATCTTGAATGAGCTCCCTAGCCCATGCAGGTTTCCTCTTGTGAGGGTTGTCCTCACGTGGTGGATCTACAGGTTGTTGCGGATCTTCAATTTCACGATCAACATCTACAATTGCTTTAGTCATGGTAGTGTCTTGAAATCTAGTTTCCTTAGGTTCTTCATAATATTCAACAGGTATCTATCTTGATTTGACGAATGCTGAGTTTTCATCAAATGTCACATCCCTGCTGACATCAATCTTCTTGAACCCTGGAAAGTATATTCTATAAGCCTTCGAGTTTTCACTATAACCCACAAAGATAGCCTTCTTTCCTGAAGGATCTAGCTTGGTCCTCTTTTCCTCTGGGACATGTGTGTATACTGGACAACCAAATATTCTGAGATGGCTGACTTCAGGTTTCTTACCAGAAAAGACCTCTTCTGGTGTCTTGTTGTCCAATATCTTGTGGGGTGTTCTGTTCTGCACATATACAGTTGTCCTAGCTGCTTCTTCCCATAGATGCATAGGTAGATCTTGGTCATGCAGCATTGCCCTTGCTGCTTGCATGATTGTTTTGTTCTTTCTTTCTGCAGCTCCATTGTTTTGTGGATTGTAGGGAGCAGTCAACTCGCTCTTAATCCCTGAATCACTGCATAGCTTCTTGAAGTCACCTCAGGTGAATTCTCCACCATTATCGGATCTGAATTTTTTGATCTTCTTATCAGTTTGGTTCTCCATCAAGGTTTTGAATTCCTTGAACTTATCAAATACTTCATCTTTGTTCTTCAAGAAGTAAACCCAAGTCTTCTCAGAGAAGTCATCAATGAAAGAGACATAGTAAACATACCCACTTAGAGAACTGGATGACATCAGACCGCATACATCAGAGTGGATAATTTCCAAGATACCTTTTGCCTTGCTTTCACTGCTTGGGAAATCCTTCTTAATGTTCTTACCTTTTACACATCCTTTGCAAAACACCTTCATGTTTGGTATTGATTTTAGGAAGACCCTCTACAGCCTTGCTTGCAATTGGAAGTGCCCTATAGTGCATATGAGCAAGTCTTCTATGCCAAAGTTCACTTGGCTCCATGGATTCATGCACCATGGCATGTTCAAGTTGTCCCTTTAGTTTATACAATCCTCCCTCTTTCTCTCCAATCACTACTGCATCATCAATAGTTTTACCTTTTGGCCACATTAGGACTTGGCCATCCACAAATGCAACCCTCATACCTTTTGCATCCAATGCAGATATGGAGAGTAGATTCTTCTTGAGCCCAGGTACATACAAAACATCTTTCATCTTCAAGGACTTCCCAGAGTCTAGATTGTAGGAGGCCTCACCACTTCCTTTGATAAGGTATTGGTAGTCATCCCCAAGTTTCACCTTATGGGGTGACTCATGTTCAGATAGATTAGCAAAGGATTCTTTAAACCCAGTCATGTGATTTGAAGCCCCACTGCCAATAAGCCAATCATTACAACCATGGGAGATAGTACCTGTGAGAGCAGAGATTAGAACATACTCTTCTTCGCTTGATGAGTTATCATCATCACTTTCTGCTCTAGCCTTCTTCTTGGGCGGTTCATCATCCTCGGCAGCATGAGCATGATACCTTCTTTTGCTTCCCTTCTTCTTCTTGTTGAATTTGTTGTTGTCCTTGTTGTTCTTGGGACAATTTATGGCAATATGTCCTTTTTCATTACAGGTGAAGCATATTCTTCTTTCTTTATAGTGATGTGAAGATTTCTTGGAGTGATATGGCTCTCTCTTGGACTTCCCTTTCTTGGTGTGAGCTATGGGAGCTTGATCTTCATTCCCCATCTTTTCTTCTCGTGCCACAAGCCTTGCTTCTTCTTGTGAGCATTCTTCCCGTAGTCTGCTGAAGGATACCAACATCTTTCTTGCACAAATTCCTTGAATAAAGGAGTCCCATGACCTAGGTAGGCCATTCAGAGTGGTCATGACAACTTCACCATTCTCCACCATTTCATCCATTGGTTCTAGTTGTTCCTTGATCTGGGAGACCCTAGAAAAATAAGATTGAATGGATTCTCCATTCTGAAGTTATATGTTCTTCCGATTTATGTTCTTCCCTTCAAATGGCTTGGATAGTGAATCAAACATCTCTTTGGGTGTCTTCAGAGATGACACTTGGGGGATGAGATGGTCCTTGATAGAATCAGCAATGATTCTCTTTGCCTTGACCAAGTTCTTCTTATGCAATATCTTAGCTTCTTCATTCTCTGGGATAGGGATGTCATCTTTTACATATGAGTCCAACTCATTCTCTTCCAGGACTAACTCAATCCTATACTTCCAGGATCGGAAGATATCAGCCCCTTCAAGCTTATCCTCAAGCTTGGTGTGGTGAGACATCTTTAAAAAGTACTTCAAATGGAAATAGAAAAGATTTAGATCTTACCACTTGTCTTGCTGAAAACTGGATCTGGTCCCGGATTAGGGTTTGTCAAAAAACCTTAAAAATTCAAAATATGAATTTCAACTTTCTGAAATGGTAGAAATATGTGCCTTGTTGATCTGATTAGCCTGGTGTATTTAGAATTTGAGATCTGCAAAGCTACACCCTTTAGAAATGCCTTTTTGTCTTCCCGGGTTCACTAAGGAGGACCTTGAATTAGGGTTTGAGTTTCCCAGAGATCTACCCAACCAAAAATCTCGATCCAAAGCTCTAAACTTCAATTTTTGCAAGGATCTTCCAACTATGTCTTCAGATTCCAGAAATTCCTATTTTTGTGGAAACCCTAATTTTTAGGGGCAAATCTGAAAATGCTCATAATTAAATTCTGATTGGACAGATAGATTCTCCTTGATGATTAGAGTCAATCTACTATACTACTTTTCTAAAATCTGTGGAGAGAAACCAAATAAATAAGAAACCTGGTTTCCGTCACTACACAATGTCTTCTTCTCAGGTTAGCTCTGATACCATGTTAAAATTTTGAGCATTAATTCACAATACTCTAGGATATTTACTGAGAGAATAACATGTATAGTATATCAATGCATATCAATCATAACAAGCATGTCAATCATCACAGGAAGAAAAAGCATGAGAGACAAGAGACACAGAGTTTCCATGGGGAAAACCCTAAGGTGAAAAACCCCACAACTTCCTCAGAGATAGATAGAGCAATGGCTCAACCAAAGTACAACCAAAATACATAGAGATATTCTCCTAGTAGCAAATGATCCTCCTCCTCACTAGTGCGCCACTTTCTGAGTGAAGGAAGAATGAGTTTCCGAGTGATCCAAATAGAGATCTCCCGGTCTCTATTTATACTTGTTCTGTTTTCCCAGTGACCTTATGGGGCCAACTTGTCTAGATAGGTACATCAACCATATATTACATAAAATAAGGGCTGACCCCACACATGGTGGTCTAATAACCCATCAGCAAGTTTACACACTTGCGACACTTGTCAATACACATGACGACACTTCCGTATAGAGGAATGACACATCTCTATAGGAGTACAATAATATATAAATTAAATACATGGATGAAATACATTCCAAAGTTACATATACACCAACAATAACAAAGACAACACCAAAAAATTTGAAATTTAACAGAGATCATGATTGGCTCGTCCTCTTCAAAAGGGTACTTTTATTTTTTCCAATAAGAGTCACATTTGAAAGAAAATGTGAAGACAAAAACATCTGTCGATAATGCACCGTTTTCTGAACATATGTTGTTTTGATAAATAATAAAAAATAGTTCGCAAGTCTTAAAAAACTCAAAACATAGTCCATGATCAAGTGTAGTGTGTGTAGATTATGAGCCTACAATTTTTTTCCCTAAAATGAATAACCATCTATCAAAAAACTGGTTCCAACACAGGTCACTCATTATCCATACCTAAACTTTTCAAGTATATGCTAGTGGTTGACAACAAATTTGTCCCATGATATGTCCATAAAAAAAATTAAAAAAAATACGAGTAGAAATCTAATTCAATTATCTAAAACCTTTTTGTTTACTTCAAGTTGAAATTCCTAAGGGCGATATGGGTTTGAAGAGGTCGAAGTTGAAAAACATAAAATTAGCAGTTTTGTTTGTCAAAAACAAGCCAAAATTGTTTCCCAACTTCATGTTTTCAACCATTCGCTAAGGAAAGCAAGCCACCTAGCTTGCCTTGCATTAAGATTTGTTTGATCCAACAATTATTTTAAGCCTTTATTATCTGTCATTAGTGAAAATTTTCTTCCAATCGAGTGATGGTGCCACATCTTTAGTGCATGTATCACGGATTCCAGCTCTAGATCGTAAGTTGCGGAGTTCTTTTCGTGAATTTTTATCTTCCTTGACTCATATGTAAGGACATGACCTTCTTGAGTTAAGACTCCACCAAGTCCATCGTTGTATCCATCAGTGCATACAATGAAGTCCTTATTTGGATCAACAATTTTTAATATAGGTGTTGTTGTTAATAATTCTTTTAATTTCTTAAAGCCTTCTTCGTATTTTTTATCCCAGACAAATTTCTTTCCCTTCTTCTGCAAAGAAGTTATGGGATTCACAATTCTGGAGAATCCTTCAATAAATTTTCTGTAGTCACCTGTTATCCCCATAAATGACTGTATGTCAGTTACGTCTTTAGGGATAGGCCACTCGTTAATTTCTCTTATTTTATCTAGGTCGACAGAAATTCCGACTTTAGATATTATGTGACCTAAGTATTGTATTTTATCTTTATAAAAGTCACATTTACTGAACTTAGCATAAAGCTGATGTTCTCTTAAAATTTGCATAATTATTCTTAAGTGTTCGTCGTGTTCTTCTTTAGTCTTAGAATAAATTAAAATATTATCAATAAATACAATTACAAACTTATCTAGGTACTTGTGCAGAACATTATTCATTAAACACATGAAGACTGTCGGTGCGTTAGTTAGCCCAAAAGGCATAACTATGAACTTGTAGTGCCCATAATGGGTCCTGAAAGTTGTTTTAAAAATGTCTTCATCCTTTATCCTAACTTGGTGGTATCCAGACCTCAAGTCTATCTAAGTGAATATCGTTGCTTAGCGTACTTGATCAAACAAATCATCAATGCGGGGCAAAGGATATCGATTTTTAATAGTCATTTTATTCAGTTGACGATAGTCTATACATAAACATAAAGTATTGTCCTTCTTTTTAACAAATATAACCGACAATCCACAAGGAGACACACTAGGCCTTATGTAGTTCTTATCAGTTAGTTCCTTTAGATGATATTTTAGTTCATTTAATTCCAGAATGTTCAATGTGTAAGGAGCCTTTGAGTTTGGTACCACACCTAGTACTAACTCAATGGTGAAATTTAGTTCCCTTTTCAGAGGTAGTCCTGGAATCTCTTCCGAAAATACAATAGAAAAGTCCTTAAGAGTATGTATGTCTTCCAATATTATCTTATCTTCTTTAGATGAATGTTCATCATTAATCACATTTACAGCAAACATTTTACAACCTTTTTGTACAGCTTTATTTACTTGTAAAGCAGAAATTTGTCTAACAGATGTTTTCCTAGAGATTCCTTTTACTGTTTCAGTTTTCCCTTCATTATTTAAACAAGTAAAAGACTTTTCAAAACAGTTAAGTATTACTCTATGTTGTTCAAGCCAGTCCATTCCTATTAATACATCATATGACCCTAATGGTAAAATATTCAATTTAACTTGCATCTTCAACTGACTCATAAGCAAATCACAATTTTTAACAAATTCAACAACTTTTCTTTTTGTGCCTGTTGCTACCTGAACCAACCATGATTTATCAAATTTTTCTACTTTTAACTTGCAACGTTTCACTAATTTAGGTGATATGTAACTCAAACTTGCACCTGGATCAATTAAAATGGAAATAGCTTTGTTTTGTATCATACCTTCGATCTTGACCATGGAAGTTTGATGGTATACTTGTCAATTTTCCAGCACTGCATTGATTCTGGGCATTTCTCTTGCTACATCACCAACTGTCGGTTCTGCTTGCATGGTATGAATGTTGCTAACTGTCTTTCTTCTGAGTGGATAGTGAGCTCTACTATGTGGTCCATTACAGTCATAGCATTTTAAAGATGGTATTTTTTCATTATTCCTGGCATTATTATTATTGTTTTTATTATTATTAGGTACATTTCTTGTAGCTGTGTAATTCTGTGGTGCATTACCTCTGTAATTATTACTTTGAAAATTTATGTTATTAAAATTTTTCTTAATATTTCCAGAATTCTGATTAAAACTTTTCTTTTTATGTTCGAAATTACCATACTTGTTATTTCTCCAGCCAGATATTCCTTCTATTTTTTTGTTTTGCTAAAAACATAAGTTAGCCTTTCTCATGGACTATTCCAGAGTTGAAAGGTTGTCATACTCAATTCTGTCCTTTATGTTGAAAGGTAGACAACTCAAACACCTTTGTACCTTAGGTTTTTCTTCAACTAAGTAAGGTACATACCTCAACAAACTGAGAAACTTGCTGCTCAATTTCTTCATACTCATAGAACCCAACTTTAAGTCATAAAATTATTTTTCCTTATCTTCATAGTGCTTTTCTGACAATTTTTTTTTTTAAATAATTTCTTAAACTCATTCCATTTTATAGTTCTTTCTTTAATGCCTTTAACTCTTTTAAGATCCTGCCACCAAATATCTTCCATTCCGGTCAGATTGTATATGGCCATTTTAGCTTTTAACTGAGATGAGTAATCATAAATCTGAAAATACTTCTTCATACAAGACAACCATGCTTTGGCTGCCTCCCCCTTTTCATTTTCGCCATTAAATGTTGGTGGTTTTATCTTCTTAAATTCTCCTAAAATTTGGTCATAAAGATTACGCTTTCTTTTCTTAGGACCACAGTCACTGTAACTACTATCTTGATCCAAATTATGTTTCCTTCTATAAGCTCTATCATCAGATTAAGAAGAAGAGTCACTGTCACTTTTATAGTATTTTACTTTCTTATCTATGTGTTGGTAGGACATATTTTCAGATTCAGATTTTATTTCTACTTTCCTATCCTTTTCATCATTATGATAATTTTCCATTAAAACTTGGTTCAGCTCTTCCTGAGCTCTTAGAATTCTTTCATTTTCTTCTTTAACAGTTCTTATCTCAATTTTTAAAGCTTTAACAGTACGTAAAAGTTTAGATGATTGGTCATTTATTTTTACATAGATTTCTTCATTATCATTCTTATGTGCATTATTATTACGTTCACTGTGATGAGATCTATCCTCTGTATATTCTTTCGGTATTTCCATACCTACAATTAAATATCAAAACTGTTATGTACATAAGTAAATTTAAACAAAAGTTAGTAACTAGTTTTTTCTGGTTTCATTTCTGTTTGCGTGCGTGAGCCTAATTTAGGCCTAGAGTTTGAACTCACTCTCTGATACCACATGTAACATCCCTAAAAGTCGTAAAAATTTAAAATTTTCTATGCCGTCTAAATACCAATAAATGCTATGCGGAAGAACAGGTTTCAGCATTTAATATTCTGTATGTAGAAGAAGGGACATTATAAATTTGTCTTCATAATCACTAATTATTTTTATTGTCTAGTTGTCAATTAAAATGAAAGTGTCGTAATGATGGAGTATCTAAAAACTTGTATTAATACATTTGAATAATACGATAATTCTATATTATCTCTATTATGTTCATAAACTATTAAACATACAAACATTCCTATAGCTGCATGTATCAATGTAATACTTATTACACGCGTTAATCTCTGTGGGAAAACAATATGTCCAAGGGATCCATAACTTTGTTAATACCCTAGATGCATTTTGGATGTGTCAACTTTTAGTATTTATAGAACTAGATTAACATACAAGTTTAAATGTAGTTGCGGCTACTTTACAGCTCAGTCGTAACACTTATTAAGGTCCATTAGTTGTTATTTACGTGATCATGATAACCCCTTGTTACTATTCCCATCATAGAGTATTTATGTAATTGAATGTTAATCCTAGACAAGTAGGATGTGTTAAAAGGTTGACATGAGGAATAGTAGTAGAAAACAGGGGCTTACTTAGCTTATGCTAATGCATGCTTATTTCTTTAAAACTTTACAGGTTGCCTCCAAGGTCAGGGTTATCATTCAAGTTTTAACCAAATTACAACAAGAAGTAAGTCAAGCACATAAGGGTTGATTCCAAGTGTGAAATACAAGGGCTATATTATAATGACATGGTGGCCTTTATAACTAGCCTAGGTCATGATAATTTTGAAGTTAGTGAAAGTGTAAATATCATACCATTACATGGTTCTTGTCATTCCTTAAGGAGATAATTCGAGAGTTGGTGTGAAATTATATAAGGATGGATGTTAGTGAAAGTGGTAGCTTATGCTTTGGTAATTTATGGATTACTACAAATGTATTTTATACCCAAACTATGGGATGAATGGGTCTTAGATATCCACATGATGCTACAATAACATGTATCAGTTTTTATGTTGGAAAACTATACACTAGTGGTTTTCGTTATACTGCTAGCGCTATATTAATAAGTCACCAAAGATATGAGTGTGAAACTATGCAAGTGGGTTTCGTATTGAACTAAGTGGTAGATGAAGCATTTATGAACTTCACGTGGTTTGTCCTTTAATGAACCTTGGGTTTAACAAAAAATTATCACTAAGCCTTTGGGGTTTGGCCTTCCTTGCATTGTTGTTCTTTGTCATGGAGGAGAAAGGGAAGGCCCTCTCGGCTGCCAGTGTTTCACCTCCTGCTTGTTACCAAACGACTTGTTTGTTACAGTGTTTGTTACGGTGATTATTACAGTTGTAAGATGGTTCATTAATTTTGTGGGTTCATGCATTGTAACAACCACTCAGGTTTTCTTCTCAGGCCAGGTTCCAATCTTGTAAGGTACGTTTTAATGGTTTAACCTTCGTCATTTGCAGTTGCAACTTCCAGCTTTGATTTAAATGTTGTTTTTAACCCCCATTACATTTTAATGACAGGGTAAAGGTCAAAGCCTATGGTGTTTGGACTGTACGAGGGCGTGGAACGTTACCTCCAATGGTGTGGAACCATGGTAAGCCTTGATTTCGATACTCAGTACTCTCCTCTATCAGCGAAGGGAGATCGTTTCGGTTTTTAGTTTGATCAACTATAGAGTTGTTTGTTAATGTGAAAGATGTGGGAGGATTTTAGGGTTTGACAGGCTCTAAGCCTTCCTTGGGATTTCGTCCATTTTTTATGGTTATCCTTTTTAAGAGAAACATATCTCTTTTATAGAAAATCCTTGGTGGTAGTATTACTGCATTTATTGTAATACTCTTTTGGAATTAATGGATATTAGTTTTCTCAGTTTTAATCTTCGTTTTGGATTTAATAATACTATTTAAAAATGTAAGAAATATTTGGCTTCTTGTCGGTTCTGGAAATGATAATCTTTATAAATTTTGACAAATGGATGTTATCGTTTCTATTTCTCAGGGTTGAACCCTAGAGCTTTCGTAATCTTAGGGTTTGGACTTGATTTTTTTGATAGGTTTATAATACTATGTAAAAGAAATTATTATTCTGTGGAAAACATCAGACCCTTGGATAATTATTTGGAAACTGTGAAATATTATTATATGTAGCTATTTTAGTTAAGGTTGTTGATCCTTCGGTTGAACCCCTACAGGTCTCGAACCGGTGTCTTAATAATTCTCTTTTCAATGTTTAAAGGATGGGGTATCATCATGGGCGTGTCTCAAATGAGATTCGAACTATATTGGGATAAAAGTTAAACTTATGTTTTAGATGGAGGATATGATGCCAAAATGCCATCGAGCAAAACCTTAGATGCAACATAGAATATTATTTTACTGCATAGTTGATATGAAAATTGTTGTAGGTTATTCGGTAGACTAGGGTTAATTTATAATGTCTTAAATTTTTTTAAAGAAGCTCGGGTGAGCTCATAAGCTTTGAACCCGAACCCTATTGTATTTGTGAGGTAAAATTCAGCTCACTTAGGCATATCCCTCAACGAGGCTTGAACTGGTGACCTTTCATTTTCTTGTATTAAAATAATTTAAATGTTGGGATAACCATACAATGATGTTTGAAAGGTGAAAGTTTAGGGTTTTTAATTATTACTATGAGTTTACATCATTTTGATATATACTATTAAATGTTGTAATAGATACTATCGATGGTATTTAATATGGGAAAGTAACTTTTTAAACATAATGTATATTCAGTTGTAAATTAGTAGTTAAGATATTTTCAGTAGCACTAAAGTTCTTTACTTGATATTTGGTTTATACATAATAGTTATGTTATTTTGCTTACGGAAGCAAACATAAGATATATATATTTCATCTTGTTAGTGAATAAAACCCTATATGATGTAGAGGTGTTAAATAGTATAAATGCTTAATGTTTACAGTTCAACTATCGAGGGTAAATGTTTGGTTTAGGAGGTGAAAGGTTTTGACCAAGTGTGACTCTGTTTCCAGTTTATGGAACTTATACTGCTTTTGTAAATATAAAAGAATCTTAGCATTACTATATACGATGTGTTTCTAATGTGTACTATTTATTCTAAGAACTCATATGTTTAGAAATTTAATCCTAGGTAACTGACAGAGCTATTTATGAAATTCCAGTAAAATTATAAGACATGAACTATTTTACTTTTCTTCATTATTTAGAGATCATATCAAATCTATGTTAATTAATTTTCCTCCCTGTACTAGAGTACATTGTTGAAATTGGAAAGGAAAAATACAGGAAGACATTTCTATTCATTCTACTCATTTACTATTCAAATCTGATCATTCATAACATTCAGACATAGTTTAACAAAACAAAAATCTATTCTTCTCTAACCTATCTAGTATAGATGAGATATTCATAGAAAATCTCATAAGACATTCAACATTTTCAGAATTTGATAAACATATTACAGAAATGAGATGAAATAAAACAAGTAGAACCCGATAATGTAGATAGGGTGGACAAACACCCAAAGAGGCCTGTTCCTCCCAACGTTCTCCAAAAGAAGCCGCCAAATCACATGCTCCCTTGGATCCCCAAGCCTGTTTACTGAACCACTAGGTAGAAGACTCCGTGTAGAAGCAAGGCACTCAGGTTGTACTTGAACAATCAATGGAGACTTGCATACACCTCAAAAACCTCTGCACTCATCAAAAGTGAAACAAACTTACACTACAACTCAAAACATAGCTTCGTCTCATCGAATCTCTTGTGTGCATACATCAGAACCACAAGGTAAATTTTCTCGTCAGAAAAAGTGTGGGTCTCTGCTCAATTCAATGGCTTATAAAAAATGCCTAGGTCTTTTAGTGGTCATTTTTCAACAAATGAGCCTCAAGCTCCAGTAGCACATTCCAGGGAACTTAACCACAATTTAAAGGAGTTGTCCCATACCAACAGCTAGTTACTGAGTTCATGATGCTGCCACTTGTCCATTGCCTTCTACTTCAGATTCCATTCCACCTAGTGGGTCAGTAAACACTCTTTCAACAGTCCCTTTGGTTGAGTGTCTCCTATTTTATTTTATTAAATAATAATATTATGCATTTACAGTCATCCTTGACCACATGGTCAAATATAAAACATTACAATAAAAGTTAAGAGAATAGTTCTCTCAAGCATAAAATGTATCAAGTATTGGGTACGTTACAATCTCTCAAAAATGAAAAATGTAAAAACTTTGTGCAAGAATGAATACATTACAAACATAAATATCATCTCAGGCATACATTACAAACATAAATATCATTTCATATGACCATTGCATGCATACGTTATGGGTCCTTGCGGGCATACGGGTGGAGACCATGTGGGCATAAAGACCATGATGATGTAGCAAAGATATGTATTTTTATAGGTTAAGGATAACATGGAAATAAAAATATCATTTGACTTATTTGAATTAATAAAAGCAAAAGGACAAGTTGGCCTCCTAAATACATGGAAAGGAGAACTATAAATGAAGAACAAGATGGTTGTGTTTTTTGTGTGGTGAGTGTGGAGAATTCGGGGGAGAATTCGGGGGATAGAGGACAGCTCTGATCTTAGGGGTCAGGAAGATGAGGACAGCTTTTGGTGAAGGAGCAGCAGTATGTGGAGCAATAAAACAATCTCTCTTTCTATATTTTATTCTGGATTAAACTAAGGAATCCTATTGATGGAAAGAATGAAGACATGCTGGTAGAATGATGAGGAGATGACTGATGATATGGGAAGAATGTTGTGATGTGCATATGGAAAATGTAAAGTGTATGAATGGAGATATGGCAGCAGATTGATATGACATGAATAATGATGACATAATGAAGATGTGATCTGATTGGTGATATTTATTGATGGACAGAATGAAGTTATATTGAATAATGAGTGCTTGATGATAATGATGAAGTGCTTTGAAAACAAACAAGGGCTTCTCGTTGATGATGTATGTAATCTGTAGACTTAAGAAGAGTATGAAATATCATTTGTAAATATATGGTTTTTGGGGTGTTGTTGCATCCCAGTTAGTTGCAACTAACATAATTATCTTGTGGTTGGTGCCACTTTGGGTTGTAGCCCATTCTGGAGATTAAAGTCTCTAATTGTAAAACGTTTACAAAGCTTATATCTTGTCTCTTGCAATGTGTTGATGATAATGTGTCTTGATGATAATGAATGACATGTGATATAGTTTATTGATGAATATGATATTAGAGTGAAATTGTAATTAATGATATATGATTTGAGAGAAGAAGTTGGAATTTTTAATAACTTCAAGCTCATTGATTCACCACCCCTCCCCCTCACAGTGAGCCATTGTGTCTAACATCTTGGTTGTGAAGGAGGTCAAAAAAGATGTGGTAGTTCATCTTAGCAACAAAGTAAGCTATGTGTCTGCAAAGGAGGGGAACCTAGTCCCTTGGGGTTTGGGGGATGATGTAAAATACATCATGTCATTGGGTTGGATTCAGAAGCATTGGTTGGACATTTTTATGGTAAAAGAATGTGTGGGAAAAAAACATAGGGTTTGATTGAGACAAGTCTAGAAACCAAGCCTAGGTTATAGTCCATATTTCCTCCTCCTAGCCAAATGGTGGATGGTTTTTGTTTTCCAATTTGCAATAGATGTGGAAAAAATGTTGGTGTTGGGATTCAATTTCCAATTTCCATTTTAGTTTTTTTTCAAAATATTTATTGCCTGGGTGGATGTAAAATTCATTAAGGGATTTATAGTAGGGAGGAATTTACATATGTTAAATAACAAATTTTAAATTTTTAGTTTTGGAATTTCATTTACAAAGATTTTTAATTTAGGGAAACATAAAAATTTATATTTTTAATGATGAAATGAGGAAAGGATTTGGATGCTTACCTTTCCAATCCTCCTTGCAAGATGAAATCTCCTTTGTTGAGCTTCAAAATCTCCCTTGTTGCGCTTCTCCAATGCGTTTTTGCAAGCTAAAATTGCTCGAGCGTTCTAGTTTTGAGAAAACAGTGGGTAAAACAGTGTCGCGGTCCACAGACTGTTTATTTTTTTGGTTATATTAATCAAAACGTGCACGCGTTATAGTGATACATAACGCATGTGCGTTATGTATCACTATAACACGTGCGCTTTTTGGAATCCTATCCTACATATTATTGACATGGCAAGGTCAGAGTCCGCCCATGACTAGTTCTAAGTAACCCGCGCACGTTTTTAATTTACACAATTCTAGCGCGTTCTGCGAATGCATGATTGCACCTAAACGGTCCCTCAACTTCGTGCGAGGGCCCTTATGTAAATCAATTAGTTAAGAATTAACTAAGTAAATCAGTTAAGTGCGAAAAGAACTTATCTTGGAAGTCCAAAAGAATAATTTTGGCTATAAAGAGGACACTATTGTGTTTGTAAAGGGGATATCCGGGGGGAAGCAAAGAACTCATGGGAATCCAAAGAAGGTTAATTAGTGAAAGAAAGCAGAGCATTACTCATACGTCCTGGTTGATTTCGTGCCCAGCTCGGGGGTGGTCTCTAGGGTGGAAAACCCACGCCAGATAGAGATTAGTTGGAAGGGAGGAGCGTTGTAGTCAAGCTTTTGGTCGCCTCATTCTATTTACTAAAGATAAGTTCCTTTTACCATTTGTTTTCGTTTTCGAGTAAGGAAACTTTATTTATGCATGCTCAAGAATTTCATCAATAGTAAAAGTATTCTATATTTTAAATGTTGTTACTTATTGTAGTGTAGTTGTGATTGTGCCAAAGATATAACATAGGAAGTATGAATTTGTAGTTTCCCTTAAATTTTATAATGGAAATTCATTCAAAACTATAGATAGTATCCGACCTCTCTGTGGATTACACGAGTTAAATAGTTCATACTCTTTTTGTATAAGTAAATTCTGTCATTATTAATCTAGTTCAAGATTTAGCAATTAGTTAGTATTATGATTTGTATAGATATTACATGGGGTTAATAGAATCTATGAATTTTCATTTAAACAAAGAAACCGAATCTTGGTCAAATTTTGCAAACACTTGGTTAAAATTTATAAAACTATGTATATATGCCTTCTTGAAGTATATGCCTTGGAATGTAGTTCATATCATAAGATATTCTCGATTCCGGATGTGTTAGTTTGGCCTAATAAAGGTTTTTTGCTTTTGCTTGATTGATCAAGAATCGGCGTTGCCATTGGAAGTCTAAAATGATGTTCACAAAAAGTGTCAAACGACTGATAAATATTGTGAGTGAATTTTATAAAATTGGTTTAGGTTTACATATATGTTAAATAAATGTATTTTATATATCTGAAAATGTTATATGAAAACATAGTTCAAAATGATGCATGGACTTTACATAAAATTAAAATATATAAAAGATTTATAAATATATGGGTTGATGCATTACGAGGCAGGTTGTGTTATCATTATCATTATCATTATTATTATTTTGCAAATAGATGGAATTTAGTATTGAATCAGAGATATGCATATAGTTGGGCTGATACGACTCAATTCATAATTATATTGTTAAAGAATGAAAAATAGATTGGGTATTAATGAAATAACCAATTCATCGCTGAGTTAGACAATTCATTTAAGAATTTTAACCAAGATTTTTAAAAGTTTCTATTGAATTTTTTCAAAATTATGCCGAAAAAAATCAAAATTTTCAGTTTGAAATAGTATATGACAGCATGGGATATAAAATCAAATAACTTGAGATATCCAATTTTTATTTGAAATAGTATATGACAGCATGGGATATAAAATCAAATAACTTGAGATATCCAATTTTTATTTCAATTATGGTATAGTATATATGGCAAAGCTTCTCACAACTTGGTTTTGTCAAATTGGCAGTGAAGACATTAATCATTAGTTGTTACTCTCAAGTTCATCAGCTAAAGGACATGCTTTTAGTAAAATATTTTTTATTCTTCCCTGTTTTCTTAAGTATAAGGATAATAATCAAAGCTCTTACTCTTGCATGCCATTTTTTTAATAGAATTTTAAATCATATTTTTAATTTATTCTCTGTTTTTTAAATTCATTTATTTAATTTTTAATATAAAATGTTTTACAATCTAAACAAATATGGGAAGCTACTCTATGAATAAAAGAAAATACTAACAATTAACTTAAATTTTGTTGACAAAGAGAATTAAATTAATTAATTTTTTTACTTTACTTTTAATTTAATTACCATATAATCATAATGATGTGTTTTTATAAAAAAAAACGTTTTCAAAATCAAAGTAAAATACTTAATAATCAACATTTTTTCCAAATCCTATTATTATTTGTATTTTTTATATATAATTTAATATTTTGATTCTCAATTAATTTGATACGGTATATCTAAGTATTTTATTAAGAAAAAATATTTGTTGTGCATTTATATTTGTTAATAAATTAAATTAAACAAATTAAACAAATTATCTATCATAATAATAAAAATTTGAATTAAATGTAAACAAAAAAATTATTATATTTACAATAAGATGAATCTATATTTATCAATATATATATATATATATATATATATATATTTTAAATCCATTTTTATTACAACTTTTTCAAAATTAAGTATTATACTTGTTTATAATTATACCTCAAATTAAATTAAGTTTTCTTCCTCTACTTTTTAAATTCCTATATTCATATATACAAAAGCTATTAAAAATGTCATTCTAATCTCGTAAATAAATTAATTTACGACATAGTTCTGAACATTGTCCTTCAAGGAGATTAAGGCATATACATTGCACAATACCCATCTCTACAAAGTATATTAAAACACCCTCTCACGCTTTTAATTATGAAGAGATGTATTTATATTTTCAAGTATTTAAATACTTTAAAACAAACATGGAAGTAAACTGCATAACAATTGTTATAAATGTTTCCCTTACAAACTCCGTAGTTTGGTACAACAATTGCAAGCATATATAAGTTCATTACTTTAATTAGCATATACATATATTTGCTGTGGCAGTGTTTTCAATATTGTTGTTACATATTGCTAAATTGAGTGTTTATACATTAGCTCTAGTGTTGTATTTTTTCTTGAAAAATAATTCGCAATACATTATATTTATAATAAATCACATTGTTTAGAGATGTATATATACATTGGCTTACATTTCTAAATTGTTGAGCAATATGTTTTAATACTGAAAAGTCTTCAATATTGAAAATAAGTTATATCCAAAAAAGCTCCAATACAACTGATATATGAAAATATATATACTGTAAATGTTGACAGGTAAAAATCACAAAAAAGGACATATTTTGAATATTTTAAACCTAAAGATCATATTTTGTCATATGAGTATATCCTCATGCAAAAGAGTGTTATCATCAACATCACTCAACCCGAGAATGGTCCTGGGTCCATCTCCTTTAAATTGTCTTTGTTTTGTTCCCATTCAAACCAAATGTCGTCTACTACTTGTAGCCCCTTCTTGGATAATTGATCTACCTATAAATTCTTCTCTTTATATATATGTTGGAACTTGATGTTCTGGGCTAAACCTGCTATTTGGATCAATTCTTCATATATTTCCATTAAGTAGAGGTTCTTTAGAGCTCCTTTTCACCTCATCCAATCCACTACAAACCCTGAGTCCCCAAATACCTATAAATGTGTAATACCTTTTGAAAGAGCAAGTAACATACTCAGTTTTAGAGCCTTCATTCTTGCACTGTTATTTGTTCTATGACCGAGTCCGATTGCAAAAATAAACCAATGATGATCTAACAATTGTAAGTATGTGTGTAATAACGATTGTAAGCATGCGCATATATAAATTAAGGAAGCTACCGACAAGTCCTTGAAAGCCGACAAGATAACTACGTACAAAACTCTATTTAAAAGAAAAAAGACTTGCTATATAAATAAAAGACGTGAAATTTTTTTACACTTATCTAAGATGGCTCATAAGAAATTCTGGAGTCAAACTTTAACTTGTAAAACTAAATAAAATAATAACATCTCTATGGAGGATTGGAACTCGTATCTTAAAAAGCTGTAAGAATCCCTAGATGTCATGGATAACATTAAAACCCTACTTACAACTAAGGAAGTATTTTCCTTAGAAGACATTGACTTTGGGATTAAAACCTAAAGACGTTAAAGGGTACCAAGCAGAAATCCTAAAAATCAAAGCACTCGTACTGATCCCTTATACCCACAATCTCTTTAATTTAGAGGTCAAGCATGGATTCCCTAAGCCTTGGACTAAGATCCTTATAGTTCTTATCTTTATAAGCGGAGAGAAAGATAACCCCTCTAATTATCGAACGATTATGATTAGTCCTCTCTTATCCAAGTTATACGGCATTATCCTTGAAAAGAAGATTAACATATGGCTATAAAATGAAGGAAATAGGGATAAAGGTCAAGTAGGATTCAGAAGGCATCAATAAACCAAGGACCACCTCATTACGCTTAGGATCGTCGCAGAAGAGTGCCATAATAATAAATCCAATATTTTTTATTGTTTTGTGGACATTCGAAAAGATTTTGATACGGTGCCTAGAAATAACCTTTGGAATAGATTATAAGAGTTCAAATTTCCTCTTGATTTGAGCGATGCGATTATAAGATTATATGAGAACATTATTGCCAAATTCAAAAACACTAAAGGATGGTCACAATATATTAATTGTAATATTGGAGTTAAGAAAGGGTGCCCCCTTTCCCCTACCCTTTTTGGAATTTACATCGATAATCTTGAAGAATGTTTAGAAGAGGTAGGTTGCGTGGGAAAGACCTTGGCAAGAATAGTCATCATTATTCTTCTCTATGTTGACAATATTGTTCTTATGGAAAGGTTCCCTTATGATATTGAGAAGCAATTACGAATTCTCGAGGTTTCTGCACCGATATGGGCATGATCGCTAACACTGAAAAAACAAAAATCATGATTATCAAATCCAATAAAGGAACTTATGACAATAGAATCTTATAGGAAGTAACCTCCTATAAGTACTTAGGAATTGTCTTTCATCACAATCTCAATTGGAACTATAGCATTGAGAAGAGGATAAATGGAGGTTGGAAATCCTACTTTGGCCTTGAAAACAACTGAAAATCGACAAACCTTGTGATGTGGGACAAAATTAAATTCGTCTTTAAAATGATCGTCACTCTAGTTATTTTGTATGGATTGGAAGCTTGGGGATGGAGCATTTCTAGACAGTCTTGGAGAAGAATTGAGAAAATCCATAAACAGCTTATTACTTATAATCTTAAAATTAAGAGCAACACACCCTATCTTATTCTTCTCTAAAAAGCAGGGATCTCCCCCATTGAAAGCATGGCTATGATTATATATCTAATTTCCAAGAACAAATTAAACAATATAGGAGATGATTGACTTCCTAAATTTCCTCTTAACTCCAGCGAAAAGCACCTTAATCTCAAGTGGGGATGGCTTAAAGATGCCACGGCTTGGTTAAATTATTGGAGGATTATGGAAACTACCACTCTACAAAATATCCTTAACATTAATTACATTATTACTTCTTCCTTCAAAGAGAAAATGTGGTGCAAAGAAGAATTAGAGGTAAAAAGAATGCTTCGGTATTATAAAGAGATAATTAACCGTATTCTCGAGGATCAAAACTATCTTTCTGTCTTAACAAGCTCAAAGAAAAAATTAATATTGCTAAGATTAGAACGAACTCTCATGAGCTTCATAGTGAAACTAGGTGTTGGACAACCCCTAAAATGCATTGGGACGAAAGAATTTTCCATCTATGTGATTCTATGAGCGTGGAAGATGAAAACCATTTTCTCTTAGAATGCTCGTCTTTCACTTGCATTAGATCTCAATTCCAAAATATTTTCTCCGACAATAACCTTTCTGACCTTCTAGATACCCAAAACTATAAGAAGCTAAGGACACTCCCATGTAATCATTTTGAGCATAGAAATAGTATTTTAAAGAAAACCAAATAATCTCTATCTTCTTAAGGTCTGATAGACCAAAATTGGTCTCAGTGGACATGAAAGACTACCACCATCATCAACAACTAAACTATACCCCATGCTCCTCCCCTAGCTGGAAAACCCTATGAGGCTCCATTAAAATAGACCTAACTACATGTTCTATCAATAACTTTTCCATCACCCTTCTAACATTTGGAATTCCTGAACTCTATGAGGGAAAAGTCTTAGGATGGCCTAACTTTTATTTGCATAAATTTATGGAGCTATAAAAATGTCATCAAATTTGGCCATGTTCCTAGGCATCCATGAGCCCCATAATATTAAGGTTGGAAGAGCTTGATAATCTTTGAATACCACAGTATTGCACCGAGAGGAGCGAGGTGCTCTATATCCCAGTATGGGGGAAATGTTGTCACGTAATGTGGCATTATGCTATAGAAAATAAAAGGTAATTAAAAGAATTAATGTCGGCTCATAAAACTTAAAAAAAATACAAAAAAAAATAAAAAATGAGAAGTAATTTAAAAAATCCATGTAAAAATTAAAACTGGCATAGATCCATCTTAAACCACGATCTATCAAGCACGATGAGGGATCCCATTTTTAGAGACCTGTAGATTTTTGGATGTGTAATAAATTGGATCCCTCTCGATGCTTGATAGATCCAGTTTTAGGATGGATCTATGCTAGTTTAGCCAACACCTTTATTATATTATGTTATGTAGATTAAAATTACCATGGAAAAGATTCAAATTTTAGTTACTATATGACTATAATTACTCTTATACTACCCATCACATCAAAAATCAAAATAATTATATTGATACATATTTATATTTTACAATTCAAAATGGATAAGTAATGTTCCTCTTTCTAAATTGTTCAAAAATGAATATACAATCAAAATCAAAATTTATTTCATAGGAATAGCAATTCCCATAACAAATATAATCAATTTCCATAACATAACTTAACAAAATAATGCCCACAATAATTTTTATAATAAATAAAGTCAAACTCCAACTTTTGTTTTGGGCTTTTTATATTTTAATATAATATTATTGGTAATCAATAAATTTGTATGTTAGGAAACATTTCATAGTAATTAATTAGGTGCACAAAATCTAATCTAAACAAAAATGAAAAACTAAAAAAATTGAGAAAAGGGGATGATAATAATGCAAGAAAAATCAAATATTTTGAATCATAAACTTTTTTCAAACTTAAAACATGAATACAAATTTGTAATTAAGATATTTTATAAGTATTTAGATGGTTGATATGTATCATAATAAATATATGCAATTTAGTTTACAATGTTTTGTTCACTATAATTTTTGGGTGGGTATATTTGTTTATAGTTTTATAGTTCTAAAATATATTGACATTTTATGAAATTAATATAACTATTTAAATTGTGGTTGGTAAACATGGATAGGTCACAAGTTAAGTGCTATGCTTAGTTGTAATCACTTGTATCTTTTTAGTTAAATGAGTTGTATATCACTACTATTACCATGCAATCTAGAAAAATCATAAATGATAGTCAACCAGAAATTCTAAGATATAAACACTTATTAATATAAGTAATAAAATTTATCTATTAATTTTTAGAAAATAATGAACATTTATGAAGAAATAGTTTATCAGTTATCTTTTACAACTCTACGAAATTTATAAATAAAGAACATCAATACTATGTGTAAAGACTATCAATACCGTGTGTAGTGTTAACTAATCGTGAAATGTGTGAAATGTACGTATGATTGTGCATTAGTCCCCACACACATTTCATGTGTAAACATATTTCACATATTTATTATTTACTAAATTTCTGTATTAAAAAAAATAGAAAGATATAACATTTCTTCCGTATCTAATTATAATGCCTTTTTATCTCATTGAATGTTCAGAATTTTGATTTCTTGTTTATCTAATTATAATGTATTTTTATGTCATTGATTGTTCAAATTCTTTTATAATGATGTATTTTTAGGTTTTTTAAGTTATTTTTTAATATTTATATTTATATAAAAAATAATTCTTTACAATTTTTTTATAGTCTTTATCAAATTATCAAAAATAATTTAAAGAGTAAATTATTTTAATTTAAAATATTGAAATAAATAAATATCTCATCTTTAATTACATTGATAAGTGTTTATATTTGAGAATTTGGGGTGAACTAGCAAGTATGTTTTTTTTAAATTGCAGGATGATAAGATAAGTGTAGTGACTAGGAGCTGTTGAATGGATACCTCTAGTTGATACATGGATAATAGGAAGTTCATGGTAGACAAGCCATTTAAGTAGAAGAAGGCAATGATAACAAGCTGAGTGATTACAACTAAGATCGGAAAGTATTTTTCCAAATATGTACTATGTCCTTTATGACTTTGATGTTATGTTAGGATCCTACGACTATGCAATTTCAAATGCTTGTTGCATGAAAGATGTAATGTTGCATTAAAATATGTAAAGTGATCCACATGTAACACTTCCCACCTTGATTGCATTGTTAGCTTGCTAGATGAGATCAAGAGAATAAAAATAGAAAATAACAAGAGAATAAAAATAGAAAATAACAGTGATTAAGGTTTTGGCTCTCATTTTCTGTATTCTCAAATCATTTTTATGTATTCTCAAAGTTTTTACCAAATTTTAAATTTTATTGAATTATATTTACTATATTACATTTAAAAAAATTTAAATCAAAATAAATATAAATTAATTTAAAAATATCAATTACTATTTTAAAAATAAAAAATAAAACCATATTTAAATCCTTTGAATTTTTTAATAACAATTTACTTCGTCAAGCCGCACTTTGTTTAAAGGAGTTCTTCCCCCAAGAAACCCTAATTGGTCGCTCACCAAGAAGTGAGCGCTGTAGCATTTGTAATGCTCCCTCTGCATATACCCTGTTACTAAACTGGAAAAATCCACAAAGCTCAGCAGAGGTATCTGGACATACCAAACTGACCTAATGCCTGCATAACCATTTTGACTGACTGTCACAGTGGAGTCTAAGCCACGCACGAATAGAGTTGTAATATTTTGGATCATTATCTGAGGCTGAGGCGGTCACTTGGATCATTAGCGCGAACTTGCTCATTCTCATCCCCAAAAGTTACAAAACCATATCCTTTTGAACGGCCTGTAGCACTATCAGTAACAACCTTGGCACCTTTTACTGATGGGTATATTGATCCGAAGGTCTCTTGCAACTAGTAGTCTGTGACATCAGATGCCAAATCTCCCACGAATATAGTATAATCCTTGGGACGTTTTTCTCCAACGCCATATGTTGCCCAATTTAGCCTATAAAATTCTTCAGCGTTGGTCTGTAGACCATTGTAATTTTGCAGAGACATCTGGGCTGCTGCATGGCTTACAAACTATAGGAAACCATAACCTGCTGATTGTCCAGTCTGTTTATTGCGAATAATCTTAAGAGAAATAAGGTCTTCGGTAGAAGGAAAACAGTTACGAAGATAAGTCTCATCCATCCAATGCTGTAAACCTCCGATCCAGAGGGTCCTATTCTCGTCAGCGGAGCTCACTTGTTGGGTTTGAACCCACCCTGCAGCCTGCACTTGTTTGTTTGCAGGACTTGGTGCCCAAGATAGCCGAATTGGTCGCTTACCAAGAACTCTACCCTGTAGCATTTCCAATGCTCCGTCTGCAGATGCCCTGTTGCTAAACCGGACAAATGCACAATGCTTACCCACAAGTATCTTCACTTGCACAAGCTCACCAAACTGAACAAATGTCTGCGTCAGCAGTTCGACTGTAACGGAGGTGTCTAAGCCACCAACAAATAGAGTTGTATTATCTGAGCCTGAGACGGCCAGTTTAGGATACGGTTGCTTTCTTGTGGCAGGACCTATTCGCATAGGTCTCGACGAACAAAACATTCCACTCATCTCTGTCATAGCCCGAACTTGCTCATTCTCTACCCCAAACGTTACAAATCCATATCCTTTTGAACGGCATGTAGTCCAATCAGTAACAACCTTGGCTCCTTTTACAGATGAGTACATAGCTCTGAAGGTCTCTTGCAACAAGTAGTCTGTCACATCAGATGCCAAATCTCCGACGAATATGGTATAATCCTCGGAACGTTTTTCTCCAACGCCAAATGTTGCCCAATTTAGCCTGTAAAATGTTTCAGCGTTGAGCATCTGTAGACCGCTGTAATTTTGCAGAGCCATCTGGGCTGTTCCATGGCTTACAAACTCCAGGAAACCATAACCCTTTGATTGTCCAGTCTGCTTATTGCGAATAATCTTCAGAGAAAGAAATCCTTCAGCAGAAGCAAAACAGTAATGCAGATAAGTCTCATCCATCCAATGCTGTACACCTCCGATCCAGAGGGTTCTATTCTCGTCAGCGGAGCTCACTAGTTGCTGCACCATAAGCTGGGGATGTTGGAGTTGGGATTGGGGAGTTGGCTGCATCATTATGCACTACTGCTGCTGGGGATCGATCGCGGGTGTGTCCACGGGAGTAATGGTCTGCATCATTGTGAAAAATACCGCCAAAATACAGTTAAAAAAACCTGCGAAACAGCGAGGTGCAGGAAATTATGGAAGATAGATGGAAACACCAAAAATGTACAAGACTGGGCAGATTTTGATCGAGACTCCGGAGTGCTACGGCTTTTATCTACTCTTCTGCGTGAGCTGACGAAGAGCCAGGCAGGAAACGAGCATGTGTACTTATAGGTATACACGGGTAATGATTATATCCTATATATTCGCTTTTACACGCCGACTTACGATTATGTGTGTAAGAGGGCAATTTATGTGTTACTCTTGTGAATTGATGAGGGAAGGTTGCCGCACGGGTGAAATCCTAAGGCTTTCCGGCCAGGGATCAAATTTGAAGGGTGGGGTCCCATTTCACTGCTATGAGATATTGAACCCTTCAATGTCGCCATGTAAAAATAAGTCATTCTTTCCATTTGAAAATGTACTAGTATATCAAAATTTCAATGTTTACTTGTAGTAAAGTTGAGAGGCTTCATTTGAACATGAGGAATTTATTAGTGAAACATAATTTAGGAGACACATAGAAAATCCACTTTCCAATGTTCAGTGTGAATTGCCATAACTAAATTTATAGATCTTTTTTTCTGCATCAGCTACAGTTAGCTTGCTAGAGCAATTCCAATCCAACTTTTAACCAGTATAATAATATTTAATACCTCTTAAAATGGGTTCCTAGGCTGCTTCAAACACTACAAACTCGATGAAGAATTGGGTTATTCAACTCTTCTAAAAGAAACATGATGCTTATTCTCGGAAAATTTCAATCTTTGTGAATCAGTACGTTCTTCAAACTAATATAAATTCTAGCCTACATAAAATCTAGCCTACTTAACAATGGAAAAAATGATAATGTAAGAAAAAAAAGGGAAGAAATTGTTTTATAAGCCAAAAACATTGGACTTTGAGTTTGGTCTCTATCTGTTACTAAATTAGTGAACAATAGAGATGTATGTAGAAAGGCTGTAAAAAAGTTCAAGGGAAAGAATCTGAATGGTAACTTATTTTTACTTTGTTGAATTGAGGACCATAATTCACTTTCATGCACGTCTATCAAACAACTTCATTTCCATTTATAATCCTCCTTCACGCAAGTATATTAGAGAGAACAGTTCAACAAAGAAGTTGGATTCGATTGAAAACTAATAGCAAGTTTCTTTGTCACTCTAATTGTGTACCCTACGGGAGAATTGAATGCCAATGACAACAATATATGTTTCAATTTTTCATTCAACACTATGAATGCCACACGTACTTGGGATAGAATAAGTTTAAGCACTCCTTACATGTTACATGCTATGTTATGGTTTGAGCAAAGAGAACTATCCAACTCCAGGAAACTTTTGTTCTCAATAGCTAATTAAAGACCCTGGATGCTTCTTCTCTATAGCCCTTCCCCTAGATCTTGTTATACATACTAAATCTATGGTATGATGGAGTAGAGGATGGGTTGTAACTTGTGAAGCATAAGTAAAACGTAGGTAGACCAAGTAGAGAGGAGATGCATAGATGGTTGAAGTTCTTGTTTTATTCCAGACCGGCTGATAAGGGTAACAAAATCAAAAGGTAAAGTAGCACTATCGTTCTAAAAATCAAGATTACAAAAACATTTTTGTTCCAGTTCATATAGTGGAACGCGGATTGTAAGTGTAGTAGCATCGGTGGTCTTCATATTAATAAATACCAAGAATATTAAACCGCTTACTAGAGGAAGGTGTCGATTCAACGATTGAGCAATTGGGGAAAATAGCTCATGTATTACAGTTTTAGATACAAAGTCTAGATTCTCGATCTAACTCATTAACTAGATGCATGGAGGTTGGGAGTGTGAGAACATCCCCAAATCCCCAAGCATTTTGGTAAAGCTGGGTGGTGCACTGCGCACACCTGTTTCCCTTAGGGATGCAACAATGACCAGTGGAAGCTGAACGGGGAAGAACTCGGTTTCAGAGTGAAAACAATGGTCTTCCTTGTCCCTTCCATTTTAGGAAAGTTAAAGGGCAGCTAAATTCTCAAGAGCTTCAATTGAGCGACAATGGAAAATAGGGCAAGGCAAGGAGCACGTGGAATCATATACGTATACACAGGACATATGAAGAAAGAATCAATTGTTGTTGTTGCTATAGTTGGGAATTGATAAATGTTGTTCTAAACAACCTTTGACGGATATTTGTGACAAACCCACGCTCGAGTCCAGACTTTAAATTTGAAGCCTTCAAGGCCCATTCGAAGTAAAAAAATTTCAGGCAAATAATAATATTGTGTTTGAACTTTGAAGTTACAGAATTTTAATCAAACGACAAAATTTTTAAATAATTGATGGGATCATGAATGGATAAAATGATGTACATACCTGTAAATTCATAGGATGTCGGCAATCTAGTCATCCTTGAAGTTGAGCTCCTCAAATAAAATGAATTTCTTTATATATGTTTATGGCAGGTTGGCATTGGCAGCTTCGCTCCACAAACTCTCCTAGAGGAGTGGAGGAGATAGGGTAGGTGGAACTTGGAAGTAGCTCGACCACAATGGAGTAGGGGTATAAGAAAAAACTTGTTTGTATTCCTGTAATATTATATATTGATGGTCGGAGCCATGGAAGCATGGAATTCGTTCATTGACTTGATACAACAAATAAAACACAAGGTGGGACTCGAGAGCCGCAGGATTGACTTGATACAACAAAGAAAACATAGGGTGTGAGGATGGGAGTCGTAGACGGTAGGATTAACTTGATACAACAAATCAAACGTAGGGTTGTGGGTAGGGGCCACGGGCAGGAGTAGTAGCTTGCAAAATTACAAGAAGTTTCTGGAATGTGGATTTTGTCTGAAATGCCAAATTCGGGGCACATTAACATAATATATTATACATTGAATACTCAATTAACTCACTGAGTCAGAATTCACGAATTGGTATGTGATAACTGGTAACTTGGTAACTTGGTAATCCCACTGCCAACAACACGTATGATCCACCAACTAGGTTTAATAAATTTGTTGCTTCCATTAAATGTGTTAAACATGTAAGCGCTCACTCCAAACACGAGAACTTAGAAGCGTTCAAGCCATGGGCTGCTTAGTGTAAGCCTGTCCACATAAGTTGGTCAATGATATTATTAGAGGCTCAATGGTCCATGATCCATGGATGATCGAACACATGGATATTGGAGAGTAACCGAGTCCCACTCCCAAGTCACCTAGCTAGTAGCCACATTCCCAATTTCCCATTGAAAATTGTCGATGGGTGAAATTTGAAGCTACCCTTTTGTTGCAATTTTAAACAGTAATCGTTAATTTAATTATTGAAGGGCTTACCATGAAATTGAATTTTTTTTGCATGGTAAAATTTGAAGTGGCCTTCTATGACATGTAAAATGGCCTCTGAAGGGCCCTGAAGGCTTCAAATTTGAAGCTTGTTTCCGGCACCGCACGGGTAATGTTTTTGCTTCCATGGTTGCCATGATGTGATAAAAAAACTTCATTTTTTTGGAATTTGGTGTTTTGAAAAATATATCTAGAATCGGGTCCCTTGTTATCCAAAGAAATAGAATCATGCTTGTCATGTTAGTCATTGTTCAAAGAAATAGAATCATGCAGTTACATTACCAATTAGATGATGGCCAGCAAGTCATGGTTAACTACAAGGTAACACAAATAGGATGCACAACTTGTCTTTAAATGGCATAGCTTTATGAACAACAAATGCACTATATGAATATTGTTGTTAGGGTGTTGACCCTAGTTTTATTAGGAAGGATGGATTGATGTCCACCATATATCCTTCAGAACCCAAAGTTATGGGAGGGTCATGTTATCGATGCTCCCTTCTATCTTAGTTTAATATATAAAGTTAGGTTGGTATAGTCAATGCTACAACATATTGTGGTGGAGGAATACATGATAGAAGATTGAAGATTGAAGTAGTTGTGATTAGGTGCTATGGGATGATTCTAAGTTGGTTGGGATCGAGATAGGAACCAATTGTGTCATCCTTTACTTATATGGAAGTGTAATTAGATTCCTTGTCATGCTTAAAATGTTCATCAAATTCATTTTGAATAAATGTTATGTGATTATTCAGGCAATATGTTTATTGAATCATTGCGATTTTTGAAATTAAGGTATCAAATAATGAGTTATTTTAACTACGACTCACATGTGTGATTAGGTTGTTGGTTTATTAATAAGGGTGGTTGAGGTAGCTTGGGGGGTGTCCATGGGGAGTTGATTAATAGGGAGGACAAGTAAGTGTTGATGGGTTCTTTGAAGTTGAATTTTTGCTTGAGGAATTGGGGAAATTGTCATATTGAGAATTAATTGAAGAAATGCTTTTTGTGAAAATATTTTCAAGCGACGTGTTGTGGTTTGTCATTTTTGGAGCCTCAGGCACATTGTGCTAGGAAACTAAGAGATTTCTTGGAGCTAATACATTGGATAGGTTCCTATTTGGAAAGGAGTCTTAATTCCACTTTGGGCAAGTGGCAAGGGGTAAGTTAGAGATTTTCTACTACACTATATTGTTGTACTATAGTAGGACAAATTCAAGCAACCAAAGGAGGAAAAGTTCTAGGCTTCAAATTCAAGCAACCAAAGGAGGCAAACTTCTAATCTTTCTGACTATAAAATAAGTGCTTTGCTAAATTATGAAAAGATTCACTGCAAATTATCTTCGTAAATTCTAATAAAATGTTAGTTTAATTGCTTAAAATTTTCACATTTGATAACATGAAGCAAGACTGAGTTTTACCTGAAATGATTTACACCTCAAGCAACAACTAGATTACATAAATTTGAATATTGTAGAGTAGTCAGAAAAACAATATTGCAAGAACAAAAGTAACAACCATCAATTCCAATCATGTTTGTTGAAACAACCTTGCATTTTATTTAGCCTTTCAACAAGCGAAATATTGCATAAGAGTAAAGTATTGTTGATTTTACAAAAACTATCCTTTTATCCCATGCATACATCCTACAGGGAAATCACCTCCTTGAAGTTCTGGATGAAGTAAATGGATTGTTTTTATTTAGGTTGTCAAAAAATGCTCTCTCAATTTTGAGCATATACACAAGCTACAACGGAAATGGAGTAGGGCCCTCTTCATAGTAACTGAAGTACGATCAAAACAATCTAAATCACAATCACAAGCACCATCTCAAATGTCCCATTCGTGATTAGTCCATCACAGGCTCCAACGATGTAGGAAATCACGAAGGTGCATAACCAAAGGAAGTGAAGGGATTGAATTATAAGGATTTTGACACTAGTACACAACAAATGATACTTTCAGGATTAGAAGTGTTATATTAATCCAATCTACAAAAAGGAGATGTTATAACTAGGGCTTATTCATCCAATAGATAGAGCAAACACAGTGAATTCCCTCTCATGGTACACATGTAGAATCTTGATTTTATTGGGTTGTGGTTGAGCTTGGTGTTCTTAGTGATCTCTTGGCATCTTATGGTCATGTGGAAAGGATGAATTAATGTATTTACGTGGTTGAGTGGTATGATGGACCTCATATTGTCTTTGCACGCTACTTGATTCTCTCTCCTAGATGACCTATATGGGGGTTTGAAAACCTTAATTGTCTCTCATTGTACATATTTGAAGACCTTTTCCTACAATGCTTGACACTTCATGTAATATCCCGATTTTGACCCTATTGCATTAAAAATTGTAAGTGATCTGTAAATATCGTTATAAAATTGTGGTGAGGAGCTCAAGGTCAAGGCCCCACCATCGATTTAGTTTTTTATGTATCAACAATTAAAAATCGATGCATATGGTTCTTGCGCTAGTCAGGAACAATAGAAATTATAACATCATTAAAATATGCCATTTTAATAAAATACCCATAACTAGCTATGCAATGCAACAAGCGTATGGGCGCATGATTTTTACAAGGAATAGGGAGGGAAAATATTCAAACCCTTGATCCAATAGTGTCAATCCTAGTGTCAATGAGAGAACCCATAAACATTCAACTACCCAATTTGACTTATGTACCCAATCATTTTATTCTTCAAAGAGTCGGTTGAGGTAGTTAATGCTTTGGGAATGGAGAGGTATGGATGCCCAATTTCGTGTATGGGAAAGCCATCAATTTTGAAAATTGTGTGTGGATCCTTTGGAAAGAAAACCATGGGGGGTTCACTAGTGAGGCAATATCATATCACATCCGTTCATATTGGGGGTTTGAATACTCTTAAAAACCTCCAAAATATATTTCACCATATTAAGGGGTCAAGGGGGGTTTTTAATTTGACACAGTAATATAAATATTGGGGTTTTTATTTTGGGTGGGCAAAGGAATAACCTCCAAACCGTGGGATGGATTCATACCTCCAAATCATGGGCTCAATTCATACCCACCTAAAAATTAAGTACCCTACATTTTTATTTGAAATTGTTTATGATCCTAAGTTTTGCATAAATTTGATAAAAGTGTACCAATGATAATATCGATGGAAGTCTCTTTGGATTAATTTCCATGAGGAATCCCCATTTAATAGCTTATTTAGGCTTGGTTTGAATTTATGTTATATTGTTTTCATCTTTAAGTTAAGAGATGTTTCTAATCGGGAGTTCCATAGTTGAACAATTGTAATGTAGTTGCGATTAGGTGCTATGGGATGATTCTAGGTTGGTTGGGATCGAGATAGGAACCAATTGTGTCATCCTTTACTTATATGGTAGTGTAATTAGATTCCTTGTCATGCTTAAAATGTTCTTCAAATTCATTTTGAATAAATGTTGTGATTATTCACATAATATGTTTATTGAATCATTGTGATTTTCGAAATGAAGGTATCAAATAATGAGTTATTTTAACTACCACTTGCATGTGCGATTAGGTTGTTGGTTTATTAATGAGGGTGGTTGAGGTAGCTTGGGGGGTGTCCATGGGGACTTGATAAATAGGGAGGACAAGTAAGTGTTGATGGGTTCTTTGAAGTTGAATTTTTGCTTGAGGAATTGGGGAAATTGTCATATTGAGAATTAATTGAAGAAATGCTTTTTGTGAAAATATTTTCTAGAGAAGTGTTGTGGTTTGTCATTTTTGGAGCCTCAGGCACGTTGGGCTAGGAAACTAAGAGATTTCTTGGAGCTAATACATTGTCTAGATTCCTATTTAGAAAGGAGTCTTAATTCCAGTTTGGGAAAGTGACAAGGGGTAAGTTAGAGATTTTCTACTACACTAGATTGTTGTACTCTAGTAGGACAAATTCAAGCAACCAAATGAGGAAAAGTTCTAGGCTTCAAATTCAAGTAACCAAAGGAGGAAAAGTTCTAATCTTTCTTACTATAAAATAAGTGCTTTTCTAAATTATGAAAAGATTCACTGCTAATTATCTTGGTAAATTTAAATAAAATGTTAGTTTAATTGCTTAAAATTTTAACATTTGATAACATGAAGCAAGGCTGAGTTTTACCCGAAATGATTTACACCTCAAGCAACAACTAGATTACATAAATTTGAATATTGTAGATTATTGAGAAAAACAATATTGCAAGTACAAAAGTAACAACCATCAATTCCAATCATGTTCGTTGAAACAACCTTTCATTTTATTTAGTGTTTCAACAAGTGAAATATTGCATAAGAGTAAAGTACTGTTGATTTTACAAAAACTATCCTGTTATCCCATGTATACATCCTAGAGGGAAATCACCTCCTTGAAGTATTGGATGAGGAAAATGGATTGTTTAATAGGGAGGTAAAATATTGAAACCCTTAATCCAATAGTGTCAATCCAAGTGTCAATGAGAGAACCCATAAACACTCAACTACCCATTTTGACTTATGCACCCAATCATTTTATTCTTCAGAGAGTCGGTTGAGGTAGTTAATGCTTTGGGAATGGAGAGGTATGGCTGCCCAATTTCGTGTATGGGAAAGCCATCAATTTTGAAAATCATGTTTGGCTCCATGGGAAAGAAAACACCAACGGAATTGCTTCCCCAACCATTATTAATCCATCAGTTTTTCTCTCCCATGCGTTCTGGGATAGATGGGCATTTTCCCTCACATTTTCCCCTCATTTTCCCTCATTTTATACAGCTCGGAAGTCGTTTTTGTGTTGCAGAGTGAATGGGAGGAAGAGAGTCACGATTTGGGGGTTTATAAAAGTCTTTTTTCCCCTTGAATTCCCATATACATGTTGTGAAATCGATTTTCCTATCCAAGGGTCGATTCCCCCTCTAATAGTTCGTTTCTGGGTTCCCATGATTTTGGAACACTCATGGAAACGCATTTCGGGAATCCCACAGTTAAAATGTTTGTTTTCATGCCCAACACTTGCGTTTTGTTGTTATATGCATCCCTATTTTTGTTTTGAAATTGTGAGTAAGAAACTAGGAGTGGAAGAAGATTAGAATTGGCTTGATAAATCTAGTGAAGAGAGAAAACTCACATAAATATCAAAGGGATTTGGATACTTTTCTATGCACACCCTGAAGAGCACTAGAGGGGAAGGTATGGCTTGAGGGACTATGTAGCAGTGAAGAGAATACTTCCTTGTATTGGGTGTGTAGGTATTGTGTGTGCAAGATAGGTAGATCTTGTAGAGGTGCCAATAGCTCTGTGGTTGAGCTCATTAGCTTGGAAATGATTTCTTTCTACTGCCTTAGTAGCTTGATAAACCCAACTGAGGATTGGATTGGATGAATTGCGATGTATTAATTGGCTATGTGTTAGTGGTTGTTCCCTTTTTCCTTTTGGAAATCAAGCCCAGATCGGGGGTGGCAGCTATGCTGAGAGATTCATCAGCACAGTTGGCCTTCGGATGGGTGGAACGTTGCATTTGCATAGCCATTTTCTCGGTACTTCTTCATTTCAAGATAAGTAGTCTCTCTTTTGTGTTAATTTTGCAATGTATTTAATTATTGAATGTTATGATTATGCTGATGAGTGCATGCTAGATGTATGTGTAGTAGAATCTTTATTCCGTTCTATCAAATTTAATCATGCATTTGTACACATATGCGTTATGTTTGTATGGATTTGTACATCTATATGATGGGGCTGAGAAGTAGAAATATCCCAGTTTTAGTGTCATGTTCTCTCCCTTGCGTTGGATCGATGGGAGGGGATGTGACACGTCATGACTCATTTCATGATATATTAAAGATGTCATTCATTTGACATTATAGCTCATTTGGAACTTGAGTTATAGTTGCGTGCATAAAACCACACCTATGAAAGTGATAAGGCCTACTCACAGGATGGACCTACTGAAAAATACAAGAAAAATCTAGTACTTAGAGATTTCCCTTGCTTGGAATATATGAAATTCAATTTGTTTTAGGTAAACTCTGTTGCCACCAAATTTTTAGGGCAATTTTGAACTCTTTTTTTGACATCACAGAGCCCATGACACATGTTGGATGGGAAAAATAATGGTCTAGGTATTTAGCGAGATTTTATTCCTTTATGTCTTGGTTGATGGTGGTACTCTACACTTATCATACTTATTACTAGTAATTTGGAAGTTATGAGGATTCTCCTTATACTATGATTACATTGATGATGATACACTCATGTTGTTCATCTTATAGTACTTGTATATCATACACCTAAGATTATCCATTGACATCTTATGCAATATTAAAGGATGTAAGGGGTATATTTTGCGACTATGGTTCCATACTCCGTTTTTAAAGGTCGCAGAAACATCAGACATAGATACATGCAATTTTATATCTCAGAGAATCTTGCAAAGTCAACATTAAGTTTGTGGTATTTATAAGGAAATAATGTTGCAACAAAATAAGAGGGTTACATCAAAAGGAACACTCAACCTATGAATATTGTTCTTGGAGACATAAGATTTTACCAAAGCAGCCTACTGAATCTTATGTTGTTCAATATTCTACATGTTTTGAAGTTAAGGGAGCCATCTACAGATCTTATTTTTGTTTATGAATCTATAATTATAACAGAAAGGAACTCTACTACAGATTTCAATACTGGTGATGGATTTGCAGCCATAAACTCAAAAAATGGTCAAACCTGGGCATGCATGTTAATTACTTGAATCTTGGAAAGTGAAACAACATACATATTTGTAGCTTAGTGAGGATAGTACATGAACAACAAGATGAATAAGTTTCTCCCATGCTATACATTAGAAAAATATTGACCTAAGAGCTATAATAAATTACCAAGTCGTAGGTTGGACCTACTAAAAAATACAAGAAAACTCTAGTACATTGAGGGTATCCTTGCTTGGAATATATGAAATTCAATTTTTGTAGGTAAGCTCTATTGCCACCAAATTTCTATTGAAATTTTGAACTTTTATTTTGATGTCACAGAGCATGTGACACAGGTTGGATGGGATAACTAATTATCTAGGTATTCACTGAGAGATGAGTCCTTCATGCCTTGGTTGACGATGGTAATCTACATTTTTTTCATCATACTCATCACTGTTTGAAGATAGTCGCTACGCAGGATAGGTATGAGTGAAGAAGGATCCGCGTTAGTTAGTTTTTAAACTTGACATTTCAATCCCTACCCTGGGATCATCATCAGGATACATTTTAAGCCTGATGAGTTTCAAAACTAACTAACACAACTTCTTATTCACTCATACTTATCGCTATTAATTTGGCATCTATGAGGGTTCTCCTTATAATATGATGACGGTAAAATCATGGTGTTCACGTTATTGTCCTTGTTTATCATACTACTTGTTTGTCCTCGAAATTGTATCTAGAGTACAAAGAGATACAAGCTAGAGCAATCCAGTATAAAAGACTAAAAATAATGTTTTGTTTTTTCTGTAAATGATGGAGGAACCAAGCATGGAAAGGGGCAAGTAAATACGAATAACATACAAAAACTAATCAATAATTAATTTTGAAGAAACTGAATACTCAAAATAAAAATAATAGCATAAACCATCACAACTTTCAAGATAAAAAATCATTCGGTTAAGTCCGCGGGTTCAAAAGCATCTTATGATAAAAACTTTTATCAAAACATGAAATTCTAAGAAGGGTGATGAAACAATTCAGAAACTATAACCAAAACATAGGGTTAATATTCATGGTTTATATGATAACTTCATTTCAAAACATTCAGTCTACAAAATTACTCACTGAGAGTTCAGGATATGAGACTAGTTACATTAGCTTGCAAGCTCCAAGCCTTTCCAATACCAAAATCCAACCCTTCTACTATCTAATCTTCCTTCTTTTATAATTACAAAATATTAAAAGTAAATTGGTTTGAGATCCACTTTCTTAGGCTTCGAAATTGTTCAGGAATTATATACAAAAAAGGAGTATTTTAAAGTATAACAACTAATTACTAAAAAGAGGACTTCACACTTATTAATGAAAATGTGCTATAAACTTTGTGGGACAACTGTATGCATATGTGTCAATCATAATTGTTTCGCTGCTTATGCCAAAAGGGTTATTCCATCCAGTGCTTGTGATCTTTTGGAAAGGCGAGCCTGCTCTGCCTCCATGACCTTAACCTTGCTTGACAACTCCTTATTTTTCTTGTTTAGGTCTTCAATATGTTTAGCTAGCCCCTCAATTTTTCCCTCTGCATTCCTTTTTTTTTTCAAAACCTCTTTAGAAATTGTAATAAGATAATGACCATTGACATATTCAAGATCTTCCCTAACTCTCTTATTTTCCAGTACAAGCCTTTCGTTTGTCTCATTCATAAATAAAATCTGTCTTTTATGCTGTTGTAATGATCCTTTAATATTTTCAACTTCGTAATTCATTTTAATTTCTCCTTGAAGTATTGGATCTTCATTTGAACCTACTGTAAGGTCTAGATTTGAAATAATCAAATCTTCTTGTGCTTTATAATTCTCACCTGACTCATTAACTGCTGCATTTGAATAGAGAAGTACCGAACTCATTTCTAATTCAACACATGGAACATTTTCTTCTTCGGCAACTTCATCAGACTTTCTCACTGGATCTGTTAAATCTAGATCTTCCTTTCTTCTGTTTTTGAGAAGTTGTTGCGACCTCAAATTTAGTTTCCCATCTTTGAAATCTTCCTCACTCGAGGAGTCCTAAATAATGGTAACATGTTCTCTACCCAATTTAGGATTCAAGATTCTCTTTACATTCACTCCTAATTTGTTAGTTGCTCTAGTTTTAGGTCCCCGTCTAGGATTTTCAAGTTCCATTATAGATTTAACATCTGCTTTGAAATCAGGAAGATGAACAATACCTATTTTAATGTCTTCTTTTTCACTCATAGAAGGAGTATTAAGCACAGGAGTATGTTCTTCAGGGATATATTTCTGCTTTTCTGCAACTAAATCAATGTTTTCTTCATTATTAGAAACATAAACACCTTCTACAAGACTGTATCCTTCAGGGATACACTATTGCTGCTCCTCCATTAATATCTATCTTTGTTCTGCATTATTTGACTTTACAATCTTACCCAATACATCACCATCTTCAATTTTATGCACCTCTTCAACAATGCTTCTTTTAAACCCGTTTATAAAGCCAACTTGTTTTCTTGAAAGGAACTTTCCTTCAGGTTCATTGTTCTCTTATTCAAACCTTGAACAGAACAAAAAATACTGCCAACTACAATTTCTTTTCTCCATCTCTCTTTTAAAAACAATTAACTTGACCAAACTATGGTGGAAAAGAGACTGGTTCATATGATCCACATGAACTTTAACCCTATTCGACATTTTCTAGAGACTTCTTAATAGATGAAAGGGTAGGTTCATTTTTTACTGATCATTCAAATGCAATAAAAATATGACATGGTATTTATAAACAGATGCAAACCTACCCTCGCATGTGATATAGCTTTACACGATACCAACGACCTCCCACCATTCTGGTTTTATATTACTTAGATAAATACCCTTATTCTAGTCAAGAGACTTGAAACCTGACAATAGGAACAGACTTGGATCAATCTCAAATGGGATCTTCTTGAACCAGTGCTCTCCTTTAATGGCCATACCAGTG
Source organism: Larix kaempferi (assembly GCA_027924585.1). Classification (NCBI taxonomy): domain Eukaryota; kingdom Viridiplantae; phylum Streptophyta; class Pinopsida; order Pinales; family Pinaceae; genus Larix; species Larix kaempferi. Next base: position 4,462,522 of record BSBM01000852.1, read on the forward strand.
GCCTCAATAATTAAATCTTTCATCAATTTAAAGTACTTTAGGGTGTCGAAGCTAACACAAGCGTTTGAGCATTTCTGAGCAAAAGAGTGAGTAACCTTCAAATTATAACATGAAATCTTCTCAAAATATGTGAACCAACCAGCTTTCCTGAACGGTTCTATACATTCTGGGAAATCTTTAGTCCATTCAGTGTTTCCTTGCTCCAATCTACAAAGTTTTCCACTCGTGCCCATGCTCATTGTGTTTGATTATCAACTTCATTGATAACCTGATAACAAACATACTATGGTAGAAATTATTGACAACACTATGAGTTTGAGAAGTACATGGCTTCCCCTTATATTTGAATCATTAGTGTTGAAACTATAACTTAACACTTGCTATGATATGGCGGACAGATTCCTGGGGGTACTCATTCATGAGAAAGAATGCGCCGAACTGGATGTGGGCGAATCACGTTTTGCAATAATTTCGAGATTCCGGCAACACTGGCATATGTAAAATTTAATAATTGCACTGTCGGAATGTGCTATGTTGATTTTTAATTAAAACATACGCACAAGACCTTTTCAAAAAGGTTAGAACTAGGTTAGCTCATATTTTTAAGACCTTTTGGAATAAAATGAATTAATTATAAGCCAATGTTTTTACCCCAAAAATAAAACCAACTAATAAAAACCAAATAATAAAGCCAACATTTATATGATGTAATTCAAATAAACAAAAATGAAAGAAAATAGGAATAATAAACAAAGAAAAATATTAAAAAGAACTAGGTACAATTTCAGTTCTAACATCTGGCTCTGGCTGGGGAATGAAAGCCTCCCTGTGAGGTTTCAAGATCATGTAGACCAGTTCCTTCTGAAAACCTAACTAAAAATTCCCTATTATTTTTCACACTGATATATACTTCCATTGGGCTGGAGTCTTACTGAATTCACTTCACACCGATATATACAATGAATGAAAGTTCCTTACCCTTTAGTAGCTATAAAAATTTTTAAGGAATCGGTCATTCATTGGGCTAGAAAATTCCTCACCTTCCATGTTCTGTAGTACAAAGGTATTATTATCCAGAATTTTAGAGATTTTAAAAGGTCCGAGCCATAAACTGTCAAACTTTCCTTGTTGACCTTTACGATATCTCCGAGCATCCCATTTTAGCACCATATCTCCCTGGAAAAAAATGTTTTCTTTTACCCTCTTGCCAAGCTTATGTTTGACCTTATTTCTATAAGCCTATGCTCTTTCTGCTAATGCTTCTCGTTCCTGTTGTAATTCAATCAATGAAAAGATTCTTCTTTGAATATCATTGGGATCCTCTTGACTATCCTAAAAAAAATTCATCACAGGAATACCTAATTGGATAGGAAAAACAGTGTTAGTACCATAAACTAGCTGAAAAGGAGACAAACCTATTTCTTTTTTGGTGGTTATTCTATCTTCCCAAAGAGCATATTTTAGCATTGAATCCCAATACCTCTTGTTCTCAGTTAACAACTTTTTGGTACTCTGGATGATATTCTTGTTTGTTGATTCTGCTAGCCCATTTCCCTGAAGGTAATAGGGTGTGGAATGCTTCAATATAATACAATTTTGCTCACAGAAATCAACCATGGCTTTAGATTTGAAGGCCAGAGCATTGTCAGTCAATAATTTTTTAGGGCAACCAAACCTACTAAAAATATTTTCTTGTATAAAGTTGATGATAACCTTATCAATTGCATCCTGAGTGGGGATAGCTTCCACCCATTTGGTGAAGAAATATGTGGTTGTTAGTATCCATTTATGCTGTCCGCTAGAACCAAGATTAATCTCACCTATGAAATCCAATCCCCATTGCTGGAAAGGGACATCTACTACAATAGGTTTAAATGGTAAAGATATAAGTTTTTGTTTACCTGCGAATTTTTGACACTGTACACAAGATCTGACTTGCCTGTATACATATGAGAATAAAGAAGGCCAGTAGTATCCATATCTTAGAATCTTAAAAGTTGTAGCCTTCCAATATTTATGACCTCCACAATCACCTTCATGTGATTCTGAAATAACTTCTTTTGTTTCTGATTCCATCAAGCACCTAAGTAATAGTCCTCTTGGATCCTTCCAATGCAATTCTTGGTTCACTAAGCAATATTTGGTAGATTTTAATTTCAATGATCTGGTAGATTTTTTATCAAGGTGGGATGGATATTGCAAATGTAACATAAAGTACACTATATAGCATACCACACAGACTCTGTATACTTATCCATGATGTATTCCTCATTTTGCTTTGTTTGTAGCTCCTCCTGTGTTCGTTGATTTGCCACTAAATGAAGCCCTAGAGCTTCACAATTTGAATCATCCAAAAGTCTTGCTAAACCCTCTCCTTTTACTAGCTTAGTAAGTCTGATCTCCACATCATATTCCATGATTTTAGCAATCCATCTACCCCTCTTTCCTTCACTATCGGGCTGAGTTAGAATTTCTTTCCTTGCAGCATTAGGCACATAACCTATGACTTTAGAATGTAAGATATAAATTCCAAAGAACTTCAAATCCTTGGCCAATGCATATGCTTTTTTTTCCAATATACTGTATTTTAATTCTGAATCTCTCAGAGTCTTGCTAAAGAAAGCAATAGGATGTTCTAAGCCATCTACTTTTTTTGTAATAGAACAACAACTATAGTTTCCTAAGATGCAAAAGAGAAAGTCAAGAAATCTTTTGAAAAATTCGGGCTTACCAGCACTGGAGCTTCTGTAAGAGCTTGTTTGATTTTTTCGAAGGATAATCTAGCTTCTGCTGTCCACTTTACATCCTGGTCTTTCCTCAACATGGATGTTATCTGCTTTATAGTTTCTTCAAAATTTGGGATAAACCATCTTAAAAAATTATTTTTTCCAATGAATGATTGGACCTCCTTTTTACTTCTTGGAATACTGATTTTTAATATAGCTTTGACTCTTTCGGGATCTATTCCAATTCCATCTGTTGATACTAGATGTACTAGAAGCTTACCCTCCTAAACAACAAAATGAGACTTCTTAGGATTTAAAGACAATCCAAATTTTCTACATTTCAAGAATGTTTGTCTGAGATGCACATGATGCTCTTCATCAAAATGAGAAAATACAGTGATATCATCCAGATAGATTACTACAAACTTTTCTTTTTCTCCAACAAAAGCTATATCCATATCTCTTTGAAATGTTACGCCAGCATTCATCAGACGAAAAGAAATTTTATCATACATAAATGTACCCCAAGGGGTAGTGAAGGTTGTTTTTTCCCTATCATCTGGATGTGGAACAATTTGATTATAACCTGATGATCCATCAACCATCGAAATTCTCTAAGCACCTACTACCTTTTGCAAAATCTGCTCAATCTTGGGTAGTGGATAATTATCTTTAAGTGAAGATCTATTTAAATTGCAGAAATCCACACACAACTTGATCTCTTCATTTTTCTTACGCACCAGAACCAAATTGGCTACCCAGGAGGAATATCTGAGTGGAACTATAATCTTTGCATCTAACAGTTTTTTAACTTCTTTTTCTATAAATGGAAGCAAAGCTGGATTAATCATTCTCAATTTCTGTCTGAAAGGTTTTGTATTTGGCTTCAAAGGAACTTTATGTTGGATTATGCTAGTGTCATAGGTCTTCAAATCCTTATAAGACCAAGCAAAGACATCAACAAATTCTTTCAACAATTTAACATACCTATTACTTTCTGTGTGTGAGAGAGCTTTGGAGACTTTCACCATCTTGGGTTGATCTACAGTTCCAATATTACAGCTTATGATATTCTCTTCTGAAGACTGCATGGCAGGCTTCAACAAACTATCAACTTTAGAAAAAAGTCTCTCAAGGGGAACCAACCCTTTGGGAATAAAGTTTCCTTTCAATTCAATAATTTTATGCTCAGCAATTGAATTTTCTGAGTATCCAGCAGTATCATCATAACCATCATCCTCATCTTGATCAATAAATGAAGTAGAAAATTCCCCAGTCAATTCCAAGAACTTTTTGATTTCCAAATCATCTTCAAATACTCTCCATTGTCTTATATTATCTGGTCCCGAAGGTCATACTTGACTTCAATAGGATATTTTAACTAAGTCTGTTTTGGAATTCTGAAATAGGTAGCTACCAAAGCCAATGAATCTGCTGTTTGATTGTGATCCCTAGGGATAAAAGAAATATTAAATGACAAAAAGAAATTTTCTACCATATCCCATACCTCATTCATGTATACCTTCATAAATTCTTGCTTTACTTGGTAAGCTTCCTTCACATGCTGGACCACTAATTTGGAGTTGCCAAAAACAGTCAGCTGTTGGATTCCTAGGTCTTTTGCAGCTCTTAACCCAAGTATTAATGCTTCATACTCAGTTCTGTTATTAGTAGTCTAAAATTCCAATGTGTACATCAAACAAATAACCTCCCCTCCCGGAGAAATCCAAACAATACATGCTCTTGCTCCTTCCTTAGATGATGAGTCATCAAAGTACATTTGCCATAAATAATCCTGATTTTCAACAGTATGTCTGATTGGTGCTTCTTTGTCCACACGCAGAATGCCAGTTGTGTCTTCATTACTGAAATGTAACATACAGGATCCCATATCTTCATCAACAACATAAACTGGATGATTTGTTGGATTCTTGTTATCACTTAATAAATCAGGAAGATGCACTTCCCTGTACAACCTTCTATGCTCTCCCCCAAATACTGGACTAGTAGCATATGCCAAATCCATCTGCAACGTGCCTCCCACTCTTTTTTCCCAAGACCTTGAGAGTAACATTCCAAAATTAGGTGAAATTTCAGGAATAACCACATCCATAATGACACTCTTCATAGGTAACTGTGCAAGACTTACCACAAGATCTTTAATCACTCCTAAGCACTTGAATGCTCTAGAATCAAATGCAAACAATTCATGATATGGATTTCTGACACTCAGACCAAGGGCTTCCATGAATGCTTTAGGCATAAGGTTATGAGAATCTCCAGAATCTAATAGGTAATTGTGTAGAATTTGATCATGGATGGTCAAGGTAATTTAAAAAGGAGGAAAAAAATTTGAAGTATCTTCAGGCTTATCAGGTGAAGAAGAGCCAAAAATAATGGTAGTATGTTCATCTTGGAGATTTAAAGTATCTAAAGGAATTTGATCAACTTAACCCAATATTCTATATGCAGGATCCCTATATAAAGCTATCTTCATCAACTCAATTAATGGAACATGAATCTTAACCTTATTAAGTTCATTCTCAAAATTGAAAGCTTGAGCATTTCTATTAATTTATTTTGTCTCTATAGGCTTAACTTGATTACTGTAGTTTTGCTTCTTCTCCAATGTTGGATTAAGTAACTGTTTACTAGGAACAACCACCTTCTTTTTGGGAATTTGAGAAAATTGCTTCGGACCATATCTTAGGTTATAAGAATTTTTTGGATCTGACTGATAAATATCAGCTGGACATACAAGACCAAGATCATTTTCTTCATGATGAACAGCTGGGCCAAAAAATTCCAAATTCTGATAATGAAACTTAGTGATAAAACCTTCTAATGACTGCTCTCCAAGGTGATTTAGATTATGATCCAAATCTTCAATTGTAATTCCTTAACCTCTTCTAGTTCATCTATCAAATTGTTTTGAAATGGGGGTGGAACTCTTTGATCTTCATTATCCCTTCTTTCCCTTTGAATGCCATTATTTCTTCTTTCTCCTCGGCATAAATCTGGGAGCAAATGAGCATCTGAACTGATTTGGATTTCGATCTCCTTCCTATATGGGTCTACTTGGATTCTTTTGCACTCCATCCGATTCACTTTTGCAGATAGGTTTTTAATCAACTTGGTCATTTCATCCATTTTTCTTTCTTATGTCTTTGATGTAGAAGTTGATGGCATCATTTCACTCTTACCCTTCTTATGATTCACTTGATAATCTGAATGCTCTTTAGGCTTGTTTGAAGCCAAAATGTTATATTCAACTTCCAGTGCAACTTCCTGCATGTTTAATAGAGTTACAAACCTTCTTTATCTCAATAGAAAAGAGAACTCATGATCAAAGGAATTAGCATATAAGTTAACTTGGTCGATGTCTCAGAGGGTTTAATATCAGCTGGAATCCTTCCATACATTTTATTAAAATGATTTGAAAAATATGCTACAACTTCATCTTTCTTTCTTTTTAAGGCTCCAAACTCTGTGATGTAATAAAGATAGTCCTTTGTGTCCCCCCACTGTCTCATAGACACTTCCTCTAGATCTTCTATCCCATTGATTGAATTGACTGGTAACTCTCTAAATGACTTCCTTACCTCCCCATCTAGGCTCTAAACAAACCTCCTCATCCAAACATCCTTAGCCTCAATGTTTTGATTTTCTACATAACTAAAAAAGGCATTCAAATGTTCTTTGGCAGTAGTTTCACCCTGACCATTGAACCTAGGAAGATACTTCTGATAATATCCTGCAGGAAGGGCATTAAGGGGCAGAGGGAGAACTAGTGGAGCGTATCTTACAGCCACTATACGATCCATCATGTCAAGAGGCTGACCTGCCATATTGGAACTAGTTTGTCTTAGTGGAGAAGGAGGTCTATTAAATTTAATTGAGCTTGGATGGAAAGTAGGATTATAGGTTTTAAGTTGATCAAGACAGATCCTACTTGTAATTGGAGTATAAGATAGAGGTTGAGATTTCGACAGAAAGCTTCCAGAGTCAAGAAGCAAAGTTTTAACCTTTTGAGAAGATAAGGGATTAGTGTAAGCCTGAAAGGTATCAACTTGGGTAGTAGGAATAACCCAAGATAAATATTGTTCTTTTTCTTCTGGTTTAGGCTCTAAACATGCAAAAGGAGATATTGGTTGTGACTGATCAGGAATAACTATAGAAGGAGGAAATTGAAATCTTCCTGATGAAGTAGAGGTCAACGTTTTCCTGTCTTCTCTCAAAATCTGCTCTAGATTTGGGACTCCCGGATGTAATGGAGATGTAGGATTTCCCCTTGTTCCTGTTTTCTTAGAAGCCACTGTGAAAAATTGTTGGTGGAAATGTAGTCTATAAAATTTTCTAATCTTGTTCACCTCCCAAAATAAGATCAATAAAAATATCCCGGGGAAGATATGCTTCACTTCCATCCCAGACAACAGTGCCAAAAGATGTTTGTCCTACAAATTGTATCTAGACTACAAAGAGATACAAGCTAGAGCAATCCAGTATAAAAGACTAAAAATAATGTTTTGTTTTTCTGTAAATGATGGAGGAACGAAGCATGGAAAGGGGAAAGGAAATATGAATAACATACAAAAACTAATTAATAATTAATTTTGAAGAAACTAAATAATCAAAATAAAAATAATAGCATAATTCATCACAACTTTCAAGATCAAAAAGCATTCAGTTAAGTCCTCAGGTTCAAAAGCATCTTATGATAAATTTTTTTTATCAAAACATGAAATTATAAACAAGGTGATCAAACAAATCATAAACTATAACCAAAACATAGGGGTAATATTCATGGTTTATATTATAACTTCATTTCAAAACATTCAGTCTCCAAAATTACTCACTGAGAGTTCAACATATGACTAGTTACATTAGCTTGCAAGCTCCGATCCTTTCCAATACCAAAATCCAACCCTTCTACTATATGTTCTTCCTTCTTTTATAATTAAAAAATATGAAAAGTAAAGTGGTTTGAGATCCACTTTCTTAGGCTTCGAAACTGTTCAGGAATTACATACAAAAAAGGAGTCTTTTAAAGTATAACAATTGATTACTAAAAATAGGACTTCACACTTATCAACAAAAATGTGATATGAACTCTGTGGGACAACTGTATGCATATTTGGAAATCATAATTGTTTCGCTACCTCTTCCAAAAGGGTTACTCCATCCAGTGCTTGTGATCTTTTAGAAAGGCAAGCCTACTCTGCTTCCATGACCTGAATGTTGCTTGACAACTCCTTATTTTGCTTGTTTAGGTCTTCGATGTGTTTAGTTAGCTCCTCAATTTGTCCCTTTGTATTCCTTTTTATTTTAAAAACCTCTTTAGCATCTATACTAAGCTAATTATAATGACCATTGACATCTTCAAGATCTTCCCTAAGTATCTTATTTGCGATTACAAGCCTTTCATTTGTTTCATTCAGAAATCCAATCTGTCTTTTATGCTGTTGTAATGATCCTTTAAGATTTTCAACTTTAGAATTCATTTTAATTTCTCCTTGAAGTATTGGATCTTCATTTGAACCTACTGGAAGGTCTATATTTTCAATAAGAAAATCTTTATGTGCTTTATAAGTCTCACCTGATTCCTTAACTGTTGTATTTGAATAGAGAAGTACTGAACTCATTTCTAATTCAACACTTGGAACATTTTGTTCTTCTGCAACTTCATCAGACTTTCTCACTGGATCTGTTTTTGACAAGTTGTTGCGACCTCAAATTTAGTTTCCCATCTCTGAAATCTTCCTCACTCGAGGAGTCCTAAATAATGATAACCTGTTCTCTACCCAATTTAGGATTCAAGATTCTCTTTACATTCAATCCTAATTTGTTAGTTGTTCTATTTTTAGGTCTCCATCTAGGATTTTTAGGTTACATTATAGATTTAACATCTCCTTTGCAATTAGGAAGATGAACAATACCTATTTTAATGACTTATTTTTCATTCATAGAAGGAGTATCAATCACAGGAGTATGTTTTTCATGTGTATATTTCTACTTTTCTGCATTTAAATCAATGTTTTCTTCATTATTAGAAACATAAACACCTTCTGCAAGACTGTCTCCTTCAGGGATACACTCTTGCTGCACCTCCATTAATATTTTTCTCTGTTCTGCATCATTTGACTTTAGAATCTTCCCCAATACATCACCATCTTTAGTTTTATGCACCTCTTCAACAATGCTTATTTTAAACCTATTTATAAAGCCAACTTGATTTCTTGATAGGAAATTTCCTTCAGATTCATTGTTCTTTGATTCAAACTCTGACCAGAACAAAAAATGCTGCCAACTACGATTTCTTTTCTGCAGCTCTGTTAAAACAATTAACTTGAACAAAATATGGTGGAAAAGAGACTAGTTCGTATGATCCACATGACCTTTAACCCTATTCGACATCTTCTAGAGACTTCTTAATAAATAAAAGGGCATGTTCATTTTTATTTATCATTCAAATGCAATAAAAATCTGACATGGTATTTATAAACAGATGCAAACCTACCCTCGCATGTCATATATCTTTGCATGATACCATCGACCTCCCGCCATTCTGGTTTTAAATTACATAGATGAATACCCTTATTCCAATCAAGAGACTGGAAACCTAGCAATAGGAATAGACTTGGATCGAACTCAAATGGGATCTTCTTGAACCAACGCTCTCCTTCAATGGCCATACCAGTGGCCTCAACAATTAACTCTTTTGTCAACTCAAACTTTAGGGTTTCGAAGCTAACACAAGCGTTTGAGAATTTCTGAGCAAAAGAGTGAGTAACCTTCAAATTATAACCTGAAATCTTCTCAAAAAATGTGAACCAACCGGATTTCCTGAAAAGTTCTGCACATTCGAGGAAGTCTTTAGTCCATTCAGTGTTTGTTGTCTCCAATCTACAGAGTTTGCCACTCTTTCCCATGCTTGCTGTGTTTGATTATCGACTTCACTAATAACCTAATAACAAACATACTATGGTAGAAATCGTTGACAACACTATGAGTTTGAGAAGTATGTGGCTTCCCCTTATATTTGAATCATCAGTGTTGAAACTATAACTTGACACTTGATATGATATGGCAGACAGATTCCTCGGGGTCCTCATTCATGAGAAAGAATGCACCGAACTGGATGTGGGCTAACCACGTTTTGCAATAATTTCGGGATTCCAACAGCGCTGGTGTATGTAAAATTTAGTAATTGCACTGTCGGAATGTGCTATGTTGATTTTTCATTATAACATATGCACAAGAACTTTACAAAAAGGTTAGAACTAGATTAGCTCATATTTTTAAGACCTTTTGAAATGAAATGAATTAATTATAAGCCAATTTTTTTACCCCAATAACAAAACCAAATAATAAAGCCACCATTTATATGATGTAATTCAAATAAACAAAAATGAAAGAAAATAGGAATAATAAACAAAGAAAAATATTAAAAAGAACTAGGTACAATTTCAGTTCTAACACTACTAACATTACCCATTGAGAGTAGGTGCAAGATTAAAGGATGTAAGGGGTATATTTTATGACTATGGTTCCATACTTATTTTTCAAAAGACACATAAACATCAGGCATAGATACATGCATATTCATATCTCATAGAATCTTGCAAAGTAAACGATAAGTAAGTTGTATCTATAAGGAAATAATGGTGTAACAAAAGAAGAGAGTTTGATCCAAAGGAACACCCATCCTATGAATATTGACCTCATAGACACACAGAATTACCAAAGCAGCCTACTGAATCTTATGTTGTTCAATCCTAAACATGTTTTGAAGTCAAGGGAGCCATCTAGAGATGTTTTTATTGATGATGAATCTATAAATATAAGAGAAAGGGACTCTGCTGCATATTTTGATAATGATGATGGATTTGCATCCATAAACTCATAAAATGGGCAAACCTGGGCATGCATGTTAATTACTTGAATCCTGGAAAGTGAAACAACATACACATTGGTAGCTTGGTGAGGATAGTACATGAACATCAAGATCACTTAGTTTCTCTTAGGTTATACAGTAGAAAAATATATACAACGTGTTCTATAGAAGTTCTATTGGCCAGCCTTGGAAAGAAAGGACCCTAGCTTGTGGTACATTTTCATTGATGCTATATGTACGAAAAGGAAGAGATTCCCAACCTATATAATGATGGGTTAGCAGTTAAACAATAATCTCAAGACGACCAACTAATTTTTTATAACTAGGTGGACATGTTCTAAGCAATTTCTCAAATCCGACCTTTGTTAATGTTTTCATTTGTTCGGTATCAATGCAAGTTGAAGGTCCTTTTATTTGCTGATATGGAATTTCATATTTGGAGACTATAATTGTTCCTTCATACACACTGAATCTTGTTCGATTATATTGAATCAAGGTCCTTCTAGGAGTGAAAAGACTCAGTAGTGTTAAGACTAGGTATAATGTGTAAAATATTTATTAATAAGAGTAAGAAGAATATCCTTTCAATATGGTTCTCGTATGTACCTAGGTCAAACCTAGCAATAAAGGTTTGGTAGTGTAATGACTCCTATATGTGTATGGTGGTTCTACCGACAAGGTATGGGGTGCTTTCCTTTGCTCTAAAGCCCATTGTATTTAGGTTTTAGTCAAGGATACAGGGTATGCTAAAAGCTAATATTATTAGAAGTTGAAATGGATCCCTTTTATAATCTATTTAGATTGGAGTTGTTCACTTGATATTTATTTCATTGTATAAAAAGTAATATGACATAAAGCATACTGATTAGAGAATAGAATCAACATACTCTATATATCCTACTCTTCTTCAATCTAGAGGAAAAGGATAGATGGATAAATTTTTCTACCTTATGTTGCAAATTTCATAAAAGCAAGCAAAGGATCTCAATCCCTTCTTCTTCTAGGACAAGTTTCTATATTACTTATGGTTTATTCAATCTTATTCCAACTAGAAAGACTTCTCTATACTCTTCTCTTTCCTACATTTCAAACTTCCTATAGACAAATAGAATCAAATAGTCTTCATCTTCATCTTATTCCTGAAATCCTACCTTTATTAATACCAAACTTGATATTCAAGAAGATCATGTCTTAATATATCCCTGATAATACAAAAAGAGATAGAAGTCTTTTTCATATATAGGATTTATTCTCTTCTGGAAATTTGAATAAGCTTATCGAAAGGGTAGAGTATGAATATAATAACAAAAGGAGTGTATCATTACTAAGGGAAGAGAGGTAGGAGGGTGCAAAGGGCATGGGGGGTTCACTCAGTGAACTTGTTACATAGCATGATCATTCGCAGGATATTAAAGAATATCTTTAATTTCACTAAATATTGGAAAATGCCTCCTAAAATTGTATTATTGAACCCCCCTCACAATATACCTCTCCAATTAAGAAAACCCCTAGTTTCACCAGATATTATAGGTATCCATTTTTAAAAACCCATTTTTAATACCCCCTTTATATCATATTATCAAGTTGTAACAATAGGCGCCCTAGCACATCTTAGTATAAGCAAACATGATGTTAAATAAAATAATAGTATAATGCTAATAATGATCCCACCAGGATTGTAGGGTGACTGATCAATTTTTAGTGTTGGATAGTGGAAGACTCAACGAAATAATAATGGGGAAAGCAAAATGCGTAGAAGGAAACCTAGTGAAGAGATCAATGTAACCAATAATGTAAAAGACTGGTAGTCCAATAGTCAATGCAATGCTTAGAGAAGATGGGAATCACATATGTTTCACACCACAAAATGCCAATCCACCAATTTTTTATCATGTAAATACAAGTATAACCATAGAGATATCATGTTTTCTATAAGCTTAATAAATTAAAATCCATAAAAATGCAAAATTGAAACCCTTTCGTGGATGGACTTCCCTAACCTCCTATCAAAACAAACATCATTGATGTTTAAACTCAAATGAACATAGAAAAATTACTCTTACTTCCATGGAATTTTCTACCCTCCTATCAAAACAAACATCATTGATGTTTGAACCCAAATGAACATAGACAAATTCCTCTTACTTTCCAATAACACCATATGATCATATGCATAGCTTGGATTTGGGTCATTTACATATGCAATGAATTGCCTCCTCTTCCTCTACATTTATTCCTGCAATCAAAGGAAGTGCTATTACTCTTATTGTTGGAAGTGCTATTCGCTTTGGGGCTCCATTTTTTATTCTTGTCTTGATGTTGATGCCCTAACATGTCGGAATTATTGGCAGTGTTATTTACTATCTATGTAATATGGCTGGTATTGTTTTTTTGGTCCTATAGAGGATTATGGATGAGGATGTATCATGATGGTTGAACCCCCTTTGAATGTCATTGGTCCTTCTGTTTCACTACTGCTTTGAAATGTGGCATATGAAACCCCAAATTCTTAAACATTTGGCCATTAGAGTTTTAAGGTATATTTCCCAAATTCATGACTTGAAATGTATAGCTCAAAATGGTTATGTACCGAATTGATGGAAGAGGCTAATTACTAGATAGGTAGAGCCACATGTATTTTCTTTGACAACATAGAGTAGTGATGACCTAATTGCTTTTCCTCGAGGAGTTTATGGAATCTAACTGAATAGAAGAGAAACTTCCTCTTATTTTTTAGTACTGATAGAAATGGGATTTTATATTGTGATTGAAGAAGACTTTGTTATAGATGTTTATATGATATATACTGATAAAATTGATCCAAGGGTCTAATAATAATGCATAAGCTTCTTTTCTGAAAGGTAAGAAACAGAGGACTAAAGAGTAACCTATAAGTGAAGAACAAAATTCTATAGGTTGATCCCTGAGAACACTTTAGAATGCAATGGAAGCCACAAGAGATTTCTATTTGTTGAAAATATGAGCAAAATATATTAACATAATAAACTTCTAGAACATTGTAAAATGCATATCAAATCAATGATTGTCTATTGATGACCTGAAATGCCCAGTGGATTTTGATGGTTAGTGCATGTTAAGAATTTCATTGGTAAGATTTGTTGCTACACAAAGTACATAAACCTTTGTAGTGAATGCATGGATGAGTTTCCTTAAAGAAACATGGATATTACAGTCATCTTAAAGTTCCGTTGAGAATTCTGTGAATGAAGTCAAACAATAATTTCTCTAGTTTTCTTGAAACAAATAAAAGAGATAATGATTGAGAGAAATCAGTCAGTACCATCAATTAGCGACTATGCCTGTGTGCATGCCATCATTGATCATTCACGGAGTGAAATATTGATTTTTCTGAGTTAGGGATTGAATTCCATATTATCATAACCTCATTTGGAGACAAATTTATTCGTAGAGAATGGAGTAGTTGGATTTTACAAGATTCAAGAGGAAATTGAAAGGCAAAGTTAATAGAAGCTAACCAATGATCGAATCAGCCGACCCCTAGAACCAAAACAAAGGGGTAAATCATAGTTTAGATCGGAATTTAAATAGAGCAAGTATGGCTATACACCCGATACCCTTTAGTCATAAAAAAAGGAGATCTATAATCTAACTATAAACGAATATGGAGGCGGGGTTGGTTTGACCAAGGTCTGACCAAGGACAATCAAATATGAGGTATATATTTACATACATGCTCGTATTACAGATATTTTTAACACATATATATTCAATTGCAAAACAAAAAAGAAGTTTACATGTTGAGAAATCCAACTGTACATTTCCGATAGTGAATCTAGCAAACCTTCATCAATAACAAAAGAAAATTCATTACTTAATAGTAAATGTGTTGATTAGGGACAAAATTTAGAAATTCAGTTTATATATTCGTAGAGAAGAATATACTGGACGAATTGCTAGGGTTTTTTTACCAGAAATTTGTAACCAGAACTCAAACGGTTGTAATAAGGACAATATTTGTATTACAGAGCATAAAAGCTCGGACTCTACATATATATATATATATATAATGTCAATAATTTGAAACTCTACAGGAAACATTTAAAACATCACGATTTTTCTTAAAATATATATATGTGTGTGCGTGCGCGCATGCGGGAGTGGCACTATCAAAAATTCAAAGAGGGATTGTGTAAAACATTGTAACCCCAAGTTTATATTACCTTGGGTGAAATGTAACAGTCGTCATGGGGTTTAGTTAAAATAAAATTCAGTATTATGGAATTCTAACATCTTATAACGACAATAGACCTGGGGACTAGCCTTAATCTAGAAGAAGTTGTAGAACTTATTGTTCTTTCATCAAGCTGACTATGCCAAGAAATTAGGGAAACTTCCATCGATATGAAGCGTGGAAAACCATTCCTTTGTGAATCTCCAACCCACTGCTATGGATTCTAGCTAGAAAACATACTTAGGCAAGCCATCCTAAGTAAGTTGTTAAAGGGGGCCAACTATACAAGACAGAAACCATAATTATATTGGGTCACCTGAAGAACTGTAGGTCAAAGGAAAATTTATATGAAAGTTCACCAAAAAAAAGAGGTATTACCTGGTAGTGATGTGAAAACGAGCAACTTTCCTCTCCAAGTTTACACAGAGTTACCGGGTGTTAGAGTAAATTTGGATTGAAAACTCGCCATCAAATTTTTCCTCAAGATACCCTTTTAATTTTCGGACGAAGACAAAGCAGGTAATTTCAGAAATAACACAAATAAGTTACCTATAATATGGACTGACAACAACCCTTATTCGAAGCACAAATCCGAGAGGGGATAATCCCTTTTTCCCGGGCTCAAACCAAAAACATAAAAGCCAAACAACTGAAGGAACTCTCTAGAACTGTCACCAAACCCAAAACTATCTCAAGTAACCAGCAGGAGTGGGTATGAAACATGATTTCCTATTGTACGAGTGGCTATGTGGCTTTTGATGGGAAGAATCGAATCCTAAGGTCAGCTCATGCATTAAATCCTGATCATGGTACCCAGTTGTATGATTAAATAAGTTTTCTTTCTCATTTCTATAGTTCATAACGTCCATCAGTGAGCAAGATATCAACACTCCGGGGTCAACACCTGTTAAATTCTAGGGTCAAGTGAACTCATACCTCTTGAGAGACCTGCAAAGGGATGGGGGACCTCTAGGGTCACACCCATCGAAAAAGTAAACCAAGGGATGCAATGGTTATTATTGAATCTCATAATACACTCTTACACCAATACTCTTTTTTTTCACCTAGGTAGAGAAACTGGGACATGGTTGTGGGCGAACGAACCTCGATTCCACAAGGCTCGAGGTCGATCAGGGGTGGGGACGACCACAAATTACACCAATACTGTATTTATTATATAATTATCTCGCACTCCTACACCAATACTCTATTTATTATATGATTCTCTCCATTTTTATAATTTAGAGTGGGTTATTGTTTACAATTCAATCTAGTTTTATTATTTTAGTTGTTGATATATGCAACTAGGGAAAATATTTTCCTATTACACTACATAAAACCATTAAACCATATTAAAGTAGCTTAGATATGCTTTTATGGATAGAAACACTACTTACAATATCCTCTTTTTCTCTCTTAGTTTTATAGTGCACTAAAACTCTTCAATGAGTAAGAGAGTTTTTCTAACAATACCAAAACAAAACATCTTCAATGACCCCTCGAAACTCTCTATTTATCTTATGCATGATGGAGGTGGGCAATAAATGCTCCACTATTCCATTTTTATTTAATACTTGGAATTCGATAGCATAGAAATAATAACTTACAATGGGGTATGAACCTTTTCACATCGTAAAGGCTTATCCATAAATGATAATAGAAAATGAAAACATCAAAAGAGAATGCTTAAGCAAGGAATATGTATGTAAATACTTGCTTATTAATCTAACCTTGAGGACTTAAACATGTTCATGGTAGTCCCTCCTTAGTTATGCCAAGCATAAACATATCAAGCAAATAATCACCAAAACTCCCCTTAACATAGCCACAACCATGATCAAAGATGTTGAACATTAATATTTGTCTACTGAATTCTAAATAAATGTGCATGGTTCCATTTATTTTAGGTAGATTTATATTAGATATATCTGTTCTAGATATTTTAATTTAAAAGAAAAATTATTAGATATTTTTGTTCCAGATATTTTAATTGAAAAAAAAGTATGAAAGAGCTGTTACAATCAAACTCAATACCTTATGCCCTTGTCCTCTGATTGTTGCCTCTCCTCCACCACTTCTTCATGAAATGTAATAAAATATACCCTAAATATTTGTATTGCCATATAAAATAATTAAGCCCCCTTGGCCCCTTAATACAGGGAAATAAATTTTCTCATTTCTATATCATAGTTTATTCCCCAATATGAATGGACGTGATAGGATATTGCCTTCCAACTGACCACCCCCCCCCCATGGCAAAGGGGACCTCTTAGTGCAAAGTTTGAGGAACAAAAGGAATGACTATCAATGCTAACATGTTGCAAGGAATAAGTATATCAATCTGTTTAGAGGTAGAATGATAACAAGTTGAAGAAATTAAAAAACGGAGGTCAATCCATCATAGAAGTGGCACCCAAGCGTGATATTTGGTTAAATGGTATGAGAGATAAACAAAGATAAAGAAGGAATCATTTAATAGTGAGAGAAAATAAAACAAATTTGAATTCATATCATTCTTCTGCAATAAAATCATGCTGAATTAGGCACATTTAACCATAAAAATTGCACTTTGAACTAAACTACAGTGAGAAGAGGACTTTATTATCATACCAGTGTTCATGTTGTTGGAAAGAGGGTAGTGGTCATTCGAACAACGGATATCTAGTCACCATATTTCCTTTCATAAAAAACTCCTCTACCATCTGTAATACATGGAAGAATTGAGGAATCATACTTCCTATATGCAAATCGTGTCATAGTATTGGGGTGTTCGATGGTTTAGTTCATTACCCCTGGAGGATAATGTCTTATGGATGATGACTGGAATCAATATTTTTATGGAAATACGAACACCCAATGGACAAATGATGAAGGCTATGAATAATATTTTTATTATGTATTCACACAATCTTATATGGGTAATGTAATATCCCTCTTTCTCCCTTAGGGTTTCTGCAATAGAAAGTACAACTGTGTACCCGCCAATGGAAAGAGCTCTGAAGGTAAAAATTTGTAAGTATGATTATGTTTTCATAAGTGTTAAGTGTATTTTTAGACATAGGAGACCGAAGGATTGACTAAACGAAACTGATGGGGCATGGAATGCACTAGGGGGGGAGGGTCAATGGCTTGGTAGCCATAAGCTTTTGATGACACTGACCATCCTAGTGCCATGAGCACTTAATGCGAACTCTGATGTTCACTAAGAAAACGCCAAAGTTTAAAAGTATGTTAATAATTAGTCCTAGATAACGACACCAAAGAAACTTCTAATCGCAAAAAGGTAGTACAATAATCTACCTTGACCTAAATATTAGCATGGAGCTAACCATATTGAGTACCATTAAGTAAAAATAAAAAGTTAACCTAAACAACATTAGTACCTTAGCCTCGACAAAAGATTTTGTTAAAGTTCCTAAGTAGAAAATGATTAGTATTTCCCTAATTATAAATTAGGAATACAGATAAAAAGATTTATTATTACTAAGAAAACATATTGTTATTTGTAAATAAATATTTAAATGTTATTACAAATAAGATAAATAAAGCAAATAAGATTGAAGAAGGAGTGATTCTCCACGATTAAAAGTAAAATCTTTAAAAGCTATAAAAGCTTATCTACAAAAGAATAAAAGATTAACTAGTAGTTAATGCATGGGTATGCATGGATAACTAGTAACTAATGTATGAGTATGCATGGATAACTCTCAGTTATTATTATTCAGTTAACTAATTAAATAAAGATTGACTATGTAAGTCAATCAGTTAAGGTTAGATAAACTAAGTTACAATTAGCTAAGTTAAATATCAATTAACTAATTAATTAAATATTGACGATGTAAGTCAATCAGTAAAGGTTAGCTAAACTTAAAAGATAAATTAAGTAAATTAATTAAAGATTGATTACGTAAATCAAGCAGTTAAGAATTAACTAAGTAAATAAGTTAGGTTCGAAAAGAACTTATCTTAGAAGTCCAGAAGAATAGTTTTGGCTATGAAGAGGACACTATTTTGTTCGTAAAGGTGATCCTCGGGGGGAAGCAAAGAAATCATGGAAGACGAAGAAGGTTAATTAGTGAAAGAAAGCGGAGCGTTACTCTTACATCCTAGTGGATTTCGTGCCCAGCTCGGGGGTGGTCTCTAGGCAGGAAAACCCATGCCGGACAGAGATCAGTTGGAAGGGAGGAACGTTGCAGTTAAGCTTTTGGTCACCTCATTCTATTTACTAAAGATAAGTGCCTTCTACCATTTGTTTTCGTTTTCGAGTAAGAAAACTTTATTTATGCCTTCTACTAAAGATAAGTGCCTTCTACCTTCTCAGAATATTTGGGAGCAATTGGAGCAATTTGGGGACCTAGAGCTCAAAAACTAGTCAAAGTTCTAACTAGGGAAAAAAGTGAAAAATTGCCATTTTAATAAAATTCCTAACAAGAGAAATTACAGTGGTATCAGAGCATGGTCCTTGCACCTATGGATTCGGTACATACATTCAAGAATAATTGGCATCCATGTCTTACTATTATGATGAGTCCTATGAGTACAATTCTTATGAGGAATATGCAAATTCTTATGAGCAATATGAAGCAGAATGTGAATGGTACGAGGAAGAGGTGCCATCATGCAATACTTCTTACAATTTTAAGAGAAATGAAGATTATTCTTATGACTTTAAATCTGATGAATATGAGTGTGTCACACCAACCAAGGATAATTCTATGAGTGAGTTCCAAGGATGGAGAGCAACATATAAAACCTTGCCCCAACAATATAAAAAATATCAAGAATATCTTGCTTCGAGCAAAAATACACAAAATGCCATGTCTTTTGAGTACTATGCTGAACATGTTTTTGAAATAGGCCCAAAAATGAAGATGTGGAGTTATTAAAGAAAGGTTTATGCCCTTCTTGTAAAGAACCTTGGAGTGAGTATCATATATGTGCGCATGAAATTATGTCCCACTTGAGGAGAGCTTTTGGGAATTATCCAAAAAGAGATTCCAAAGATATTGATCATAAGGAAAACAAGGGGCAAAGATAAGTGCCTTCTACCTTCTCATAATATTTGGGAGCAATTGGAGCAATTTGGGGACCTAGAGCTCATAAGGAAAACAAGGGGCAAAGATAAGTGCCTTTTATGTCTCATGCCATTTACTAAAGATAAGTGCCTTCTACCTTCTCAGAATATTTGGGAGCAATTGGAGCAATTTGGGGACCTAGAGCTCAAAACTAGTCAAAGGTCTAAGTAGGGAAAAAAGTGAAAAATTGCCATTTTCATAAAATTCCTAACAAGGGAAATTACAGTGGTATCAGAGCATGGTCCTTGCACCTCTGGATTTGGTACATATATTCAAGAATAATTGGCAGCCATGTCTTACTATTATGATGAGTCCTATGAGTACAATTCTTATGAGGAATATGCAAATGCTTATGAGCAATATGAAGCAGAATGTGAATGGTACAAGGAAGAGGTGCCATCATGCAACTCTTCTTACAATTTCAAGAGAAATGAAGATTATTCTTATGACTTTAAATCTGATGAATATGATTGTGTCACACCAACCAAGTATAATTCTATGAGTGAGTTCCAAATATGGAGAGCAACATATAAAACCTTGCCCCAACAATATAAAAAATATCAAGAATATCTTGATTCGAGCAAAAATACACAAAATGCCATGTCTTTTGAGTACTATGCTGAACATGTTTTTGAAATAGGCCCAAAAATGAAGATGTGGAGTTAGTAAAGAAAGGTTTATGCCCTTCTTATAAAGAACCTTGGAGTGAGTATCATATATGTGTGCATGAAATTATGTCCCACTTGATGAGAGCTTTTGGGAATTATTCAAAAAGAGATTCCAAAGATATTGATCATAAGGAAAACAAGGGGCAAAATGCATCATCTTGCTTGAAGGATAAAAATGAATAGACATCACAAGAGCATGAAGAAGATTCTATTGAAAATATTGAATATCATTTCGAGACACCTTCTAGCTTAGACATGAACCAAATAGCATCTACTGATGGATGCTTAAACTATGAAGGAGTACCTACTGATGGGTGCTCGCACCTCTATGTTGTTGACATAAAGATCACTTTTGAAAGTGTTTCTGCAATCCCAAGTTCCATTAAGCATGATAATGAAGACCTTGTAGCAGTTGAAGAAGAACGAAGATCAACTTCCCCATCACCACTTGAGCTTCATGAAGTTGGTCCAAGCAAAAATGAAGAAGATGAGGAGGTTCATTTGCAAGAGCCTCAGTTTCTTGAAGGGTCCTTAAAGATGAATGAAAATAAGATCCAAGAGTCCCTCAGCATTCTCCATGACACTCAAGCATTGGTGTCAAATTCTTGTTGGAGAGCTACTTCATTGGAGGAAACATCCTTCCTTGAAGACATGGAGAAGATTCAAAGAGCAATGTGCCACATCAAAGGTAATTTCATGTCTTTGCTTTTTGATAGAAACCATTTGTTTGAGCTTAATGAATTGTTACATGATGCATACTTGAAGAATAATGAGGATATTCATAATCTCACAATTCAAAATTAGCAACTTCTTGAAAAGTTGCAAGATACTTGTTTATCCTCCTATGTTTCAAATTGTCAAATGGTAGATTGTTTGGAGGATTCTCATGACATTGTGGATCATGAGAAATGTGGAAATTTGAATGTGCTTAATGTGTTTGAAGATGAACTTGAAGAGATCCAAACACTTGATGTGGTGGAAGAGGAAATTGAATTGTCTCTTGATGAAGGTTATGCAATTTTTAAAGAAGAGCATGATTCCTCTACATTGGAACCAATTTCTGACAAAAGTTTCACACTTTTGAAAGAGCTACATGATACTACTCATATGGATCCTTTCCATGATTGAACTTCTGCACGTTTTGATCATTTGGGTGAGTTAGTTCATTCTCCTACATCCTACAATTCCATGTTTTGCAACATTAGTCTCAATGAAGTATGGGTGAAAGGGTTCTTTTTGATGGTGCCACATGAGGAGTATGGAACTCCTAGATTTACCTTTTATGATGACATGGTTGGAGCACATTCTTATTCACATTTGCAGCAGCATCATTTGTCACTTTATGATGATGCACATCTACATGGATGCACCTATGATATGCATTTGAGTCACTTGAAGACTCATGGATTTTCTTGCTCAACACTCAGTTCATTTGATGTTAGAGGAACTTCATCCAACACTTGGGTGAATAGATTTATAATGGGAGAAAATTTTTGTTGGAAGCCACATACTTTGTTACATCGTTATGATTCTCACATTCATGGATGTATGGGTGAGACTTATTTGAGTCCTTTGAAGTCTCCTTATTTTTTATGTTCATTATTTGCTTCAGATTTTAGTGGAGACTCTCCATTCACTTCTTGGATGAAGGATTACATGGCTGAATATTTTAATGCATATCACATCCATTTGGAGCAGCATTATAGGACATGGGATCCTCACCTATGTCATTGGAGCAGATTTGATGGGTCACTTGAAGATTGTATGCACTTGGAAAATGGTGGTCTACATGCTTGGAGGTATAAGCACTTTCATGACTCTTTAATGAAGCATCTCCTTGATGTACATTTTCATTATGTTGTTATGTACTTTGATGATATATAATTTGTACTTATGATGTTTGGAAGAATTCATACAAGAAAATGGGATCCAGGAATCCTCTTATCTGATGGTATGGGTTGGAGAGCACTCTTAATTGTTGGGGTGCAATACAAGCAATGGGACCCTAGGATCATTTTTGTCTCATTGGTTTCAATTTTTTTGGGAAACAAGCAGTATGGGAGATAGATTCCCCACTTAATAAAGTGATTTTTATCAGATTAGTGCAGAAACAAGCATGGTGGTTCCTCTCTAAAATCTTCATGGAAGCTCAAAGACTCAAGGTTGTGCAATTCAATGGCAACTTCAAAGAATTATACAAAAAACATGTTCTTCAACACCCATGTTTGAAATTGCTTGAGGACAAGCAATATTGGGAAAGGAGGATTTTTCATGTCCCAAATTTGGCATTGGGTCACAATGGCCTAAGCAAGTTGGCCCTATTCATTAGAGTTTATCAAATTGATGCTAAAGGTCAAATAATTGCCAAGGAGGAAAATTACTAGTTTGCTAGGTTTGGGGTGGAAGCTTTGGGATTTGGAATAATGGGGATAATAAATGATGTTGGAACATTAGAATGGAATAAATATTTAATAAAGGAGATAAATAAATATATACAAGTGAAAATCAAAGTGGCATTTGATCATGAAGACACATAGAGGAAGTGGGACCCACACAAGCTAGAATTTATGTGCCACATGGCATCCTCTTCTTGCAATTTCAAATCCATGGGAAGACTAATGTTCTTGGGATGAGTTATAAGGTAAATAATACTTGGAATGAGTCAATGAGGTCTAAATATAGAGGAATAGTAACTCCCATGGAAGAGGAAGAGGCAATTTGGAGCTAGTGAGACACTTGGGCTAGATTCCCTAGCTCTATGACAACAATGATGAAGATGCTATGACACCTATGAAAAAAATAATACCTGAAGGCTGACATATGACATATATGACATGTCAGGGCTAAAAATAGACTCCAAGAGGGTGCTCAAGGGTGTTACGGCAGCTAAGATGCTTCCACATGTGATTTGGTGGAAGTGGGAGACTAGGAATTGTTGTACAAGTGGCGTTCTTTGGAATTGGAAGGAATTCGATCCATGGAGGACAATAGAACTTTATAAATGTCAATAAAAAAGAATGAAACCAGATTTTGATCATTTGTAGAATTTGCAATTGCATTTGTGAAGAGGGAGAGCTAGTGGATGACTAGTTTCTTGCCTTAGCCAATATCGAGGGTGAAAGATTCCCATCCAAGTTGGTAATTGGAAAGGCCATTCATAACTTTCATTTGGAGCTTTAATGAAGTCTTTATTTTCGGGTGTAAGCTACAGGGAAGCTCGTGGTTTCTTCTATTTTAGCTCACTCCTTCCACCATTTCCAGTTTTAATGGCATATTCTTGATCCTTGAGGGAGGGCATTTTTGGTGAGCTATTTTACTCTTTGCGGGAGCTTCTAATTCACCATTTATTTTTTAATATGAATTAAATACTCTTTTATTCATATCCAAAAAATTTTAGGTTTAAATTCCAAGTAGAAATGTATAAATCTCATTTTTAATGAAAGAACAGTGCCATTTCCCCACTACATTGATGTATAGCATGATAATGCTGATGATTTCGAATGAATGAATGGTTATATGATACATTTATGATTAATAGACTTCCATGGATGTATTTACAAGTTTCATGTACTTTATGTGAGCATTTGAAGTATTTTTACTCAGTTTAATTGCATTGGGAGAAGAAATAGTGTCATTTCCCCAAGGGTTGAATTGGTGATTTTTGCAGCTGAATGGGAGAGGGTTGGAATAGATATAATAATAAAATAATGGTGCAAATGAGAACTTAATAAAATCACTAATATATTCCCTACCTCTGTTCATAAATTTGAGTGGATTTGGAGGCATTTGGGAAGCCATTTTCAGTACTTACCCCAGGGGGATTTGAACCCCAAATTACTAGTAAAATTGCATACTTGGTACAGAATATTAAGAGAGTTTGAGGAGGCCTTTTAGTGGCAATATATCATCCCTTAACATAATATTCAAGTCTTAATATCATTCATACACCTTCCTTGAATATTTGAAGGCATTTGGAGTCAATTTGAAACCTAGAGACCAATACTAGTCAAAGGGAAATTACTAGTAAAGTTCCCAACATTGGCCAGAATTTAAAGAGGATTTGCAGAAGTATTTTAAAGGTCCAAAAGCATACCTGAAACATATATTTATGTTATAAAATCATCCATATACCTTCTCAAAATATTTGGGAGCAATTGGAGCAATTTAGGGACCTAGAGCTCAAAACTAGTCAAAGGTCTAACTCGGGAAAAAAGTGAAAAATTGCCATTTTAATAAAATTCCTAACAAGGGACATTACATTAACATAATAAAATTCTAGAACATTGTAAAATGCATATCAAATCAATGAATTTCTATTGATGACATGAAATGCCTAGTGGATTTTGATGGTTAGTGCATGTTAAGAATTTCATTGGTAAGATTTGTTGCTACACAAAGTACATAAACCTTTGTAGTGAATGCATGGATGAGTTTCCTTAAAGAAACATGGATATTATAGTCATCTTAAAGTTCCATTGAGAATTCTGTGAATGAAGTCAAACAATAATTTCTATAGTTTTCTTGAAACAAATAAAAGAGATAATGATTGAGAGAAATCAGTCAGTACCATCAATTAGCGACTATGCCTGTGTGCATGCCATCATTGATCATTCATCGAGTGAAATAATGATTTTTTTGAGTTAGCGATTGAATTCCATAATATCATAAGCTCATTTGGAGACAAATTTATTCATAGAGAATGGAGTAGTTGGATTTTACAAGATTCAAGAGGCAATTGAAAAGCAAAGTTAATAGAACCTAACCAATGATCAAATCAACCGACCCCTAGAACCAGAACAAAGGGGTAAATCATAGTTTAGATCGAAAGTTAATTAGAGAAAGTATGGCTATACACTCGATACCCTTTAGTCATAAAAAAATGAGATCTATAATCTAACTATAAACGAATATGGAGGCGGGGTTGGTTTGACCAAGGTTCGACCAAGGACAATCAACTATGAGTTATATATTTACATACATGCTCGTATTACAGATATTTTAAACACATATATATTCAATTGCAAAACGTAAAAGAAGTTTACATGTTGAGAAATCCAACTGTACATTTTCGATAGTGAATCTAGCAAACCTTCTTCAGTAACAAAAGGAAATTCATTACTTAATAGTAAACGTGTTGATTAGGGACGAAATTTAGATATTCAGTTTGTATATTCGTAGAGAAGAATATACTGGACGAATTGCTAGGGTTTTTTACCAGAAATTTGTAACCAGAACTCAAACGGGTGTAATAAGGACAATATTTGTATTACAGAGCATAAAAGCTCGAACTCTACAATATATATATATATATATATATATATATATATAATGTCAATAATTTGAAACTCTATAGGAAACATTCAAAACATCACGAGTTTTCTTAAAATATATATATGTGTGTGCGTGCGCGCATGCGGGAGTGGAACTATCAAAACTTGGAAGAGGGCCTGTGTAAAATATTGTAACCCCAAGTTTATATTACCTTGGGTGAAATGTAACAGTCGTCAAGGGGTTTAGTTAAAATAAAATTCAGTGTTATGGAATTCTAACATCTTATAATGAAAACAGACCTGGGGACCAATCTTACTCTAGAAGAAGTTATAGAACTTATTGTTCTTTCATCAAGCCGACTATGCCAAGAAATTAGGGAAACTTCCATCGATATGAAGCATGGAAAACCATTCCTTTGTGAGTCTCCAACCCACTGCTATGGATTCCAACTAGAAAACATACTCAGGCAAGCCATCCTAAGTATGTTGTTAAAGGGGGCCAACTGTACAAGATAGAAACCATAATTATATTGGGTCACCCAAAGAGCTGTAGGTCAAAGGAAAATATATATGAAAGTTCACCAAAAAAAGAGGTATTACCTGGTAGTGATGTGAAAATGAGCAACTTTCCTCTCCAAGTTTACAAAGATTTACCAGGTGTCAGAGTAAATATGGATTGAAAACTCTCCATCAATTTTTTCCTTAAGATACCCTTTTAATTTTCGGACAAAGACAAAGCAGGTAATTTCAGAAATAACACAAATAAGTTACCTATAATCTGGACTAAGAACAACCCTTGTTCGAAGCACAAAGCCGAGAGGGGCTAATCCCTTTCTCCCGGGCTCAAACCAAAATCACAAAAGCCAAACGATTGAAGGAACTCTCTAGAACTGTCACCAAACCCAAAACTATCTCAAGTAACCAGCTGGAGTGAGTACGAAACGTGATTTCCTGCTATACGAGTGGCCATGTGGATTTTGATGGGAAGACATGAATCCTAAGGTCTGCTCATGCATTAAAACCTGATCATGGTACCCAGTCGTATGATTAAATAAGTTTTCTTTCTCATTTCTATAGTTCATAACATCCATAAGTGAGCAAGATATGAACACTTGTTCACTTCTAGTGTCAAGTGAACCCGTACCTCTTGAGAGACTTGCAAAGGGATGGGGGACCTCTACGGTCACACCCATCGAAAAGTAAACCAAGGGATGAAATGGTTATTATTGAATCTCATAATACACTCTTACACCAATACTCTTTGTTTTCACCTAGGTAGAGAAACTGGGACACGCTTGTGGGCGAAGGCAACTCGATGCCATAAGGCTCAGGGTCGATCCCGGGTGGGGACAACTACAAATTACACCAATACTCTATTTATTATATAATTATCTCGCAATCTTACACCAATACTCTAATTATTATATGATTCTCTTCATTTTTATAATTTAGAGTGGGTGATTGTTTACAATTCAATCTAGTTTATTATTTTAGTTGTTGATATATTCAACTAGGGAAAATATTTTCCCATTACACTACATAAAACCATTAAACCATAGTAAAGTATCTTAGATATGCTTTTATGGATAGAAACACTAATTATAATATCCTCTTTTTCTCTCTTACTTTTATAGTGCACTGAAACTCTTCAATGAGTAAGAGAGTTTTTGTAACAATACCAAAACAAGACATCTTCAATGACCCCTCGAAATTCTCTATTTATCTTATGCATGATGGAGGTGGGAAATAAATGCTCCACTATTCCATTTTTATTTAATACTTGGAATTCGATAGCATAGAAATAATAAGTTACAATGGGGTATGAACCTTTTCATATCATAAAGGCTTATCCATAAATGATAATAGAAAATGAAAACATCAAAAGAGAATGCAAAGAGAATGCTTAAGCAAGGAATATGTATGTAAATACTTGCTTATTAATCTAACCTTGAGGACTTAAACATGTTCATGGTAGTCCCTCCTTAGTTATGCCAAGCATAAACACAGCAAGCAAATAATCACCAAAAATCCCCTTAACATAGCCACAACCATGATCAAAGATGTTCAACATTAATATTTGTCTACTGAATTCTAAATAAATGTGCATGATTCCATTTATTTTAGGTAGATTGCTATTAGATATATTTGTTCTAGATATTTTAATTTAAAAGAAAAATTATTAGATATATTTGTTCTAAATATTTTAATTTAAAAAAAAAATATGAAAGAGGTGTTACAATCAAACTCAATACCTTATTCCCTTGTCCTCTGATTGTTGCCTCTCCTCCACTGCTTCTTGACAAAATGTAATAAAATATACCCTAAATATTTGTATTGCCATATAAAGTAATTAAGTCCCATTGGCCCCTTAATACAGGGCAATATATTTTCTCATTTATGTATCATAGTTTATTCCCCAATATGAATGGATGTGATAGGATATTGCCTTCCAACTGCCCCCCCGGTGGAAAAGGGGACCTCTTAGTGCAAAGTTTGAGGAACAAAAGGAATGACTATCAATGCTAACATGTTGCAAGGAATAAGTAAATCAATCTGTTTAGAGGTAGAATAATAACAAGTTGAATAAATTAAAAAACGGAGGTCAATCCATCATAGAAGTGGCACCCAAGCGTGATATTTGGTTAAATGGTATGAGAGACAAACAAAGATAAAGAAGGAATCATTTACTAGTGAGAGACAATAAAAAAAATTTGAATTCATATCATTCTTCTGCAGTAAAATCATGGTGAATTAGGCACATTCAACCATAGAAATCACACTTTGAACTAATCTACAGTGAGAAGACGACTTTATTATCATACCAGTGTTCATGTTGTTGGAAAGAGGGTAGTGGTCATTTGAACAATGGATATTTAGTCACCATATTTCCTTTCATAAAAAACTCCTCTACCATCTGTAATACATGGCAGAATTGAGGAATCATACTTCCTATATGCAAATCGCGTCATAGTATTGGGGTGTTCGACGGTTTAGTTCACTACCCCTGGAGGATAATGTCTTGTGGATGATGACTAGAATCAATATTTTTATGATAATACGAACACCCAATGGACAAATGATGAAGACTATGAATAATATTTTTATTATGTATTCACACAATCTTATATGGGTAATGTAATATCCCTCTTTCTCTCTTAGGGTTTCCGCAATAGAAAGTACAACTGTGTACCCTCCAATGGCAAGAGATCTAAAGGTAAAACTTTGTAAGTATGATTATGTTTTCCTAAGTGTTAAGTGTATTTGTAGACATAGGAGACCGAAGGATTAACTAAACAAAACAGATGGGGCATGGAATGCACTAGGGGGGGAGGGTCAATGGCTTGGTAGTCATAAGTTTTTTATGACACTAACCATCCTAGTGGCATGAGTACTTAATGTGAACTCTGATGTTCACTAAGAAAACGCCAAAGTTTAAAAGTATGTTAATAATTAGTCCTAGATAAGGATGCCGAAGAAACTTCTAATCGCAAAAAGGTAGTACAATAATCTACCTTGACCTAAATATTAGCATGGAGCTAACCCATATTGAGTACCATTAAGTAAAAATAAGAAGTTAACCTAAACAACATTAGTACCTTAGCCTCGACAAAAGATTTTGTTAAAGTTCCTAAGTAGAAAATGATTAATATTTCCCTAATTATAAATTAGGAATACAGATAAAAAGATTTATTATTACTAAGAAAACATATTGTTATTTGTAAATAAATA
Source organism: Larix kaempferi (assembly GCA_027924585.1). Lineage (NCBI taxonomy): Eukaryota > Viridiplantae > Streptophyta > Pinopsida > Pinales > Pinaceae > Larix > Larix kaempferi. Next base: position 4,492,097 of record BSBM01000852.1, read on the forward strand.
TTTAAATGTTATTACAAATAAATTGAAGAAAGAGTGATTCTCCATGATTAAAAGTAAAATCTTTAAAAGCTATAAAAGCTTATCTACAAAAGAATAAAAGATTAACTAGTAGTTAATGCATGGGTATGCATGGATAACTAGTAACTAATGCATGAGTATGCATGGATAACTCTTAGCTATTATTATTCAGTTAACTAATTAAATAAAGATTGACTATGTAAGTCAATCAGTTAAGGTTAGATAAACTAAGTTACAGTTAGCTAAGTTAAATATCAGTTAACAAATTAATTAAATATTGACTATGTAAGTCAATCAGTAAAGGTTAGCTAAACTTAAAAGATAAATTAATTAAAGATTGATTACGTAAATCAAGCAGTTAAGAATTAACTAAGTAAATAAGTTAAGTTCCAAAAGAACTTATCTTGGAAGTCCAAAGAATAGTTTTGGCTATAAAGAGGACACTATTTTGTTCGTAAAGGGGATCTTCACGGATCTTTAGGGGAAGCAAAGAAATCATGGGAAGATGAAGAAGGTTAATTAGTGAAAGAAAGCAGAGCATTACTCTTACGTCCTAGTGGATTTCGTGCCCATCTTGGGGGTGGTCTCTAGGCGGGAAAACCCATGCTGGACAGAGATCAATTGGAAGGGAGGAATGTTGCAGTTAAGTTTTTAGTCACCTCATTCTATTTACTAAAGATAAGTGTCTTCTACCATTTGTTTTCGTTTTCGAGTAAGGAAACTTTATTTATGCATGCTCAAGAATTTCATCAAGAGTAAAAGTATTCTAGATTTTAAATGTTGTTACTTATTGTAGCATAGTTGTGATTGTTCCAAAGATATAACATAGGAAGTATGAATTTGTAGTTTACCTTAAATTTTATAGTGGAAATTCATTCCAAACCATATATAGTATGTGGATTACACAGAGTTAAATAGTTCATGCTCTCTTTGTATAAATAAATTCTTTGTCATTATTAATATAGTTCAAGATTTAGCAATTAGTTAGTATTATGATTTCTATAGATATTACATGGGGTCAATAGAATCTATGAATTTTCATTTGAACAAAGAAACCGAATCTGGGTCAAATTTTGCAAACACTCGGTTAAAATTTATAAAACTATGTATATATGCCTTCTTGAAGTTTATGCCGACCGTGCAGTTATATGTAAATGCATGTTAAAAGACTGCCATTTTATATCATGCGAATAGCATCATGGCGTAATGGGTCAAAAGAAGAATTTTAATCCCTCAGTAAAGTTCTTTAACATACGTGGAGCTTTTTGTTCCATTTCCAGTTGTCTACCTCTCAAGTTTCGTTCCTTATAAACACACTGCTAATTAGATCGATGGTGTAAATAAAATACCCAGTGTTCTCTCCCTTCACATGCATGAGTCATGATTGAAACATTTATGTCAAAGCTGTAGAATGAAGATATTTACATGCTACATCTTAAATGGATGGTTGTAAATGTATTAAAGAGTAATGAAAGGCATATATTTTTTGAAAAGAAATGACAGCATGGGATATAAAATAACTTGAGATATCCAATTTATATATCAATTATGGTATAGTATTTATGGCAAAGCTTGTCACAACTGGGTTTTGTGATATCGGCACTGAAGACATTAATCATTACTTGTTATTCTCAAGTTCATCAACTAAAGGACATGCTTTTAGCTAAATACGTTCTTCCCTGTTTTCTTAAGTACAAGGATAATAATCGATTTTAGCTCTTACTCTTGCGTGTCATTTTTCTAAATAGAATTTTAAATAAATTTTTTAATTTATTCTCTATTTTTTAAATCCATTTATTTAATTTTTTAATATAAAATATTTTACAGTCCAAACAAATATTGGAACTTACTTTATGAATAAAAAAAATACTAACAATTAACTTAAATTTTGTTTAAAAAGTGAATTAAATAAATTAATTTTTTTACTTTGATTTTAACTTAATTACCATATAATCATAATGGGTTTTTGATAAATATTTTTTTCGAAATCAAAGTAAAATAAATATTAATCAACACTTTTTCCAAATCCTATTATTATTTGTATCATTTTATATATAATTTAAGATTTTGATTCTCAATCAATTTGGTATGGTATATCTAAGTATTTTATTAAAAAAATAATTTGTTGTTCATTTATATTTTTAAATAAACTAAATTAAATAAATTAAAAAAATATCTATCATAATAATAAAAATTTAAATTAAATGTAAGCAAAAAAATTATTATATTTACAATAAGATGAATCTATACTTATCAATATATATCTTAGACATACAATTTCTTTTTTTCTATATATGTTTTAAATCCATTTTTATTACAACTTTTTCAAAATTAATCTTTATTGTGTTTGTCAACCAACCCTTGCCAATCAACAACCCTTTGTTTCCCTTTGAAGATAGGATTCCCGAGATAGTTGAAGGAATTCCATGATGCATTGCCTTCAAACCCAAGAATCCTAGCTATCCTGGCCAATGTTCCAAGGGGGACAATTCCAACCATGAACTTTTGACTTGGCAAAGTTCACTTTTCCATTAGAATCTTTTAGAAAGGAGGATAAAGCACAATTGAACCTCTCAACAATGATAGTTTATGCACCCCTATTGGAATGGTATCATGAGCGAACTAAGCATGATTGGTGGCTTTGACTCCTCTTGCGATCTTTAATCCTTTTAATTCACTAGATTCTTGGAGTTGTTGAAGCTTCCTACTGAAGGATTGTGCCACCAAAAGGTAAAGCAAGGGGGGCATAGGGAAACCTTGCCTAAGTCCTCTAGTAGCTTGGAAAAAGTTGGCAGGTTTGCCATTTACTAACGGAGTGATCCAAAGGCTGCTAATGTAGGATTTAATCCATCTAACAAATCTTTTAGAGAAACCGAATTTTGACATGATTTCAAAAAGGAAAAAATTATTCACTCTATCAAAAGCATTAGCCATGTCTAGTTTTATAGCCATACCTTGTTGCTTTCTTTCCATGTTGGAGTGAATAGCCTTCGGAACGATGATGATATTGTCGAGAATCTGTCGCCCCGCAATAAACCCTTGTGAATCGGAGATGAGACAACCCATGATGCTTTTCATTCTGGTTGATAGGGTTTTTGAAAGGATCTTGTAGGAGGTGCTGCAAAGAGAAATTGGCCTGAATCGATCAAGCGAAAGGGGGGATTTTTCCTTTGGAATTAGGGCCAGGAATGATGAGTTAGTGGCCCCACCGATTTTGTCTTTTTTTTCTAGTCTAGTTGAGCATTCTTTTCAAATCTTATTTTATGATCTCCCATGCTACTCTGTAGAAATTGATGGTGAACCCGTCTGGTCCGAGATCTTTATCAACATGAAGAGTCCAGATTCCATTTTTTATCTCATACTCCAGAATAGGCTTTGAGAGTTCTCTATTTCTGTCTTCGAAAATGAGTAAGGGGATACCGCAAAGGAGGTCGGCTTGAGAGTCCAGATCAGCCTCATAATTTCTGTGTAGAGATCGTGTAAGTGATTGAAGTCATGAATCTTTAACTCCTCCTGACCGACGATCTTATTTCCATTTTTATCTTTCAACTCCATGATGGCATTATGACTAAGCCGAGCCTTGGTTTGTTTGTGAAAGTACTCAGTTTTGTTGTCCCCACCTTTTAGCTACAACTGTCTGGACTTCCATCCCTAGGCTTGTTCCTCTTGTCTAGCAGCATTAAGAATTTTCAAGTTCAACTCCTTTTCCAAGCTCAGAGATGAAGGAGTCACCTCATCGAGCTCCATTCTGGAGTGAAGGGAAGCTATTTCAGATTTGAGTTTTAACTTGGAATGAACAGGATTCTTGAAAGCGGATTTGGCCTACCTCTTAAGAGCAAAATGCACAGATTTGGGTTTTGACTCCCAAATGTAGCTAGGCGACCCATAGCAGCGAAGATTCCAAGCAGATTGAATGAGATCAAGGATTTTTCCATCTTGCAGCCAGAGTGGGTTGAAGTGAAAAGGAATGGGCCCGATGTTAACCAAAGCAGAGAGGATCAAGGAGATTGGCTTGTGATCGGAAATTGCACAAGGAAGAGCAAGGGAGGCAGGAAGAAGATCTTTTTGGAGGAAGGAGGAGCTTACCAAAAATCTGTCCAACCTTGCTGGTATATGACCTTTTCCAATTCTTTTGTTGCTCCGGGTATACTTCCCATTCTTCATAGGAATGTCCAGCATGTCCATATTTGCGATCAGGTCCTCCAACTTCTCACAAATCCTTGCACAGGAAAACAAGGGTCCCTTTGGTCCAACTTTGTCTATGTAGTTTCTGATAGAGTTTCCGATTTCTTGTAGGGCTTCATCATTCCAGCAATGCAACGGGAGGTGGGGAATACAAACCAAAACCAGAACCGCTAAGGGAACATCTTTTTCTGGATCAAAAGATAAGATCCAACAATTCAGGTAAATCCCACGAGGACCCATGAAGTAAGGGTCGCCCCTGAAGATGAGGTCTCGATCAACTTTATTTTCGAAAAGGAAGTTAAAGAACCCCTTTCCATAGAAGCAATGTTGCAACCCCCCAGATATCGCGGGCATCCAGCTCTTATTTATCCATGCATCCATTGATTTTGGCGAGGGCCAGATTCCAGTAAACTGGCCTATCAAGTCTCTCTCATTCAAAGCAATAGCTTTCAACCTTGAAGCCGCATACATGATCTGGATTCGAGGGGCGGCAGTGTGCTTGACGAAACTCGCATCATTTGGATCCGAAGTACAAGGAGGCAAGGGAGGCGTGGAGGCCACCACATCCCAGAAGGCTTCATCAAGACGTCGTCGACAGTCCTCCAGACTCGAATCCAGAGGAGGATCCATCCAGAAAAGAACCCTCGATGAGGTTTGAGCGAAAAACCGAGCACAGAACGGCCTGTAGCACCGTGGGCTCAGAGCAGCTGAGGGCAGCAGCGTGAGGCACTCGGTTAACCTAATCTTAGAGCATTTACTAAGTTTGTTATTATTGAAAAGGGGTATTTATGTATATTACCTAAATAATTGTCGAGAAGTAGTATTAAGGGTAGTATAATAGTAACTATGGTTCTTAATGATAAAACAAGTTAGAAGTAAAATCGAAAGTCGTTGAGGATTAGGATACAACCAGGGTAATTTTTAAGGGCGAAATTTTGCCAATTGGCTATTTTTCGAGCTTTTTTTCAAAAAATAAATTCGCTATTTGGTCATTTTTAGTCTCTAATATCGCCTATATTTACATAAAATATGCTTTTTTGTCATAATATTCGCCAAAATTTACACATTTCAATAGTAAATTGTATGTTTCATATTTAATATTCGCCTACCTATCTATATGCATGTTTTTTTCAATCCAAAATAATCGCCTAGGATACTATACTTAAGTATAATATTAGAATCCTTAAAAATTACCCTGGATACAACTATGACCCTTGTGAACAATTGAATATTCTCATGAATTGGGGACATCATGAGAAGCCATCATGAGCGTTTTGTAGTTGATATAATCAATATGAGCGTTTTGTAGTTGATATAATCAATAGTAAGGTATGTTATACTTATTACGCCATGCAAATTAAGTCACGGTAACCCTACGACAATAGAGGCTTTAATGCACCGAAATAGATATAAAATAAATAAATACATAAATTAAATTGTCTCAAGAACAAGCGTAAAATATAATTGTTACTTTAAGGAATTATTTATAAATGTGCATAATTAAAAGGGTTGTTAAGAATATTGTCTTATGTTTATATAGAAATAAATGTCATGATGTTCACTAGTGCATGGCACATAAAGGAAGCATGATATAAATTATTAAAACGTACGGAGTTTGGGATTCCTTTGGGAATGGCACATAAAGGAATCTCTGATTATGGATATCTATGACATTACCACCCTTGAAATTAGTAAACGTACTTAGCCGGAGTTTGGGAATGTACCTTTATTCTAGTTGTTACTTTATGAGAAAAGAGGAGTATGTAATAGAAGGAGTTAATTATCATATTTGATAAGTTAACATTGAAGAAATCAATTATCATATTTGATAAGTTAACATTGTAATGGTAGTTTAGTTTCTAGAGTCAATTGAGAGTTCCCTATTATGAAACTCATTGTAATTGAGTCACAACTTTAGGACTAAATAAACTTTGAATTTTGCATAAAATAGTAGAATTTGAAGAGATTGGTACAACTTTGGAAGTAGTTATTGAATACGTTGGGAGTAAGATATATGTGTAATGCTATTATCATTAAACATATTTTGGCCGTTATTATTTGGTTATGGGTATTATTTTCAACTTATAATTGCTTAATTATTTGTGCCAATTTTAATGGAAGCCATTGAGATCCTTGCATTGGTCATTAATTAATAAGGACATGGAAAAATAAGAAAACATTGAATATTGGGACATTATATTGGATATTTATATGTTATCCTAAAGGTAATTGTTAATTTTATCGTTACTTTAGTGACCATGGATGCTCTCAAATGCATGTCGGAAATAAAAATATTTGTTGCTACTTCTAAAAGCATAGTCATGAGGAGAACCACAATGAATGGGTGTTTTATGTGAATTAATGGAGGGCACAAAATTGACCATTTTTGCTAACATAATGAAAAATGCATGTACTTGCCAAAACTTTGTCAGATTGTTAAAAGGGATAAACAGACTCAAAATATGGAAGACAAAATAAATAAATAAATAAAATTATGGAAATGATCAACACGGAGAACTGAACTCAATAATGATGACCACCTAACATGGTGAAGCCTAAATGAAAAGACAACTATTCCTTGAGACAAACCTCGATGAAACTATGATGACACACATGATGTGACTTACCAAGTCTGTTGAAGGGGTCATATGACAACGAAAAAATGGTGAAACGAGGTATGGGCATGATGGGATTATTGACCTGGAGATGACGGTGTTGATCAAATGACTAGGCGATAAAATTTAATATGTTCATTTAAGTCACCAAGTCCCGACACTTTGAAATCATATTAAGCTGATAATCAACTTTATTAACATTAATGGGTTTGGAAGTAGACTTCTAGAGATGTTGAGTGACTTTTAATTGATTTTAGCATGTTATAGTCCTCCTTGATTTGACATTGATGATTGTGAATTATAAGTATGTATTTTGCTGATTTGAATTCTTTCTCGGATTTTGATAGGTTCCCTAATTGTGTGGCTACTAGTGCGATCTATCTTGTAGTTTAATTGGATATCCCAAATCCTTGTGGATGAATAGTAGGTGTTGCAAATCTAAGTCAGTATTGGAAATTATTGAGAAGTATTATTGGGTTTATATTATTTAAAATCAATGTTGAAATATCAATAACGTGACGGAACCTTGTGGGATGAAACATAAAATCAATGATTGTAGCATATTTAGTTCTTATGGACATGAAAATGGAATAGAGTGGAATGAATACCTAAATATTTTTTTTTGTAAGTTAGTATGGATCCTTATATTTCATTCATCAAAATATACAGAAGTTTGCAGGGCCTTCTCGTAAAGAGAAAACAGACCCGTGGTAAAATATTACCAAAGTATGAAGGGCCTTCCCATATAGCAAAAACAGACCCAAGTAAGAGATAACACTGTAAATACGAGTTTTGAGACCAATCCTTTAGATTAACTGAAATCCTAAAAAGCAAGAAAAGTCTGAGAGGTTAACTAGAAACTAAAGAAAAACAGAGTCTGAAACCAGACTATTGGTCTAACCCGTGTTGCAGACATGGCAACTGGCAAGCTCGATTCCCATACGCTTAGCAATTTGTTTCTGGTTCTGAATAATTTGCTGGAGGAGTAGGACCATCTTGTCCTGCTGAAGGAGAATTTCAGTGTGGGATTCCCCTCTTTCTGCTAGAGCATTCCCCAGAATAGCTTTCTACTGCCAGTGATAATCCAAGGTTTTCCGAAACAACATTGTTTTGCCTCTCGTGTTGTCGGGGTACGGGATTAAGGCCTCAAATTGATTCTTAATCTCAGTATCTGACAAACATCCTCTGGTAACTTGCATGTCCTCCTCGGCCTCTTGGAATTCTGCTTGGGACTTCGGAGGAATCTCATGTTTATATCTACGAGATTTCCCGACTACCCCTCTCATAACTCTAACCGACACTCCAGACGAGTGGCCAGTCGCCTTAGCCTTCCGGACATACTGTCTCTTCTTAGGTGACATCAGAACATTAGAACTTGGGAGCAATTGGAGCAATTTGGGGACCTAGAGCTCAAAAACTAGTCAAAGGTCTAACTAGGGAAAAAAGTGAAAAATTGTCATTTTAATAAAATTCCTAACAAGGGAAATTACAGTGGTATCAGAGCATGGTCCTTGCACCTATGGATTCGGTACATACATTCAAGAATAATTGGAATCCATGTCTTACTATTATGATGATTCCTATGAGTACAATTCTTATGAGGAATATGCAAATGCTTATGAGCAATATGAAGCAGAATGTGAATGGTACGAGGAAGAGGTGCCATCATGCAATACTTCTTACAATTTCAAGAGAAATGAAGATTATTCTTATGACTTTAAATCTGATGAATATGAGTGTGTCACACCAACCAAGGATAATTCTATGAGTGAGTTCCAAAGATGGAGAGAAACATATAAAACCTTGCCCCAACAATATAAAAAATATCAAGAATATCTTGCTTCAAGCAAAAATACACAAAATGCCATGTCTTTTGAGTACTATGCTGAACATGTTTTTGAAATAGGCCCCAAAATGAAGATGTGGAGTTAGTAAAGAAAGGTTTATACCCTTCTTGTAAAGAACCTTGGAGTGAGTATCATATATGTGTGCATGAAATTATGTCCCACTTGAGGAGAGCTTTTGGGAATTATTCAAAAAGAGATTCCAAAGATATTGAGCATAAGGAAAACAAGGGACAAAATGCATCATCTTGCTTGAAGGATAAAAATGAATAGACATCACAAGAGCATGAAGAAGATTCTATTGAAAATATTGAAGATCATTTCGAGACACCTTCTAGCTTAGACATGAAACAAAGAGCATCTACTGATGGATGCTTAAACTATGAAGGAGTACCTACTGATGGGTGCTCGCACCTCTATGTTGGTGACATAGAGATCACTTTTGAAAGTGTTGCTGCAATCCCAAGTTCCATTAAGCATGATAATGAAGACCTTGTAGCAGTTGAAGAAGAATGAAGATCAACTTCCCCATCACCACTTGAGCTTCATGAAGTTGGTCCAAGCAAAAATGAAGAAGATGAGGAGGTTCATTTGCAAGAGCCTCATTTTCTTGAAGGGTCCTTAAAGATGAATGAAAATAAGATCCAAGAGTCCCTCAGCATTCTCCATGGCACTCAAGCATTGGTGTCAAATTCTTGTTGGAGAGCTACTTCATTGGAGGAAACATCCTTCATTGAAGACATGGAGAAGATTCAAAGAGCAATGTGCCACATCAAAGGTAATTTCATGTCTTTGTTTTTTGATAGAAATCATTTGTTTGAGCTTAATGAATTGTTACATGATGCATACTTGAAGAATAATGAGGATATTCATAATCTCACAATTCAAAATGAGCAACTTCTTGAAAAGTTGCAAGATACTTGTTTATCCTCCAATGTTTGAAATTGTCAAATGGTAGATTGTTTGGAGGATTCTCATGACATGGTGGATCATGAGAAATGTGGAAATTTGAATGTGCTTAATGTGTTTGAAGAGGAACTTGAAGAGATCCAAACACTTGATGTGGTGGAAGATGAACTTGAATTGTCTCTTGATGAAGGTTATGCAATTTTTAAAGAAGAGCATGATTCCTCTACATTGGAACCAATCTGTGACAAAGGTTTCACACTTTTGAAGGAGATGCATGATACTACCCATATGGATCCTTTCCATGATGAAACTTCTGCACTTTTTGATCATTTGGGTGAGTTAGTTCATTCTCCTACATCCTACAATTCCATGTTTTGTAGCATTAGTCTCAATGAAGTATGGGTGAAAGGGTTCTTTTTAATGGTGCCACATTAGGAGTATGGAACTCCTAGATTTACCTTTTATGTTGACATGGTTGGAGCACATTCTTATTCACATTTGTAGCAGCATCATTTGTCACTTTATGATGATGCACATCTACATGGATGCACCTATGATATGCATTTGAGTCACTTGAAGACTCATGGAATTTCTTGCTCAACACTCGGTTCATTTGATGTTAGAGGAACTTCATCCAACACTTGGGTGAATAGATTTATAATGGGAGAAATTTTTTGTTGAAAGCCACATACTGTGTTACATCATTATGATTCTCACATTCATGGATGTATGGGTGAGACTTATTTGAGTCCTTTGAAGTCTCCTTGTTTTTTATGCTCATTATTTGCTTCAAATTTTAGTGGAGACTCTCCATTCACTTATTGGATGAAGGATTACATGGCTAAATATTTCGATGCATATCACATCCATTTGGAGCAGCATTATAGGACATGGGATCCTCACCTATGTCATTGGAGCAGATTTGATGGGTCACTTGAATATTGTATGCACTTGGAAAATGGTGGTCTACATGCGTGGAGGTATAAGCACTTTCATGACTCTTTGATGAAGCATCTCCTTGATGTACATTTTCATTATGTTGTTATGTACTTTGATGATATATATTTTGTACTCATGATGCTTGGAAGAATTCATACAAGAAAATGGGATCCAGGAATCCTCTTATCTGATGGTATGGGTTGGAGAGCACTCTTAATTGTTGGGGTGCAATACAAGCAATGGGACCCTGGGATCATTTTTGTCTCATTGGTTTCAATTTTTTTGGGAAACAAGCAGTATGGGAGATGGATTCCCCACTTAATAAAGTGATTTTTATCATATTAGTGCAACAACAAGCATGGTGGTTCCTCTCTAAAATCTTCATGGAAGCTCAAAGACTCAAGGTTGGGCAATTCAATGGCAACTTCAAAGAATTATACAAAAAGCAGGTTCTTCAACACCCATGTTTCAAATTGCTTGAGGACAAGCAATATTGGGAAATGAGTATTTTCCATGTCCCAAATTTGGCATTGGGTCACAATGGCCTAAGAAAGTTGTCCCTGTTCATTAGAGTTTATCAAATTGATGCTAAAGGTCAAATAATTGCCAAGGAGGAAAATTACTAGTTTCCTAGGTTTGGGGTGGAAGCTTTGGGATTTGGAATAATGGGGATAATAAATGATGTTGGAACATTAGAATGGAATAAATATTTAATAAAGGAGATAAATAAATATATACAAGTGAAAATAAAAGTGGCATTTGATCATTAAGACACATGGAGGAAGTGGGACCCACACAAGCTAGAATTTATGTGCCACATAACATCCTCTTCCTGCAATTTCAAATCCATGGGAAGAATAATGTTCTTGGGATGAGTTATAAGGTAAATAATACTTGGAATGAGTCAATTAGGTCTAAATATAGAGGAATATTAAGTTGCATGGAAGAGGAAGAGGCAATTTGGAGCTAGTGAGACACTTGGGCTAGATTCCTTAGCTCTATGACAACAATGATGAAGATGCTATGACACCTATGACACAAATCAGACCTGAAGGCTGACATATGACATATATGACATGTCAGGGATAAAAATAGACTCCAAGAGGGTGCTCAAGGGTGTTAGGGCAGCTAAGATGCTTCCACATGTGATTTGGTGGAAGTGGGAGACTAGGAATTGTTGTACAAGTGGCGTTCTTTGGAATCTCTTCCCAACTTGAGTTGGAATGAGTCTCTTGGAAGGAATTAGATCCATGGAGGACAATAGAAATTTATAAATGTCAATAACAAAGAATGAAACCAGATTTTGTTCATTTGTAGAATTAGCAATTGCATTTGTGAAGAGGGAGAGCTAGTGGATGACTAGTTTCTTGCCTTAGCCAATTTCGAGGGTGAAAGATTCCCATCCAAGTTGGTAATTGGAAAGGCCATTCAGAACTTTCATTTGGAGCTTTAATGAAGTTTTTATTTTCGGGTGTAAGCTACAGGGAAGCTCATGGTTTCTTCTATTTCAGCTCACTCCTTCCACCATTTCCAGTTTTAATGGCATATTCTTGATCCTTGAGGGAGGGCGTTTTTGGTGAGCTATTTTACTCTTTGGGGGAGCTTATAATGCCCCATTTATTTTGTAATATGAATTAAATACTCTTTTTTTCATATCCAAAAAGTTTCAAGTTGAAATTACAAGTAGAAATGTATAAATCTCATTTTTAATGAAAGAATAGTGCCATTTCCCCACTACATTGATGTATAGCATGATAATGCTGATGATTTCGAATGAATGAATGGTTCTATGATAAATTTATGATTAATAGACTTCCATGGATATAGTTTACAAGTTTCATGTACTGTATGTGAGCATTTGAAGTATTTTTACTCAGTTTAATTGCATTGGGAGAAGAAATAGTGCCATTTCCCCAAGGGTTGAATTGGTGATTTTTGCAGCTGAATGGGAGAGGGTTGGAATAGATATAATAATAAATTAATGGTGCACATGAGAAATTAATAACATAATTAATATATTCCCTACCTCTGTTCATAAATTTGAGTGGCTTTGGAGGCATTTGGGAAGCCATTTTCAGTACTTACCCCAGGGGGATTTGAACCCCAAATTACTAGTAAAATTGCATACTTGGTCCAGAATATTAAGAGAGTTTGAAGAGGCCTTTTGCTGGCCATATATCATCCCTTAACATAATATTCAAGTCTTAAAATCATTCATACACCTTCCTTGAATATTTGAAGGCATTTGGAGTCAATTTGAGACTTAGAGACCAATATTAGTCAAAGGGAAATTACTAGTAAAGTTCCCTACATTGGCCAGAATTTAAAGAGGATTTGCAGAAGTATTTTAAAGGTCCAAAAGCATCCCTGAAACATATATTTATGTTATAAAATCATCCATTAGAATTTGGATGATTTATTTGTTCTAGATATTTTAATTTAAAAAAAAAATATGAAAGAGGTGTTACAATCAAACTCAATACCTTATTCCCTTGTCCTCTGATTGTTGCCTCTCCTCCACCACTTCTTGACGAAATGTAATAAAATATACCCTAAATATTTGTATTTCCATATAAAATAATTAAGTCCCATTGGCCCCTTAATACAGGACAATATATTTTCTCATTTATGTATCAAAGTTTATTCCCCAATATGAATGGATGTGATAGGATATTGCCTTCCAACTGCCCCCCCCCCGCCCCGTGGCAAAGGGGACCTCTTAGTGCAAATTTTGAGGAACAAAAGGAATGACTATCAATGCTAACATGTTGCAAGGAATAAGTAAATCAATCTGTTTAGAGGTAGAATAATAACAAGTTGAAGAAATTAAAAAACGGAGGTCAATTCATCATAGAAGTGGCATGCAAGCGTGATATTTGGTTAAATGGTATGAGAGATAGACAAAGATAAAGAAGGAATCATTTAATAGTGAGAGACAATAAAACAAATTTGAATTCATATCATTCTTCTGCAATAAAATCATGGTGAATTAGGCACATTCAACCATAGAAATCGCACTTTGAACTAAACTACAGTGAGAAGGGGACTTTATTATCATACCAGTGTTCATGTTGTTGGAAAGTGGGTAGTGGTCATTTGAATAACGGATATTTAGTCACCCACGATCTTATTTCCATTTTTATCTTTCAACTCCATGATTCCATTATGACTAAGCCGAGCCTTGGCTTGTTTGTGAAAGTACTCGGTTTTGTTATCCCCACCTTTTAGCCACAACTGTTTGGACTTCAATCTCCAGGCTTGTTCCTCTTGTCTAGCAGCATTAAGAATTTTCAAGTTCAACTCCTTTTCCAAGCTCAAAGATGAAGGAGTCACCTCATCGAGCTCCATTCTGGAATGAAGGGAAGCTATTTCGGATTTGAGTTTTAACTTGGAATGAACAGGATTCTTGAAAGTGGATTTGGCCCACCTCTTAAGAGCAAAATGCACAGATTTGGGTTTTGACTCCCAAATGTAGCTAGGTGACCCATAGCAGCGAAGATTCCAAGCGGATTGAATGAGATCAAGAATTTTTCCATCTTGCAGCCAGAGTGGGTTGAAGCGAAAAGGACTGGGCCCGATGTTAACCAAAGCAGAGAGGATCAAGGAGATTGGCTTGTGATCGGAAATTGCAGAAGGAAGAACAAGGGAGGCAGGAAGAAGATCTTTTTGGAGGAAGGAGGAGCTTACCAAAAATCTGTACAACCTTTCCAATATATGACCTTTTCCAAGTCTTTTTTGCTCCGGGTATACTTCCCATTCTTCATAGGAATGTCCAGCATGTCCATATCTGCGATCAGGTCCTCCAGCTTCTCACAAATCCTTGCATAGGAAAACAAGGGTCCCTTTGGTCCAACTTTGTCTATGTAATTTTCAAGAGAGTTTCCGATTGCTTGTAGGGTTTCATCATTCCAGCAATGCAACGGGAGGTGGGGAATAAGAACCAAAACCAGAGCCGCTAAGGGAACATCTTTTTCTGGATCAAAAGATAAGATCCAACGATTCAGGTAAATCCCACGAGGACCCATGAAGTAAGGGCCGCTCCTGAAGATGAGGTCTCGATCAACTTTATTTTCGAAAAGGAAGCTGAAGAACCCCTTTCCATAGAAGCAATGTTGCACCCCCCTAGATATCACGGGCATCTAGTTCTTATTTATCCATGCATCCATTGATTTTGGCGAGGGCCAGATTCCAGTAAACTGGCCTATCAGGTCTCTCTCATTCAAAGCAATAGCTTTCAACCTTGAAGCCGCATACATGATCTGGATTCGAGGGGCGGCTGTGCACTTGACGAAACTCGCATCATTTGGATCCGAAGTAAAGGGAGGCAAGGGAGGCGTGGAGGCCACCAAATCCCGGAAGGCTTCATCAAGACGTCGTCGACAGTCGTCCAGACTCGAATCCAGAGGGGGATCCATCCAGAAAAGAACCCTCAATGAGGTTCGAGGGAAAAACCGGGCACACAACGGCCTGTAGCGCCGTGGGCTCAAAGTAGCTGAGGGCAGCAGCGTGAGGCACTCGGTTAACCTAATCTTACAGCATTTACTCAGTTTGTTATTATTGAAAAGGGGTATTTATGTATATTACCTAAATAATTGTCGGAAGTAGTATTAAGGGTAGTATAATAGTAACTATGGTTCTTAATGATAAAACAAGTTAGAAGTAAAATCAAAAGTCGTTGAGGATTAGGATACAACTATTACCCTTGTGAACAATTGAATATTCTCATGAATTGGGGACATCATGAGAAGCCATCATGAGCGTTGTGTAGTTGATATAATCAATAGTAAGGTATGTTATGCTTATTACGCCATGCAAATTAAGTCACCGGTAACCCTACGACAATAGAGGCTTTAATGCACCGAAATAGATATAAAATAAATAAATTAATTAATTAAATTGTCCCAAGAACAAGCGTAAAATATAATTGTTACTTTAAGGAATTATTTATAAATGTGAATAATTAAAAGGGTTGTTATGAATATTGTCTTATGTTTATATAGAAATAAATGTCATGATGTTCACTAGTGCATGGCACATAAAGGAAGCATGATATAAATTATTAAAACGTACGGACTTTGGGATTCCTTTGGGAATGGCACATAAAGGAATCTCTGATTATGGATATCTATGACATTACCACCCTTGAAATTAGTAAACGTACTTAGCCGGAGTTTGGGAATGTACCTTTATTCTAGTTGTTACTTTATGAGAAAAGAGGAGTATGTAATAGAAGAGTTAATTATCATATTTGATATGTTAACATTGAAGAAATTAATTATCATATTTGATAAGTTAACATTGTAATGGTAGTTTAGTTTCTAGAGTCAATTGAGAGTTCCCTATTATGAAACTCATTGTAATTGAGTCACTACTTTAGGACTAAATAAACTTTGAATTTTGCATAAAATAGTAGAATTTGAAGAGATTGGTACAACTTTGGAAGTAGTTATTGAATACGTTGGGAGTAAGATATATGTGTAATGCTATCATCATTAAACATATTTTGGCCTTTATTATTTGGTTATGGATATTATTTTCAACTTATAATTGTTTAATTATTTGTGCCAATATTAATGGAAGCCATTGAGATCCTTGCATGGGTCATTAATTAATAAGGACATGGAAAAATAAGAAAACATTGAATATTGGGGCATTATATTGGATATTTATATGTTATCCTAAAGGTAATTGTTAATTTTTTCGTTACTTTAGTGACCATGGATGATCTCAAATGCATATGGGAAATAAAATATTTTTTGCTATTTCTAAAAGCATAGTCGTGAGGAGAACCACAATGAATGGGTGTTTTATGTGAATTAATGGAGGGCACAAAATTGACCATTTTTGCTAACATAATGAAAAATGCATGTACGTGCCAAAAATTTGTCAAACTGTTAAAAGGGACAAATAGACTCAAAATATGGAAGACAAAATAAATAAATAAATAAAATTATGGAAATGATCAACACGGAGAACTGAACTCAATAATGATGACTACCTAACATGGTGAAGCCTAAATGAAAAGACAACTAGTCCTTGAGACAAACCTCGATAAAACTATGATGACACACATGATGTGACTTACCAAGTCTGTTGAAGGGGTCATATGACAACGAAAAATGGTGAAACGAGGCATGGGCATGATGGGCTTATTGACCTAGAGATGACGATGTTGATCAAATGACTAGGCGATAAAATTTAATATGCTCATTTAAGTCACTAAGTCCCGACACTTTGAAATCATATTAAGCTGATAATCAACTTTATTAACATTTATGGGCTTGGAAGTAGACTTCTAGAGATGTTGAGTGACTTTTAATTGATTTTAGCATATTATAGTCCTCCTTCATTTGACAATGATGATTGCGAACTATAAGTATGTGTTTTGCTGATTTGAATTCTTACTCAGATTTTGATAGGTTACCTAATTGTGTGGCTACTAATGCGATCTATCTTGTAGTTTAATTGGATATCCCAAATCCTTGTGGATGAATAGTAGGTGTTGCAAATCTAAGTCAGTATTGGCAATTATTGAGAGGTATTATTGGGTTTATATTATTTAAAATCACTGTTGAAATATCAATAATGTGATGGAACCTTGTGGGATGAAACATAAAATCAATGATTGTAGCATATTTAGTTCTTATGGACATGAAAATGGAATAGAGTGGAATGAATACCTAAATATTTATTTTTTGTAAGTTAGTATGGATCCTTATATTTAATTCATCAAAATATACAGAAGTTTGCAGGGCCTTCTCGTAAAGAGAAAACAGACCCGTGGCCAAAAATTACCAAAGTATGAAGGGCCTTCCCATATAGAGAAAACAGACCCAATTAAGAGATAACACTGTAAATACGAGTTTTGAGACCAATCCTGTAGATTAACTGAAATCCTAAAAACCAAGAAAAGTCTGAGAGATTAACTAGAAACTAAAGAAAAACAGAGTCTAAAACCAGACTATTGGTCTAACCCATGTTGCAGACATGGAAAATGGCGAGCTCGATTCCCAGATGCTCAACAATTTGTTTCTGGTTCTGAATAATTTGTTGGAGGAGTAGGACCATCTCGTCCTGCTGAAGGATAATTTCAGCGTGGGCTTCCCCTCTTTCTGCTAGAGCCTTCTCCAGAACAGCTTTCTACTTCTAGTGATAATCTAAGGTTTTATGAAACAACATTGTTCTGCCTCTTATGCTGCCGGGGTATGGGATTAAGGCCTCAAATTCATTCTTAATCTCAGTATCTAACAAACATCCTCTAGTAACCTATGTGTCCTCCTCGGCCTCTTGGATTTCTGCTTGGGCCTTTGAAGGAATCTCCTGTTTGTATCTACGAGATTTCCCGACTACCCCTCTCATAACTCTAATCGACACTCCAGATGAGTGGCCAGTCACCTTAGCCTTCCGGACATATTGTCTCTTCTTAGGCGGCATCGGAACGAGGGAAAAATGCAGGTTGGAGGAGGAACTTCCCCACACGAAAGTAATGCTGCAGAGGGTGATACAACCGTCATGCTCCTTGCTACGATTACCCTGCAGGATTTGCAAACCAAGTAACCTTCTCTTGCTGCGGTGTTGATGACTACCTCTACGGGCATCCAACTGCATAATAACATTAACTCGGGCATCCAACTGCATAATGATATTAACGATGGCATCCATCTGCATAATGACATTAACTCGAGTTGAAGGAAGAGCACAATGGTCAGTGTTCACGCACGCTATATCCGTCAACTTGATTAACGCCCTGTCCTGAGGGTGATGATGGCCAAGAGCCCAGACTAGAGAGTGGAGCGAGCCAGAGGGGATGGGAGATAACAAGGCACCCTTAGCATGGTGTATTGGATGCATGGTGTGCATGGGAAAAGGGTTGGTTGGGATGGCTCGTGGGCAGGCCAGGTTAGAGGACGTCAGGGCTGGTAGCACGTGTGGTATCATTAACTGACTGAGTGGGAATGTGTTGAGCTTCATGGCTGGCGGTAGTGGGAGCAATCTTGGGGTTGACACCTATAAACACCCGCAGTGGGGAAAATGAATACCTAAATATGAAAAGAAAGTGAAAATGACATTAAATATATAGTAATTAACTTCAACGCGAAGTTCCCTGAAAAGGCGAAATATGTAATACCCTAGTGTAGCTAGAAATGATTCCATAGATGGATGAGCAAATGAAATCCAACTGCACATGGATGAAAGAGGAAAAAGAACAACCTAAAATTTATGTCGATGCACATCCGACAGAACTGAACCATGAGTTTAGTTCCCTTGTAGGTGAAGTCACAGAATACTTCCATTAAATTGGCAAGGGTCAATTTGTCACCACGATTTAAAGGACCATTTGAGATCAGTGAGTAATTGGGACTGGTTTCTTACCATTTGTTGGATGTATGATGTGTTTTGTGTTCTTTTATGTGACATTATATGTGAGATCCATGTTAATTTGTGAACTTGAGTTATTTGTAGATATCAGATGAGGGAGCCTTAGTGACTGATCCGATTCATTTTGTGGGACAATGAAATCGACAACTTTGGGGTCGATTAGTCGATCAGGTAAAGGTTCAATGGAATAGATATTATAGTGGTTATGTGACCTAGGAGGATGCATTGTAAATGTGTACATATTTTCCTTACTTATCTTAGAACTTTGGATGAATTTTCTTGACAATTCCTTCTCACTGGTGGAATTTACTACAAACTTACAAGGATGAGAACGAAACCATATCAAAATTTAATACTTGTTTCACTAAACCTTATGCACGGATTCCTCAGCATGTGTTCATTAAGGATAAATTTGCTATGTTCTATTATTTTAAGGTGTTTGATAAATATTTTTCTTCCTTCCTAAGGGGAAGGATATATAGAATTTAGAAACTACCCTTGTTGCCTCTACATCATTGTGTGCATCATCATGTTTGAAGGATGGACCAATGCAAAAGTCACACATTAATTTTCTTGTTTCTTTTTTATGTGAAATGAAATTAGTTGATGTATTTAGTGATGTGAAGGGTACGTGAATATGAAAAATATTTATCAGAAGGTAGAAATGACATTTTTTGCAATATTTCTTGGGAAAAAACATTTTTGGTCATTTATGTTAGAACATTATTACATCTTAGGACCTTAGTCATACATCACATTGTTGAATAATTGGTCCAAAACAAGTTAATAATTACAATCCAAGGTTGTTAGAAGTTAGTTAGGCCAAATGATGACTCATCCACCAAACTATGGGCCAAAACTGGTCAATATAGTTGTTGAGTTCCCTCTTATTGGACACCCCCAGCATTTATTACCACTATCTAAGCAAAGCCTCCATGTTTCCTTGTTTTAAGGAAATTGTCTTTGACTTAGGCTCCCATGCATTGTATCTAGTCATTTTGGCCCCTATTTAGTTGTTTTGGCCTCTCCTTGGATACCTAACCTCCACCCAATCACCTCGTTCACATGTGTGAGCCTCATTTTGGTCTTCCCATGCTCACCCAATGTTCACATGGACAATTCGTACCAGTTTGGGATGATTTGGGAACGTATTAGTCAACCTAAGGGGGATTGAGGTCCAATGTAAGCTAGCCACTTGTCACTACCTCCTAAGGCATTCAAATTCTTCCAAATGTTATATAAGAAGGATCACAACTCGTTGTTGGGTTAGATGGTTAATAGAAGTCTTATATTTGACAATTTGTATTACTAGATTTTGATAATTTGTGACTGGTTTTTTATCATTTATGATTGGTTTTTTATCACTTGTTTTTCCAGAATTATTTATGCACTTGTTTCATGCATAGGAAGCTAAATATTTCAATTGTGAGGTAATCTATAGTTTCTAGATCCTACTGTGATATATATTTCACATGGTATTAGATATCTTGGAGCTTCTATTCAAACCAAGATTGTTTTAGAAGTGCACCAGAAGCAGTGGAGAAACCACATAAATCCCAGGGGCCATTTCCTTGAAGCCATTGGAGAAATCCATTGGATTCTTCCTAGGGTGTGATGCTCTCCCGAATGGGCCTTCTATCAAGCAAGGTTCAAATATGTTAGTGTAGATCCCCTCTTGAGTGTTGAGAGTTTTTATTGCAAGTACATAGTGCACCATTGTCACCAAGTGTGCAAGCAGCAGAAGCTGGAGAAAACTCATTCTATTTTTCTCACTCCATTCAACTATTTTGAGTGGTAGGACGAAATGGTTATCCAGTTGAGATCCAAGGGTATCTACAGAATCACCATGGGAATTGATGTTGAGCCAAACTATGCAGTAGAGAAGTCGAAGTTCTTCAACAGAATGGATGAGTCAATTGGAATGCTTTGTCTTGGTATTTCAATAGATCTCCTATTTCACATTGATAGTCTCACTACTCCAAATGAAGTATGGCTCAAGCTTGAGTCTTTGTTTGGGAATAATGATGAAATGATGGGTTACCAGCTTGAGAATGAGTTGATCTCACTGATCTGAAGCAACTTCGATTCCATCCAGGACTTCTTCACCAAGTTCAAGATCTTAGTATTGCAAATCAAACAGTGTGGCATTGATAAGAAGGAAGAACAGTTGGTTCTATCTATCATTTCGAAGTTGGGTCCTGAGTACTCAGTCTTTGTCTCTACATTTCACTCCACAAAGCTCATAGTTCGCAATTGGAAGATGTCATCTTTGTCTTATTTCATCGAGATGCTAGCTCAAGAGCAAGACAAGTTGATTCTAATGGGTTCCATTAAGCAAAACGACCAACTTCTTGCTGCTAGAGATTCGAGACAAGCAAGAGGAAATAAAAATCCCAAGGGTTCAAAACCACGAGAGAAGAAGAAAGACAAGGAGAGGCCCAAATCTTCTGATGGGGGTTCGAATCCTGTCAAGGACAAGTGAAAGAAGAAAGATAACACAAAATGCACCTATTGTCAAAAGGGTTGGAATCCAGACAGTGCATGCATGAATAAAACCATTGACATGATGACCCATATCCTACAAGGAAAAAAAAAAAAAAACCTCTTCCAAAAAGTTCGAAGAAGAAGGAGGGTGTTTCTGAAGACAAGGAGAGGTTCCATGCATTGATGGCTAGTATCTCAGAGCCCTCTTATTTCATAATTGATTCAGGTGCCTCAAGGAACATGGATTCTTCAAGATATTCATCTCTACTCTTGCTCCATACAGTGGTTCTTCCATTATCTTGGGAGATGACTCAGAAACCCCAGCTAGAGGCATTGAGAGAATCTCACTAGAATATGGGTACTTCAATAATGTATTGTATGTTTTTGATCTTGCAGCAAAATTACTCTATGTTTACCAAATGAACCACACTGGTTCGGCCAAGAGAGTGATATTCACTCAATATGATGTGGATATCTCAGAAGTTTCGACTGGAAAAGTTGTAGCAGTGGATGTTGCATATCATGATTCGAGGATGTACAATTTCTCACATTTTGTTGAGTACTCTTCACCAAATGCACTTAGATCACATGGTAATGAAGTCAACAAGATTTGGAATGAGAGGATTGGACACCTCAACTATATATTTCTTCAATATCTTAGCAAAGAAGAGATGGTTGAATGGCTTCCAAGAATCATATTTTCCAATGGCACTTGTAAAGGGTGCATTGTTGGGAAGCATGTTGAACACAAATATAAGAAGGGGAAGCCAAGGAGAGCTAATCAACATATTGGGTTGGTCCATTAAGATCTGATTGGTCCTCTTCCCACTCCATCCTATGGAAACTCAAAGTATGTGCTCACCTTCATTGATGATTTCTCAAGGTACTTTTGGTTATTCTTTCTCAAGCAAAAATCTGAAGTTTTCCAATATTTCCAAGTTTTCAAAGATTCTGTGGAGAACTTTGGTGGGAGAAGGATGAAGGTATTGAGGACTGAGAATGGAAGGGATTATGTCAACAAGGACATGTAGCATATCTGTGAATAAGAATGCATCCAAATGCAACATTATGTTCCCTACACACCGCAACAAAATGGTGTTGTAGAGCACAAGAATATAGCATTGAAGGAGATGGCCACATGCATGATGTAGGCTAAGTCTTTGTCTCCTAAACTATGGGATGAAGCCATGAATTGTGCTGCATATGTTAAGAGTAGACAACCACATAAATACTTCAAATTAATGATTCCATTTGAGGCTTGGATGGGCCACAATCCCAATGTTTCTCAGTTCAGGGTGTTTGGCTGAAGAGCATGGACTAGGATACCTCTAAAGAAGAGAAAGGCATTGCAGCTACAAAAAAAGGATCCCATCATGGTTGGATACGCAGATGACATAAAGGGATACAATATCTTTGATCCCTCATCTCACAAAACATTCATTGAAATAAGTGTTCAGTTCGAAGAAGAAGAGCCCATGCGTGCTACAAAACAAGGTGAAGGGGAATGCTCAAATCCCCTGCTTGAAGATGATGTAAGGAATGGTTATTTCTCTTATATTTTAGATTCTGAAATTTATGATGATAATGGTGACAAGGATTCTGATCATGACCCTCTTACAAGGCCCAAGTGGGCTGAGAAAACCATACAAGTTGTTGGTGATCTTGCAGGTGATCCACAAGATCCTAGAAAGACTAGATCGCAGTTTCACAATGATTTTGCATCTTGTGATCCAGATCTTCATGGTATATTTTTCCTTATGGTTGAATATGATCCTCAATAATATGCAGAAGCATCAAAAGAACCAATATGGAAAAAAACCATGCAAGAAGAGATGAACAACCTCCATGACAATGAAACTTAGGATTTGGTCCCACTTCCTTCTAAGAGGAAACTAGTGCAATGTAATTGGGTTTATAGGACCAAAATGGCATATGATGGTTCGGATGTGAAGTATAATGCTAGGTTGGTGGATAAGGGCTTATCTCAAGTCCATGGAGTGGACTATACAAAGACATTTGCACCGGTGGCAAAGATGGACTCTATCAGGCTAGTTTTAGACATTAGGGCTTCCAAGCGATGGGATGTTCATCACATGGATGTGTAGAGTATATTTATTCATGAGGATATTGATGAGGAGATATATATGAAGTATCCTGAAGGCTTCATTACATATCATACACTTTTTTTTAGGTTGAAGAAGTCTCTCTATGTTCTCAAACAAGCTCCTTGAGCTTGGTATGCCAAGATGGACAATTTTCTGCTATCACAAAGGTTTGAGAGATGTAAGTCCGATAAAAAAAATTATATGCAGCATGATGGTGACCTAAAATTGATTATAGTACTGTATATTGATGATCTTTTGATCACTGGTAGTTGCACCAAAGAACTAGGCTCAGTTAAGGATGCATTGCACAATGCTTTTTCCATGACAGATCTAGGATTGTTGAAACAATTTTTGGGTTTGGAGATTGATCAAACTGTGGATGGGATCTATGTTTCTCAATCAATATATGCTTCAGATCTGCTGTATAAGTTCAATATGGCTGAATGTAATTCTAAAAAATTTCCATTCCTTTCTAGAGTTAAGCTTAATGATTGGGGTTCTTCACCATTGGTTGATAGTTCATTGTACAGACAACTAGTTGGGAGCTTGTTGTATCTCACTCACTCTTGGACAGATTTGTCTTATGTCGTTGGGGTTGTTGCAAAAAACATGAAAGAGCCTCATGAGGTCCATTGGAAAGAATCCCAAAGGATCCTACATTATGTATAGGGTACCAAACATTTTGGCATCCACTATGCAGTTGATTCATCTCTTGAACTAGTTGGTTTTATTGATTCTGATTGGGCTGGTGATAGTTCTGATCGGATGTATACTTCTAGTTATGTGTTTATTCTTGCACATGGTCCCATTTGATGGTTAAGAAAGAAGAAAAACACCATCTCCTTATCTTCAACTGAGGCTGAATACAAGGGAGCAGTGAATGCAACTACATAATGTGTGTGGTTGCAAGGCATTCTTGGAGAGTTTGGATTTGTGTTTGATTCACCCACATTCATTTGGTGTGATAATCAAAGGACAATCAAGATCTCCACTAATCAATTACAGAGACATAGGACCAAACACATGTTTATTCCCATGCACTACATTTGATGCTTGGTGCATGAACAGATCATTGCATTGCAGTATTTCCATTCTGCTGAGCAAACTATTGATATCTTCACCAAGAGTTTCACTGAGAAGACCTTGACTTACCTTAGATCACTCCTTGGGGTGAGTGATGCATGGTGAATACTGGTTCATTTTACATATATGTTTCATGTCCATTTTAGAGGGGAGGTTTTATTTCCCATGTGGTTTTCCTCCTTACCTTGGTTACATGGACTAATAAAAATTGTTGTTGTAAAAGGTGACTTGAACCTTAGTTGCCAAGGCCTTAATTTTGATTATCTACACAAGTATAGCTTATGGTGGGGTGTTAGAACATTATTACACATTAGGACCTTATTCATACATCACATTGTTGATTAATTGGTCCAAAAAAAGTTGATAATTACAATCCAAGGTTGTTAGAAGTTAGTTAGGTCAAATGATGACTCATCCACCAAACTATGGAAAAAACCTGGTCAATATAGTTGTTGGGAACCCTCTTAATGGCCACCTCCAACATTTATTACCACTATTTGAGCAAAGGCGCCTTATTTCCCTGTTTTAAGGAAACTATCTTTGAATTAGGCGCCCATGCATTATATCTATTCATTTTGGCCCCTATTTGGTTGTTTTGGCCTCTTCTTGGATACCTAACACACCCAATCACCTCCTTCACATGTGTGACCCTCAATTTGGTCTTCTCATGCTCACCCAACGTTCACATGGATAATTTGTATCCATTTGGGATGATTTGGGAACCTATTGGTCAACCGAGGGGGGATTGAGGTCCAATGTAAGCTAGCCACTTGTCACAGCATCCTAAGGCATTTGAATTATTCCAAATGTTATATAAGAAGGATCACAACTCATTGTTGGGATGGAAAGTTAATAGAAGTCTGATATTTTATCATTTGTATTACTGGTTTTTAATCATTTGTGTCTGGTTTTTTATCATTTATGACTGGGTTTTGATCATTTGTTTTTCCATAATTCTTTATGCACTTGTTTCTTGCATAGTAAGCTAAATATTTCAATTGTGAGGTAATATATAGTTGCTATATCCTACTTTGATACAGATTTCACACTATTATTTTAAGGTGTTTGCTGAATGTTTTTCTTTCTTGTTAAGGAGAAGGATATATAGAATTTGGAAACTACCCTTGCTACCTATACATCATTGTGTGCATCATGGTGTTTAAAGGATGGACCAATGCAAAATTCACACATTAATTTCCTTTTTTCTTTCTTATTTGAAATGAAATAGGTTGATGTATTTAGTGAGGTGAAGGGTACATGGATATGAAAAATATTTTTCAGAAGGTAGCAATAACATTTTTTGTGATATTTCTTGGGAAAAAAACATTTTTGGTCATTTAATGCATTTCAAAGGGCCAATTACCAAAAGAAGGGGAAAATCACTTAATAAGTCCCTAACAAAGATAATTTCTACTTAAATAGTCTCATTAGGGAAATTTCACAAGATTGATCTTGCCTCTGTCAATTTGCAAACATGGGAAGAGGATTATATTGTCTCTTTGTCCTTTTGAATCTATTATTGAATAAAGGTTTCCTAAGTGTTCTTGTACTTTCTCTCTCTCTTCAGAATGGGAAAAAAGAATTTATTGGCCCAACCTTTCGACAAATATTTGGTTTCTATAAATTTGTATTCCTAGACATATGACAGGTACCCTTGGATTGGGTAACACCATGCGTCTTCTATGACTGCCATGGATTCAGCATCCCCGAGCCACAGGGGATGAAATTGAAAGGGGATAAACCCATAATTTTCATCCACCCGGAGGTTTATAAAGATAGGTTTATGATCATGAGCTAAAGAGGGAAGGATGGAAGAAGAAATATCTATATTTTATAGAAGTTTGTAGCTTTGGATAAGAAAGTAATCTAATCTCTTAGCAATGTGCCCTAACACTAAGAACAATGGAACTATTCAATTGCTCCAGCTATCACTAGTGATGTTGCCTCCCATTTCCCAATATATGTATTGCATGGAATTAACCTCTGATTGCATCTCACTTGGGTTTAATTTATTTAATCAATATTTGAACTCCGATCTTAGTGAGTCTGAACTCATTGTTTTTTCAATGTAGGACATAAAGAGAGATATTTGTTTTAAATTCTTTAGATCAGAAATATAAGCTGAAGATGGGAAACTTAAAGGAAATTGTTGTTTTGAGTTGCTTGATGGATATAATGGGTATTAATGGCCATAGTGTTGAATAATAGGATTTTTTTGTTATAGGAAAGGTATACTATGATACATGCCATTGTGGGTTCATCTATTCCTCAAGTTTTGACTTAATTTAACATCTTATTGTCTCACTACTTTTATCATTGCTTGCATAAATTTGGTGGAAAAGTGTAGGCTTTGGTGTGCTTTCTTGGGGATTTTTTTTCTTTATTGTTCACTTAATAATAATGATTTTATTGGAAACATGAGTCCGGTGAATGTCTTGGGTTCTTTTGGTGGAGACTCATGTCCAACCACCATGGAGGACATGTTTAAATAAATCTATACCATGTGATCCATTTTCATCCAAAATTGATTAAGCATCAAAAGATTTACATCTGTTTTTATTCTACTACCCTTCTACATTAGTTATTTGGCTGTAATAAATCCATAAATTTATCATCCTTGGAATTGTTGTTATTCTTCACTTGTAGTATGAACACTCTTTATATATTGAGTAAGTATGTACCATGTCAAGCTTATTGATTAGTAAAGGGATAAAATATTAGCTATGTAAGAACTCACTATGTGCATTATTAACTAACATGTGAATCGACAAAAAAAAACTCAGTTACCATATAATAGAGTGATGTAGAGAGAACATGGAAGTTACCAGTTTATAGAGAATAAAAACCTCATGTATAAATGCAGGGTGTATGTTCTCAACTCTTTGGGTTAAGGAATGCAACCATGAAGTGGAAAGTTGTAATATATGAGGCAACAACTTATTTGTGAATACAGTGAAGTGAATGATGAACTTGAATTCACTTGGAAACTACTATTGAGGAAATGAAACACTCCAATGTGTGGAATTTTTCTAACTAGACAAAGTTGGATTTGGTTTAGAATTGAGGAGGAATTGAAGAGTGATTTGCAGAATTGGATAAGTTTCAAGGATGACCCATATAAGGGAAATGATGCAAATTTCTGGAGAATGGGGCATGGCTAGCAAGGAATTTATGATAATGAGGGAGATTTGCTCACCCTGAACTTTAATTTGGTTCTGTAAGAGTTGTATGCTTTCAAAAGTAGCAAACATAGTGTTATGTATTTGTTTTATGAATTGCTACTTGGTGATAAAATTGTAGCCCATGATCCAAAAGGTAGAAATAACATTTTTTGCGATATTTATTGGGAAAATAACTTTTTCTCATAAAAAGAATATATCCTTGTTGATTTTATGTATGTATTTTATTGCCATAATTATTTCTCAATTAGTACACCGTGGAAATTAATTTAATACTTTAACTTGTCTCAAAACTTCTAGTATATATAGCATTGGTTCAAGGAAATTAGGTCCATGATAATCAACTACATGATTTGGATATTGATCATAGTTTATTCTTGGATATACTAGATCTCTTCCAAACACTACATTACAACTATATACACGTTATTGAGGAGGCCTATTAATCAATATTTGTTTGTGAATGAATGTTGCATATAAAACACTGTCAAACTCAACTCATAACTTGGAAGAAATGAAACCATTTCTTTGCAATTGTTACGCTAGTGTGCTGATGGAATAAATTGAAAGGTGATTGTGAATAAAGAAATGGAAAAACATAGAGAATATGAATATTTCCTTAGAATGATATTCATTGCTCCATACGTTATTGTTGCAAATTAAAATAAAAATTCATGTGTAATAGATCTTTTGTATATTTGCACTTGTGCATTACGTCACTCATCACAAGGGAGTTCATAGGGTTGGATCTTGCTTTGGATCAAAACCAGTTAATATAAATTTTAGATAGATCACTGTACATAAATTCAATGTGCATCAATTCCTGCTAGAGAAACGGAGCAGAAATTCATTGTGCACAAACTATGAATGATAAATCATATGAATTGACATCAATTTATACTTTTATATGTTATTTGGCATGCAATAAGGGTGCATTCAATAACCCAACTTAATTGCAATAGGATCACTGTGAAAAAGAAGGAATTCATGTTTCATATGCTAAATGAGTAAATGAGTACATACTATATTTTAAAGAATCAAAAACATTTCAAAAATGCTATAAAAAATAGAATAAAAAATGAAGAGAGTGTAATGCACCGAAACTTCATTATTGCAAGATAGGATAAGGAAAAATACATAAAGGCAAGTTGTAAACAAAGGAAATACTATTGTACATATTTCCATAAAAACTAACACCCTAATTGCAAGGACTCTAAGGGTTTCAACCACGTGTAACTATGGAAGTAATTCCAATGTCACCACTACAACTACTTCCCTTCCCTTTAGTTCCAAAATGAATATAAAGAGCAAGGGGAATCCCTATAGGAAATTAAGTGTCAAGATATAAGGAAAATCACTTAGATTTTTGGCGGGTGATAGATCAAGGGTTAAAGAAAATTGATGAGTTAAAATATACCAAAAGAAATTAAATATTCCAAACTTATGTTAACTCAAACATTGGCTAAAAACATCCATGACCCATTAACCATTGATTGTGTTACCCCATTTTGCATGGGTGTTGAATGTTTTCACAATTTCGACGACGAGGATGGCATCGTTGATGCCTTGATTGAACATGATGGTTTTGCTAGGTTGCTTTCTATATCATGGATTTTTTGATACATTTATAGGTGGTTTTTTGAGGCATTGAACCTCAGTAGACAGTAGTGAAAGACACCCTTGGGAAGATCATAGGCATGTTTAGACCCGTAATCTCAAATCTAGGTTAATTTTTTAGCAGTCTCAACATATCTAAGCATCAAAATAGCCATAATCAACGATGGTGTGGAATGGGTAGCGGGGAGGCCTTGCTTTCAGTTATGGGTGTGTATTGTTCATTAAATGGTAGTAAACATGCATAAAACACAAATAAATGAATAATCTAGGCAATGTGTGTAGTAAGAAAGCATCATGTTTCTATGTGTGGGTTATCCTATTGTTAAAATACAGTGATAAAACCTTCCTTTTCCACATTTCTAGGCACATCCATGACCCATTAACCATTGATTATGTTGCGCCCATTTTGCATGGGTGTTGATTATTTTCACAATTTCAGTAGTGGGGACGGAATCATTGTTGCCTTGATTGAACATCATGGGTTTTGCTAGGTTTCATGCTATAATAGGGATTTTCTGTTACATTTTTGGGTCATTTTTTGAGGCATTTAACCTTAATAGATAGCAGTGAAAAACACCCCTGGGTAGATCCTAAGCATATTTAGGTCCCTAATATGAAATATGGCTTAAATTTTTAGTAGTATGGACATATCTCAACATCAAAATAACCATAATGAATTATTTTGGGCATGGAATGGGTAGTAGAGAGGCATTGCTTTCATTATGGGTGTGTCTTGTGCATTAAATAGTGATAAACAACCATAAAACACAAATAAGTGAGAAATATGGGCAACATGTGCAGTAGGAAAGAATCGTTATTACACTTCCAAGCTATTATGTTGGTAAAAAATAGTGATAAAAACCTTTCTTTTCCACATTTCCAAGCAGTTGTGAAGCAATGAACAACAGTTAACGAGACTTCTGGGCATGCCTATTATGAAAAAAAAAATCAAAATAGACATAAGGGAGGGGCTATGTGAATAAAGAGAAACAATATGTGAAATTCTAAGTCACAACAAATCATAGAGCTGAGAATACCTCATAGTGAAAGAATGAGCAAAGAAGGTGAATTACAGTGGAAAATGAAGTGAAAAGAGTAGTAAAATTAATCAGACATTGGAACTTAGATGGAAGCAAAAATGTGTGACATTATCCATTAATCCATATAGTCAAAAAATATGTTACAATAGAGATAATTCGAATATCCTAGGAGAATTCGAGACTTAGTCTGTCTAGCATAAGAATTGTCACCACCAGAGTGCTCCAGAAGTCCCAAACTCAATTGAACTGAACCAAAACTTAGTTAATGGAAGACACAGTCAGTTAAATGACCAAGGAGGGTGCATCAGTGAGTTCTGCATGCAGAGTAGGTGAAAAAGGGCTCATTAGATCATAATCAGTGATTATCGGAGATAAAAACCCCAATAGAGTTCATGAATTCAAGTGGACTGAACTAGAACTCAGAGTAGGCTCCTAAAATGTACGGAAATTACTCTGTTGGGACTAAAATCATGCATGTAGGGCACATTAGGTTGCTAATGGGTCCTTTATGACATCTGCACACCACTAGGGTAAAATGACATCATCAACTACTAGGCAAAAGAAAATAATGATAAGTAGGACAAGGATGGAATATTAATTATACTAACACCCCCCTTAATCCAAACGTGGAAATCCTGGGCCCTGGTTACTAATACCAAAGGTCACCCATACAATCAAATAAATGATAAAAATAATTCTTCATGAAACTAAGGAAATGGGGAAAAACCTCATGGGAAAAATACCCCCTCCCTTAAAAATGAACACCGGGGAACTCAAGCAGCTTTCACACCAAGTAGAGATCTAAGATAAGAAAATCTCTTTTGAGTGAAAAAATTTGTGAATGTGTCTGGAATCATCTCTTCTGTAGGACAATAATGAAGTGATATGGTCCTATTGTGCACTAGTTCCTTGATGTAGTGCATGTGAACCTCAATATGTTTGGTCCTTTGCTTCTAAATTGAATCACTGGAGATCCTGATGGCACTTTGATTATCACAAAAAATTTCCATTGAAGGAGAAGTGAGAATTCTAAACTCTATTAAGATCCCATGAAGCCAAACTCCCCAAATAACTACATTCACAACCCCTCTCTACTTTGCTTCTGCTAAAGAAAGTGCGACTGCTTCTTGCTTCTTGCTCGACTATCAGATTGGTCCTGATCCCAACATAAACACATATCCTAAAGTGGATTTCCTAGTAGTGTTGTCTCCAACCCAATCTTAGTCAGTAAAACCAACCAGATCTAACTAAGCACCAACAGAATAATGGATACCAAATTCTCTAGTACCTTGCACATAGTGCAAGATCCTCTTTGTTTCCTTCCAATGCAGCTCATGTGGCTCTTGCATGTACCTAGCCACAACACCAACAACATATGACAGATCTGGTCTTGAATGTGTCAAGTACAACAAGGTAGCAATCAGTTGTATGTGAAGAGTGCTATCAACCAAGGGAGTAGAACCACCTTCTTCCGATTTGATGCCAGATAGGAAGGGAAAGGTTGCAGCTTTGCAATCAGTCATGTGGAACTTTTGGAGTAAGTCAAATGCATACCTAGACATTGAAATCATGATCCCTAAATCATTTTGAGTTAATTCAAGGCCAATAAACTGTTTCTACATCCCTAGATCTGTCAGGGAGAAGGATTTACTCAAAGTAGACTTGATTTTGTTCAAACCAGTAGATGAACCACAGGTGATGAGCAAGTCATCCATATACAAAAAAACAATAGTAGGCAACCTCCATTCTATTGCATGTATACATTGGAGTCAACTTTTCATCTCTCGAAATTCTGTGAAAAAAGAAGGAATCAATCTTGGCATACCATGCCCTTGGGGCTTGCTTCAGCGCATACAACGACCTCCTCAATCTTCATACCAAGGATGGATCATCAATGTACCCCTCATGTTGTTTCATATAGATCTCTTATTTGAAGTCACCATGCAAGAATGAACTCTTCACATCCATATAATGTACCTCCCATAGTTTCGAAGTTGCAATAGCCAAAACAAGTTTCCCTGAATCCATTCCTTCTACAGGAGTGGATGTCTCATTGTAGTCCAAATCTTGAAATTGTGAGTACCCCTTTGAAACCAACCGATCCTTGTACTTGGTTGTAGATCCATCAGATGCAAGCTTTGTTTTGTATATCCATTTGCATTGAACTAGCTTTCTCCCTGTGGGAAGAGAGACAAGATCCCATGTCTCATTGTTATGTAGTGACTCATATTCTTCATCCATGACTGCCTACCATCTTGGATCAAGGCAAGCCTCTATGAAAGACTATGGATCAAACCCTACCATCATGCATCACCTCTTAGGGAGAAGTGGATCTGTATGACATAGTCCAAGGTTTGCATCTCGATGTTGATCTAGATCTAGATCTTATTGAACTTTATACTTAATATCAATATATGATTCAACTTGGTCCTCATCTTTGGAATATGAATCTGGATCACTGAGAGAGGCATCATTATGGTATTTATTAGGTGCAAGTGGAGTAGGAAGATAATATGGCAGAAAATGTTAGAATGCATATGCCTCTTAGGCATGGTTTGCAACACCTTTTGCTATCAACTTTCGAGATGAGATATCTTTAATATCAACTATGTCAGGACCAAAGACAACTTTCTTCGGTGATCATGTGTGTGTCATTTGATAAACAGATAAAAAAATTTCTCTCAAGGAAGGCACATACATAAAAATTTTGAACTTTCCATGCTTCAGTTGTATTGTTTCCTTCCCTTCAATAGAGATTTGAGAATCATCTCCCATGTGAATACTAGGACCATTGGTAATATCTAGAGAACAAATGATTCTTTGGAGGAAACCATGTGGTTGGAGGATCTAGAATCAATGAGGAAGGCTTGTGATTGTGAGAGTCCATCCTTTAGTGCACATCATCTCTATTGGTCATCTGTCTCACTTCCATAATCAATCTTCCGTGCACCTTCTGGGAGGGCAATATTGTGTTATTCAAGAAGTTTGGTCATTTGATCTATCTTCTTCTTCTTCATGCAATATCTCTCTATGTGGTTTCCTTTCTTGGAATAGGAATACTTGGTATTCTTAAATCCCTTTTGCTTATCCTTCCTATAGTTGGAGGATCCTTATGATGGATTAGACTTTGGATTCTGCTTGGTCTCAAATTGATTCTTCTCTTTATCTTTGTTCTTCCCTTTAGCATTCACACTTTTTGACTCTCCATCCATAAGAGCTTGATTTTTGGATGCCTTCAATGCACCCATCTAAATCAATTTGCCTTGTTCTTGGATGAAAGATTCAGTGAATGCATCTAAGTATTGCATTTTCCAATTGGGGATTGAAAATTTCCCCAAATGGAAGGTAGAAACAAAGATAGAAAACTCTGGACCAATTTTTATTAGAATGGATAGCACCAGATGCTCATCCTTCTTCTCAATGCCACATTGTTTTCATTGCATGACCAAGTATTTGAATTTAGAGAAGAGTTTCTCTATGGTTTCGAAACTGTTAGGTTGAAGAGAAATTAACCCATTCTCCATAATATGGCCCCTCTACTCATCTTGCTTGTTAAAGACAGTTTCAAGCTTCAACCAAACCTCTCTTGGAGTCTTTAATCCATTAAGGTGGAAGAGAAAATCTATGGAAATATGAATATACACATGAAACCAAATGCTTCATCTAATATGTTTAGATACTTGGACTTCTCAACAATTGCCTGAGGTTTGGCCTTGTTGTCCATTGTGACCCTACATAGAATTTTCTTGCGCAAAACCATTTGCATATCATCCCTCCAATCAATATAATTGAAGGGTGTTAGGATTCATGGATACAAGGGAGCATTACAATTCTCCATTGAAACTATTGGAGCGAATACAAACTAAAAAACGATACTACTACTGCACTAAAAACCTTCAATATCATGTAAAAAACACTCAATTTTAGATATAGAATACTACAAAGCATTGCTTTAGTACAATAGGCACATTTTTTTGGATCCTTCACACCTAGATAGATGTCAAAGGATTTCTCCACTGAATTCAATGCAATGGCACCGATATTTGTTGTGGAAATCCAGAGGCTTGTGGTGCACTACTGAAAGAATATGCTCAACCTACACTCTTTGAACTCTCATACCATGTGAATTCTAAGTCACGACATAT
Source organism: Larix kaempferi (assembly GCA_027924585.1). Classification (NCBI taxonomy): domain Eukaryota; kingdom Viridiplantae; phylum Streptophyta; class Pinopsida; order Pinales; family Pinaceae; genus Larix; species Larix kaempferi. Next base: position 4,526,639 of record BSBM01000852.1, read on the forward strand.
CATAGAGATGAGAATGCCTCACAGTGAAAGAATGAAAGAATGTGAATTACAGTGGAAAATGTAGTGAAAAGAGCAGTAAAATTAATCAGACATTGGAACTTAGATGGAAGCAGAAATGTGTAAAATTATACATTAATCAATATAGTCCAAAAATATGTTACAATAGAGAGAATTCGAATATCCTAGGAGAATTCGAGTCTCATCCTATCTAGCATAGGAATTGTCACCACTAGAGTGCTCTAGAAGTCCCAAACTCAACTCAACTTTACCAAAACTCAGTTAAATGAAGTCACAGTCAGTTAACTGACCAAGGAGGGTGCATTAGTGAATTATGCATGCAAAATAGGTGAAAAAGGGTGCATTAGATCACAATCAAGGGTGATCAGATATAAAACCCCAGTAGAGTTCAGGAACTTAGGTGGACTGAACTAGAACTTGGAGTAGGCTCCTAAAATGTAGGGAATTGACTCTGGTGGGACTAAAATCATGCATGCAAGGTGCATTAGGTGGCTAATGGGTCCTAAATGACATTTGCACACCACTAGGGGGAAATGACATCATCAACTACTATGAAAAAGAATATAATGCTAAGTAAGACAAGGATGGAGTATTAAATATCCTAACACAATAAAACCTTAAAACCTAAAATCTAGGCAAGTTTATGTGGAGTAATAGTAATATAGGCCATTGAATCAGTAGGTTCTTCACAATTCTAGGCATACTCTAGTGGTGAAGAGGATAAAATTGCATTGTTTCCAGGTCTATGGGATGAATCAACAGATCTGAGTATGGAGCAGTTGCAAAAGATGCATTTTTGGGAAAGATTTGACCTATATTTGACCATAAACAACAGTTAAATTTGTTCACTTGAATCTAGACATAGTTTCAACATAAAAAAAAAAACATAAAGATTCAACCTCGGAAACCTATGTACGAGAAGCAATAAAGAAAATATGGATGTTTTCTTTTGGAAGGAAACATGCATCCCTAAAAGAAGTTATACCTGCACCACACCTTTTTTATAGACCATTTTTCATGATTAGAGGGATGCCACAAGCCTTTTAGGAGGATTCTTTTTCAGATTTGAGGATATCAAGGTCGAGGCTTCTAATCACTTGATTTCATGGAAGAGCGTAGAATCATCATAGATTGAAGAGCGATCTCTTTTTTTTTGCATGGAGGTAGCCTTTGTATAATCTATATGATGTATTGCTCTTCTTAGAACATTTTTATACATTTCTTTTAGGGGAGGCATCTCACCTTAGCAACCCACATGGTCACTTTTGGAACATCCATGGATGGATATTGCACAAGTAATCCCTTTATTCCATGTGAATGCCCACATGTGAGGACATTTGCACTTAGTGGCTTCTAGGCCCTTGTTTGGTGACCGGTGGGGATTCTCTTATGGAGCATTTTTCCTCAAAGAAGTCATTGGAAGACCTAATGCATGCCTTGTATTGGGAGTATCCAACCTTAGAAGACTTGTTTCACACTATATTGATGTAGTGTTGGCCTTTGGAGGTCCTTATTTGTCACTTTTGGATAAAAAAAATCCCTCCTCTAGGGACTTGTCTTGGAAATTTTCCTTCCTTATGAAGGAAGTTTGTACTTTGAAGGCTTTTAGATACTTTATGGGCTATTATGTGGATATTCCTTGGTATAATTGAGTTTCTTTGTGGACATATTTTTATTTGAGAAGCTATTTTGGAGAATAATTTGGAGGCTTGATGTGGACATCTCTGAACTTTGTTCTTTCAGTTGGTGGAGGCACCCCTTCTCTTTGGGGACTTATGCATCTTTCCTTGTACGTGTGGAAATTGAACACTCATTTCATATTTTGTTATGAGTTAGATGTTTTAGTGGGGTTTTTTTGTATTATTTTACCCCACCCGAGTTAGTTATTCTAGTGGCGGTTTTTGTATTATTTTACCCCACCCAAGTTAGTTATTCTAGTGACGGTTTTTGTATTATTTTACCCCACCTTAGGTTAGATCTAGGAAACAAATGAATATTTTATTTTAAATGAAGTTTAACTACTCCTATATAAAGAGAGTTACTTCCTCGTAGAACTCATGGTTGGATTTTAAGATCTCTCTCTCTTTTGGAGCCTAATCTACATATCTTTGTGGAGTATTTTGAAGTTAAAAGGTTTTCCACTCTTGAGTTTTTCTTGATGGGTGAATATTAAGGTAACATGCATCTTTTGGCATTGTAAGATATTTAACCAAGTTCATTGAGAAAGTAAATTTTTTCAAGTGGAATGAATAGGGAATTTCCTTTTTTTAATTATATATTTTAGTTGTGTGCCTTGTCTTGTGATTTCTCTATCTTAGGAGGGGTTACAATTCAAACTTGAATGTCAAGGTTGTTTGAGTATGTAAAAATGCATATTGGGATGTGAATGCTAGAAACGAAATATTTAAATAAAATGGATGTTGTTGATGTAGCTATGTGAGGTATCCTCACTATCCAATAAAATGTATTTTATTATTACAAAATGACAAGTCGGCCCAGTAAAGAAGACAAGTCAGCCCAGTTGGGAAAATCATCCAAAAGTAACATATAAATAGACGAGCTTCGCTCCTCATTTGTCACTCACCTCAAGCAAGTTTGCTCAAGAAAAGGAAGTTCCACTTTTGGGTTGTAGAAAATAGTTTGTAATTGTTTTCTTTGGCATCTATTATTCTTGTGATTTTATTTTTATTGTACTGAATCTCTGAGTAAGAAATGCTTGCTAGGTTTTTCCTAAGTTTGGGATTTCCTAGGATAAACTATTGTCTCTCTATTTTTTCTGTGCATAGTTATTCTTTCAGTGATCCTATATTGTTTATAAGTTGAAAGAGATGAAATTATAGTTTTATAATTAAAATCTAACAATGGATCAGTTCTTAATTAATTGTTAATTATGACATGTGTTTACTACAACAATTGACTAGCATAACTTGTGAAACACTTGGGTGATGAGTTCTCGCCAGTGATTTGACTAAGAAGTTAAAATTTTTATTAATATATGGTAATATGATTTTAAATGGATAATTTAAGATTGATCCCTGATCTTTGAATATTTGTATTTATTTATTATCGAATGATGAATATAGAGAATTTTATAGTATGTGTTGACCACATTTTCGGGTCAACATTACAAGTCAACAAATATGTTGTCAGGCTATTGTCATGATATTTAGACACTTATGAGTTTGTTGCACCGAGAGGTGCTCTACAGCCCAGTATGAGGGAGATCTTGTAACCTGTATGTGTAGCGTTACATGTGTGATGTAGCATTACATCTAATAGTAAAAAGTGATAATATGAGGGATATCTTGTAATGTGTATGATGAAGCATTACATGTGTGATGCAACATTACATCTAATAGTAAATAGTGATAATATGAGGGAGATCTTGTAACGTGTATGATGTAGCATTACATGTGTGATGTAGCATTACATCTAATAGTAAAAAGTGATAATGTGATAAACTAATTAATATTTTGTCGGACATTATAATAAAAGTAAAGTCCCTCATGTAACAAATTAATTTTCAGAGTAATAAATATATTTGGTCGACCATTTAGAAACGGTGACTATATATGATACAAATACGTGAGAAGCTCCTTGAGTGCAATACCTGAGAAGAGGCTTTCACCTCGGGAGAATTGATCCCTCTCAGCACTTGATAGAGCCTAGGATTTGGATCTAGGCTGGTTAAGATCAATTTGATCTAAGGTGTCTTTAATTATAGTGTGTTTCTTTAGAATGCATTTGTATTTATCTAATATGATGCTCATCATGATATGTTGTAGACATAAAAGTGATCCAATGATTCATCTTCTCCTCGAGAATAATGGCTATATTGATTCGTGGCTTACCACCCTATCGGTCCATATTTTTTATTTAAAGAGTATCGAGGGTCATTTTATGATGATCAATTGTGAGAAAAACATATGTAAAATATTTTCCTTTTGCATTATATATTTCCCCAAGTGGTTGCATTGGATATGACAGTGGACTATTTCCCCCTTTGCGTATTTTAGCCATGTAATACATTGGTGTGTTGATATTTGTTTTGTTTGTATGATAAGTTGCTTAACTTGTTTGACCTCTGTGAAAATATCATTTTTTCTAACATGGTATTAGAGTGTTTGCGAAGACCTACTACCATTGTTAATTGATATCATGAACCTATTACATTGCATGCATTCAAGGATTTATAGATTTTGTTATTTCCATGCCTTTATAGGATAAAAGATTCATTCCATTACATTTAGAGGACTTGTTTTTGTTGGAAACAATTTTTATTTCACCCAAAAATATTTCCATTTACCCAATATATGACCATTTTATCAAATTTAAAGGTATGCTGTTTTTATTATGGTTTTTAAATATTTTCATATTGTTTTAATATTTTAATTTTTTCTTTTTTTGTTTACACTCCAAGTTTCACCCCTTTCCATATTATGTATTCTCTTAATTATGTTCTTTGTACAAATTCAATAAATTAGATAGTGGAAAGTGTTTTTTTTTCTACATATTCTTTTTGTTGTGCACCTTGTGCAAACTCAACAAAGAGAAAACAAACAGAAAACATGAAACTATTATGTATGATGATTTCATATACGCTATTGTTTACATGTATTATGTATTTGGACCAATAAGGTATTATCAAGAGGAATGGTTTCGCATTTGTCTTTTTCTTTACCTCCATAATAGAGTAATGTGCTTCGAATTGTTTAAGAATTCAAGAAATTGTATTTTACACACACATAGACATTCTACATTAATTTGTAAATATAGATTTTGGCCTTATTAGGAGACCATGCATGACAAGAATAGAAGTACGAAAGAGGATTTTATATGTACATATTCAACATTAGGCTGGTGTTCACCTTAAGTGGATGCATAATATCAACAATACTATAAAAAAATACAACCTGCTTGGTTTATACCAAGGATGGATATGGATTTAGTTACTAACGGTCCTTGATGATAGGAAATTAGTTTAAATTAGTGTTCTTTCAACCAAGCATGCACAAAATAAAATCATGATAAATTTATATAGTTTAACTATAGTCAACAACTCCATGGAAAATTATCATATTCAAACAATTAGATATGCCCCGACCATATTATTGCTTCCAGCATGCACTTCTAGTTTTTTTCCTCAAAACAAGAGTAATATCTAATAGGGTAATACAATTTTGGAAAGGGTTCAATGTTGAATCATCATTCTAGTTTATCCTTGAATGGTTCACAAGTTCATAGATAATATTATCTCAACTATGTGTATGGAACTTCATAACCATGCCTCAATGCAATACATGCAACATACTAACCTTCATTGCAATACATGCAACATACTAGCCTTCATTGTTGGTTTTCACAGCCATATGAATTATACGAGAACTTAAATTAATTTTTTCAATGGGATTCATCTTATAGATCATAAAACATACATACTAAGTTATTTTAATACATTTATTTTAAGAATCGTGCATGTTTAATCCTGAATTAACTAATATATTTTATGACTTTCAAGGTATATATTCACCTATACTTCCATATTCCTATCGTCATGGACCATTAGTATCTAAATCCATATTCAACCTTTGTCTAAACCAAGAAAGTTGTATTTTTTAATAGTATTGTTGATAGTGTGCATCCACTTAAGATGAACACCAACCTAATGTTGAATATCCACATATATACACTCATCTTTCATACTTCTATTCTTGTAATACACGTTCTCTTAATAAGGCCAAAATGTATTTATGAAAATTAATGTAGAATGTGCGTGTGTGTGGCTTGAATTCTTAAACACTTCTAAGAAAATTAATATATTATATATTTAAAGTAAAATATAGAAGGGAAACCCTTCCTCTTGATCATGCTTTATCAATCCAAATACATAATACATGTAAACAATAGTGTATATGAAATCATTATACTTAATAGAATCAGGTTCCTCCATCATCATCATTGTATGTCACTATCATTATTGTCATTGTCATGATTTCCGTCATCTTTATAATCATCATCATCATCAACATCTGCATCTTCATTGTCAGCATCATCATCGTCGTCATCACCATCGTCATCATTGTCATCATTTCCATTGTCATCATCATCGTCATCATCATATAAACACATCATCTTCATTTTCATCATTGTCATCTTCATCATCATTGTCATAATCATCATCATTGTCAATGTCGTCATCATCATCACATCATCATCAACATCATCATGATTTCCATCATCATCAGCATAATAATTGTTGTCAACATTTTCATTGAGGCCATCATCATCATCATTGTCATCATCATCAACATCATGGTGATAATGATGATAATGATGATGAAAGTGAAATGAATGACGATGGTGATAATTATGATGACAATGATGACGGAAATGATGATGGCATTGGCGATGATATGATTATATGATGATGACAACAATAGTAATGATGACAATGAATATGATCATTATAATGATGATGATGATGATGATGATGATGATGATGATGATGATGATGATGTTAAAAATGATCATCATTCTCATCATCATAATCGTCATTGTCAATGTAAACTTGGGACAAGGAGAATTTAAATGCACATGATTTGGGATGCTAAAGTGGACATAATTTGTGTCCACTTTAGCACCATCCCGATATAATGTTCCTAGTTTTGCACCTAGACAACGTAGCACGAGGAGAATTTAAATGTAAATTATTTGGGATGCTAAAGTGGACACAATTTGCATTCACTTTAGTGCCATCCCGATGTAATATCCCAGGAGCAAATTACATGTGGTCATGTAAAAACCTGGCTGAAGCATCTGAGGCCTTTTTCATCCTGTCCAGATCTCCCAGGAGCAAATTACATGCCATAGGACAAAACCTCGCAAGAGCATCTCAGGATGTTACGGGTACACAACTCCGACCTGAAGATCTCCCAGGGAACAAATTATATGTCCTCCCAGAGCAATGTCTCGAAAGAGCATCCTAGGCTATTACGGGTACACAACTTTGACCTATAGGATCTCCTAGACATGCTCATCTGCACAACCTGATCCACAACCACAAAGTATCATCCTGATACTCACCATACATCATCCTGATGTACACATGATCATCCTGATCATCATCATTGCAACATCCTGTTGCATGTCATCTGGAGAAGCTCGTCATCCATGATCATCCTGATCATACAATGCATCCACCTCATGCATACCAAGTATCTTCCTGATCATACAATGTATCCACCTGATACATACACAGATACATGATCCACACAATGTATCCACCTGATACATATCAACATACATGATCTCAGTATCCACCTGATACATATACAGATACATGGTCCAAGCATCCAACATGATGCATATACAAAATACATACAAATGATCCAACTGATCACATCCAGCATCCAACATGATGCATACATACATAAATGATTCAACTGATCATATCCAACATCCAACATGATGCATATATATATAAATGATCCAACTGATCATAACAAGCATCCAACATGATGCATATATACATATACAGAGTAGTAACTGGAGCATCGTCCTGATGCTCATCATCCATGATCCTCCTGATCATCATAGCATTGTCCTCTTCAGATCATCTCATCGTCCACGAAGCATAGCCCAGATGCACAACATCTAGAACTTACACCACCGACATGGGAGAACACATCTACCACCATTCGAGGAAGGCCCCAACCCTTACTTTTTCACCATGGGAGAACACATCTACCACCATGTGAAAAATGGCTCAGTAATTACATCACAACCAAGGGAGAACATATCAACCATGTCATAAAAGCTCATGTGCATCTGCATCTTCTGGACTCATCACTTCCCTTTGGAAGGAACATTGATCTGAAGTGCACCAAGCCTCTCTCTGAAGTACTCAAACTGCACTCTGGCCAACGGCTTGGTCAATACATCTGCAACCTGCTCATCTGTCGCAACATTCTCTGCTTCGGCTGTACTCAGTGCTACGCAAGACTGCTTCCTGCTAAACCAAGAGATCACACCTGATCCCATACTGAAGCAGCACCCATAAGTGCTCTTCCTATCTGTAGCACTGCATGCCCAATCTGAATCAACATAACCCTGCAGGTTAAACTTTTGATTCGCATCATACTTGAGCGCATAATCAACCGGATCAGATGGAGCATCACACAAAAGCTTCAGGTTCGATTCCATAGGTGTGGCCATAGACTTGCAGTCCATCATCTCGAACCTATTCAGGATCTCTACTGCATACTTCCCTTGTCCAAGGAAGATTCCATCTGCACTCTGCCACACCTTCATGCAAAAAACAAATAGTGCATCATCCCCAAGTTCTTCAACTTGAACTCGGCAGTAAGCTTCCGTTGCATGTCGGCAATCAATCTATCCTCACCTTTTACGAACAGGTCATCCATATACAAAAGTAGTATCACTGGATTTCCTTCCTCAACCTTGTAGTAAAGGTTGGAATCCGCTTTACTCTTGGTAAAGCCCAAACTGGATAGAAAGTTGTCTATCCTACCATACCAAGTTCTGCACAAATATGACTCCCTGATATGTGTCTTAGAACCAAGTGGCTTCTCCACATACACTTATTCTTCAACTACACCATTCAAGAAGTATGTATTGAAATCCATCTGGTGTATCTTCCACTTCATCACTGTAGCCATAGCAAGTACGGATCTAATGGAAGTGTATCTGGCTACAGGAGCAAAAGTCTCTATGCTACCACCTGCAACATGCTTGATCTTGTAGATCCTCTTGGAAGTCACTATAGACTACCCTTTGTGACTGCATCCCAAACATCTTCATGATCGACTGGTACTCCTCAATCATGGCATTCTTCCCAAATCCAGGGAGCTTCAATATTTTCAATAGATAACTTTGCTGCTGAACAAATGTTGTATTCCTTCTTTTGTAGGTGATGGTATACGATCTTTCCTACACAACAAGTTAAATTGCACGATTAGAAAACATCTCATAGTTTTCAGAACAAATTCTTACACATAAAGAAATATGTCATACACTCATGCAATTATCTTAGCCAATGCTTCAATACAACATTTATCCATATTCTGTAACTTTCTAAATGCCTTCCAATCTCTGCCAGAACATTGTTAAGAGTGTGCACAACTCCTAACATGTCAGCAAAGAGGTTTCATTCTAGATAAGTAGCAATGGAATGTTGTACAGTACCATAGGCCACTTACCCATGTATATTAGCAGTATACTGTTCATCAATGCAACTATTCTAATATGCATAACACACAACCTAATTCTAGGAACATAAGCATATACATCATTGAATAACATTATGTAAGAAATGACAATTCAAATAATTATCTTTGTTTGGTTGCTGGGTGGACTCCCTTTGAATCTTTGCAACTCCATTCTGATATGGATTGTGAGAAGAGGTCAACTCCCTCTGAATCTCTGCATCCTTGCAGAAACTACTGAAGTGTGCTCCTTTGCTTTCTTGCAGGAACAACTGGAGTGTGCTCCCTCTTGATCTTTGCTTCCTGCATTACTTGTCCTTGAACTTATATCCATCCTTAATCACTATGCATGCTTATTAGTATCATCATTGTGTTATCCTTGAGGACTCATACATAATCACACATTTATTAGTATAATCTTAATACTATCAAAACAAAATAATCTTAAACATGTATAGTCATGATCATTCACAGATAATAAACATTAGTATTCAAGGTTTCAGGGAAGTCTCCCTTTACTCATGCATATTCTTATTTGATCATAGGTCTCTTATGATTAGTTAAATCATCAATGCATAAACCCGTGATTACTCAAACCTATACCTTCATGATTCTTCTGGTTAGTCATGTCATCAATTATGGTAAGAAACATAATATGCATACAACCATGACTAATCAAACCTATGACTTCATGAATAATCACTATCAACAACACAACAGTATAAGATCCTAACACAAGGTAGGATTCTAGCTTGATATAGGAAAACATACCTGGATTAGCATGCTAGCTAGTTATGTCTAACATACCCGCACAATGTCTTCTGGTTCTCTTCAGTGACTTGTGCTAGTAACCTTCATGTCTCATAAGTTAACCATTGTAGAACCAAGTTATACATACCTCGTAAGTAGATCTTCTATGTGATCCATGACAATGGATGAATCTTTGTCTTCATGTCACCATGATCATATGTTCTTGAAGTAGAACATGATTTGTCTTTCTTGGTGTACCTTTTATGTTAGCGAACAACATAAACCTCATACAACATCACAATGCATTAGTACAATCATAAGTGTCAAAACCTTAATCAATGAATATCTTCTATTAAGGTAATACGACAAGTCTAGTAATTAATCAAGATTGTACTGTAATGATATGAAGACAAACATATCATAAACTTAACCATGAACAAAATTCGAAACATACCTGTAAGCCATACCTGTCAAGATTGCTTGTAATCTTCTTATGGAAGACCTTAGCCTCATCTCCCTCTGAAACAGGAACTTCTTCACTTATGCAGGTGACCAATCCAACTTCTTCTAGGATTAACCCAATCCACTTGATTTGCAAGAACTGGACCTGGACCTAGATTAAGGTTTGTCATAGAAACCCCAAAAATTTAAACTTTGAATTTCAAACTTCCGAAATGATAGAAATAGGCGCCTTGATGAGCTAATCAAGCTGGTATATTCAGAATTTGAAAACTGCAAAATTTCACTCCTCAATTTTGCCTTTGAAACTTTTGAATTCACTGGACGTGACCCCGAACTGGGGTCTGATGAAGCCCACTCTTCTACCCAATCAAAAGGTTTGATCCAAAGCTCTAAGCTTCTATTTTTATGAGGAGCTTCCAGCCGTGGTCATAGATTTCAAAAATTCCCATTTTTGCGGAAGCCCTAATTTTCCACTTTTCTGATCAAAGTCCCAAACTAGGGTCTGATCAAGCTCGGCCTTCTGCCCAACCAAAAATTCTGATCATGGTCTCTAAATTTCAATTTTGATGATAGCATTCAGCCGTGGTCTCCGATTACAAAAATTCCAACTTTATCTGAAACCCTAAATTCTGGAAGCCATGAATGAAGGTGCTAAAAAATAATCCTGTTTTGACAGAAATATGTACCTGATTGTTTCTATCGTAACTCCAAACTTTTCGATCCACAGGGTTTGAAAATTTTTCCTGAGATAGCCCAACCTGTCATCTTTTTACGAAATTTCATTTGGAGCTTCCTAGCCCAAGTTATGACCCTTTTTCCAAGGTCACCTGTTTTTGACTCAGATCTGGAAGAGGCAGAAACCCTATATTGTATAGATCATAAATCACAAAGTAAAATGAATTAGAGGTTGTCCTTTGGACACAAGGTACATGGGGATCTGATCTTCGACCTGTAAAAGTTTCAGATCTGAAAAATTCACCAAAATGGATTTATAGCGAAAGTGCTACGATGACTTGTTTTTGCTATATCAAGCCCTAGCATCGTAAGTGCAACAAGTGTCATACATGCCATATCATGCCTTCTTTCAGGATAGATTTGATACCATGTTAAATTTTCTGAATTTACTTCAATCTGATCTAGGATCTTAACTGAGAGAACAACATGTACAACAAATCTACAGCATATCAATCATGGACACAATAATGCAAGCACACAAGAGACACAGAGTTTACTTAGGGAAAACCATAAAGGTGAAAAACCCCAATAACTTCCTCAGAGATAGATAGAGCAATGATACAACCAGAATACAAGAGATAGTATTCTCCTAGCAGCAGAGCCTCCTCCTGCACAAGTGCGCCACTCTCTAAGGTGTGAGTGAGAGAATAGAATGTGTAAAATGAGAGAGACACGCTCTCTATTTATACACTAACTTGACTTGACCTTTACTCAACTAGGTCGACCTCAACATAACCACTTAACATAATGCTGACTGGGCCGACCCCCACTAGGGTGGTCTAATAACCCTTTGACCCACATGGCCAACCCCCAATAGGGTGGTCTAATAACCCTTTGACCCACATGACCTATACAGGGTCGACCCCAACAAGGTGGTCTAATAACCCTTTGACCCACATGGCCGACCCCCAATAGGGTGGTCTAATAACCCTTTGACCCACATGACTTATACAGGGCCAACCCCAACAAGGTGGTCTAATAACCCATCATGTATAAGTTACGACACTTACAATATAAATGACGACACTTCCGTATAGAGGAATAATAACATCTCTATAGGAATACAACCACTTCCGTATATAGGAATAATAACATCTCTATAGGAATACAATATACATATATGTGAAATACATTCTGAAGTTACATATACATCAACATAAACTATAACTTGACACTTGATATGATATGCTAGACAGATTCCTCGGGGTCCTCATTCATGAGAAAGAATGCACTGAACTGGATGTGGGCTAACCATGTTTTTCAATAATTTCGGGATTCCAGCAGCGTTGGTGTCTGTAAAATTTAATAATTGCACTGTCGGAATGTGCTATGTTGATTTTTCATTATAACATATGCACAAGAACTTTACAAAAAGGTTAGAACTAGGTTAGCTCATATTTTTAAGACCTTTTGAAATAAAATGAATTAATTATAAGCCAATTATTTTACCCTAATAACAAAACCAACTAATAAAAACCAAATAATAAAGCCACCATTTATATGATGTAATTCAAATAAACAAAAATCAAAGAAAATAGGAATAATAAACAAAGAAAAATATTAGAAAGAACTAGGTACAGTTTTAGTTCTAACACTACTAACATTACCCATTAAGAGTAGGTGCAAGATTAAAGGATGTAAGGGGTATATTTTATGACTATGGTTCCATACTTATTTTTCAAAGGACACATAAACATCAGACATAGATACATGCATATTCATATCTCATAGAATCTTGCAAAGTAAACGATAAGTTAGTTGTATCTATAAGGAAATAATGGTGTAACAAAAGAAGAGAGTTTGATCCAAAGGAGCACCCATCCTATGAATATTGACCTCATAGACACACGGAATTACCAAAGTAGCCTACTGTATCTTATGTTGTTCAATCCTAAACATGTTTTGAAGTTAAGGGAGCCATCTAGAGATGTTTTTATTGATGATGAATCTATAAATATAAGAGAAAGGGACTCTGTTGCATATTTTGATAATGATGATGGATTTGCAGCCATAAACTCATAAAATGGCCAAACCTGGGCATGCATGTTAATTACTTGAATCCTGGAAAGTGAAACAACATACATATTGGTAGCTTGGTGAGGATAGTACATGAACATCAAGATCACTTAGTTTCTCTTAGGTTATACAGTAGAAAAATATACACAATGTGTTCTATAGAAGTTCTATTGGCCAGCCTTGGAAAGAAAGGACCCTAGCTTGTGGTACATTTTCATTGATGCTATATGTACGAAAAGGAAGAGATGCCCAACCTATATAATGATGGGTTAGCAGTTAAACAATAATCTCAAGCCGACCAACTAATTTTTTATAACTAGGCGGACATGTTCTAAGCAATTTCTCAAATCCGACCTTTGTTAATGTTTTCATTTGTTCGATATCAATACAAGTTGAAGGTCCTTTTATTTGCTGATATGGAATTTCATATTTGGAGACTATAATTGTTCCTTCGTACACACTGAATCTTGTTCGATTATATTGAATCAAGGTCCTTCTAGGAGTGAAAAGACTCAGTAGTGTTAATACTAGGTATAATGTGTAAAATATTTATTAATAAGAGTAAGAAGAAAATCCTTTCAATATGATTCTTGTATGTATCTAGGTCAAACCTAACAATAAAGGTTTGGTAGTGTAATGACTCCTATATGTGTATGGTGGTTCTACCGACAAGGTATGGGGTGCTTTTCTTTGCTCTAAAGCCCATTGTATTTAGGTTTTAGTCAAGGATACAGGGTATGCTAAAAGCTAATATTATTAGAAGTTGAAATGGATCCCTTTTATAATCTATTTAGATTGGAATTGTTAACTTGATATTTATTTCATTGTATAAAGAGTAATATGACATAAAGCATACTAATTAGAGAATAGAATCAACATACTCTATATATCCTACTCTTCTTCAATCTAGAGGAAAAGGATAGATGGATAAATTTTTCTACCTTATGTTGCAAATTTCATAAAAGCAAGCAAAGGATCTCAATCCCTTCTTCTAGAACAAGTTTCTATATTACTTATGGTTTATTCATTCTTGTTCCAACTAGAAAGACTTATCTATACTCTTCTCTTTCCTACATTTCAAACTTCCTATAGACAAATAGAATCAAATAGTCTTCATCTTCATCTTATTCCTGAAATCCTACCTTTATTAATACCAAACTTGATATTCAAGAAGATCATGTCTTAATATATCCCTGATAATACAAAAAGAGATAGAAGTATTTTTCATATATAGGATTTATTTTATTCTTGAAATTTGAATAAGATTATCAAAAGGGTTGAGTATGAATATAATAACAAAAGGAGTGTATCATTACTAAGGGAAGAGAGGTAGAAGGGTGCAAAGGGCACGGGGGGTTCACTCAGTGAACTTGTTACATAGCACGATCATTCGCAAGATATTAAAGAATATCCTTAATTTCACTAAATATTGGAAAATGCCTCCTAAAATTGTATTATTGAACCCCCCTCACAATATACCTTTCCAATTAAGAAAACCCCTAGTTTCACCAGATATTATAGGTATCCATTTTTAATACCCCCTTTATATCATATTATCAAGTTGTAACAATAGGATCCCTAACGCATCTTAGTATAAGCAAACATGATGTTAAATAAAATAATAGTATAATGCTAATAATGATCCCACCAGGATTGTAGGGTGACTGATCAATTTGTAGTGTTGGATAGTAGAAGACTCAATGAAATAATAATGCGGAAAGAAAAATGCGTAAAAGGAAACCTAGTGAAGAGATCAATGTAACCAAGAATGTAAACGACTGGTAGTCCAATAGTCAATGCAATGCTTGGAGAAGATGGGAATCACATATGTTTCACACCAAAAAATGCCAATCTACCAATTTTATATCATGTAAATACAAGTATAACCATAGAGATCTCATGTTTTCTATAAGCTTAATAAATTAAAATCCATAAAAATGCAAAATTGAAACCCTTTCGTGGATGGACTTCCCTAACCTCCTATCAAAACAAACATCATTGATGTTTAAACTCAAATGAACATAGAAAAATTACTCTTACTTCCATGGAATTTTCTACCCTCCTATCAAAACAAACATCATTGATGTTTGAACCCAAATGAACATAGAAAAATTTCTCTTACTTTCCAATAACACCATATGATCATGTGCATAGCTTGGATTTGGGTCATTTACAGATGCAATGAATTGCCTCCTCTTCCTCTACATTTATTCCTGCAATCAAAGGAAGTGCTATTTGCTTTGGGGCTCCATTTTTTATTCTTGTCTTGATGTTGATTCCGTAACATGTCGGAATTGTCGGAAGTGTTATTTACTATTTATGTAATATGGCTGATATTGTTTTTTTGGTCCTATAGAGGATTATGGATGAGGATGTATCATGATGGTTGAACCCCCTTTGAATGTCAATGGTCCTTCTGTTTCACTACTGCTTTGAAATGTGGCATATGACACCCCAAATTCTTAAGTATTTGGCCATTAGAGTTTTAGGGTATATTTCCCAAATTCATGACTTGAAATTTATAGCTCAAAATGGTTATGTACTGAATTGATGGAAGAGGCTAATTACTAGATAGGTGGAGCCACATGTATTTTATTTGACAGCATAGAGTAGTGATGACCTAATTGCTTTTCCTCAAGGAGTTTATGGAATCTAAATGAATAGAAGAGAAACTTCCTCTTCTTTTTAGTACTGATAGAAATGAGATTTTATATTGTGATTGAAGAAGACTTTGTTATAGTTGTTTATATGATATATACTGATAAAATTGATCCAAGGGTCTAATAATAATGCATAAGCTTCTTTTCTGAAAGGTAAGAAACAGAGGACTAAAGAGAAACCTATAAGTGAAGAACAAAATTCTATAGGTTGATCCCTGAGAACACTTTAGAATGCAATGGAAGCCACGAGAGATTTCTATTTGTTGAAAATATGAGCAAAATATATTAACACAATAAACTTATAGAACATTGTAAAATGCATATCAAATCAAAGATTGTCTATTGATGACCTGAAATGCCCAGTGGATTTTGATGGTTAGTGCATGTTAAGAATTTCATTGGTAAGATTTGTTGCTACACAAAGTACGTAAACCTTTGTAGTGAATGCATGGATGAGTTTCCTTAAAGAAACATGGATATTACAGTCATCTTAAAGTTCCATTGAGAATTCTGTGAATGAAGTCAAACAATAATTTCTATAGTTTTCTTGAAACAAATAAAAGAGATAATGATTGAGAGAAATCAGTCCGTACCATCAATTAGCGACTATGCCTGTGTGCATGCCATCATTGATCATTCACAGAGTGAAATATTGATTTTTCTGAGTTAGGGATTGAATTCCATATTATCATAAGCTCATTTGGAGACAAATTTATTCACAGAGAATGGAGTAGTTGGATTTTACAATATTCAAGAGGCAATTGAAAGGAAAAGTTAATAGAACCTAACCAATGATCGAATCAGCCGACCCGTAGAACCAGAACAAAGGGGTAAATCATAGTTTAGATCGGAAGTTAAATAGAGCAAGTATGGCTATACACCCGATACCCTTTAGTCATAAAAAAGGAGATCTATAATCTAACTATAAATGAATATGGAGGCGAGGTTGGTTTGACCAAGGTCCGACCAAGGACAATCAACTATGAGGTATATATTTACATACATGCTCATCTTACAGATATTTTAAACACATATATATTCAATTGCAAAACGTAAAAGAAGTTTACATGTTGAGAAATCCAACTGTACATTTCCAATAGTGAATCTAGCAAACCTTCTTCAGTAACAAAAGAAAATTCATTACTTAATAGTAAATGTGTTGATTAGGGACGAAATTTAGAAATTCAGTTTATATATTCGTAGAGAAGAATATACTGGACGAATTGCTAGGGTTTTTTTACCAAAAAATTGTAACCAGAACTCAAACGGTTGTAATAAGGACAATATTTGTATTACAGAGCATAAAATCTTGAACTCTACAATATATCTATATATATTTATATATATATATATATATAATGTCAATAATTTGAAACTCTACAGGAAACATTCAAAACATCACGAGTTTTCTTAAAATATATATATGTGTGTGCGTGCACGCATGCAGGAGTGGCACTATCAAAACTTCGAAGAGGGCCTGTGTAAAATATTGTAACCCCAAGTTTATTTTACCTTGGGTGAAATGTAACAGTCGTCATGGGGCTTAGTTAAAATAAAATTTAGTATTATGGAATTCTAACATCTTATAACGACAACAGACCTGGGGACTAGCCTTACTCTAGAAGAAGTTGTAGAACTTATTGTTCTTTCATCAAGCCGACTATGCCAAGAAATTAGGGAAACTTCCATCGATATGAAGCGTGGAAAACCATTCCTTTGTGAGTCTCCAACCCACTGCTATGGATTCCAGCTAGAAAACATACTCAGGCAAGCCATCCTAAGTAAGTTGTTAAAGGGGGCCAACTGTACAAGATAGAAACCATAATTATATTGGGTCACCCGAAGAACTATAGGTCAAAGGAAAATTTATATGAAAGCTCACCAAAAAAGAAGGTATTACCTGGTAGTGATGTGAAAACGAGCAACTTTCCTCTCTAAGTTTACACAGAGTTACTAGGTGTCAGAGTAAATCTGGATTGAAAAATCGCCATCAAAATTTTCCTTAAGATACCCTTTTAATTTTCGGATGAAGACAAAGCAGGTAATTTCATAAATAACACAAATAAGTTACCTATAATATGGATTGAGAACAACCCTTGTTCGAAGCACAGAGCCGAGAGGGGATAATCCCTTTTTTTTGGGCTCAAACCAAAATCGCAAAAGCCAAATGACTAAAGGAACTCTCTAGAACTGTCACCAAACCCAAAACTATCTCAAGTAACCAACTGGAGTGAGTATGAAACATGATTTCCTGTTGTACGAGTGGCTATGTGGATTTTGATGGGAAGACACGAATCCTAAGGTCAGCTCATGCATTAAATCCTGATCATGGTACCCAGTTGTATGATTAAATAAGTTTTCTTTCTCATTTCTATAGTTCATAACGTCCATCAGTGAGCAATATATCAACACTCCGGGGTCAACACCTGTTCACTTCCAGTGTCAAGTGAACTCGTACCTCTTGAGAGACCTACAAAGGGATGGGGGACCTCTAGGGTCACACCCATTTAAAGGTAAACCAAGGGATGCAATGGTGATTACTGAATCTCTTAATACACTCTTACACCAATACTCTTTTTTTTTCACCTAGGTAGAGAAACTGGGACACGCTTGTGGGTGAAGGCACATCGACGCCACAAGGCTCGGGGTCGATCACGGGTGGGGATGGCCACAAATTACACCAATACTCTATTTATTATATAATTATCTCACACTCTTACATCAATACTCTATTTATTATATGATTCTCTCCATTTTTATAATTTAGAGTGGGTGATTGTTTACAATTCAATCTAGTTTTATTATTTTAGTTGTTGATATGTGCAACTAGGGAAAACATTTTCCTATTACACTACATAAAACCATTAAACCATAGTAAAGTAACTTAGATATGCTTTTATGGATAGAAACACTAATTACAATATCCTCTTTTTCTCTCTTAGTTTTATAGTGCACTGAAACTCTTCAATGAGTAATAGAGTTTTTGTAACAATACCAAAACAAGACATCTTCAATGACCCCTCAAAACTCTCTATTTATCTTATGCATGATGGAGGTGGGCAATAAATGCTCCACTATTCCATTTTTATTTAATACTTGGAATTCGATAGCATAGAAATAATAAGTTACAATGGGGTATGAACCTTTTCAGATCATAAAGGCTTATCCATAAATGATAATAGAAAATGAAAACATCAAAAGAGAATGCAAAGAGAATGCTTAAGCAAGGAATATGTATGTAAATACTTGCTTATTAATCTAACCTTGAGGACTTAAACATGTTCATGGTAGTCCCTCCTTAGTTATGCCAAGCATAAACATATCAAGCAAATAATCACCAAAAATCCCCTTAACATAGCCACAACCATGATCAAAGATGTTGAACATTAATATTTGTCTACTGAATTCTAAATAAACGTGCATGGTTCCATTTATTTTAGGTAGATTGCTATTAGATATATTTGTTCTAGATATTTTAATTAAAAAAAAAGTATGAAAGAGTTGCTACAATCAAACTCAATACCTTATGCCCTTGTCCTCTGATTATTGCCTCTCCTCCACCACTTCTTCACGAAATGTAATAAAATATACCCTAAATATTTGTATTGCCATATAAAATAATTAAGCCGCCTTGGCCCCTTAATACAGGGAAATATATTTTCTCATTTATGTATCATAGTTTATTCCCCAATATGAATGGACATGATAGGATATTGCCTTCCAATTGACCCCCGCCGTGGCAAAGGGGGCCTCTTAGTGCAAAGTTTGAGGAACAAAAGGAATGACTATCAATTCTAACATGTTGCAAGGAATAAGTAAATCAATCTGCTTAGAGGTAGAATGATAACAAGTTGAAGAAATTAAAAAACGGAGGTCAATCCATCATAGAAGTGGCACCCAAGCATGATATTTGGTTAAATGGTATGAGAGATAAACAAAAATAAAGAAGGAATCATTTAATAGTGAGCGACAATAAAACAAATTTGAATTCATATCATTCTTCTGCAATAAAATCATGGTGAATTAGGCACATTTAACCATAGAAATCGCACTTTGAACTAAACTACAGTGAGAAGAGGACTTTATTATCATACCAGTGTTCATGTTGTTGGAAAGAGGGTAGTGGTCATTCGAACAACGGATATTTAGTCACCATATTTCCTTTCATAAAAAACTCCTCTACCATCTGTAATACATGGAAGAATTGAGGAATCATACTTCCTATATGCAAATCGTGTCATAGTATTGGGGTGTTCGATGGTTTAGTTCACTACCCTTGGAGGATAATGTCTTGTGGATGATGACTGGAATCAATATTTTTATGGAAATACGAACACCCAATGGACAAATGATGAAGACTATGAATAATATTTTTATTATGTATTCACACAATCTTATATGGGTAATGTAATATCCCTCTTTCTCCCTTAGGGTTTCTGCAATAGAAAGTACAACTATGTACCCGCCAATGGAAAGAGCTCCGAAGGTAAAACTTTGTAAGTATGATTATGTTTTCCTAAGTGTTAAGTGTATTTGTAGACATAGGAGACTGAAGGATTGACTAAACAAAATTGATGGGGCATGGAATGCACTAGGGGGGAGGGTCAATGGCTTGGTAGCCATAAGCTTTTGATGACACTGACCATCCTAGTGCCATGAGCACTTAATGTGAACTCTGATGTTCACTAAGAAAACGCCAAAGTTTAAAAGTATGTTAATAATTAGTCCTAGATAAGGATGCCGAAGAAACTTCTAATCGCAAAAAGGTAGTACAATAATCTACCTTGACCTAAATATTAGCATGGAGCTAACCCATATTGAGTACCATTAAGTAAAAATAAGAAGTTAACCTAAACAACATTAGTACCTTAGCCTAATAAAAGCTATAAAAGCTTATCTACAAAAGAATAAAAGATTAACTAGTAGTTAATGCATGGGTATGCATGGATAACTAGTAACGAATGCATGAGTATGCATGGATAACTCTCAGCTATTATTATTCAGTTAACTAATTAAATAAAGATTGACTATGTAAGTCAATCAGTTAAGGTTAGATAAACTAAGTTACAGTTAGCTAGGTTAAATATCAGTTAACTAATTAATTAAATATTGACTATGTAAGTCAATCAGTAAAGGTTGGCTAAACTTAAAAGATAAATTAAGTAAATTAATTAAATATTGATTACGTAAATCAAGCAGTTAAGAATTAACTAAGCAAATAAGTTAAGTTCAAAAAGAACTTATCTTGGAAGTCCAAAAGAAAAGTTTTGGCTATAAAGAGGACACTATTTTGTTCGTAAAGGGGATCTTCGGGGGAAGCATAGAAATCATGGGAAGATGAAGAAGGTTAATTAGTGAAAGAAAGCAGAGCATTACTCTTACGTCCTAGTGGATTTCTTTCGTGCCCAGCTCGGGGGTGGTCTCTAGGCAGGAAAACCCATGCCGGACAGAGATCAATTGGAAGGGAGGAATGTTGCACTTAAGCTTTTGGTCACCTCATTCTATTTACTAAAGATAAGTGCCTTCTACCATTTGTTTTTGTTTTCGAGTAAGGAAACTTTATTTATGCATGCTCAAGAATTTCATCAATAGTAAAAGTATTCTAGATTTTAAATGTTGTTACTTATTGTAGCATAGTTGTGATTGTTCCAAAGATATAACATAGGAAGTATGAATTTGTAGTTTACCTTAAATTTTATAGTGGAAATTCATTCCAAACCATAGATAGTATCCGACCTCTATGTGGATTACACAGAGTTAAATAGTTCATACTCTTTTTGTATAAATAAATTCTCTGTCATTATCAATATAGTTCAAGATTTAGCAATTAGTTAGTATTATGATTTATATAGATATTACATGGGGTTAATAGAATCTATGAATTTTCATTTAAACAAAGAAACCGAATCTTGGTCAAATTCTGCAAACACTCGGTTAAGATTTATAAAACTATGTATATATGCCTTCTTGAAGTTTATGCCGACCGTGTAGTTATATGTAAATGCATGTTAAAAGACTGTCAATTTATATCATGCGAAAAGTCATAGCATCATGGCGTAATGGGTCAAAAGAAGAATTTTAATCCCTGAGTAAACTTCCTTAACATACGTGGAGCTTTTTGTTCCATTTCCAGTTGTCTACCTCTCAAGTTTCGTTCCTTATAAACACTGCTAATTAGTTCGATGGTGTAAATAAAATACCCAGTGTTCTCTCCCTTCACAAGCATGAGTCATGATTGAAACATTTATGTCAAAGCTGTAGAATGAAGATATTTACATGCTACATCTTAAATGGATGGTTTTAAATGTATTAAAGAGTAATGAAAGGCATATATTTTTTGAAAAGAAATGACAGCATGGGATATAAAATAACTTGAGATATCCAATTTATATTTCAATTATGGTATAGTATTTATGGCAAAGCTTGTCACAACTGGGTTTTGTGAAATCGGCACTGAAGACATTAATCAGTACTTGTTATTCTCAAGTTCATCAACTAAAGAACATGCTTTTAGCTAAATACGTTCTTCCCTGTTTTCTTAAGTACAAGGATAATAATCGATTTTAGCTCTCACTCTTGTGTGTCATTTTTATAAATAGAATTTTAAATAAAATTTTTAATTTATTCTCTATTTTTTAAATCCATTCATTTAATTTTTTAATATAAATTATTATACAATACAAACAAATATTGGAACTTACTTTATGAATAAAAGAAAATACTAACAATTAACTTAAATTTTATTTAAAAAGTCAATGAAATAAATAAATTTTTTATTTTAATTTTAACTTAATTAGCATATAATCATAATGTGTTTTTGATAAATATTTTTTTCGAAATCAAAGTAAAATAATTAGTAATCAACATTTTTTCCAAATCCTATTATTATTTGTATCATTTTATATATAATTTAAGATTTTGATTCTCAATAAATTTGGTATGGTATATCTAAGTACTTTATTAAAAATAATAATTTGTTGTCCATTTATATTTTTCAATAAACTAAATTAAACAAATTAAAAAAATATCTATCATAATAATAAAAATTTAAATTAAATGTAAGCAAAAAAATTATTATATTTACAATAAGATGAATCTATACTTATCAATATATATCTTAGACATACAATTTCTTTTTTTCTATATATGTTTTAAATCTATTTTTATTACAACTTTTTCAAAATTAATTTTTATTGTGTTTGTCAACCCACCCTTGCCAATCAACAACCCTTTGTTTCCCTTTGAAGATGGGAATCCCGAGATAGTTGAAGGAATTCCATGATCCATTGCCTTCAAACCCAAGAATCCTAGCTATCCTGGCCAATGTTCCACGGGGACAATTCCAACCATGAACTTTTGACTTGGCAAAGTTGACTTTTCCATTAGAATCTTTTCGAAAGGAGGATAAAGCGCAATTGAACCTCTCAACAATGATAGATTACGCACCCCTAGCGGAATGGTATCATCAGCAAACTAAGCATGATTGGTGGCTTTGACTTCTCTTGCGATCTTTAATCCTTTTAATTCACCAGATTCTTGGAGTTGTTGAAGCTTCCTACTGAAGGATTGTGCCACCAAAAGGTAAAGCAAGGGGGCATAAGGAAACCTTGCCTAAGTCCTCTAGTAGCTTGGAAAAAGTTGGCAGTTTTTCCATTTACTAACGGAGTGATCCAAAGGCTGCTAATGTAGGATTTAATCCATCTAACAAATATTTTAGAGAAACCAAATTTTGACATGATTTCAAAAAGGAAAAAATTATTCACTCTATCAAAAGCATTAGCCATGTCCAGTTTTATAGCCATACCTTGTTGCTTTCTTTCCATGTTAGAGTGAATAGCCTCCGGAATGATGATGATATTGTCAAGAATCTGGCGCCCCGCAATAAACCCTTGTGAATCGGAGATGAGACGACCCATGATGCTTTTCATTCTGGTTGATAGGATTTTCGAAAGGATCTTGTAGGAGGTGTTGCAAAGAGAAATTGGCCTGAATCGGTCAAGCGAAAGGGGGCCTTTTTCCTTTGGAATTAGGGCCAGGAAGGATGAGTTAGTGGCCCCACCGATTTTGTCTTTTTTTTCTAGTCTAGTTGAGCATTCTTTTCAAATCTTATTTTATGATCTCCCACGCTACTCTGTAGAAATTGATGGTGAACCCGTCTGGTCCGAGATCTTTATCAACATGAAGAGTCCAGATTCCATTTTTTATCTCATACTCTAGGATAGGCTTTGAGAGTTCTCTATTTCTGTCGTCGAAAATGAGTAAGGGGATACCGCAAAGGAGGTCGGCTTGATAGTCCAGATCAACCTCATAATTTCTATGTAGAGATCGTGTAAGTGATTGAAGTCATGAATCTTTAACTCCTCCTGACTGACGATCTTATTTCCATTTTTATCTTTCAGCTCCATGATGGCATTATGACTAAGCCAAGCCTTGGTTTGTTTGTGAAAGTACTCAGCTTTGTTGTCCCCACCTTTTAGCTACAACTGTCTGGACTTCCATCTCCAGGCTTGTTCCTCTTGTCTAGCAGCATTAAGAATTTTCAAGTTCAACTCCTTTTCCAAGCTCAGAGATGAAGGAGTCACCTCATCGAGCTCCATTCTAGAGTGAAGGGAAGCTATTTCGGATTTGAGTTTTAACTTGGAATGAACAGGATTCTTGAAAGCGGATTTGGCCCACCTTTTAAGAGAAAAATGCACAGATTTGGGTTTTGACTCCCAAATGTAGCTAGGTGACCCATAACAACGAAGATTCCAAGCAGATTGAATGAGATCAAGGATTTTTCCATCTTGCAGCTAGAGTGGGTTGAAGCGAAAAGGAATGGGCCTGATGTTAACCAAAGCTGAGAGGATCAAGGAGATTGGCTTGTGATCGAAAATTGCAGAAGGAAGAGCAAGGGAGGCAGGAAGAAGATCTTTTTGGAGGAAGGAGGAGCTTACCCAAAATCTGTCCAACCTTGCTGGTATATGACCTTTTCCAATTCTTTTGTTGCTCCGAGTATATTTCCCATTCTTCATAGGAATGTCCAGCATGTCCATATCTGCGATCAGGTCCTCCAGCTTCTCACAAATCCTTGCATAGGAAAACAAGGGTCCCTTTGGTCCAACTTTGTCTATGTAGTTTCCGAGAGAGTTTCCGATTGCTTGTAGGGTTTCATCATTCCAACAATGCAACGGGAGGTGGGGAATACGAACCAAAACTAGAACCGCTAAGGGAACATCTTTTTCTAGATCAAAAGATAAGATCCAACGATTCAGGTAAATCCCACAAGGACCCATGAAGTAAGGGTCACTCCTGAAGATGAGGTCTCGATCAACTTTATTTTCGAAAAGGAAGCTGAAGAACCCCTTTCCATAGAAGCAATGTTGCACCCCCCCAGATATCGCGGGCATCCAGTTCTTATTTATCCATGCATCCATTGATTTTGGCGAGGGCCAGATTCCAGTAAACTAGCCTATCAGGTCTCTCTCATTCAAAGCAATAGCTTTCAACCTTGAAGCCGCATACATGATCTGGATTCGAGGGGCGGCTGTGCGCTTGATGAAACTCGCATCATTTGGATCCGAAGTACAAGGAGGCAAGGGAGGCATGGAGGCCACCAAATCCCAGAAGGCTTCATCAAGATGTCGTCGACAGTCCTCCAGACTCGAATCCAGAGGGGGATCCATCCAGAAAAGAACCCTCGATGAGGTTCGAGCGAAAAACCGGGCACACAACGGCCTGTAGCGCCGTGGGCTCAGAGCAGCTAAGGGCAGCAGCGTGAGGCAATCAGTTAACCTAATCTTAGAGCATGTACTAAGTTTGTTATTATTGAAAAGGGGTATTTATGTATATTACCTAAATAATTGTCGGGAAGTAGTATTAAGGGTAGTATAATAGTAACTATGGTTCTTAATGATAAAACAAGTTAGAAGTAAAATCGAAAGTCGTTGAGGATTAGGATACAACTATGACCCTTGTCAACAATTGTATATTCTCATGAATTGGGGACATCGTGAGAAGCCATCATGAGCGTTGTGTAGTTGATATAATCAATAGTAAGGTATGTTATACTTATTACGCCATGCAAATTAAGTCACCGGTAACCCTACGACAATAGAGGCTTTAATGCACCGAAATAGATATAAAATAAATAAATACATAAATTAAATTGTCCCAAGAACAAGCGTAAAATATAATTGTTACTTTAAGGAATTATTTATAAATGTGCATAATTAAAAGGGTTGTTAAGAATATTGTCTTATGTTTATATAGAAATAAATGTCATGATGTTCACTAGTGCATGGCACATAAAGGAAGCATGATATAAATTATTAAAACGTACGTAGTCGGAGTTTGGGATTCCTTTGGGAATGGCACATAATGGAATCTCTGATTGTGGATATCTATGACATTACCACCCTTGAAATTACTAAACGCACTTAGCCGGAGTTTGGGAATGTAACTTTATTCTAGTTGTTACTTTATGAGAAAAGAGGTGTATGTAATAGAAGGAGTTAATTATCATATTTGATAAGTTAACATTGAAGAAATTAATTATCATATTTGATAGGTTAAGATTGTAATGGTAGTTTAGTTTCTAGAGTCAATTGAGAGTTCCCTATTATGAAACTCATTGTAAGTGAGTCACTACTTTAGGACTAAAGAAATTTTGAATTTTGCATAAAATAGTAGAATTTGAAGAGATTGGTACAACTTTGGAAGTAGTTATTGAATACGTTGGGAGTAAGATATATCTGTAATGCTATTGTCATTAAACATATTTTGTCCTTTATTATGTGGTTATGGGTATGATTTTCAACTTATAATTGTTTAATTATTTGTGCCAATTTTAATGGAAGCCATTGAGATCCTTGCATTGGTCATTAATTAATAAGGACATGGAAAAACAAGAAAACATTGAATATTGGGGCATTATATCGGATAGTTATCTGTTATCTTAAAGGTAATTGTTAATTTTGTCGTTACTTTAGTGATCATGGACGCTCTTAAATGCATGTGGGAAACAAAATATTTTTTGCTACTTCTAAAAGCATAGTCGTGAGGAGAACCACAATGAAGGCACAAAATTGACCATTTTTGCTAACATAATGAAAAATGTATGTACTTGCCGAAACTTTGTCAAACTGTTAAAAAGGCCAAACAGACTCAAAATATGAAAGACAAAATAAATAAATAAATTAAATTATGGAAATGATCAACACGGGGAACTGGACTCAATAATGATGACTACCTAACATGGTGAAGCCTAAATGAAAAGACAACTAGTCCTTGAGACAAACCTCAATGAAACTATGATGACACACATGATGTGACTTACCAAGTTTGTTGAAGAGGTCATATGACAATGAAAATGGTGAAATGAGGTATGGGCATGATGGGCTTATTGACCTGGAGATGACGATGTTAATCAAATGACTAAGCAATAAAATTTAATATGTTCATTTAAGTCACTAAGTCCCGACACTTTGAAATCATATTAAGCTGATAATCAACTTTATTAACATTTATGGGCTTGGAAGTAGACTTCTAGAGATGTTTAGTGACTTTTAATTGATTTTAGCATATTATAGTCCTCCTTCATTTGACAATGATGATTGCGAACTATAAGTATGTGTTTTGCTGATTTGAATTCTTACTCAGATTTTGATAGGTTACCTAATTGTGTGGCTACTAATGCAATCTATCTTGTAGTTTAATTGGATATCCCAAATCCTTGTGGATGAATAGTAGGTGTTGCAAATCTAAGTCAATATTGGCAATTATTGAGAGGTATTATTGGGTTTATATTATTTAAAATCACTATTGAAATATCAATAATGTGATGGAGCCTTGTGGGATGAAACATAAAATCAATGATTGTAGCATATTTAGTTCTTATGGACATGAAAATGGAATAGAGTGGAATGAATACCTAAATATTTATTTTTTGTAAGTTAGTATGGATCCTTATATTTAATTCATCAAAATATACAGAAGTTTGCAGGGCCTTCTCGTAAAGAGAAAACAGACCCGTGGCCAAAAATTACCAAAGTATGAAGGGCCTTCCCATATAGAGAAAACAGACCCAATTAAGAGATAACACTGTAAATACGAGTTTTGAGACCAATCCTGTAGATTAACTGAAATCCTAAAAACCAAGAAAAGTCTGAGAGATTAACTAGAAACTAAAGAAAAACAGAGTCTAAAACCAGACTATTGGTCTAACCCATGTTGCAGACATGGAAAATGGCGAGCTCGATTCCCAGATGCTCAACAATTTGTTTCTGGTTCTGAATAATTTGTTGGAGGAGTAGGACCATCTCGTCCTGCTGAAGGATAATTTCAACGTGGGCTTCCCCTCTTTCTGCTAGAGCCTTCTCCAGAACAGCTTTCTACTTCTAGTGATAATCTAAGGTTTTATGAAACAACATTGTTCTGCCTCTTATGTTGCCGGGGTATGGGATTAAGGCCTCAAATTCATTCTTAATCTCAGTATCTAACAAACATCCTCTAGTAACCTATGTGTCCTCCTCGGCCTCTTGGATTTCTGCTTGGGCCTTTGAAGGAATCTCCTGTTTGTATCTACGAGATTTCCCGACTACCCCTCTCATAACTCTAATCGGCACTCCAGATGAGTGGCCAGTCACCTTAGCCTTCCGGACATATTGTCTCTTCTTAGGTGGCATCGGAATGAGGGAAAAATGCAGGTTGGAGGAGGAACTTCCCCACACGAAAGTAATGCTGCAGAGGGTGATACAACCGTCATGCTCCTTGCTACGATTACCCTGCAGGATTTGCAAACCAAGTAACCTTCTCTTGCTGCGGTGTTGATGACTACCTCTACGGGCATCCAACTGCATAATAACATTAACTCGGGCATCCAACTGCATAATGATATTAACGATGGCATCCATCTGCATAATGACATTAACTCGAGTTGAAGGAAGAGCACAATGGTCAGTGTTCACGCACGCTGTATCCGTCAACTTGATTAACGCCCTGTCCTGAGGGTGATGATGGCCAAGAGCCCAGACTAGAGAGTGGAGCGAGCCAGAGGGGATGGGAGATAACAAGGCACCCTTAGCATGGTGTATTGGATGCATGGTGTGCATGGGAAAAGGGTTGGTTGGGATGGCTCGTGGGCAGGCCAGGTTAGAGGACGTCAGGGCTGGTAGCACGTGTGGTATCATTAACTGACTGAGTGGGAATGTGTTGAGCTTCATGGCTGGCGGTAGTGGGAGCAATCTTGGGGTTGACACCTATAAACACCCGCAGTGGGGAAAATGAATACCTAAATATGAAAAGAAAGTGAAAATGACATTAAATATATAGTAATTAACTTCAACGCGAAGTTCCCTGAAAAGGCGAAATATGTAATACCCTAGTGTAGCTAGAAATGATTCCATAGATGGATGAGCAAATGAAATCCAACTGCACATGGATGAAAGAGGAAAAAGAACAACCTAAAATTTATGTCGATGCACATCCAACAGAACTGAACCATGAGTTTAGTTCCCTTGTAGGTGAAGTCGCAGAATACTTCCATTAAATTGGCAAGGGTCAATTTGTCACCATGATTTAAAGGACCATTTGAGATCAGTGAGTAATTGGGACTGGTTTCTTACCATTTGTTGGATGTATGATGTGTTTTGTGTTCTTTTATGTGACATTATATGTGAGATCCATGTTAATTCGTGAACTTGAGTTATTTGTAGATATCAGATGAGGGAGCCTTAGTGACTGATCCGATTCATTTTGTGGGACAATGAAATCGACAACTTTGGGGTCGATTAGTCGATCAGGTAAAGGTTCAATGGAATAGATATTATAGTGGTTATGTGACCTAGGAGGACGCATTGTAGATGTGTACATATTTTCCTTACTTATCTTAGAACTTTGGATGAATTTTCTTGACAATTCCTTCTCACTGGTGGAATTTAATACAAACTTACAAGGATGAGAACGAAACCATATCAAAATTTAATACTTGTTTCACTAAACCTTATGCACGGATTCCTCAGCATGTGTTCATTAAGGATAAATTTGCTATGTTCTATTATTTTAAGGTGTTTGATAAATATTTTTCTTCCTTCCTAAGGGGAAGGATATATAGAATTTAGAAACTACCCTTGTTGCCTCTACATCATTGTGTGCATCATCATGTTTGAAGGATGGACCAATGCAAAAGTCACACATTAATTTTCTTGTTTCTTTTTTATGTGAAATGAAATTAGTTGATGTATTTAGTGATGTGAAGGGTACGTGAATATGAAAAATATTTATCAGAAGGTAGAAATGACATTTTTTGCAATATTTCTTGGGAAAAAACATTTTTGGTCATTTATGTTAGAACATTATTACATCTTAGGACCTTAGTCATACATCACATTGTTGAATAATTGGTCCAAAACAAGTTAATAATTACAATCCAAGGTTGTTAGAAGTTAGTTAGGCCAAATGATGACTCATCCACCAAACTATGGGCCAAAACTGGTCAATATAGTTGTTGAGTTCCCTCTTATTGGACACCCCCAGCATTTATTACCACTATCTAAGCAAAGCCTCCATGTTTCCTTGTTTTAAGGAAATTGTCTTTGACTTAGGCTCCCATGCATTGTATCTAGTCATTTTGGCCCCTATTTAGTTGTTTTGGCCTCTCCTTGGATACCTAACCTCCACCCAATCACCTCGTTCACATGTGTGAGCCTCATTTTGGTCTTCCCATGCTCACCCAATGTTCACATGGACAATTCGTACCAGTTTGGGATGATTTGGGAACGTATTAGTCAACCTAAGGGGGATTGAGGTCCAATGTAAGCTAGCCACTTGTCACTACCTCCTAAGGCATTCAAATTCTTCCAAATGTTATATAAGAAGGATCACAACTCGTTGTTGGGTTAGATGGTTAATAGAAGTCTTATATTTGACAATTTGTATTACTAGATTTTGATAATTTGTGACTGGTTTTTTATCATTTATGATTGGTTTTTTATCACTTGTTTTTCCAGAATTATTTATGCACTTGTTTCATGCATAGGAAGCTAAATATTTCAATTGTGAGGTAATCTATAGTTTCTAGATCCTACTGTGATATATATTTCACATGGTATTAGATATCTTGGAGCTTCTATTCAAACCAAGATTGTTTTAGAAGTGCACCAGAAGCAGTGGAGAAACCACATAAATCCCAGGGGCCATTTCCTTGAAGCCATTGGAGAAATCCATTGGATTCTTCCTAGGGTGTGATGCTCTCCCGAATGGGCCTTCTATCAAGCAAGGTTCAAATATGTTAGTGTAGATCCCCTCTTGAGTGTTGAGAGTTTTTATTGCAAGTACATAGTGCACCATTGTCACCAAGTGTGCAAGCAGCAGAAGCTGGAGAAAACTCATTCTATTTTTCTCACTCCATTCAACTATTTTGAGTGGTAGGACGAAATGGTTATCCAGTTGAGATCCAAGGGTATCTACAGAATCACCATGGGAATTGATGTTGAGCCAAACTATGCAGTAGAGAAGTCGAAGTTCTTCAACAGAATGGATGAGTCAATTGGAATGCTTTGTCTTGGTATTTCAATAGATCTCCTATTTCACATTGATAGTCTCACTACTCCAAATGAAGTATGGCTCAAGCTTGAGTCTTTGTTTGGGAATAATGATGAAATGATGGGTTACCAGCTTGAGAATGAGTTGATCTCACTGATCTGAAGCAACTTCGATTCCATCCAGGACTTCTTCACCAAGTTCAAGATCTTAGTATTGCAAATCAAACAGTGTGGCATTGATAAGAAGGAAGAACAGTTGGTTCTATCTATCATTTCGAAGTTGGGTCCTGAGTACTCAGTCTTTGTCTCTACATTTCACTCCACAAAGCTCATAGTTCGCAATTGGAAGATGTCATCTTTGTCTTATTTCATCGAGATGCTAGCTCAAGAGCAAGACAAGTTGATTCTAATGGGTTCCATTAAGCAAAACGACCAACTTCTTGCTGCTAGAGATTCGAGACAAGCAAGAGGAAATAAAAATCCCAAGGGTTCAAAACCACGAGAGAAGAAGAAAGACAAGGAGAGGCCCAAATCTTCTGATGGGGGTTCGAATCCTGTCAAGGACAAGTGAAAGAAGAAAGATAACACAAAATGCACCTATTGTCAAAAGGGTTGGAATCCAGACAGTGCATGCATGAATAAAACCATTGACATGATGACCCATATCCTACAAGGAAAAAAAAAAAAAAAACCTCTTCCAAAAAGTTCGAAGAAGAAGGAGGGTGTTTCTGAAGACAAGGAGAGGTTCCATGCATTGATGGCTAGTATCTCAGAGTCCTCTTATTTCATAATTGATTCAGGTGCCTCAAGGAACATGGATTCTTCAAGATATTCATCTCTACTCTTTCTCCATACAGTGGTTCTTCCATTATCTTGGGAGATGACTCAGAAACCCCAGCTAGAGGCATTGAGAGAATCTCACTAGAATATGGGTACTTCAATAATGTATTGTATGTTTTTGATCTTGCAGCAAAATTACTCTATGTTTACCAAATGAACCACACTGGTTCGGCCAAGAGAGTGATATTCACTCAATATGATGTGGATATCTCAGAAGTTTCGACTGGAAAAGTTGTAGCAGTGGATGTTGCATATCATGATTCGAGGATGTACAAGTTCTCACATTTTGTTGAGTACTCTTCACCAAATGCACTTAGATCACATGGTAATGAAGTCAACAAGATTTGGAATGAGAGGATTGGACACCTCAACTATATATTTCTTCAATATCTTAGCAAAGAAGAGATGGTTGAATGGCTTCCAAGAATCATATTTTCCAATGGCACTTGTAAAGGGTGCATTGTTGGGAAGCATGTTGAACACAAATATAAGAAGGGGAAGCCAAGGAGAGCTAATCAACGTATTGGGTTGGTCCATTAAGATCTGATTGGTCCTCTTCCCACTCCATCCTATGGAAACTCAAAGTATGTGCTCACCTTCATTGATGATTTCTCAAGGTACTTTTGGTTATTCTTTCTCAAGCAAAAATCTGAAGTTTTCCAATATTTCCAAGTTTTCAAAGATTCTGTGGAGAACTTTGGTGGGAGAAGGATGAAGGTATTGAGGACTGAGAATGGAAGGGATTATGTCAACAAGGACATGTAGCATATCTGTGAATAAGAATGCATCCAAATGCAACATTATGTTCCCTACACACCGCAACAAAATGGTGTTGTAGAGCACAAGAATATAGCATTGAAGGAGATGGCCACATGCATGATGTAGGCTAAGTCTTTGTCTCCTAAACTATGGGATGAAGCCATGAATTGTGCTGCATATGTTAAGAGTAGACAACCACATAAATACTTCAAATTAATGATTCCATTTGAGGCTTGGATGGGCCACAATCCCAATGTTTCTCAGTTCAGGGTGTTTGGCTGAAGAGCATGGACTAGGATACCTCTAAAGAAGAGAAAGGCATTGCAGCTACAAAACAAGGATCCCATCATGGTTGGATACGCAGATGACATAAAGGGATACAATATCTTTGATCCCTCATCTCACAAAACATTCATTGAAATAAGTGTTCAGTTCGAAGAAGAAGAGCCCATGCGTGCTACAAAACAAGGTGAAGGGGAATGCTCAAATCCCCTGCTTGAAGATGATGTAAGGAATGGTTATTTCTCTTATATTTTAGATTCTGAAATTTATGATGATAATGGTGACAAGGATTCTGATCATGACCCTCTTACAAGGCCCAAGTGGGCTGAGAAAACCATACAAGTTGTTGGTGATCTTGCAGGTGATCCACAAGATCCTAGAAAGACTAGATCGCAGTTTCACAATGATTTTGCATCTTGTGATCCAGATCTTCATGGTATATTTTTCCTTATGGTTGAATATGATCCTCAATAATATGCAGAAGCATCAAAAGAACCAATATGGAAAAAAACCATGCAAGAAGAGATGAACAACCTCCATGACAATGAAACTTAGGATTTGGTCCCACTTCCTTCTAAGAGGAAACTAGTGCAATGTAATTGGGTTTATAGGACCAAAATGGCATATGATGGTTCGGATGTGAAGTATAATGCTAGGTTGGTGGATAAGGGCTTATCTCAAGTCCATGGAGTGGACTATACAAAGACATTTGCACCGGTGGCAAAGATGGACTCTATCAGGCTAGTTTTAGACATTAGGGCTTCCAAGCGATGGGATGTTCATCACATGGATGTGTAGAGTATATTTATTCATGAGGATATTGATGAGGAGATATATATGAAGTATCCTGAAGGCTTCATTACATATCATACACTTTTTTTTAGGTTGAAGAAGTCTCTCTATGTTCTCAAACAAGCTCCTTGAGCTTGGTATGCCAAGATGGACAATTTTCTGCTATCACAAAGGTTTGAGAGATGTAAGTCCGATAAAAAAAATTATATGCAGCATGATGGTGACCTAAAATTGATTATAGTACTGTATATTGATGATGTTTTGATCACTGGTAGTTGCACCAAAGAACTAGGCTCAGTTAAGGATGCATTGCACAATGCTTTTTCCATGACAGATCTAGGATTGTTGAAACAATTTTTGGGTTTGGAGATTGATCAAACTGTGGATGGGATCTATGTTTCTAAATCAATATATGCTTCAGATCTGCTGTATAAGTTCAATATGGCTGAATGTAATTCTAAAAAATTTCCATTCCTTTCTAGAGTTAAGCTTAATGATTGGGGTTCTTCACCATTGGTTGATAGTTCATTGTACAGACAACTAGTTGGGAGCTTGTTGTATCTCACTCACTCTCGGACAGATTTGTCTTATGTCGTTGGGGTTGTTGCAAAAAACATGAAAGAGCCTCATGAGGTCCATTGGAAAGAATCCCAAAGGATCCTACATTATGTATAGGGTACCAAACATTTTGGCATCCACTATGCAGTTGATTCATCTCTTGAACTAGTTGGTTTTATTGATTCTGATTGGGCTGGTGATAGTTCTGATCGGATGTATACTTCTAGTTATGTGTTTATTCTTGCACATGGTCCCATTTGATGGTTAAGAAAGAAGAAAAACACCATCTCCTTATCTTCAACTGAGGCTGAATACAAGGGAGCAGTGAATGCAACTACATAATGTGTGTGGTTGCAAGGCATTCTTGGAGAGTTTGGATTTGTGTTTGATTCACCCACATTCATTTGGTGTGATAATCAAAGGACAATCAAGATCTCCACTAATCAATTACAGAGACATAGGACCAAACACATGTTTATTCCCATGCACTACATTTGATGCTTGGTGCATGAACAGATCATTGCATTGCAGTATTTCCATTCTGCTGAGCAAACTATTGATATCTTCACCAAGAGTTTCACTGAGAAGACCTTGACTTACCTTAGATCACTCCTTGGGGTGAGTGATGCATGGTGAATACTGGTTCATTTTACATATATGTTTCATGTCCATTTTAGAGGGGAGGTTTTATTTCCCATGTGGTTTTCCTCCTTACCTTGGTTACATGGACTAATAAAAATTGTTGTTGTAAAAGGTGACTTGAACCTTAGTTGCCAAGGCCTTAATTTTGATTATCTACACAAGTATAGCTTATGGTGGGGTGTTAGAACATTATTACACATTAGGACCTTATTCATACATCACATTGTTGATTAATTGGTCCAAAAAAAGTTGATAATTACAATCCAAGGTTGTTAGAAGTTAGTTAGGTCAAATGATGACTCATCCACCAAACTATGGAAAAAACCTGGTCAATATAGTTGTTGGGAACCCTCTTAATGGCCACCTCCAACATTTATTACCACTATTTGAGCAAAGGCGCCTTATTTCCCTGTTTTAAGGAAACTATCTTTGAATTAGGCGCCCATGCATTATATCTATTCATTTTGGCCCCTATTTGGTTGTTTTGGCCTCTTCTTGGATACCTAACACACCCAATCACCTCCTTCACATGTGTGACCCTCAATTTGGTCTTCTCATGCTCACCCAACGTTCACATGGATAATTTGTATCCGTTTGGGATGATTTGGGAACCTATTGGTCAACCGAGGGGGGATTGAGGTCCAATGTAAGCTAGCCACTTGTCACAGCATCCTAAGGCATTTGAATTATTCCAAATGTTATATAAGAAGGATCACAACTCATTGTTGGGATGGAAAGTTAATAGAAGTCTGATATTTTATCATTTGTATTACTGGTTTTTAATCATTTGTGTCTGGTTTTTTATCATTTATGACTGGGTTTTGATCATTTGTTTTTCCATAATTCTTTATGCACTTGTTTCTTGCATAGTAAGCTAAATATTTCAATTGTGAGGTAATATATAGTTGCTATATCCTACTTTGATACAGATTTCACACTATTATTTTAAGGTGTTTGCTGAATGTTTTTCTTTCTTGTTAAGGAGAAGGATATATAGAATTTGGAAACTACCCTTGCTACCTATACATCATTGTGTGCATCATGGTGTTTAAAGGATGGACCAATGCAAAATTCACACATTAATTTCCTTTTTTCTTTCTTATTTGAAATGAAATAGGTTGATGTATTTAGTGAGGTGAAGGGTACATGGATATGAAAAATATTTTTCAGAAGGTAGCAATAACATTTTTTGTGATATTTCTTGGGAAAAAAACATTTTTGGTCATTTAATGCATTTCAAAGGGCCAATTACCAAAAGAAGGGGAAAATCACTTAATAAGTCCCTAACAAAGATAATTTCTACTTAAATAGTCTCATTAGGGAAATTTCACAAGATTGATCTTGCCTCTGTCAATTTGCAAACATGGGAAGAGGATTATATTGTCTCTTTGTCCTTTTGAATCTATTATTGAATAAAGGTTTCCTAAGTGTTCTTGTACTTTCTCTCTCTCTTCAGAATGGGAAAAAAGAATTTATTGGCCCAACCTTTCAACAAATATTTGGTTTCTATAAATTTGTATTCCTAGACATATGACAGGTACCCTTGGATTGGGTAACACCATGCCTCTTCTATGACTGCCATGGATTCAGCATCCCCGAGCCACAGGGGATGAAATTGAAAGGGGATAAACCCATAATTTTCATCCACCCGGAGGTTTATAAAGATAGGTTTATGATCATGAGCTAAAGAGGGAAGGATGGAAGAAGAAATATCTATATTTTATAGAAGTTTGTAGCTTTGGATAAGAAAGTAATCTAATCTCTTAGCAATGTGCCCTAACACTAAGAACAATGGAACTATTCAATTGCTCCAGCTATCACTAGTGATGTTGCCTCCCATTTCCCAATATATGTATTGCATGGAATTAACCTCTGATTGCATCTCACTTGGGTTTAATTTATTTAATCAATATTTGAACTCCGATCTTAGTGAGTCTGAACTCATTGTTTTTTCAATGTAGGACATAAAGAGAGATATTTGTTTTAAATTCTTTAGATCAGAAATATAAGCTGAAGATGGGAAACTTAAAGGAAATTGTTGTTTTGAGTTGCTTGATGGATATAATGGGTATTAATGGCCATAGTGTTGAATAATAGGATTTTTTTGTTACAGGAAAGGTATACTATGATACATGCCATTGTGGGTTCATCTATTCCTCAAGTTTTGACTTAATTTAACATCTTATTGTCTCACTACTTTTATCATTGCTTGCATAAATTTGGTGGAAAAGTGTAGGCTTTGGTGTGCTTTCTTGGGGATTTTTTTTCTTTATTGTTCACTTAATAATAATGATTTTATTGGAAACATGAGTCCGGTGAATGTCTTGGGTTCTTTTGGTGGAGACTCATGTCCAACCACCATGGAGGACATGTTTAAATAAATCTATACCATGTGATCCATTTTCATCCAAAATTGATTAAGCATCAAAAGATTTACATCTGTTTTTATTCTACTACCCTTCTACATTAGTTATTTGGCTGTAATAAATCCATAAATTTATCATCCTTGGAATTGTTGTTATTCTTCACTTGTAGTATGAACACTCTTTATATATTGAGTAAGTATGTACCATGTCAAGCTTATTGATTAGTAAAGGGATAAAATATTAGCTATGTAAGAACTCACTATGTGCATTATTAACTAACATGTGAATCGACAAAAAAAAACTCAGTTACCATATAATAGAGTGATGTAGAGAGAACATGGAAGTTACCAGTTTATAGAGAATAAAAACCTCATGTATAAATGCAGGGTGTATGTTCTCAACTCTTTGGGTTAAGGAATGCAACCATGAAGTGGAAAGTTGTAATATATGAGGCAACAACTTATTTGTGAATACAGTGAAGTGAATGATGAACTTGAATTCACTTGGAAACTACTATTGAGGAAATGAAACACTCCAATGTGTGGAATTTTTCTAACTAGACAAAGTTGGATTTGGTTTAGAATTGAGGAGGAATTGAAGAGTGATTTGCAGAATTGGATAAGTTTCAAGGATGACCCATATAAGGGAAATGATGCAAATTTATGGAGAATGGGGCATGGCTAGCAAGGAATTTATGATAATGAGGGAGATTTGCTCACCCTGAACTTTAATTTGGTTCTGTAAGAGTTGTATGCTTTCAAAAGTAGCAAACATAGTGTTATGTATTTGTTTTATGAATTGCTACTTGGTGATAAAATTGTAGCCCATGATCCAAAAGGTAGAAATAACATTTTTTGCGATATTTATTGGGAAAATAACTTTTTCTCATAAAAAGAATATATCCTTGTTGATTTTATGTATGTATTTTATTGCCATAATTATTTCTCAATTAGTACACCGTGGAAATTAATTTAATAGTTTAACTTGTCTCAAAACTTCTAGTATATATAGCATTGGTTCAAGGAAATTAGGTCCATGATAATCAACTACATGATTTGGATATTGATCATAGTTTATTCTTGGATATACTAGATCTCTTCCAAACACTACATT
Organism: Larix kaempferi; assembly: GCA_027924585.1. Taxonomy (NCBI): domain Eukaryota; kingdom Viridiplantae; phylum Streptophyta; class Pinopsida; order Pinales; family Pinaceae; genus Larix; species Larix kaempferi. The sequence continues at coordinate 4,565,377 of BSBM01000852.1, forward strand.
ACAACTATATACACGTTATTGAGGAGGCCTATTAATCAATATTTGTTTGTGAATGAATGTTGCATATAAAACACTGTCAAACTCAACTCATAACTTGGAAGAAATGAAACCATTTCTTTGCAATTGTTACGCTAGTGTGCTGATGGAATAAATTGAAAGGTGATTGTGAATAAAGAAATGGAAAAACATAGAGAATATGAATATTTCCTTAGAATGATATTCATTGCTCCATACGTTATTGTTGCAAATAAAAATAAAAATTCATGTGTAATAGATCTTTTGTATATTTGCACTTGTGCATTACGTCACTCATCACAAGGGAGTTCATAGGGTTGGATCTTGCTTTGGATCAAAACCAGTTAATATAAATTTTAGATAGATCACTGTACATAAATTCAATGTGCATCAATTCCTGCTAGAGAAACGGAGCAGAAATTCATTGTGCACAAACTATGAATGATAAATCATATGAATTGACATCAATTTATACTTTTATATGTTATTTGGCATGCAATAAGGGTGCATTCAATAACCCAACTTAATTGCAATAGGATCACTGTGAAAAAGAAGGAATTCATGTTTCATATGCTAAATGAGTAAATGAGTACATACTATATTTTAAAGAATCAAAAACATTTCAAAAATGCTATAAAAAATAGAATAAAAAATGAAGAGAGTGTAATGCACCGAAACTTCATTATTGCAAGATAGGATAAGGAAAAATACATAAAGGCAAGTTGTAAACAAAGGAAATACTATTGTACATATTTCCATAAAAACTAACACCCTAATTGCAAGGACTCTAAGGGTTTCAACCACGTGTAACTATGGAAGTAATTCCAATGTCACCACTACAACTACTTCCCTTCCCTTTAGTTCCAAAATGAATATAAAGAGCAAGGGGAATCCCTATAGGAAATTAAGTGTCAAGATATAAGGAAAATCACTTAGATTTTTGGCGGGTGATAGATCAAGGGTTAAAGAAAATTGATGAGTTAAAATATACCAAAAGAAATTAAATATTCCAAACTTATGTTAACTCAAACATTGGCTAAAAACATCCATGACCCATTAACCATTGATTGTGTTACCCCATTTTGCATGGGTGTTGAATGTTTTCACAATTTCGACGACGAGGATGGCATCGTTGATGCCTTGATTGAACATGATGGTTTTGCTAGGTTGCTTTCTATATCATGGATTTTTTGATACATTTATAGGTGGTTTTTTGAGGCATTGAACCTCAGTAGACAGTAGTGAAAGACACCCTTGGGAAGATCATAGGCATGTTTAGACCCGTAATCTCAAATCTAGGTTAATTTTTTAGCAGTCTCAACATATCTAAGCATCAAAATAGCCATAATCAACGATGGTGTGGAATGGGTAGCGGGGAGGCCTTGCTTTCAGTTATGGGTGTGTATTGTTCATTAAATGGTAGTAAACATGCATAAAACACAAATAAATGAATAATCTAGGCAATGTGTGTAGTAAGAAAGCATCATGTTTCTATGTGTGGGTTATCCTATTGTTAAAATACAGTGATAAAACCTTCCTTTTCCACATTTCTAGGCACATCCATGACCCATTAACCATTGATTATGTTGCGCCCATTTTGCATGGGTGTTGATTATTTTCACAATTTCAGTAGTGGGGACGGAATCATTGTTGCCTTGATTGAACATCATGGGTTTTGCTAGGTTTCATGCTATAATAGGGATTTTCTGTTACATTTTTGGGTCATTTTTTGAGGCATTTAACCTTAATAGATAGCAGTGAAAAACACCCCTAGGTAGATCCTAAGCATATTTAGGTCCCTAATATGAAATATGGCTTAAATTTTTAGTAGTATGGACATATCTCAACATCAAAATAACCATAATGAATTATTTTGGGCATGGAATGGGTAGTAGAGAGGCATTGCTTTCATTATGGGTGTGTCTTGTGCATTAAATAGTGATAAACAACCATAAAACACAAATAAGTGAGAAATATGGGCAACATGTGCAGTAGGAAAGAATCGTTATTACACTTCCAAGCTATTATGTTGGTAAAAAATAGTGATAAAAACCTTTCTTTTCCACATTTCCAAGCAGTTGTGAAGCAATGAACAACAGTTAACGAGACTTCTGGGCATGCCTATTATGAAAAAAAAATCAAAATAGACATAAGGGAGGGGCTATGTGAATAAAGAGAAACAATATGTGAAATTCTAAGTCACAACAAATCATAGAGCTGAGAATACCTCATAGTGAAAGAATGAGCAAAGAAGGTGAATTACAGTGGAAAATGAAGTGAAAAGAGTAGTAAAATTAATCAGACATTGGAACTTAGATGGAAGCAAAAATGTGTGACATTATCCATTAATCCATATAGTCAAAAAATATGTTACAATAGAGATAATTCGAATATCCTAGGAGAATTCGAGACTTAGTCTGTCTAGCATAAGAATTGTCACCACCAGAGTGCTCCAGAAGTCCCAAACTCAATTGAACTGAACCAAAACTTAGTTAATGGAAGACACAGTCAGTTAAATGACCAAGGAGGGTGCATCAGTGAGTTCTGCATGCAAAGTAGGTGAAAAAGGGCTCATTAGATCATAATCAGTGATTATCGGAGATAAAAACCCCAATAGAGTTCATGAATTCAAGTGGACTGAACTAGAACTCAGAGTAGGCTCCTAAAATGTACGGAAATTACTCTGTTGGGACTAAAATCATGCATGTAGGGCACATTAGGTTGCTAATGGGTCCTTTATGACATCTGCACACCACTAGGGTAAAATGACATCATCAACTACTAGGCAAAAGAAAATAATGATAAGTAGGACAAGGATGGAATATTAATTATACTAACACCCCCCTTAATCCAAACGTGGAAATCCTGGGCCCTGGTTACTAATACCAAAGGTCACCCATACAATCAAATAAATGATAAAAATAATTCTTCATGAAACTAAGGAAATGGGGAAAAACCTCATGGGAAAAATACCCCCTCCCTTAAAAATGAACACCGGGGAACTCAAGCAGCTTTCACACCAAGTAGAGATCTAAGATAAGAAAATCTCTTTTGAGTGAAAAAATTTGTGAATGTGTCTGGAATCATCTCTTCTGTAGGACAATAATGAAGTGATATGGTCCTATTGTGCACTAGTTCCTTGATGTAGTGCATGTGAACCTCAATATGTTTGGTCCTTTGCTTCTAAATTGAATCACTGGAGATCCTGATGGCACTTTGATTATCACAAAAAATTTCCATTGAAGGAGAAGTGAGAATTCTAAACTCTATTAAGATCCCATGAAGCCAAACTCCCCAAATAACTACATTCACAACCCCTCTCTACTTTGCTTCTGCTAAAGAAAGTGCGACTGCTTCTTGCTTCTTGCTCGACTATCAGATTGGTCCTGATCCCAACATAAACACATATCCTAAAGTGGATTTCCTAGTAGTGTTGTCTCCAACCCAATCTTAGTCAGTAAAACCAACCAGATCTAACTAAGCACCAACAGAATAATGGATACCAAATTCTCTAGTACCTTGCACATAGTGCAAGATCCTCTTTGTTTCCTTCCAATGCAGCTCATGTGGCTCTTGCATGTACCTAGCCACAACACCAACAACATATGACAGATCTGGTCTTGAATGTGTCAAGTACAACAAGGTAGCAATCAGTTGTATGTGAAGAGTGCTATCAACCAAGGGAGTAGAACCACCTTCTTCCGATTTGATGCCAGATAGGAAGGGAAAGGTTGCAGCTTTGCAATCAGTCATGTGGAACTTTTGGAGTAAGTCAAATGCATACCTAGACATTGAAATCATGATCCCTAAATCATTTTGAGTTAATTCAAGGCCAATAAACTGTTTCTACATCCCTAGATCTGTCAGGGAGAAGGATTTACTCAAAGTAGACTTGATTTTGTTCAAACCAGTAGATGAACCACAGGTGATGAGCAAGTCATCCATATACAAAAAAACAATAGTAGGCAACCTCCATTCTATTGCATGTATACATTGGAGTCAACTTTTCATCTCTCGAAATTCTGTGAAAAAAGAAGGAATCAATCTTGGCATACCATGCCCTTGGGGCTTGCTTCAGCGCATACAACGACCTCCTCAATCTTCATACCAAGGATGGATCATCAATGTACCCCTCATGTTGTTTCATATAGATCTCTTATTTGAAGTCACCATGCAAGAATGAACTCTTCACATCCATATAATGTACCTCCCATAGTTTCGAAGTTGCAATAGCCAAAACAAGTTTCCCTGAATCCATTCCTTCTACAGGAGTGGATGTCTCATTGTAGTCCAAATCTTGAAATTGTGAGTACCCCTTTGAAACCAACCGATCCTTGTACTTGGTTGTAGATCCATCAGATGCAAGCTTTGTTTTGTATATCCATTTGCATTGAACTAGCTTTCTCCCTGTGGGAAGAGAGACAAGATCCCATGTCTCATTGTTATGTAGTGACTCATATTCTTCATCCATGACTGCCTACCATCTTGGATCAAGGCAAGCCTCTATGAAAGACTATGGATCAAACCCTACCATCATGCATCACCTCTTAGGGAGAAGTGGATCTGTATGACATAGTCCAAGGTTTGCATCTCGATGTTGATCTAGATCTAGATCTTATTGAACTTTATACTTAATATCAATATATGATTCAACTTGGTCCTCATCTTTGGAATATGAATCTGGATCACTGAGAGAGGCATCATTATGGTATTTATTAGGTGCAAGTGGAGTAGGAAGATAATATGGCAGAAAATGTTAGAATGCATATGCCTCTTAGGCATGGTTTGCAACACCTTTTGCTATCAACTTTCGAGATGAGATATCTTTAATATCAACTATGTCAGGACCAAAGACAACTTTCTTCGGTGATCATGTGTGTGTCATTTGATAAACAGATAAAAAAATTTCTCTCAAGGAAGGCACATACATAAAAATTTTGAACTTTCCATGCTTCAGTTGTATTGTTTCCTTCCCTTCAATAGAGATTTGAGAATCATCTCCCATGTGAATACTAGGACCATTGGTAATATCTAGAGAACAAATGATTCTTTGGAGGAAACCATGTGGTTGGAGGATCTAGAATCAATGAGGAAGGCTTGTGATTGTGAGAGTCCATCCTTTAGTGCACATCATCTCTATTGGTCATCTGTCTCACTTCCATAATCAATCTTCCGTGCACCTTCTGGGAGGGCAATATTGTGTTATTCAAGAAGTTTGGTCATTTGATCTATCTTCTTCTTCTTCATGCAATATCTCTCTATGTGGTTTCCTTTCTTGGAATAGGAATACTTGGTATTCTTAAATCCCTTTTGCTTATCCTTCCTATAGTTGGAGGATCCTTATGATGGATTAGACTTTGGATTCTGCTTGGTCTCAAATTGATTCTTCTCTTTATCTTTGTTCTTCCCTTTAGCATTCACACTTTTTGACTCTCCATCCATAAGAGCTTGATTTTTGGATGCCTTCAATGCACCCATCTAAATCAATTTGTCTTGTTCTTGGATGAAAGATTCAGTGAATGCATCTAAGTATTGCATTTTCCAATTGGGGATTGAAAATTTCCCCAAATGGAAGGTAGAAACAAAGATAGAAAACTCTGGACCAATTTTTATTAGAATGGATAGCACCAGATGCTCATCCTTCTTCTCAATGCCACATTGTTTTCATTGCATGACCAAGTATTTGAATTTAGAGAAGAGTTTCTCTATGGTTTCGAAACTGTTAGGTTGAAGAGAAATTAACCCATTCTCCATAATATGGCCCCTCTACTCATCTTGCTTGTTAAAGACAGTTTCAAGCTTCAACCAAACCTCTCTTGGAGTCTTTAATCCATTAAGGTGGAAGAGAAAATCTATGGAAATATGAATATACACATGAAACCAAATGCTTCATCTAATATGTTTAGATACTTGGACTTCTCAACAATTGCCTGAGGTTTGGCCTTGTTGTCCATTGTGACCCTACATAGAATTTTCTTGCGCAAAACCATTTGCATATCATCCCTCCAATCAATATAATTGAAGGGTGTTAGGATTCATGGATACAAGGGAGCATTACAATTCTCCATTGAAACTATTGGAGCGAATACAAACTGAAAAACGATACTACTACTGCACTAAAAACCTTCAATATCATGTAAAAAACACTCAATTTTAGATATAGAATACTACAAAGCATTGCTTTAGTACAATAGGCACATTTTTTTGGATCCTTCACACCTAGATAGATGTCAAAGGATTTCTCCACTGAATTCAATGCAATGGCACCGATATTTGTTGTGGAAATCCAGAGGCTTGTGGTGCACTACTGAAAGAATATGCTCAACCTACACTCTTTGAACTCTCATACCATGTGAATTCTAAGTCACGACATATCATAGAGATGAGAATGCCTCACAGTGAAAGAATGAAAGAATGTGAATTACAGTGGAAAATGTAGTGAAAAGAGCAGTAAAATTAATCAGACATTGGAACTTAGATGGAAGCAGAAATGTGTAAAATTATACATTAATCAATATAGTCCAAAAATATGTTACAATAGAGAGAATTCGAATATCCTAGGAGAATTCGAGTCTCATCCTATCTAGCATAGGAATTGTCACCACTAGAGTGCTCTAGAAGTCCCAAACTCAACTCAACTTTACCAAAACTCAGTTAAATGAAGTCACAGTCAGTTAACTGACCAAGGAGGGTGCATTAGTGAATTATGCATGCAAAATAGGTGAAAAAGGGTGCATTAGATCACAATCAAGGGTGATCAGATATAAAACCCCAGTAGAGTTCAGGAACTTAGGTGGACTGAACTAGAACTTGGAGTAGGCTCCTAAAATGTAGGGAATTGACTCTGGTGGGACTAAAATCATGCATGCAAGGTGCATTAGGTGGCTAATGGGTCCTAAATGACATTTGCACACCACTAGGGGGAAATGACATCATCAACTACTATGAAAAAGAATATAATGCTAAGTAAGACAAGGATGGAGTATTAAATATCCTAACACAATAAAACCTTAAAACCTAAAATCTAGGCAAGTTTATGTGGAGTAATAGTAATATAGGCCATTGAATCAGTAGGTTCTTCACAATTCTAGGCATACTCTAGTGGTGAAGAGGATAAAATTGCATTGTTTCCAGGTCTATGGGATGAATCAACAGATCTGAGTATGGAGCAGTTGCAAAAGATGCATTTTTGGGAAAGATTTGACCTATATTTGACCATAAACAACAGTTAAATTTGTTCACTTGAATCTAGACATAGTTTCAACATAAAAAAAAAAACATAAAGCTTCAACCTCGGAAACCTATGTACGAGAAGCAATAAAGAAAATATGGATGTTTTCTTTTGGAAGGAAACATGCATCCCTAAAAGAAGTTATACCTGCACCACACCTTTTTTATAGACCATTTTTCATGATTAGAGGGATGCCACAAGCCTTTTAGGAGGATTCTTTTTCAGATTTGAGGATATCAAGGTCGAGGCTTCTAATCACTTGATTTCATGGAAGAGCGTAGAATCATCATAGATTGAAGAGCGATCTCTTTTTTTTTGCATGGAGGTAGCCTTTGTATAATCTATATGATGTATTGCTCTTCTTAGAACATTTTTATACATTTCTTTTAGGGGAGGCATCTCACCTTAGCAACCCACATGGTCACTTTTGGAACATCCATGGATGGATATTGCACAAGTAATCCCTTTATTCCATGTGAATGCCCACATGTGAGGACATTTGCACTTAGTGGCTTCTAGGCCCTTGTTTGGTGACCGGTGGGGATTCTCTTATGGAGCATTTTTCCTCAAAGAAGTCATTGGAAGACCTAATGCATGCCTTGTATTGGGAGTATCCAACCTTAGAAGACTTGTTTCACACTATATTGATGTAGTGTTGGCCTTTGGAGGTCCTTATTTGTCACTTTTGGATAAAAAAAATCCCTCCTCTAGGGACTTGTCTTGGAAATTTTCCTTCCTTATGAAGGAAGTTTGTACTTTGAAGGCTTTTAGATACTTTATGGGCTATTATGTGGATATTCCTTGGTATAATTGAGTTTCTTTGTGGACATATTTTTATTTGAGAAGCTATTTTGGAGAATAATTTGGAGGCTTGATGTGGACATCTCTGAACTTTGTTCTTTCAGTTGGTGGAGGCACCCCTTCTCTTTGGGGACTTATGCATCTTTCCTTGTACGTGTGGAAATTGAACACTCATTTCATATTTTGTTATGAGTTAGATGTTTTAGTGGGGTTTTTTTGTATTATTTTACCCCACCCGAGTTAGTTATTCTAGTGGCGGTTTTTGTATTATTTTACCCCACCCAAGTTAGTTATTCTAGTGACGGTTTTTGTATTATTTTACCCCACCTTAGGTTAGATCTAGGAAACAAATGAATATTTTATTTTAAATGAAGTTTAACTACTCCTATATAAAGAGAGTTACTTCCTCGTAGAACTCATGGTTGGATTTTAAGATCTCTCTCTCTTTTGGAGCCTAATCTACATATCTTTGTGGAGTATTTTGAAGTTAAAAGGTTTTCCACTCTTGAGTTTTTCTTGATGGGTGAATATTAAGGTAACATGCATCTTTTGGCATTGTAAGATATTTAACCAAGTTCATTGAGAAAGTAAATTTTTTCAAGTGGAATGAATAGGGAATTTCCTTTTTTTAATTATATATTTTAGTTGTGTGCCTTGTCTTGTGATTTCTCTATCTTAGGAGGGGTTACAATTCAAACTTGAATGTCAAGGTTGTTTGAGTATGTAAAAATGCATATTGGGATGTGAATTCTAGAAACGAAATATTTAAATAAAATGGATGTTGTTGATGTAGCTATGTGAGGTATCCTCACTATCCAATAAAATGTATTTTATTATTACAAAATGACAAGTCGGCCCAGTAAAGAAGACAAGTCAGCCCAGTTGGGAAAATCATCCAAAAGTAACATATAAATAGACGAGCTTCGCTCCTCATTTGTCACTCACCTCAAGCAAGTTTGCTCAAGAAAAGGAAGTTCCACTTTTGGGTTGTAGAAAATAGTTTGTAATTGTTTTCTTTGGCATCTATTATTCTTGTGATTTTATTTTTATTGTACTGAATCTCTGAGTAAGAAATGCTTGCTAGGTTTTTCCTAAGTTTGGGATTTCCTAGGATAAACTATTGTCTCTCTATTTTTTCTGTGCATAGTTATTCTTTCAGTGATCCTATATTGTTTATAAGTTGAAAGAGATGAAATTATAGTTTTATAATTAAAATCTAACAATGGATCAGTTCTTAATTAATTGTTAATTATGACATGTGTTTACTACAACAATTGACTAGCATAACTTGTGAAACACTTGGGTGATGAGTTCTCGCCAGTGATTTGACTAAGAAGTTAAAATTTTTATTAATATATGGTAATATGATTTTAAATGGATAATTTAAGATTGATCCCTGATCTTTGAATATTTGTATTTATTTATTATCGAATGATGAATATAGAGAATTTTATAGTATGTGTTGACCACATTTTCGGGTCAACATTACAAGTCAACAAATATGTTGTCAGGCTATTGTCATGATATTTAGACACTTATGAGTTTGTTGCACCGAGAGGTGCTCTACAGCCCAGTATGAGGGAGATCTTGTAACCTGTATGTGTAGCGTTACATGTGTGATGTAGCATTACATCTAATAGTAAAAAGTGATAATATGAGGGATATCTTGTAATGTGTATGATGAAGCATTACATGTGTGATGCAACATTACATCTAATAGTAAATAGTGATAATATGAGGGAGATCTTGTAACGTGTATGATGTAGCATTACATGTGTGATGTAGCATTACATCTAATAGTAAAAAGTGATAATGTGATAAACTAATTAATATTTTGTCGGACATTATAATAAAAGTAAAGTCCCTCATGTAACAAATTAATTTTCAGAGTAATAAATATATTTGGTCGACCATTTAGAAACGGTGACTATATATGATACAAATACGTGAGAAGCTCCTTGAGTGCAATACCTGAGAAGAGGCTTTCACCTCGGGAGAATTGATCCCTCTCAGCACTTGATAGAGCCTAGGATTTGGATCTAGGCTGGTTAAGATCAATTTGATCTAAGGTGTCTTTAATTATAGTGTGTTTCTTTAGAATGCATTTGTATTTATCTAATATGATGCTCATCATGATATGTTGTAGACATAAAAGTGATCCAATGATTCATCTTCTCCTCGAGAATAATGGCTATATTGATTCGTGGCTTACCACCCTATCGGTCCATATTTTTTATTTAAAGAGTATCGAGGGTCATTTTATGATGATCAATTGTGAGAAAAACATATGTAAAATATTTTCCTTTTGCATTATATATTTCCCCAAGTGGTTGCATTGGATATGACAGTGGACTATTTCCCCCTTTGCGTATTTTAGCCATGTAATACATTGGTGTGTTGATATTTGTTTTGTTTGTATGATAAGTTGCTTAACTTGTTTGACCTCTGTGAAAATATCATTTTTTCTAACATGGTATTAGAGTGTTTGCGAAGACCTACTACCATTGTTAATTGATATCATGAACCTATTACATTGCATGCATTCAAGGATTTATAGATTTTGTTATTTCCATGCCTTTATAGGATAAAAGATTCATTCCATTACATTTAGAGGACTTGTTTTTGTTGGAAACAATTTTTATTTCACCCAAAAATATTTCCATTTACCCAATATATGACCATTTTATCAAATTTAAAGGTATGCTGTTTTTATTATGGTTTTTAAATATTTTCATATTGTTTTAATATTTTAATTTTTTCTTTTTTTGTTTACACTCCAAGTTTCACCCCTTTCCATATTATGTATTCTCTTAATTATGTTCTTTGTACAAATTCAATAAATTAGATAGTGGAAAGTGTTTTTTTTTCTACATATTCTTTTTGTTGTGCACCTTGTGCAAACTCAACAAAGAGAAAACAAACAGAAAACATGAAACTATTATGTATGATGATTTCATATACGCTATTGTTTACATGTATTATGTATTTGGACCAATAAGGTATTATCAAGAGGAATGGTTTCGCATTTGTCTTTTTCTTTACCTCCATAATAGAGTAATGTGCTTCGAATTGTTTAAGAATTCAAGAAATTGTATTTTACACACACATAGACATTCTACATTAATTTGTAAATATAGATTTTGGCCTTATTAGGAGACCATGCATGACAAGAATAGAAGTACGAAAGAGGATTTTATATGTACATATTCAACATTAGGCTGGTGTTCACCTTAAGTGGATGCATAATATCAACAATACTATAAAAAAATACAACCTGCTTGGTTTATACCAAGGATGGATATGGATTTAGTTACTAACGGTCCTTGATGATAGGAAATTAGTTTAAATTAGTGTTCTTTCAACCAAGCATGCACAAAATAAAATCATGATAAATTTATATAGTTTAACTATAGTCAACAACTCCATGGAAAATTATCATATTCAAACAATTAGATATGCCCCGACCATATTATTGCTTCCAGCATGCACTTCTAGTTTTTTTCCTCAAAACAAGAGTAATATCTAATAGGGTAATACAATTTTGGAAAGGGTTCAATGTTGAATCATCATTCTAGTTTATCCTTGAATGGTTCACAAGTTCATAGATAATATTATCTCAACTATGTGTATGGAACTTCATAACCATGCCTCAATGCAATACATGCAACATACTAACCTTCATTGCAATACATGCAACATACTAGCCTTCATTGTTGGTTTTCACAGCCATATGAATTATACGAGAACTTAAATTAATTTTTTCAATGGGATTCATCTTATAGATCATAAAACATACATACTAAGTTATTTTAATACATTTATTTTAAGAATCGTGCATGTTTAATCCTGAATTAACTAATATATTTTATGACTTTCAAGGTATATATTCACCTATACTTCCATATTCCTATCGTCATGGACCATTAGTATCTAAATCCATATTCAACCTTTGTCTAAACCAAGAAAGTTGTATTTTTTAATAGTATTGTTGATAGTGTGCATCCACTTAAGATGAACACCAACCTAATGTTGAATATCCACATATATACACTCATCTTTCATACTTCTATTCTTGTAATACACGTTCTCTTAATAAGGCCAAAATGTATATATGAAAATTAATGTAGAATGTGCGTGTGTGTGGCTTGAATTCTTAAACACTTCTAAGAAAATTAATATATTATATATTTAAAGTAAAATATAGAAGGGAAACCCTTCCTCTTGATCATGCTTTATCAATCCAAATACATAATACATGTAAACAATAGTGTATATGAAATCATTATACTTAATAGAATCAGGTTCCTCCATCATCATCATTGTATGTCACTATCATTATTGTCATTGTCATGATTTCCGTCATCTTTATAATCATCATCATCATCAACATCTGCATCTTCATTGTCAGCATCATCATCGTCGTCATCACCATCGTCATCATTGTCATCATTTCCATTGTCATCATCATCGTCATCATCATATAAACACATCATCTTCATTTTCATCATTGTCATCTTCATCATCATTGTCATAATCATCATCATTGTCAATGTCGTCATCATCATCACATCATCATCAACATCATCATGATTTCCATCATCATCAGCATAATAATTGTTGTCAACATTTTCATTGAGGCCATCATCATCATCATTGTCATCATCATCAACATCATGGTGATAATGATGATAATGATGATGAAAGTGAAATGAATGACGATGGTGATAATTATGATGACAATGATGACGGAAATGATGATGGCATTGGCGATGATATGATTATATGATGATGACAACAATAGTAATGATGACAATGAATATGATCATTATAATGATGATGATGATGATGATGATGATGATGATGATGATGATGATGATGTTAAAAATGATCATCATTCTCATCATCATAATCGTCATTGTCAATGTAAACTTGGGACAAGGAGAATTTAAATGCACATGATTTGGGATGCTAAAGTGGACATAATTTGTGTCCACTTTAGCACCATCCCGATATAATGTTCCTAGTTTTGCACCTAGACAACGTAGCACGAGGAGAATTTAAATGTAAATTATTTGGGATGCTAAAGTGGACACAATTTGCATTCACTTTAGTGCCATCCCGATGTAATTCTCCTGGTTTTGAAATCATTATTGTCATAATATAATCACATCATAAAAAATGCCATCAACATCATCATCTTCGCCATCATCATAATTTTCAATGTCATTGTCATCATCATCATCATTGTCATATCCATCTTCATCATCATCACCATCTCCATCTTCAATTCTTTTATAGTTTGTTAATGGCATTTTAGAACCCACCATACTTACATTTATCATAGTTGATTATAAATCTCTACATGTACATAATATGATTCTCCTATCCCCCTTTTTTTAATCTTATTTGATTAGATTTTCCATTGTTACTAATCAAATCTAATTTTATTGCTAAGAATGTACTTGGTAGAGTTAAAATATCCAATATCTCTACAACCTGCAATATTACAATGTGCTCAATCATGGTTATAAGCTATGCATGATTTAAATGGTAACCATTTCACACTTGTCGGTAATAGTTTCCCTATATAAGTAATGTATGATATCATGCAACCTTCTGCATGGCCCACAAGCCCTAAAGAAACAAATTACGACATAAGTATCTAGATTTCACTCTAGAAGATGGATCGGCATCATCTTCATATAATCACATCATTGTCATCATCATCATGATCATCATTGTCATTGTCATCATCATCATTTTCATTGTCATCACCATGGACATCATCATCATCATCGTCATGATCATCATCATCATTATCATCATTAATGGCATCATCATCATTCATGTCATTGTTGATCATGATGACCTAGGTGACGATGATTACAATGATCTATATGACCATGAAAAATATAATGATTATGATTATGACAATGATTGAATTTTAAGAATTGGTAATATTTTCCAAGGTCATTGGCATCGTAATTGTCATTTTGATTATCATCGTCATCATCACCATCATTGTCGTAATAACAATCATCGTTGGCATCATCATCATTATCATTATCATCATATTCATCATTCATGCCATCATCGTCTTCATAATCAATATTATAGATATTGTCATCAATGGTTCATCAAATGAAGTTATAAATCCCATTGTTACTTTTAACCCCATAAGCCAAGAATTCCTTTTTTTATTTATATTTTGAAATTGACCAACCAGTTGGTGCTAAAGAGGACATAGAATGTGCCTAGATTGTACCTAAACAACCTAGTACAAGGATAATTTAAATGTAATTGATTTGGGATGCTAAAGTGTACACAATTTGTTTCCACTTTAGCACCATCCCAACATAATTCGCCTTGTTTTGTACAATGACAATGAGAATGACATGAATGATGTTGATGATGAAGACAACAATAATGATGATGATAATGACGATGTTGATGGAGACGATGATGATGATGATGATGATGACCTAGATGACGACGATGGTTATATTAATGATGATGACCTAGATGATGATGATGGTAAAATTGATGATGATGACCTAGATGATAATGACAATGAGGATGAACTAGATTATAATGACAACAATGATGATGATCATGATCATCATTTTCATCATCGTCGTCATTGTCATCATCTTCACTATCAACTTAGAACAAGGAGAATTTAAATGTAATTGATTTGGGATACTAAAGTAGATGTAGTTTGTGTCCACTTTAGTGCCATCCAAATATAATGTGCCTAGTTTTTCACCTAAACAACCTTGTACAAGGAGAATTTAAATGTAACTAATTTGGGATGCTAAAGTGGATGCAATTTGCATCCACTTTTGCACCATTCCAATATAACGCACCTAGTTTTGCAATCATTGTCATCAACATATAATCACATCAGCAACAAATTCATCATCATTTTCTTCATCATCATCATCATCGTCATTGTCTTTTTCATTGTCATTGACACTATCAGTGTCATTGTCATTGTCATCTATGTATCCATCATCATTGCCATCTCCATCTTCAATTCTTTTATAGTTTGTCAGTGGAATTTTACAATCCACCATACTTACATTTACTGCAGTCAATTATAAATATCTACTTGTCAATAATCATATTCTCCTATCCCCTTTCTTTCCAATCCGATTTGATCATATTTTCCAACCTTACCAATAAAATTTGATTTTCTTGCTAAGAATGTAGTTGGTAGAGTTTTAAAAAATCCAATTTCTCTACATCATCTTATAGATCATAAATCATACATACTAAGTTATTTTAAGAATTTATTTTAAGAATCGTGCATGTTTAATCCTGAATTAACTAATATATTTTATGACTTTCAAGGTATATATTCACCTATACTTCCATATTCCTATCGTCATGGACCATTAGTATCTAAATCCATATTCAACCTTTGTCTAAACCAAGAAAGTTGTATTTTTTATAGTATTGTTTATAGTATGCATCCACTTAAGATGAACACCAACCTAATGTTGAATATCCACATATATACACTCATCTTTCATACTTCTATTCTTGTAATACACGTTCTCTTAATAAGGCCAAAATGTATATATGAAAATTAATGTAGAATGTGAGTGTGTGTGTGGCTTGAATTCTTAAACACTTCTAAGAAAATTAATATATTATATATTTAAAGTAAAATATAGAAGGGAAACCCTTCCTCTTGATCATGCTTTATCAATCCAAATACATAATACATGCAAACAATAGTGTATATGAAATCATCATACTTAATAGAATCAGGTTCCTCCATCATCATCATTGTATGTCATTATCATCATTGTCATTGTCATGATTTCCGTCATCTTCATAATCACCATCATCATCAACATCTGCATCTTCATTGTCAGCATCATCATCACCGTCATCACCATTGTCATCATTGCCATAATTGCCATTGTCATCATCATTGTCATTGTCATATAAACACATCATCTTCATTTTCATCATCTTTTTCATCATTGTCATAATCATCATCATTGCCAATGTCGTCATCATAATCACATCATCATCAACATCATCATGATTTCTATCATCATCAGCATAATAATTGTTGTCATCATTTTCATTGACGCCATCATCATCACATCATCATCATCATTGTCATCATCATCAACATCATGGTGATAATGATGATAATGATGATGAAAGTGAAATGAATGACGATGGTGATAATTATGATGACAATGATAATGGAAATGATGATGGCATTGACGATGATATGATTATATGATGATGACAACAATAGTAATGATGACAATGAATATGATAATTATAATGATGATGATAATGATGATGATTATGATGATGATGATGATGATGATGTTAAAAATGATCATCGTTCTCATCATCATAATCGTCATTGTCAATGTCAACTTGGGACAAGGAGAATTTAAATGCACATGATTTGGGATGCTAAAGTGGACATAATTTGTGTCCACTTTAGCACCATCCCGATATAATGTTCCTAGTTTTGCACCTAGACAACCTAGCACGAGGAGAATTTAATTGTAAATTATTTGGGATGCTAAAGTGGACACAATTTGCATTCACTTTAGTGCCATCCCGATGTAATTCTCCTAGTTTTGAAATCATTATTGTCATAATATAATCACATCATAAAAAATGCCATCATCATCATCATCTTCGTTGTCATCATAATTTTCAATGTCATTGTCATCATCATCATCGTTGTCATATCCATCTTCATCATCATCACCATCTCCATCTTCAATTCTTTTATAGTTTGTTAATGGCATTTTAGAACCCACCATACTTACATTTATCATAGTTGATTATAAATCTCTACATGTCCATAATATGATTCTCCTATCCCCCTTTTTTTAATCCTATTTGATTAGATTTTCCATCGTTACTAATCAAATCTAATTTTATTGCTAAGAATGTACTTGGTAGAGTTAAAATATCCAATATCTCTACAACCTGCAATATTACAATGTGCTCAATCATGGTTATAAGCTATGGATGATTTAAATGGTAACCATTTCACACTTGTAGGTAATAGTTTCCCTATATAAGTAATGTATGATATCATGCAACCTTTTGCATGGCCCACAAGCCCTAAAGAAAAAAATTACGGCATAAGTATCTAGATTTCACTCTAGAAGATGGATCGGCATCATCTTCATATAATCACATCATTTTCATCATCATCATGATCATCATTGTCATTGTCATCATCATCATTTTCATTGTCATCACCATGGACATCATCATCATCATCATCATTATCATCATTAATGGCATCATCATCATTCATGTCATTGTTGATCATGATGACCTAGGTGATGATGATGGCGATGATCTATACGACCATGAAGAATATAATGATTATGATTATGACAATGATTGAATTTTAAGAATTGGTAATATTTTCCAAGGTCATTGGCATCGTAATTGTCATTTTGATTATCATCGTCATCATCATCATCATTGTCGTAATAACTATCATCGTTGGCATCATCATCATTGTCATTATCATCATATTCATCATTGATGCCATCATCGTCTTCATAATCAATATTATAGACATTGTCATCAATGGTTCATCAGATCAAGTTATAAATCCCATTATTACTTTTAACCCCATAAGCCAAGAATTCCTTTTTCGATTTATATTTTGAAATTGGCCAAACAGTGGGTGCTAAAGCGGACATAGAATGTGCCTAGATTGTACCTAAACAACCTAGTACAAGGATAATTTAAATGTAATTGATTTGGGGTGCTAAAGTGTACACAATTTGTTTCCACTTTAGAACCATCCCAATATAATTCACCTTGTTTTGCACAATGACAATGAGAATGACATGAATGATGTTGATGATGAAGACAACAATAATGATGATGACAATGACGATGTTGATGGAGACGATGATGATGATGACCTAGATGACGATGATGGTTATATTAATGATGATGACCTAGATGATGATGATGGTAAAATTGATGATGACGACCTAGATGATAATGACAATGAGGATGAGCTAGATTACAATGACAACAATGATGATGATCATCATCATCATTTTCATCATCGTTGTCATTGTCATCATCTTCATTATCAACTTAGAACAAGGAGAATTTAAATGTAATTGATTTGGGATACTAAAGTGGATGTAGTTTAGTCCACTTTAGTGCCATCCAAATATAATGTGCCTAGTTTTTCACCTAAACAACCTTGTACAAGGAGAATTTAAATGTAACTAATTTGGGATGCTAAAGTGAATGCAATTTGCATCCACTTTTGCACCATTCCAATATAATGCACCTAGTTTTGCAATCATTGTCATCAACATATAATGACATCAGCAACAATTTCATCATCATTTTCTTCATCATGATCATCATCGTCATTGTCTTTTTCATTATCATTGACACTATCAGTGTCATCGTCATTGTCATCTCCGTATTCATCATCGTTGCCATCTCCATCTTCAATTCTTTTATAGTTTGTCAGTGGAATTTTACAATCCACCATACTTACATTTACTGTAGTCAACTATAAATATCTACATGTCAATAATCGTATTCTCCTATCCCCTTTCTTTCCAATCCGATTTGATCATATTTTCCAACCTTACTAATAAAATCTAATTTTCTTGCTAAGAATGTAGTTGGTAGAGTTTTAAAAAATCCAATTTCTCTACAACCTCCAAGATTAGAATGTGCTCAATCATGGTAATAAGTTATGCATGATTTAAATGGTAACCATATCCCAATTGTAGGTAATATTTTCCCTATATAGTGCATGTATGATAACATGGGGCCTTTTTCTTTTCCCATGATCCCTAAGGAAACAAATTATGGAGTAAGGATCTAGGTTTTACTCTAGAAAATGGACTGGGGCATGAGATCCAACCTTAGTGTGAAAAAAATCTAAATGGACACCACTCTTACTAACATTCCAAAGATTCTCTACACAAGCCATGTTTGTTATCCTTGGGACCCAAACATGGTCTATGATCCTCATAAGTAGATAACATGGCCTCAAATAATGGATTTCCCCCGCATCATGACCTCGTTGTTGGTTTCACCATCATTGTCATCACCATCATCATTTCCATTGTCATCATCATTTTCATTGTCGTTGTCATCATCATCATCATCATCATCATTGTCATTGTCATCATTGTCATCATATAATCACATCATCATCAATTCCATCATCATCATCATCATTATCATCGTCATCATCATCATCATCATTGTCATTATCATTTTCATCATTTTCAACGTCATTGACATCTTCATTGTCATCATCATCATCAACAAGAACAAAAACATTACCTTTCATGTCAATATCATTGTAATTGTCATCATCTATCATCATCATCATCATTTCCAATGTCATCATCCTCATTGTCATCATCATTATCATCCCCATCACCATATAATCACATCATCATCATTATCTTCATCTTCGTTAACGCCATCATCATCATTGACATCATCATCACCTTCATTGTCATCATTGCTTCATTACCATCATCGTCATCATCATCATTGTCATTTCCATCATCATCATCATCACCATCATCATCATCATCATCATCATCATCACCACCACCATCATCATCAATGTCATCATCATATCCATTTAATCACATCATTGTCATCCTCGTTGACTTTGTCATCACCATCATCGTCACTGTCATCACTGCCATTTTCATCATCATCATTTCATCATCATCCTCCTCCATGCCATTTTTATTGTCATAATCATCAATGATGAAAATGATGATCATGATCAACATTATCAAGGTCATGATGATGATGATGACAACGACGATGACGATGATGATGATGATGATGACTCATGATCAACACAGTGATCGTTATCATCACCATTTCCATCATCATCATCATCATCATCACAATAGACACAAAACTACATGCAACACCTGGCGCAAAACCTGGCGAAAATATGGATGTAAAAAGGGTTGCATAAAGGGATGCAATAGTTGATGCAAACCTGGATATAAAAATAGATGCAAATGTGGATGCAAAAGTGGGTGCTAAAGTAGGTGCAAAAATGGGTGTAAATTGGGGCACAACAAAAGTGGATGTAACTGTAGATGCAAGAAAGTATGCAAACATGGATGCAAAACGGGATGCAAAACTAAATGCAAAAAAGGATGAAAATGTGGGTGCAAAATAGGAGGCAAACAAGGATGAAAGAGTGGGTGCAACAAAAGTAGACGAAAAAACTAGGCAGAAAACCCATTGCAAAACTTGGCAGAAAACTAGATGTTAAATCTGGTGCAAAACCTGGTGCTAAACTCGGCATAAACTGCATCGGGGTTAGCCTTTAATTTAGGAAAAGGACGCAAAAAATGCCTAAAGTAGTGGAAACACATGAAGTTGCATCGACTTGGCCAAGAAAATGAAGAAAAATACATTAAAAATGGTTCTAGAAACAAAAAAGGAAGCGAAAAGGGATGATAATCATAGGGTTTTGTTGTAGTGTACTGCCATGGTCTCCCCAACAATAGATGACAAGCAACCATGGGTACCACATCACACAATACACTATCATAAAAATTGTCAATCTTAAAATTTATCAAACATTGCTTAGACACTGTAACATGATGTCCCTTCTGCAACCATGAAATTCTTTAGGAATTTGGGTGTGCTCTACACCTCAAATTCTCTAGCTTCTCTACTACTTTAGTCTAGACTAAATTTTCAATACTACCTCCATTGACTATCATGGAACAACACCTATCTCCAATTTTAACTTTGGTCCTAAATATAAAATTCCTCTACATTGGTTCCTTCTCCTCCTTCCTAGAAGGTTGTAACAAAGTCTTACTAGTCGTTAGGTTCTGGATTCCTTCTTGGTTAACTTCATCTAACATTCCTCCTCCAGTCGATCCAATCCCACCTTTAGTCCTTTTGGTCTCTTGACCTTTGGTCTCATGTTTCCTAGTCGCATGCAAGTTTTATGGGAATTCATAAGCTTTATTTCCCACTTCTTAGTACTTTTAATAGGAAACACTTGGTATGTCGTCTCCTTTGCCTCAAAAGTTCCTCTTCTTCCAATTGTACCTCTACCCCTAGGGTTTGTATTACCCCTTTTGTACTCTAGTGCAAGGTTTCTTGCAGTGCCTTCAATACTTCTTACTTCACTTCTTCGTTCCTTCTTTACTGCATTGATCTGTCCCTCTGTGGAGGTGAACTCTCGTCCATCTCTAGCAGCAATATTCCCCTTTGCTATAGAGGTCTTCATTGAGATTTTTTCCTCTCCTTTCAAGGATAATTTATAAGATCACACGAATGTCTTGGGTGCAAAAATAGGAGGAAAACAAGGATGCAAAATAAGGCACAACATGGCTAGACAAAAAAACTAGACGCAAAACCCGTTGCAAAATTGGTGGAAAACTAGACATTAAATTTGGCACAAAATGTAGTGCTAAAATCGGCGTAAATTGTGTCGGGTTTGCGTTGAACTTAGAAAAAGGATGTGAAAAACGCCTAAAATAGCACCAACTCGTGAAATCGCATCGACTTGGCCAAGGAAATGAAGAAAAATACATTAAAAAGGGGTTTGGACGCAAAAAAGGAAGCAAAAAGGGATTCTAATCACAGGGTTTTGTTGTAGTGTATTTCCATGGTATCCCCAACAATAGATGACAAGAAACCATGGGTACAACATCACACAATACACTATCATAAAAATTTTCAATCTTAAAATTTATCAAACATTGCCTAGACACTGTAACATGGTGTCTCTTCTGCAAACATGAAATTCTCTAGGCATTTGGGTCTGTTCTACACCTCAAATTCAGCTTATATACTACTTGAGTCTAGACCAAATTTTCAGTACTGCCTCCATCGACTATCATGGAACAACACCTATCTCCAATTTTAACCATGGTCCTAAAGATATAATTCCTTTACATTGGTTCCTTCTCATCCTTCCTAGAAGGTTCTAACAAAGTCTTCCTGGTCATTAGGTTCTAGCTTCATCTGAGCTTCCTCCTACAATTGAACTAGTCCTACCTTCAATCATTTTGGTCTCTTGAACTTTGGTCTCATGTTTCCTAGTCGCATGCAAGTTTTTTGGGTATTCATAAGGTTTATGGCCCACTTCTTAGTACTCGTAACATGACACACTTGGTTTTCGGAACCTTTGCCTCCAAAGTTTCCTCTTCTTCCAATTGCACCTCTACCCCTTATGTACTCTAGTGCAAGGTTTCTTGCAGTGCCTTCATCCCTTCTTACTTCACTGCTCCATTCCTTCTTTACTCCATTGCTCTGTCCCTTTGTGGAGGTGAATGTTCCTCCACCTCTAGCAGTAGTCTTCCACTTTGTTGTAGAGGTCTTCTTTAAGATTTTTTCCTCTCCTTTCAAGGCTAATTGGTAAGATCCCATGATTGTCCTAAACCTAGAAAGGGTCAACTCATCTTGAATGGCATATTTCAATCCATTCACATATCTTTCCACAACTTCTTCACCTTCACCATTTTTCCTTGACCTTATGGACAACCTATATAACTCCTTAGTGAATTCCTAAATACTTAGCTCCTTTTGTCTCAAATTCTGCAATTTTCTGAATAAGGTAATACTTAGCTCCTTTTGTCTCCTTTTGTCTCCTGATGTCTTTTTATTAATTCATAAAATCAAATTACAAGTGTTTGCTTACAATTAGGATAAAGTCCCTGGTTTTATCTCCTAAATACTTAGCTCCTTTTCTCTCAAATTCTACAATTTTTTGAATAACGTAATACTTAGCTCCTTTTGTCTCCTTTTGTCTCCTTATGTCTTTTTATTAATTCATAAAATCAAATTACAAGTGTTTGCTTATAATTAGGATAAAGTCCTCAGTTGGTCTTTGGTATGCTTCAGTCAATGTCTATCTTACTTCAAAATGTTAACTCTGAAGATGGCCATAAGAACCCCTTCTCTTGGAATTCTCTATACATTTATAATCTCCTTTCACCGCTTCAGATTCCTGCTTTTGCTTCTTCTAGAAGCCTCTAATTTCTTCTCAATTCTCTTTGGCACACTATGCCATTTGATTCCTGCTTTTGCTTCTTCTAGAAGCCTCTAATTTCTTCTCAATTCTCCTTGGCACACTATGGCATTTGGTGTGTTCACCGACCACCATTACTTTTGCATTCAATGATCAACCACTTCTGCGATGCTGGCTTTCCTGCGCTTTGTCTCTTTCAGTCTGTTGCGATCCTGGCTTCCTTCAGTCGCTTGATGCAACGCTTCAGTTGTACAATCCATCATCGAACACTATCCTCAATATTCCTTTACTCTTCATCTTCTTCATGGCCCAACCAACTCTCTTCGACACCCTTTACTTGTCAGCCAAAACTTTCAACTTCACTCTACTTCATGTTGGATTCAAACCCGACTTCATCTCTCTACCAGTAGGTTTGCTTCCGACTGCTTCTCCACTCATCGACTTGACTCGTCATCGATTCCTTTGAATCCCTGGTCCTCGACCACTTCCTTCTAGAATCAACCCCTCACATGTCAACTTCTTTGTGACTCAACGAGTCGACCGACTAGTGTCTCGCATTGACTACGAATTGGTCATCTCTAATCAAGTCGACTTTCATCCTCAAATCCGCTGCTTCACTTTGACTGCATAGGCACGACTGCCCCTACTTTCTCCTGGAAGGTTCTCGACTTCCCCTCCAGATGACGCCCTGTCGTCTATCTTCGACTATTAGTCTTGGGGCCCCATGCCCCACCATCAACATACCTAAATTTGATTTTTTTCCAAGCCATTGGGTGCATCCTCCACCCAACATGAAGTGATCGCAAATTCTCTCCTAGCATTTATTGCAGATCGTGGGGATTTTTGTTCTCTATTAAAGAATTTATAATTTGGATGGTCAAATATTAAGTGCCAGGGTCTATAATGTGTGCGTTTTAAGCGTCACTTAATCAAAGTAACAATGCCTTAAAATCATTAGATCGATGCTACATTTTGGTTCTTTGGTTTAGTTTTTCCCTTCTATTGTTGAGTATTTTCCTTTCACATCATGCCTTCTTTTAGATATTTCATATCTTAGGTGAAGAAGGTGCTTGATGTTCGGTGTGGCCCTTGGATGCACTTCATAATGTTTTAGTAGCAAGTCAAGCACTAACTATTATTGTGGTCTCCTGAACACAATCTTAGAAAGGTTTCTTTGTGGGTGAAATCACTATGTGTTGAGCACCATTACCTTACACCATGATCACGTCCTTGGAGGCCAATGTGATAATTGTTACTACTCTGCATGTTGTGGCACTATATGCCCAATACATTTT
The DNA here is from genome assembly GCA_027924585.1 of Larix kaempferi. Classification (NCBI taxonomy): domain Eukaryota; kingdom Viridiplantae; phylum Streptophyta; class Pinopsida; order Pinales; family Pinaceae; genus Larix; species Larix kaempferi. The sequence continues at coordinate 4,589,747 of BSBM01000852.1, forward strand.
GAAGATGCTGCTCAAAAAGCTATTATGGGAGGTTGTTGTTTTTTTTTTTTTTTTTTTTTTTTTTTTTTTTTTTTTCTGTGTTGGAGACCTACAATGTCCAAAGGTTGTCGAACTTGTATAGAGCCGGGATGAAATGACTCTTTTCTATTGATAATGAGTGGCATAGAGAGTGGTCATTGCTTAGAGTTTTAGTCCCACAAAATTATTTTTGGGGGATTTTCTTTCTTATTGGGGTCTTTGTGGCCAAATATTGTGTGGTGAACTCTCCTCTACTATTGTAAAATAAAATGGCATTTCAATATTTGTGTCTTATTGTGGAGGAGTTGGTATGGTTCGTATTTGATGGTGGAGTTGATATGGTTTGTATTTTATGGTGGCGAGGGTTCTATTCTCTTTGTTGTCATTTTTCACAATCAAGAAGAGGCCTTGCAAAGAGTACTCTACTCTATTTGAAATGATTAGTTCCACACTACATTGATTTTCCTAGTTGAGATAGTTGTTTTTCTCATGGGATAAATGAATATATGTTGATTCATGTATTGTAAATGGGTACCTACATGGCCTTGTTTTCCAAGACCTATATCGAGGATTGTTGTCCATGATGGTCTTTATTTATGGTACCTCGCATTTTGCACCTTTGAGTAGTTGATTGTGTGCCACTTGTGCAGATAGTCTTAGCATGTCACCAGGTGTTGGCTTCCATGCACTGCCTTGTTTTATAACCATTTGGAGCTAGCCACATTATTTATGGTACCTCTCATTCAAAACCTTTGTGTTGTAGATTGTGTACAATTTGTGCAGATAGTCTTAGAGTGTCACCAAGCATTTTTTTCTGTGCACTACTTTGTTTGGTAGTCATTTGGAGCTCACTACTTTGGAGTGTTTCTTGTTTAGGTTATTTGGAATCGTTTCCATATTTAGCTCATACCTGCATTCTTTCACCATCATCTGTGACATTCATTTTCCATTATCTTGTCCATCAATTTCAACATTGTGAAGGGATGTTATGCAATGCTTCTTTGGGTGATTTTGTATTCACCATTTTGATCGAAATCAACTATCTTCATAGTCAACCTTGTAAACAACATTGATTGTTGTATTGATTCTGTGGTTGCAACGACTAGTAACCCATGCACTCAAGCGAGATGGATTGGTGTCTATAGGGACACTCAATATATGATGTATTGTACATGAGTACCTAATCATGCCTTTGTGTTGGGACCACGGATAATTTTAAGGACCCATACTTATTTAAAAGTGTATAAACCGTGGCGAATCTTACCAATTCTCAAAATGTCAACTATAAAATATTTGGCGATATTTTTCTAAAATTATTTCAATTTCTAAGGATTTTATATAGTTTATATAATATTTTGGCACTTTTTAGAGAGAAAAAAGTTTACCCCATCAAAATTGGCATAATGGGACTTCAAAAAATACAATTTGAAAAATCTTTCTTTGGAAAAAAGCATGGAAAATAGGAGATGGGCAAAATTTCGCCCCTAAAATTATCCTTATTTGGAACTTGTTTAAATTAGTGATTCAATTTATTTTGGGGGATGGTGTGCATTCAATTCTCATTGCCTCAAGAGTTTAACATGTATATTTTTAATCATTAGTGATTGATTCTTTTTGGGAGAAAAGTTTTTACCCTAAGATTTTTTTTCTAATCTTCCTTATGAGAGTTTGTAGATAATATTTTAGCATCCATTTTTATTCTCTTGTTACTCCCTACATTTCACTTAAAAGGGTTTTAATGTACGTAAAGTTGGTTAAGCTTATATAAGCTAACTTATTATCCAGGTTAATCTCAGATTTCTATTTTTTTTTGTTCACCTAAAAAATAAATAAAATCCATACAGGATTAGCTTGCGAGAATTAAGACATTCTCGCAAGCTATTCTACCAGGAAGCTCCCTCCTTTCAATTAATTTGTAAACCGGTCAGTGCTCCTGTCAGTGCTCCTGTCCATTCATTTCTAAACCGGTCTCCCTGCTTTCCATTAATTTCCTAGCTCCCATCAACGTCTTCTTGTCAGTGCTTCTTTCCATTCATTTCTAAACTGGTCTCCTTGCTTTCCATTAAATTGTCAACTCCCGTGACTCATCGACCTCTTCCTGTCGGTGCTCCATTCCATTCATTTTTAAACACCCATCAACGTTACTGTCAGTAATGGTAGTCTTGGGTAAACCGCCATTTATTATCTTAGGGAAAAGTGCCACATACAATGTATACGTGTAAACAAACTTACGTGATAGAACGGTGTGCCAACATATATTATCATGAGAAACTCCACTGCAACCACGTGGTGTGCAATTACAATCTTCGAGTTCGTCCACAGACCGCCAGTCTTTCCTATAAACTATGCTCCCTCCCTTTGAGATCTTCAACCCATGTCACTCTACTTCAATTTAACTATTGTGATATCAAGTTTTTCTGTGAGTATTCTCTAATTGTGACGATGGTTCTCGCCGAATCTGAGATCAAGAAGGAAAACGCCATTGTAGCTAAAGGAGACGAAGTTTTGGAGAAAGTGATGGATATTATGGAATCGTATTGCCTTCCAGGCGGTCTCATTGCAATGAAAGATGTGTTGGAAGCGGGCATGGTGGAGGAGACGGGCCAAGTTTGGATAAAGCAAAGAAGTGAGTCTAAACACCACTACAAAAAAGCCGACACGCATGTCAAAGTCTCAGCGAATGTGACGTGCAAGATCGAGAAGAATAAGATTAAGAATATCAAGGGTGTGAAGGCCAGGGATATGATGCTATGGGTGCCTGTTTATGAAATGGAGGTTGACCAGAAAAATCCCGGCAAGATACATTTTAGAAGCATTGGTGGCCTCTCCAGGACTTTCCCCGTTGAACACTTTGCCAGAGGGGAGTAGCAGTAGAATTCATTTGCTTCTGCTATCCTTCTGTTGGGTGTGCTTTAATATCTAGTGTAGTTTGTTTTATATGCTCAGAGTTATTGAATGGACTGGACATTTCTATTGGGTTTCTTTCCAGTTGTCTGATGACGTTTATGTAATGCTCCTGTTTTTGTGCTTTGTAATCTGAACGACGCATGATAAGTTTATTGATTTCAAGCACTCTGTTTGCAACTGAATGATGGGAAAACTCCAATGTTCATATTCCGTGCAAGAGGTGTTAATCCCCCTTTCAATAAATGTTTTGTTTTATTGAAATGTTTTGTTTTAACTTTCGTCAGCTTACAGCGATCCTATCATGGGCATAGGTACAGCCATGCAATCACTAGTGTAATTTATCCAGAAATGATGCAGCCTTGTAATTCATATCAACCAAACCTAGATCTAGGGTATATTTTAAATGCTCTACATTGACCCTTTCAGATGTCTCACCCGCTGCGGATCAGATTTCGGATGAAAGAACAACCCTAACTCATATTTATAGGTTCATTTTGCGAGATATATATATATATATATATATATATATATATATATATATATATATATGACTATTTTCATATTTATATATATATATATATATGACTATTTTCATATTTATATATATATATATATGACTATTTTCATATTTATATATATATATATATATGACTATTTTCATATTTATATATATATATATATATATATATATATATATGACTATTTTCATATTTATTTATATATATATATATATATATATATATATATATATGACTATTTTCATATTTATATATATATATATATATATATATATATATATATATATATATATGACTATTTTCATATTTATATATATATTGAAAGGACAAAATTTTACCGAAATGTCTTTGAATCTTTTTTTTTTTAAATTTTTATTTTGAATTAATCTTCAAAAATAATAAAATCTGTCATAACTCTAACTCTTTTGCATATGGGAGAGTTTACATATTTTCCTATCAATCTGCTTTTAATATAAATTCTTAAGCAATCAAAATCAAAATGTGTATTAAATTTTGCTTCAAAATATAATTCTATTTAAACTACTTATATATACTGATCATAAAAATAAATTTAAAAATGGAAATAAACTAATCATTGATCATAAAAATAAATTTAAAAATGAAAATAAATTAGCCATTACTCGATAAAGTGTAAAGGAATGTCGAAAGAAAAAGAATGAGGAAGACAAAACATATGCTACAAAGTGGAAGCAGATAGTTGTCAAGGATACGCTGGCCGTTGGTGGGGTAAGATGGATTTCATTCCATTCACCCGGGTTCAATTTCATTGAGACATTTACTGGCTTGGATTACTGGTAGATGGTTTGCTCGACCTACTATCCACGATATGTGAGGAAGTATGTTAAGATTTCCTGTGTGTTGTTAGCTTTCCTTGATTCCTTCGGAATAACAGGAAGGTGATTTTTCCGCTGAAAAAAAAGAAGTGGAAGTAGATAGTTGTATAAAGCAATAGATGTTTAGAAAACAATTATGGAAGGACTCAAATAAATATTAGTTCTTCAACTTAGTTAATTGCAACATTAGGATGAGGTGAGTGTCCTTGATTTGTGTGGAATTGTCGAGAATTAAAGACCTTGAGAGTGTCCTTGATGTGTGTGGAATTGTCAAGAATTAAAGACCTTGAGAGTCATTTAACAATAGCTATATATATGTAGCGCTACACAAGAGCAACAATGTAATTGTTTCGAAAGGCTCTAAAGGAAAAGTGAGTTGTAGAATAGTTTGAGCATAGAGATTGCCTGCTTGTCCTACTTATAATTTCCATCCATACATAAGCATTTGATGTGATGCTTTATGTTTCTTTGTTAGCCTCTCTTAGCATTCTTGGTAATGAAATGTTTCACACTTTTAAGACAACAAAGAAGTTGTAGATGGCCACCAATATTATATAAATATTCACAAACTATGCCTAAATGTGTTATAAATTATCCAAACACTTGGAAATAGATTATGTTGTTTTTTAGAACCAATAGACATATATAAGTGATAAATGTTGTTTTGTAGATTTTCTTGTTCATTGCGTATGGTAGTACAAAATATGTTGAAATAGATAAAGTAGGAAGCCAAGTGCAAAACCAACTGCATGTTTGGGGATTTATCGTTGTTAATAAATAGTTTTTGCATTTTGTGAAAATCAAAGTTATGTGCATTTTTAGGTATATACTACAAAGAACCCTACTAATACTATTCAAAATTTAAACAGTGCTTGAATGCACTTGCAAGGGTGCTCGAGTTTGTTTCTCGAATAATTCCCAATAGACAAAGAAAACAACGATAACAACTTTCCACTTATTACCCAATTTGGTGGATTTTCCCATCTATATTTATTGATATAGTGGGATTTAGGAAATGCCCAAACGATATCATCAAATGTAAATTAAATTATCCACACTGGACCTCACATGACTTCGCAAGATAATAACGAGAATCATGTGTCTAAAGATCATAAATTGTACACTAACGTTTTTTGTTTTTTGAAATGATCAATGTGTTTTATTAAGGACATCGTAGACACAACAAGGAACTTAATGACTTCTAATAAAATTTTAGAAACTTTTTTCTTTCCTATTCTTTTTGTAGAGAAATATGACATTTAAATTGAGTAAGGATTATGTGATAATCAATTAAGTCTACCAAGTAAGGAGCATTATGGGTTTTATGTTTTACTTTCTTTACACAAGACTATCCCCTAATTTGATGTATTATTTAAGTATGTTCTCAACACCTTTTATGTTCAAAACTCAAGTTAATTCACGACATTGTGTTTTGATCCCACTTTTATTTGATGCATCGTACTGCCCCATTCTTGTGCAATATATCCATCCCCAAATTCCCTTCACCGTTCCCCTTCCTTGTTAAAGGGATATGCTAGTTTTATTATCACTCCTTGTAGAGAAATGATACTTTCTACTCCCCACTCTTGCCACAATATTATTTTCAAGAAGAATATGCAAGGATTGCTTGAGAGGGAAGTATTGACATTTTGATACAAAATTTCTATTTTATTAATCTCATTATAGGCTCTTACTTGAATCACAACTACGTAGTCCTTCATTCCATGATGTTGAAGATTTCAAAAACTCCTTGTTACCTCATATCATGTATGCCCATAATTTTATTCATTTCATATTCCAATAACCAGTTGTAGAGGTATGATAGTTTATTGGATGAACAGAAATGTTTTAAAATGTGGTTTCTCTCAACCACAATTTTGATTTGCTATCACTTATTTACACCCTCTCATTCATATTATTATCATTAGCATCCAAAACAAATAATTTCCAATTTCCAATATAAATTTAACATCAAATTATAGCTAATTTATTTATTTTTTGTTAATCATAAAACATAAATTAAAATTAAAAATCTATATATATATATATGAATTTATGTTAATAATTTATTACTTAACAATTTGATTTCACATTACATATTTAATATATTTTTTAATTTCATTTTTAATTGTATGACACATATTATATATTATATACACAACTCTTCCACTTCAACAATAAAATTATAATTTATATTTTTTAATTCAAACATTTCATAAACACTAAATAACTCGTAGTAAAGGGGAAGTGTTAGATCCAAGGGTTTGTGCACGAAGTTGGAGGACCCTTTAGGTGCAATTCTGCACCTAAATATGCATGTTTTTCACCGCTTTCTACAGCACAAAATACATGACCATTATTGACGAAAGTTTAGGCATAGATAGAATTTTTTTATGCAGACTCCAAATATGTAATTTTAAAAAAAATTATTGAGATTTTCTATTTATTTCCTAATTTTCTTGTTTCATCACTCGGTTGGTCAAAAAACATACTATTAGTGTTTATTCCGTAACTTTTTCATTTCACAACCATTTTAAAAAAAATTGTATGCTGCACTAGAAGACACCGACCTCTACTTGCGATAAAAAATCCAAGTTGAAATAACTGCATTAAGACCCTCAAAGGATGCACCCACATTTGACGTATTGTTCTCGAGGTTTGATCACTTACATAATTAAAAGAAATAAAAATTAAAAATTTAATTTTGGAAAAATAGCCCTACACTAGTGCTACGGGTTCTATACATATCTACCAATTTTTGTAGCCCGAAACCGTCATTTAAGCATTGAAGGGTTGCACCCACAAAAACATATACCTTATCATTTGCCAAAAAAATAAAAAGTGACTGTCAGAAAACATGAAATTTGACATAGTTATGTAAATTTTCAATACTTAAAACTTATATATTCGGAAACGCGACTCAATTTCCTACATTTCATCTTTTTTACTCGATGCAAGATATCTTGTGTAAGAATGTCAAAAAAACAAAGTAAGTTGAGGGATGCCTGATTTTTCATTTTTTTATTGCATCTAACGCGCCAAAAGTGACCCTCATTAGATTGCACATGCCCCAAGTTTAAGATAGATACCCACTACCCCCAAGTTTAAGATAGATACCCACTACTAAAGTTTACAATGTAACTATTAAACTCTATAGAGGTGAACATACCCTACCTCCTCCGAATTTGAACCTATAACATCTTAAGATGAAAAACATATTCTTAACCATCAAGTCCACACATCTCCTTCATTTCAATGATAAAAATAGAATTTACATTTTTAAAATAAATATTTAATTTAAAGAAAAATGATCACAAAATAAATAATTTTTTTAAATTTTCTTATACATTGAAAATAAGTAATATTGTTAGGAATCAATCACTTTACCAAGTTAATACTAAAGCCCAAAATAAATTTGAACTTGTGCTAAAAAATCATAAAATATAAAAAACAAGTCCACTTATAAATTACACCCAAAATTTTAACTTTAGAGTCATTTACATGTTGAGTATGGAAGGAATCATACACCCTCTTCATATTGAGTTGTAGAAAGCACTTATTGACTCAATAATCCAACGTATGGAGGACCACCATGTGGAGGACCTACTTTAGATGGTCACCATGTGGAGGACCTACTTTAGGCTTCTCGGTACTTGATGAAGCATGACATCCAGATGGAAAACATACTACATGCCTCTTGACAAGACAAACCTTCCCATTGGTGGGGGATCACTATTTAAATGTTTGTTTAAACTTAACAAAAGTTCGAGAACAGTTGTTGCATTTGGACATGAGTTTTGGTGCGAACAATTTCATTGTCACTTGAAACCCTCACCCATGGACATTATAAGCTTTAAATTTGGTATACATTTACACATATTCAAACTTTATGATTTGTTCAATTGAGGTGAGTTTATTCCCAAAAGAAGTTGTTGTGGTTTGTTCACAAGTTTTATTTTATTGTTGGCATATAGTCTTTCCTTTTTTTTCTGGCAGTTGATTTACCTTTATCAAAATGAATAATACTTTATCAAGTTAAGTTAAAGGAGCAAATATATTCTCAAATAATTGAAATATATTCTCCATGACAACTTAATCTAAGATCTATGTCCCATTATTAATCTACGCCACATAGGGTATTGTGTAGAGTTTTTATTTGGATTTTTTTATTTAGATTTTATTTTTAAATATATGATTCTATGTCATATTTTTTATCTTTTTCAAATGCCACATATTTAATCTTTGTGAAATTTACAAAACATACCATGGCAGTAAAGTCATGCATAGTGAGTAAAGAGTTGACTTCAAGTCATACTAACTCAATTTATTTGTAACATGGACCTATCATTGTGAGAAAATTGGATTGAATTTCATAACACAACTAAGAAATTTAAAGATTAAAATAGTTCAAGCTATGAAACTAATGGATTATGTTTTGCTTCAATTTTCTAAAATTATTTAATTATATTATTTATTTTTTCTTTATAAATTTGTCATTTTCTAAGGTGTTTATATTTTAGAATTTGGGATGGAGTAGCAAGCATGTTTTTTTTAGATTATAGGAGGATGAATTTGTGATGGAGTAGCAAGCATTCTATTTTTAGATTATAGGAGGATGGGACAACTGTATTGTCGAAATTGATTTTATGGGTCTCATTCCAAATTTTAAATAAAAAGTTATATTTTTTTTTATAAAAATCACTGGAGTTGCATGGTAGCTAGTGCATAGACAATGCCTGATTATAACTATCCATGGAGAACAAGTAACGCATATCACAACTAACCATAAATATCAAGTAATATATAACTTGTTCATGACACTTAACTTGTGGCCTATAAATGTACACCTACCAGAAGTTAAGCAACTAACTCTTCTAACTTTAACTTTCCACCTTCAAAAGCAACATCTCATTAAATTATTGTTATATTCATGTTTAAGAATCTTGTTTTGAAAACATATCCATAAAATTGTCTTTAAAATGGGCAGTCGCTCATCTGGATTCTAGAGCATCGAATTCTTAAAATCATTGCCATGAAATCTTGAATTTGTCTTTGAATTGAAATATGAAAAAGAGACATTTATTTTTGCATATCGCTAGTTTTTTTACAGTCTCGAAAATCAAAATTCAATATTTGTATGACGGAGTTATCTAAAAATTTGAGAAGTTGTGTTTTCATTGGAATTCGGTGTTTTTTATTTTGCAAAATATAAATTTAACTGTGTTTTAATGGTGATTTTGATTTTATAAATGGATTTGATACCATAAAAAACACTTGGGACACCCAAAATTTCAGACTTTAAGAATTCCGACCAAGATTTTTAAAATTTTATGTTGGATTTTTTCAAAATCGTGCCGAAAAAATCACATTTTTCAGTTTTAAATCATAGAACTTTTAAACTACAGATTTGCAGAAAATAAAAGACAACTAGATTTGACAATAATGACAAGCACGAATCATGATTGAAAGATTTATGTCAACGCTGTACAATGAAGATACTTACATGCTACATCTTAAATGGATGGTTTTAAATGTATTAAAGAGTATTGTAAGGAATATATTTTTTGGAAAGAAATGATAGCATGGGATATAAAATAACTTGAGATATCCAATTTTTTATTTCAATTATGGTATAGTATTTATGTAAAATCTTTTCACAACTCATTTTTGTCAAATTGGTAGTGAAGACTGTTATAGGTCAAATCTGCACTTCTCCGTCCGTGATCACATTGCTCTGTTGATCACACAAAAGGACACTAAGGATTGAAGAGCTAGGTTGACCTGGATGACTTATTGACTGGAACTACACTCTTTAGTTGAGAAACTTACTATTTCTGTTGATTTCATCACAGGTACGCTACTCTCTCTATAGCGAACCAGCATACACCTTGGAGATGAACGCTGCTTTCCTCAAGGACAACTAGTGTACACAAATAAAAATGTTGCAAACGCTTGTTGTTAAGCACAAAAGTTGCTTACTATACGCTACTCTGGGAAACCCGCGTACATCTTAAGATGAAATCAAAAAATATATTAAGATTACGAATTGGGATTAGTTGAAGTTGGTTCTGCAACTTCCCCAACCTCCCAATTCAACCATCTCTCGAATCCAACTGCCTACCTTGTCCCATAAATACAGGGAGGATCAATGAGAGGGGACTAGAACTAGACCTAGAAGAAAGGCTTGAAGTGCTATTACGCTGGAGGAATTCCCAAGTCATTGTGAAGAGCAGAAGCCTAGGACTCGGTTGCAGAAGCATCTTGATCGATCAGGTATAATTGTATTGATTCATGTTTCTTTGACAATAAAAAGGTGGAAATACCCTTCCTATCCCAAATCAAATGTCTATTAGATTGTATGTTCATTTGGATTAGTATCTGGTTGTTGTTGATGTTTGATTGTTTTCAATATTCATCATATTTAGATAGTCAAGATACGCGGAGGAAGGTTTCCTTTGTGTTGCAGGTTCATCATAGAGAAGGATCAAGTGAAATCTGGGACTAGCCGTCGATTAAAGGTACATCTTTCCATATTCCGATCTCTTTCATTTGTAGGAACTAAATGCAATATAATGAATGTATTTACCTGTCAACCCTGACCAAGTTCGTAGTGTCTCTCCTCACTATAAGGTAATAATCATGCACAATAGAATGGCGACTCCGCTGGGGAGTAACCATGTATATTTATGCTCTAGAAGACCTTGTTAGGTTTTTCTTCCAGTCTATTTTAGTTTCTATTTGTTCTTTGAGAGGTCCTATAGGTCAATGCTACCTATTCTTTATATCCTGATTCATCTCAATCCACTGCTGCAAAGATTTTTTGTTTGCCTCTGATCCTTGTACGTTGGTTTACCCTACTTACAGTAGCGTATTTTAGCTAATGTACGTTGCTTTGTATACTACACAGTAGTGTATCTTTTCTAGTATACGCTGGTTTATGCACTGCACAGTAGTGTATTTTCTTGTAACTTTCAGTTCTCTGTTAGGGTTTGATTTCCAATTGTTTGGGTTCACTTCTAGCTTGTTGCTTTGCCTCCTTGACTGACCCTTGAGACTTCAACACCTATTTCATTAAATCTAGAAAAATTCTATTACAAGGACTTCTATGACATTGAATTTTTTTGTAAACATTTTATTTATTTCATTTAATTTGTAAAAATTATGAATTAAAGAAATATTCCATTAAAATTGGAAAAACTAATCCTAGAAAGAATGTTTTTATTGATCACAAATTTTATTTACTTCAAGTGTTTTTAATATACAATCATAAAAAATGAACTGTTGTCTCATTTATAACTAGTTCGGTATGCCATAAATTAGGAGGAGTATATGAAAATCTGTAATTTGTTGAATCGAGAGAAAAAATATTCATGAAGATATAAAATGTAGGATTAATGAAGTTAAGTTGCACACATAATTGCATGTTTTATTACAAGAAGATCTCTATCTATATTTGAAGTGAACAAAGTATCATATTAAATATTTTTATTGTTAAATAACATATTATAATATAGCATGATTGGAAGGAAATCACAATATTAAATTAAAATAAAATAAATTATAAGAAATGTATTGATGTCGAACCAAATAATAACTATAAATTCGTCAAAATTGGGATAGTTGTTAGGTACAACATTATACATACACAATGAAAGTGTGAAGAAATCGAATTAAGAAATCATGGCCGAGAATTACTTTCACCAAAAGGCAAAGAAAATGATAAGATTTTTAAATGTCGAAGAAATAGATGTTGAAACATATTTTTCCAATCTTTTAGTTGAAATTTATATATGACCCCATGCTCTTTTGAATTTATTTATGGCACATATCGAATGAGTCTAAATAGTCCACTTAGTACTCATTATCAATTAATTATATGGTTTTACATTGTATTTTATTTCAAAAATTACATACCACATTTATACATTCATTTAATGCATATAAGAAGATAAAAGATAGAACATATCTCGTGCTTTGTTGGCCTGTAAGAGATTATTTCAGTTAATCATAATTGAGTTAGTAATACAAACTTACAAAAAAATGAATTGAGAAATCAAATTTCTTATAGTTCAATGTCACTCACTTATGACCAATCACGTACTACCCTTAATACCACTTAGCACTCATTAGCAATAAAAATTACATACTGCATTGATAAACTCCTCTTATTAATGAATATACACAAATAAAAGTCAATAATTTATTTCATGCCTTGTTGGCTTATATGAGATTATTGCAATTATAAACTATTAACTTAAGAATACACATTTACAAAACTTTGTGCGTGCCTTGTTGGCTTTTATGAGATGATTTTAATTACAAATATTTGATTTAAGAACGCAAATTAAAAAAATATTTTGAATGGGGAAATCAAGTGGTGTATGATGCAAAAAAATGTCAAACTAAAGGCAATCATAAATAATATTAATAATTGTATTTAAATATTATTGTTAATTCTCATCTATCTATAAAAGTTTTAAAAACATACAAATTAATTTATCAAAAAATGTGTCCAACTTGTATTGAAATATTGCAATGTACGCGTTAACAAATTTCTAAAAATTAATATCTTCACCTACTATAAAGAACTCAATGTTCTATTGAACATTTGAATGTAGTTGCGTTTCTCTTTGATACGATGAAGTGTCTTAAAAAGGGGGAATAGAATTTGGACAAGCCAAGTATCAGGTTCATGTCCTATCTAAGCCTTTGTTAAGATACAATTTGACCGGTATCCGGGGAATTGAGAAGAAAGCTTTGATGTATCTATTAGCAGTATATTTGATTTTTCGTACATATTTCCATATTTGGACCACACATCACTTAACATTTTCTCATAAAATTGTATCACACTACATTATTTGAATTTTGTTTCCAAGTGACAATGAGACCTGTCCCATATGAATTCAAAGTCACTTGTATCAGTATTTGATTTTTCAACTACTTGTGGAATGATTTTACATTGTATTTTATTCCAAAAAATACATATCACATTTATACATTCATTTAATGCATACAAGAAGATAAAAGATAGAGCGTATCTCATGCTTTGTTGGCTATTATGAGATTATTTCAATTAATCATAATTGAGTTAATAATACAAACTTACAAAAAAATGCATTGAGAAATCAAATTTCTTATAGTTCAATGTCACTCACTTATGACCAATCTTGTACTACCCTTAATACCACTTAGCACTCATTAGCAATAAAAATTACATACTGCATTGATAAACTCCTCTCATTAATGAATATACGCAAATAAAAGTCAATAATTTATTTCATGCCTTGTTGGCTTATATGAGATTATTGCAATTATAAACTATTAACTTAAGAATACACATTTACAAAACTTTGTGTGTGCCTTGTTGGCTTTTATGAGATGATTTTAATTACAAATATTTGATTTAAGAACGCAAATTAAAAAAATATTTTGAATGGGGAAATCAAGTGGTGTATGATGCAAAAAAATGTCAAACTAAAGGAAATCATAAATAATATTAATAATTGTATTTAAATATTGTTGTTAATTCTCATCTATCTATAAAAATTTTAAAAACACACAAATTAATTCATCAAAAAATGTGTCCAACTTGTATTGAAATATTGCAATGTACGCGTTAACAAATTTATAAAAATTAATATCTTCACCTACTATAAAGAACTCAATGTTCTATTGAACATTCGAATGTAGTTGCGTTTCTCTTTGATACGATGAAGTGTCTTAAAAAGGGGGAATAGAATTTGGACAAGCCAAGTATTAGGTTCATGTCCTATATAAGCCTTTGTTAAGATACAATTTGACCGGTATCCGGGGAATTGAGAAGTAAGCTTTGATGTATCTATTAGCAATATATTTGATTTTTCGTACATATTTCCATATTTGGACCACACATCACTTAACATTTTCTCATAAAATTGTATCACACTACATTATTTGAATTTTGTTTCCAAGTGACAATGAGACCTGTCCCATATGAATTCAAAGTCACTTGTATCAGTATTTGATTTTTCAACTACTTGTGGAATGTTTTTACATTGTATTTTATTCCAAAAAATACATATCACATTTATACATTCATTTAATGCATACAAGAAGATAAAAGATAGAGCGTATCTCATGCTTTGTTGGCTATTATGAGATTATTTCAATTAATCGTAATTGAGTTAATAATACAAACTTACAAAAAAATGAAATGAGAAATCAAATTTCTTATAGTTCAATGTCACTCACTTATGACCAATCTCGTACTACCCTTAATACCACTTAGCACTCATTAGCAATTAATTTTGTGTTTTAAAACAATTGCAACTTCAATTATATGGGGTTTTATTTCAAAAATTACATATTGCATTGATAAACTCCTCATATTAATGAATATAGGCTAATAACAGTCAATAATTTATTTCATGTCTTGTCGGCTTATATGAGATTATTGCAATTGTAAACTATTAACTTAAGAATACACATTTACAATAAGTTATAGATTGGGAAATCAAATGCCTATACCTTTCAAAATCATTCATCTATGACTCATCATGCTTTAATCTAAATTCTAGTACACTTAGCACTCATTATCATTGAAGTAATATTTTTTGTAAGAAATGTGCTTTTATATAGATGGAGGTTTAATTCAAAATTTGTGTGTCACTTGTATTAATGCATATAGATCAATAAAACTAAAGAGAACTTCATTCCTTGTTGGGTTTTGTGAGGATTTAAATTACAAATAATTGATTTAAGATTATGTAATTTAAAAAATATTTTGAATAGAGAAATCAAGTGTTGTAATGCACTTGTATTAATACATATAGATAAATAAAACTAAAGAGAGTTTCTTGCATGCCTTGTTGGCTTTTATGAGATGATTTAAATTACAAATAGTTGATTTAAGAGCACAAATTTAGAAAATATTTTGAATGGGGAAATCAAGTGTTGTATGATGCAAAAACTTGTCAATCTAAAAGCAATCATAAATAATACTAATAATTGTATTTATATATCATTGTCAATTATCATCTATCTATAAAAGTTATAAAATCATACAAATTAATTCACTAAAAAATGTGTCCAACTTGTATTGAAATATTGCAATGTAATCGTCAACAAATTTCCATAAAATAATATCTTCACTTAATACAAAGAACTCAATGTTCTATTGAACATTCGAATGTAGTTGCGTTTCTGTTTGATGCGATGAAGTGTCTTTAAAAAGGGGAATAGAACTTGCACAAGCCAAGTATCGTGTTCATGTCCTATATAAGCCTTTATTAAGATACAGTTTGACCAATATCCGAGGAATTGAGAAGTAGGCTTTGATGTATCTATTAGCAATACATTTGATTCTGTGTACTTATTTCCATATTGGGACCACACGTCGCTTATCCTTTTCTCATAAAACTGTATCATACTACATGATTTGAATTTTGTTTGCAAGTGACAATGGGACCTATCCCATATGAATTCAAAGTCACTTGTATCAATATTTGATTTTTCAAGTACTGTTAAATTTTCAGAATTTACTTCAATCTGATCTAGGATCTTAACTGAGAGAACAACATGTACAGCATATCTACAGCATATCAATCATGGAGACAATAATACAAGCACACAATAGACACAAAGATTTACTTGGGGAAAACCATAAAGGTGAAAAACCCCAATAACTTCCTCAGAGATAGATAGAGCAATGATACAACCAACCAAGAGAGATAGCCATAACCTAGCAGCAGATCCTCCTGCTCCATAAGTGCGCCACTCCTCCTTGAGTGCATGTGTGAGAAGTGAGTGAGCAAATAGAGTGCCTCCCGCACTCTATTTATACTTGACTTGACTTGCCTTTTTACCTAACTCATGTAGGCTCGAACTTAACCACATAATATAATGCTGACTGGGCCGACCTCCAATAGGGTGGTCTAATAACCCTTAGACCCACATGGCCGACCCCCAATAGGGTGGTCTAATAACCCTTTGACCCACATGACTTATACAGGGCCGACCCCAACAAGGTGGTCTAATAACCCATCAAGTATAAGTTACGACACTTACAATATAAATGACGACACTTCCGTATAGATGAATAATAACATCTCTATAGGAATACAATATACATATATGTGAAATACATTCCGAAGTTACATATACATCAACACTCCCTCTTAACTAGGAAGGTATTTCTCAGCACAGTTCTTCTAGCACAAGTCATCTTCTCTGGATCATCGTCACTGGATAATCGTCATCGAGTCATCATCATCGTCACTGCTGCTGCTATCTCAATCAATCTCTAAATCTACTCGTCATAGGAAGTTCTACAGAGCCAGTCCTTTTTCATACTGGATGTAGGCCCACCACCTGCAGGTCTTCATCATCACTGGCCATACTGTGGAATCCTCAGGACTGATTACGTGCGTCACAAAACCTCGAAAGAGCATCCCAGGCTGTTACGAGCACACAGCTCTACCTATAGGATCTCCCAGGGCACCGAATTACATGTGACCTCACCACAAAACCTCGCAAGAGCATCTGCCAGATATCCCAGGGAACCGAATTACATGCCATAGGCAAAACCTCGAAAGACTATCTGCAGATCTCCCAGGGCATCGAATTACATGTGGTCATGGAAAAACCTCGCAAGAGCATCTGCTAGATATCCCAGGGAACCGAATTACATGCCATAGGCAAAACCTCGAAAGACTATCTGCAGATCTCCCAGGGCATCGAATTACATGCCATAGGACAAAACCTCGAAAGAGCATCTGCCAGATATCCCAGGGAACCGAATTACATGCCATAGGCAAAACCTCGAAAGACTATCTGCAGATCTCCCAGGGCACCGAATTACATGTCCTCCCAGAGCAAAACCTCGAAAGAGCATTTGCCAGATGTCCCAGGGCACCGAATTACATGCCATAGGCAAAACCTCGAAAGACCATCTGCAAATCTCCCAGGGCACCGAATTACATGCTCATCTGCACAACCTGATCCACGGCCACAGAGTATCAACCTGATACTCACCATACATCATCCTGATGTATACATGATCATCCTGATCATCATCACTGCAACGTCCTGCTGCATGTCATCTGGAGCAACATCCTGAAGCTCGTCATCTATGATCATCCTGATCATCACTGCAACATCCTGCTGCATGTCATCTGGAGCAACATCCTGAAGCTCGTCATCTATGATCATCCTGATCATCACTGCAACATCCTGCTGCATGTCATCTGGAGCAACATCCTCAAGCTCGTCATCTATGATCATCCTGATCATCACTGCAACATCCTGCTGCATGATCCACCTGATCATCAATGCATCTTCCTGATGCATACCAAGTATCATACATGATCCTCCTGATCATCAATGTATCCACCTGATACAAATACATGATACATATCATCATACATGATCCTCCTGATCATCAATGCATCTACCTGATGCATACCAAGTATCTACCTGATACATATCATCATACATGATCCTCCTGATCATCAATGCATCTACCTGATGCATACCAAGTATCTACCTGATACATATCATCATACATGATCCTCCTGATCATCAATGTATCCACCTGATACAAATACAGATACATGGTCCAAGCATCCAACATGATGCATACATACATACATAAAATGATCCAACTGATCATATCCAGCATCCACATGATGCATACATACATACATAAAATGATCCAACTGATCATATCCAGCATCCACACGATGCGTACATACATACATAAAATGATCCAACTGATCATATCCAGCATCCACATGATGCGTACATACATACATAAAATGATCCAACTGATCATATCCAGCATTCACATGATGCGTACATACATACATAAAATGATCCAACTGATCATATCCAGCAGAAACTAGAACATCATCCTGATGCTCATCATCCAGTGCTTACATCCACAGCCATGTGAAGGATCCTCCTTCCAACATGCTTGGAATGGCTTCAGCAAATGTGTCCATCACTTCTTCCTCGAAGTGTCCTTGATCTGAAGAACGCCAAGCCTCTCTCTGAAGTACTCGAACTTCACCCTGGCTAGTGGCTTCGTCAGCACATCTGCAATCTGCTCGTCTGTCGCAACATATAGGAGCTTCACAGCTCCTCTCTGCACCATATCCCTGATATAGTGATATTTGATCTCTATGTGTTTCGACCTGTCATGAAACACTGGGTTCTCGGACAGCTTCACACAACTCTGGTTATCACAGAAGATACCAGTAGCTTCCAACGGGAGATCAAATAACTCAGACAGTAGCTTTCGTAGCCATACTGCCTCACAACTAGCTGAACAGGCTGCAACATACTCTGCCTCAGCTGTACTCAGTGCTACGCAGGACTGCTTCCTGCTAAACCAAGAGATCACACCTGATCCCATACTGAAGCAACACCCAGATGTGCTCTTCCTATCTGCAGCACTGCCAGCCCAATCTGAATCAACATAACCCTCCAGGTTAAACTTTTGATTTGCCTCATATCTGAGCCCATAATCCACTGTACCCTTCAGGTACCTCAGAACATGCTTTACAGCAACCAGGTGAACACTCCTCGGATCCGTCAGGAACTAGCTCAATGTGTTCACAGCAAAGCAAATATCTGGTCTCATGTTCGTCAGGTACATCAAGGACCCAATAATCTGACGATACATAGAAACATCAACTGGCTCAGATGAAGCATCACAAAGAAGCTTCAGATTCGATGCCATATGTGTGGCCATATCCTTGTAGTCCATCATCCCGAACCTCTTCAGGATCTCTACTACATACTTCCCTTGTCCAAGGAAGATTCCATCTGCACTCTGTCACACCTCCATGCCAAAAAATAAATAGTGCATCATCCCCAAGTTCTTCATTTTGAACTCGGTAGTAAGCTTCCGCTGCGTGTCGGCAATCAATCTATCTTTACCTGTAACAAACAGGTTATCTGCATACAAAGGTAGTATCACTGGATTTCCTTCTTCAACCTTGTAGAAAAGGTTGGAATCTACTTTACTCTTGGTAACGCCCAAACTGGATAGAAAGCTGTCTATCCTACCATACCAAGTTCTGTACACATATATGACTACACCATGCTGTCTTGAGATCCATCTGGTGCATCTTCTATTTCATCAATTTTATATTTCTCAATGCTGCCATCTGCAACATGCTTGATCTGATAGTTCCATAACAAACTTCCCTCCACATCTTGGGACTACATCCCAAACATCATTCTTCATGATCGATGGATCATGGCATTCCATTTCTTCATCCCAGATCCTGGGAACTTCAATATCTTCAATATCTTCAATATCTTCAATAGATATCTTTGTTGCTGGAACAAAATGTTGTAGTTCTTCTTTTGTAGGAGATGGCATACGATCTTTCCTACACAACAAGTTAAATTGCATGATTAGAAAACATCTCATAGTTTTCAAAACAAATTCTTACACATAAAGAAATATGCCATACAGTCATGCAATTATCTTAGCCAATGCTTCAATACAACATTTATCCATATTCCGTAACTTTCTAGAGGCCTTCCAATCTCTACCAGAACATTGTTAAGAGTGTGCACAACTCCCAACATGTCAGCAAAGAGGTTTCATTCTAGATAAGTAGCAATGGAATGTTGTACAGTGCCATAGGCCACTTACCCATGCATATTAGGAGTATACTGTTCATCAATGCAATTATTCTAATATGCATAATACACAACCTAATTCTAGGAACATCAGTATATACATTATTGAACAATTTTATTTAAACAAACAAATATGCAAGAAATGATGATTAAAATACTTATCTTTCTTTGTTCGTTGGGTGGACTCCCTCTGAGTCTTTGCTTCCTTGCAGGAGCTGCTGGAGTCCTAATCTGAGGTAGCTTCTTCTACACCTTTCTGTTGTGAAATGTAGAGAGATGATCAACTCCCTCTGAATATCTGCATCCTTGCAGAAACTACTGAAGTGTGCTCCTTTGCTTTCTTGCAGGAACAACTAGAGTGTGCTCCCTCTTGATCTTTGCTTCCTGAATTATCTGTTCTTGAACTCATATTCATCCTTGGTCCCTATGCATGCTTATTAGTATCATGAATGTGTTATCCTTGTGATCTCATATAAAATCATACATTCATTAGTATACTATTAAAACACAATAATCTCAAGCATGTATACTCATGATCATTTCAAACAGAAATAATAAGCATTAGCATTCAAGGATTCTTATGGTTAGTCAAATCATAAGAAACATAACATGTCTAAACCTGTAATTACTCAAGCCTATGACTCTTCAGGTTAGTTGAATCATCAATCAAGATAAGAGATATAAAATGCATAAAACCTGTGATTATTCAAACCTATACCATCATGATTCTTCTGGTTAGTCATATCATCAATTATGGTAAGAAACATAATATGCATACAATCATGATTATTCAAACCTATGACTTCATGAATAATCATTATCAACAACGCGATAGTATAAGATCCTAACCCAAGGTAGGAATCTAGCTTGATATAGGAAAAACATACCTGGATTATTATGTTAGCTAGTTATGTCTAACATACCCGTATAATGTCTTTTGGTTCTCTTCAGTGACTTGTGCTAGTAACCTGCATGTCTCATAAGTTAACCATTATAAAACCAAGTTATACATACCTCGTGAATGGATCTTGTATGAGATCCATGACAATGGATGAATCTTTGTCCTCATATTATCATGATCATATGTTCTTGGACCAGAACATGATCTGTCTTTCTTGGTGTACCTTTCATGTTAGTAGTCAACATAAACCTCATACAACACCATAATGCATTAGTACAATCATAAGTGTCAACACCCTAACCAATGAATATCTTCTATAATTTTGTTAAGGTGATACAACAAATCTAAAATCAAAATTGTACTAACCGTAATAACATGAAGACAATCATAGCATAAACTTAATCATGGACAAATATCGAAACATACCTCGATGAGTCATACCTGTTGAGATCGCTTGTAATCTTCTTATGTAAGGCCTTAGCCTCATCTCCCTCTGAAACAGGAACTTCTTTACTCATGCAGATGATCAATCCATCTTCTTCTAGGATTAACCCAATCCACTTGATTTGCAAGAACTGGACCTGGAGCTGGATATGGGTTTGTCAGAGAAACCCCAAAAATTCAAACTTTGAATTTCAAACTTTCGAAAGGATAGGAATATGCGCCTTGATGAACTGATCAAACTGGTATATTCAGAATTTGAAAACTGCAAAGTTTCACTCCTCAATTTTGCCTTTGAAACTTCTGGATTCACTGGACGTGACCCTGAACTGGGGTTTGATGAAGCCCACTCTTCTACCCAATCAAAATGTTTGATCCAAAGCTCTAAGCTTCTATTTTTCTGAGGAGCTTCCAGCCGTGGTCACAGATTTCAAAAATTCCCATTTTTACAGAAGCCCTAATTTTCCATTTTTCTGATCAAAGTCCCGAACTAGGGTCTGATCAAACCCGGCCTTCTACCCAGCCAAAAAATCTGATATTGGTCTCTAAATTTCTATTTTGATGAGTAGCATCCAGCCGTGGTCTCCGATTACAAAAATTCCAACTTTCTTCAAAGCCCTAAATTCCGGAAGCCATAAATGAAGGTACCAAAAAATAATTCTGTTTTGACAGAAATATGTACCTGATTGTTTCTGGTGTAACTCCAAAATTTTTGATCCACAGGGTCTGAAAAAGTTTTCTGAGATAGCCTGACCTGTTATCTTTCCATCCTGATAGGTCTGACCTCAATTGGATTCTCTGAGAGAGAGTTATGCCAAATGTCGCAACGTGACCTGTTTTGGGATAAAACAGGAGAGCGAACTTGTACGGCGTGCCACGTCTCACTGTTTTAACTTTGGCCTCTGAAAACGTTTTCTGAGATATCTCGGCCTGTTACCTTTCCATCCTGATAGGTATGACCTCAATTGGACTCTCTGAGAGAGAGTTATTCCAAATGTCGCAACGTGACCTGTTTATGGGATAATACAGGAGAGCGAACTTGTACGGCATGCCACGTGTCACTGGTTCAACTTCGGCCTCTGAAAAAGTTTTCTGAGATAGTACAGACTGTGTACTACCTGTAACTTTTTATGAAATTTCATTTGGATCTTCCTAGCCCAAGATATGACCTTTTTCCCAAGGTCACCTGATTTTGACTCAGATCTGGAAGAGGCAGAAACCCTATATTGTACAGATCATAAATCACAAAGTACAACGAATTAGAGGTTGTCCTTTGGACACAAGATACCTAGAGATCTTAGCTTCGGCCTGTAACAATTTCAGATCCGAAAAATTCTCCAAAATGGATTTATAGCGAAAGTTCTACGATGACTGGTTTTTGCTATATCAAGCCCTAGCATCGTAAGTGCAACAAGTGTCATACATGCCATATCATGCCTTCTTTCAGGCTAGCTCTGATTCCATGTTAAATTTTCAGAATTTACTTCAATCTGATCTAGGATCTTAACTGAGAGAACAACATGTACAGCATATCTACAGCATATCAATCATGGAGACAATAATGCAAGCACACAAGAGACACAAAGATTTACTTGGGGAAAACCATAAAGGTGAAAAACCCCAATAACTTCCTCAGAGATAGATAGAGCAATGATACAACCAACCAAGAGAGATAGCCATAACCTAGCAGCAGATCCTCCTGCTCCATAAGTGCGCCACTCCTCCTTGAGTGCATGTGTGAGAAGTGAGTGAGCAAATAGAGTGCCTCCCGCACTCTATTTATACTTGACTTGACTTGCCCTTTTACCTAACTCATGTAGGCTCGAACTTAACCACATAATATAATGCTGACTGGGCCGACCCCCAATAGGGTGGTCTAATAACCCTTAGACCCACATGGCCGACCCCCAATAGGGTGGTCTAATAACCCTTTGACCCACATGACTTATACAGGGCCGACCCCAACAAGGTGGTCTAATAACCCATCAAGTATAAGTTACGACACTTACAATATAAATGACGACACTTCCGTATAGATGAATAATAACATCTCTATAGGAATACAATATACATATATGTGAAATACATTCCGAAGTTACATATACATCAACAAGTACTTGTCGAATGTACTTGTTAGTAACATTTGATGTCCATATCGCAACATCATAATGTTTTAGGCAGTATTTTAATACTTCTAATTGAAAAGGCCTACAAAAGTAGGATCTATCACCAAGCTCCCAATCTGGTTTTCTTTGAATCTGACAACTCGTATCATCTTTGGAATACGACGAGAAGAATACTCCTTCCATTTCAAAGATCAACAAGATCTTCCGACTGATATTAACTCCCATTTGCATTGCTACCACATATATAACATTAACATATTTTCACTTCAAAACTTCATTGCTTAATGGCATCAAAACATATCCAATTTATTTCCACTCCCAAACAAACAACTTAATGAAAAAAATAAAAGTAATTTCCGTGGAATAGTTTTTTTATACAAACACATTCAACTACTACTCAAATCACTAATTTTTAAGAATTGTAATGAGATAAACTACAATTTAAAAATATAATTACAATAGTCGAATTCATTTGAACTAATTATATGTTAATATCTACATACTACCTAAATTTACAGTTTTTAAGTTTAAATCA
The DNA here is from genome assembly GCA_027924585.1 of Larix kaempferi. Lineage (NCBI taxonomy): Eukaryota > Viridiplantae > Streptophyta > Pinopsida > Pinales > Pinaceae > Larix > Larix kaempferi. The sequence goes on from BSBM01000852.1 coordinate 4,613,683, forward strand.
AGCAAACTATTTATATGTTCATTTTTACATACAACCTCATACGATATTTTAATTTTCAAGAAATTATAAGAAAAATTCATATAAGCACATTGCAATGAAATTCAAATCACAATTTAAAAATATAGTTACAATGGTCCAATTCAAACCAATTATATGTTAATTTATACACACCACCTAGATTTACAATTTTTTAAATTTCAATTAAACAAGCTAATTATAGGTAATTTTTACATACAACCTGATATGATTTTCCATTTTTTTAATTTCTAAGAAATAAGAAAATTTCATATGATAACATTGAACTAACATTCAAATCACTGATTTGTAAGAGTTATAATGATCAATTAAGACGCAATTGATAAATAAACTGCAATTGCTCAAACATAGTAATTGTACGTTAATTTATACATACAACCTAATACAATTATTTAATTAATATGGAATACTACATTTTTATGCAAACACATAAGACTATTATTCAAATCACTAACTTTCTATAACTCAATATCTCAATATAAATAAAAAAAATAATAATATGTTAATTTATAATAATGACACAACAACAATCCTTATATGAGTATTATGAAATAATATTGACATTAAATTGATAATAAAATAAAACACAGTAATAACACATCACATGTAGAATTAAGTCATCAAATGTACAATGACCAAGAATTTATATTATAAACTTCAAGATTTTGTTTATAGAGGAAATGAATAACAGTCATCTTAATGTACTATTAAAAGTCATTGTAGATTCTTCAAAATATCTCGAACATCGGGTGCCTTGTAGAATTTATTCAATAAGCTCCACAGATCAGCGATCAACCATTTATCCTCATTCTTTCCATCAAACGAAGGGGCAATAATCACATTTTCTTTGGGATTTTCTTTCTTTGTCTCCATTGAACAATCCACTAGAATAGTGTTAGTAGCATCATATTGACAATACATTCTCCACACTTTTTTCAGATGTTTTTTGTATATAACTTGTGTTGAATTATCAATGTCATTTTTTCCCTTTTGTTGTTTGCAATCTGAAGCAGTCCATGTAAACAAAAATTTAGCTTGTAATGTTTCTAAAACCAGCTTTTTCATAACTCTTGTTGTGTTTTGTTTCAAAGATGTCGTCCAAATTGCAATGTCAAGAGATTCTTTTCTGGAACACATTTCAAGAAATGTTTTTGCATGTGGACGAAACCAAAATGATTTTTTCTCTATCGTGTAATCTGCGGCCCTTCCCATTTTCTCAATAAATTCTTTTTGTGATGCATCACCATCAACGCTCTGATAGAAAATGTTATTCAATTCAAAAATAACTAATTTCTTTTGACTTATAATAGCTGCAAAACAACAATGGATATCATAGCAAATTCATTTTATTCATGCTACATAAATTATTATTAAAAAAAATTGTTGAAGAAATACACTCACTTTGAGTATTTTTTGTACTAGTTATTGATAAGCCACACTTCTCTTGTATTGTCTTCATAGAACCTAGAGCCAAAATAACAAACCTTCAATCAAATACGAATAATACTTCTTTAAATCAATTTTTTTTTTATAAGACATATTTTATGTTTAATTGAAAATAAGAGACATGTGAAGTACCTGATATGATATCATGTTCTTGACTATGGCTTTCTGTCACATTCCCTTGATCACTGTCTTTTTTCTCCTCATTTGCCACTGTAATAAACATATGAAATGTTATAAAATGTATCAACGAATGAAATTCATTAAATAAATAGGCATAGAATCCAAAGGATCACTAGAGAAACAACAAAACAAGTACAATACAACAAAAGAAACAAAATAAATTATGTACCTGGTATGGTATTTTCTTCGTCTTGTATTTGCATCTCGAAAACTTCTTCGACATTGTGCACACTATGTTGATCATTGCTTTGTTGCAAAGTGTCGTCGTTGTTTTCTTTACAATTTCCTCCATTAGTAGTTATAGTAAACATCTTGTTAATCAAGATTTATAAATAGCATAGAATCCAAAGAATCACTAGAGAAAGAACAAAACAAGTACAATACCTGGATATTCCAACAGCAATATATTAGACATTGGTTTTTGCAATTGGAAGGATTCTTGATTAGTCAGCATGGTAGTCCTTTGTAACTCGTTTTCTACGATACATGCCATTCTTCTTCCATATGTACAGCAAGCCTGCTGTAAATTTTTCCCCGCATAAAGAGAAATAATCAAATTTAGATCACTATGTTGTTGATGCATTTGCAATAATTCTTCCCAGAATTCAAAATCTCTCTCATTTTCATCAGATATGTCTCTAAAACTGTGAGAGTATATTGAGGCCTCTAAACTTTTTGACTCTTCACTATAGAAATGTATAGTTAAAGCTATATCATAACTATAGTTATTTTGTTCTTTATATTCATAAAGACCGGTAGCCATTTTATAGTTGACATTTGAGTCCTTGACAACAATCTCCAGAGCTTGGCGTACATCCTTACAAGACCAAATTTCTACTAAGATAATCATAGTAAAATCTTTAAACCCATTTTTTTCGATTAAAAATCAAAACAATTCAATATAGTGATCCTTAAGGAATGATTCATCTTTCAAAGCCAATGTATCCAACACAACAAATTCAGTGTATAACATTGGTTGAAACTGACAAGGAAAAGAGTGCAAAAGTGTTGACAAGAGGCTAGGACCCCCATAATGACAACCGAATTCAAAACTGTTCTCAATTTCCTGTATATCTGTCGATGCATCAATTATTCTATCAAGGACCACACAGGCTTGTGGAGAAAGGGACTCTATTTTTGTATTTCGTGATCCTTTTACATATTTACACCCTTCCATTGTCTTACAGAAGTTGGCAAATATGATATCAGTAATTCCATAATGCTCAAGAATATTGGATATTGTAAGAATCTTATCATTCAGACTCTTATCATGACTTTTGCAATATGTTACCATTGCCTCCAAAATTGTTCTTTTGGTTTTCAATTGTGAACAATAATCTTTCATTTTTATGGCATTGGTTGGATGGTTCACTAGAATAGAAAACCAGACAGTTCCATCCAATAGTTTATCTGCTACAGAACACATTTCTTCAGCGGTTAGTCCCTGAAGGGGACGGAAAGAACTTGATACCAAACTGTTCAGACTATTTGTCTTATAGTTTGGATCCTTAGGTTGGTTTGGAGAACACATTAATGTCCCTAGTTTGTAACAATTAAAAACAACTTTCCATTTATCCCAAGTAGTATCATCAAGATATAACAAGACTTTTTTTTCAGCAAAGTTTGTTAGTGGACAATCGAAGAAAGAGCACAACATTTCATCATCAACCTGTTAAAAAATAACAAATATAAATTAGTAAGAATGTGATATCAAAAATAAAATAGCCATGAATTTAGTTATAACAATATAAACTAAGTGCAAAAAAAAAAAATCTGCATACCTTGTCTTCAGCCGTCTTAGAATTCCCACATTTTTGTTTCTTTAATTTATTTGTGGCAATTAGGAATTGTCTTGCAGATCGCACAGAATCAATGAATGGAGTTTTGAAGAACATTGTGTTTGCAGAATTTAACTGGCAGCAAATACGAATCACCACACTGGGAGCAACTAATGGATCTAAGAATTGAGCATTACATTCTTTGTACTTCTGTTTTCCCTCCCCAGATAGACGGAATTTAGGATTTGATAATATTTCTTTTGCTGCTTGAATAGTGTGTTGCCCATAAACTATCCAAAAATTGATGTTCTTGGCATTTATATCCATTTCATTCATGATTTTCACAGGGTTTCCAATCGGATCAGACTCTTTTGTGTCAAATGGAATCAGAAGAGTATCAGGCAATGATGCTTGAAATTTCTGTAGGCATGATTTTACTAATACTCGAACATTTAAATCATCCTGTGATCTCAATTTATATAACTTGGGTGCTTCTACACATATTCGAACATCCACCTTCATGGCAAAAGAGCTTGAAAATAAATAACTGTCCTTAAAATTTTCATGGATTTCATCTCATTGGTCAGCAAGCTTCTCTATCTAAGAGTCTTCTTTTGGGGATTTTACAAACTCTTGTAAAATTAGTCACAGCAGATCTAATGAACAAGTAAATCAATCACAACAGATGAATATAGAAAATATGGTGCAAAACTGTGCAAAACATGCAGCAGTGCTCAATATCCCAGAAAAGGGTGAATGAATTACAATACAAACTGTCACAATGACTGAGCAATTCGAATTGCCTAGGGAGGTCATTTGAATCACTGAATGGAGTAGCTTGACTCCAACTAGGAGTCCTCATCATCAATCGGTGGTGCTCATCAATGCACAAGAACCAGTCATCCAGGTGTCAATCTGAGCCTAACTGAGTGTAATAAGTGTAACTGAAGTGTGTAGCACTGATTAAGGATCAAGAGGCTCAGTGGGGGCGCATGGGAGGCTAACTGAAGTCAGAACAAGTCATCTAGTCAATCTGGAGGTCCAACGGAAGTGAAACAGTCAGTCGGGAGTGAAACTAGCCTCAAATCAGGGAGAATCGGAGCTAACTGAATGTAACTGAAGTGGAACTGCAGTGGTAGGTGAACAAGTGCGCCCTTCTCTGGAAGTAGGTGAGAAGTGGGCGCCTTTCAGCCTAGGAGGGATAAAACTCTGTAGTAAGTGGCTCCCGGGTGCTAGAATGAAGTGGATAAGGTGCTGGAGGCATCAAACTGGTGACTGGGATGCATGCAAGTGCATGCAGGTGCATGCAAACCCTAGATTCTGCATGCAAACCCTAATTGCATGCAAGATCCTGAAAAAGATGATGTGGATATCCGAACACCCCCCCTAAAGCTAGACTATGATGTGCCAACAAGAATAATGTGTGGCCCTGATAACTAAGACCAAAGGTCACCCCAATACAATAATCCAAAAAATGTTGAAAATAAACTAAGTGAGGAAAGAGGGAAAACCCAGTGGGAAGAAAGCCCCCCCTCAAGCTAAAGCATAATAAGGAATCAATTTGTCTCCACCATGATGGAACTCACCCCCAACAGTGAACGGAGGTAAGAGAACTTCTTCTCAGTGAAGCTCTTGGTGAAGATGTCTGCAATTTGCTCATCAGTAGGGCAATATTGCAGAATGATGGTGCGGTCATGCACCAACTGTCGAATATAATGCATATGAATCTCAATGTGTTTGGTCCTCTGCCGCTGAACTGGATCTGTGGAGATCTTGATAGCACTTTGATTGTCACAAAATAGGACAGTCGAAGTAGTGCCACCAAAACCAAACTCGAAAAGAATACCCTGCAACCAAACTGCCTGAATGCAGGAATTGACTGCCCCTCGATACTCTGCCTTTGCTGAAGAAAGTGCAATGGCTGCTTGCTTTTTGCTGGACCAGCAAATAGCACCATGACCAATCATGAAAACATAACTGGAAGTGGACTTCCGATCAATGCTATCACCTTCCCAATCTGAATCAGTAAAACCAATGAAATCTAGCTCAGAATCTGCAGCATAATGTATGCCAAACTGTCTTGTACCTTGCACATACTGCAAGATCCGCTTGGCTTCTCGCCAATGAAGCTCATGTGGCTGCTACATATATCTTGACATGGAACTCACGGCATATGAGATATCAGGCCGTGAGTGTGTCAAATAAAGTAGTGAACCAATCAACTGTCGATACATACTGCAATCTGCAAGCGGTGTGGAATCTCCCTCCTCAAGACTGATTCCTGAGAGGAATGGGAACGGGGATGCCTTACATTCAGCCATATTAAACTTCAATAACAGGTCAGAAGCATATTTTTGCTGAGATACAGTGATCCCATCAAAATTTTGAGCTATCTCCAAGCCCAAAAAATGACTCAGCAAGCCCAAATCGCTCATGTCAAAAGCTAGATTTAAGGCAGATTTTAGCTTGTTTATTGAAGTAAGTGTGCTACCAGTAATAAGCAGATCATCAAAATAAAGTACAATAACCAACAAATTACCTTTAACTCGCTGAAGATACACATTCGGATCAGATTTGCATCTTTGGAAATTCTGAGAAAGAAGGAAGGAGTCCATCTTTGCGTACCAAGCTCTTGGGGCCTGTTTTAACCCGTACAAAGATTTCTTCAATCTACAAACCAATGATGGATCTGATCTATAACCCTCTGGATGCTGCATATAGACCTCTTCAGCAAGGTCTCCATGTAAAAATGCACTCTTCACATCCATGTGGTGCACTTCCCAGTGCTTGGATGCGGCAATAGCTAAAACAAGGCGGATGGAATCCATCTTTGCAACCGGTGCAAAGGTCTCAGTGTAGTCCACTCCTTGGACTTGGGAAAAACCTTTTGCCACCAACCTTGCTTTATATTTGCTGATAGTTCCATCAGCAGCAACTTTAGTACGGTAGACCCATTTACACTTCACTAATTTTCTTCCAGGTGGAAGAGAAACTAGCTCCCATGTATTGTTCTTTTGAAGAGAACTGTACTCTTCGTCCATGGCACTTTTCCATCTCGGATATCGATGGGATGAATAGTATGATGTAGGATCTGAACCAACCATCAAATAACAAATCTTAGGAAGAAATGGATCAGCAATAGAAAGAGCCATACCTGCTCTTTGAAAGTCTCCTCTTGTTCGTCTCGGATCAGCAGGATTTCCAAGATTCGAACCAGCAGAATGTAGAGTGTTTTGGGCCCACTTTGGTAACTGAGGAGGATCATAATGATCGGATTCCGAACCTGATATGTCATGATCATCATATGCTGCTACAATATCAGAAATATCAGAACTCATACCTTCATTATCGCTGCTCGGATCTTCTTCTGGTGAAGGCGGTGAATCGGCAGTCTTCTCCTCGACTAGTTGCAATTCTTGAAGCGGTTCTTCAAATTGCACACTGCGTTCTATGAATATCTTTTTATATCTGATATCCATGAGTTTATATGCTTTTGATTCTTCCCCATATCCTATCAATATGCACTCGATACTTTGTGGATCCAAAGATCGTCTCTTCTCAGAAGGAATTCTAGCCCATGCAGTAGAGCCAAAAACTCTCAAATTTGACACATCCGGTTTGTGACCCAAGAATGCTTCGAAAGGAGTCATACCTTTCACGGATGAATGTGGAACACGGTTCTGTATATATGCATCAACATTGATTGCTTCATCCCAAAGATTTGCAGCCAAACCTTTCGATTCAAACATGCATGTAGCCATCTCTTTCAGTGACCGATTTTTCCTTTCCGCTACACCGTTCTGCTGGGGTGTGTAGGGAACTGTATGTTGGATCTTAATTCCGCTTTGGGCACAAAGTTGCAGCAACTCGGACTTGATATATTCCCCACCATTATCAGATCTAAGATCTTTGATCTTGCTCTCAGTGGTGGTCTCAACAGAAGCCTTAAAATCCTTGAATTTTCCAAGCACTTCTGACTTGTTTTTGAGAAAGAATACCCATGTAAAGCTGGAAAAATCGTTAATAAATGTCAAAACATACCTTGAACCATTTAATGACATATGGGGCAGCGGACCACTGATATCAGAATGGATCAATCCCAAAATAGTAGAAGCTCTGCTAGCTTTGCCGCGGTCGAATCTGTGCTCGGGGTGCTTCCCAATAATGCAACCAGTGCATATTCCCTTCGAGGAACGGAGTTGTGGAAGCCCATCTACCATGGATTTATTTGATAGCAGCAGCAAATACTTATAATTAAGATGTCCAAATCTTTCATGCCAAAGCCTACTAACCTCATTTCCATGTGTGCGAAGAGCAGTGGGATTTGCAAGCGGAATAAAGTGCGAAAACTCATAGCATTTTGCAGTGTGGTTTGCCTTTCCAACCGCAACTAGTCTTCCACTTTTGATATCAGAAATTTCAACTGTATTAGGGCTGAATGTAACTTGCTTTGGTTCACCAGTATGTGTCATTTGATACATAGAAAGGAGATTCGAAGCTAAGGAAGGCACATAGAGAACATTCTGAAAGCTTCCATGTTCTACATGAATCGTACCTTTGCCCTTTGAAGAAATTTTTGAATCATCTCCCAAATGGATGGGGATGGAGCTGTTCGGATCGAATGAGGAAAAAGAATCAATATTTGCAGCCATATGATTTGATGCTCCCGAATCTATCAAGAGAGTAGTGGGCTTCGAAATCGTTTCCATGAGTGCTTGTCCTCTTTCATGATCATCATTCCTATCCTTCTTCCTTGCACCGTCAGGAAGGGTTATGTTGTTCTTTTCCAAAAGGAGGGCCATTTGATCTATAGTCTTCTTCATACATGAACTTTCGGGATGAAAGCCACGGTTACAATAAGTACATTTAGATTTTTGGTTACCTTCTTTGCCCTTTTTCTTGGATTTCGAACTGGATGGTGCATCTGTTTGCTTGCCTTTGTCTTTTTGCTTGTGAGGCTCGAATTTGGGCTTCTCCTTCTTTTGCTTTCCTTTACCATTCGAGATCTTGGGTCCTTGAACAAATAGGGCTGAATCTTTGGAGCTTATGGACCCCATTTGAATCAACTTGCCATGCTCTTTTGTAACGGACTCAATGAAGGCATTCAAGGTAGGCATCTTCCAATTCGTGGTAGTTAGCCGACCGAAATTGAAAGTAGAGACAAATACCGAATAATCTTTCCCAAGCTTGCTTAGAATGGAGAGGAATAACTGTTTATCCTCTTTGATAACACCACTGTTCTTCAATTGCAAGTTCAAGTTCTTGAATTATGTGAAGAATTCATTGATGGTCTCGAAATTCTCAGGATTAAGGCCAATCAATTCATTCTCTAATTGAAAAGCCCTAAGCTCATCCTGCTTGCCGAATAGTGTTTCAAGTTGCTCCCATATGGCTTTTGGAGTCTTCAATCCGCTGAGATGGAAGTGGAGATCTTTGGAGATGGAGAGACAAAGAAGACCATAAGCTTCATCAAGCTTGTTGTAGTGTTTGGTTCTATCTGATAGATTGCTTGGCTCCAATTCAAGACCAATAGTGACTCGGTAGTAACCTTTTGAACATAATATGATCTCCATATCATCTTTCCAATCAAAATAATTGAATGGGGTGAGGATAGGCTTTGAAGAAGAGTATTCCATTGCTAGGAGCGAGTCAACTGATGTAGAGGAAGCTTGCATGCACACTATAGCGAATGCAATTGCTGTAGGGAAGCTTGCATGCAAAATGGAGCGAGTGCAATTGATGGAGACAATAAACCTGCAAATCACATAAAACCAAGAACCGTAAGGTTGAATAATCCACCCTTTGAGAGTTGCATCACACCTGGGATTGGATTTCAAGCAATGTTGAATGGGTCCAAGTATCAGATCCAGGAATTATGTGGTAACTCAAGATTCTGGAGTGGTATTGGAATAATTTTCAAGCTTTGCATGCACAGGAGCGAATGCCCTTGAGATATCTCATGCCAAACTTTTTGCAATTTTTAGCAATTCAGTCAAATCTTCTTGTACAAACACCTGTAGAAAAGAGATCTTGTCCCTGCAATGGCTCTGATACCATGTAAAATTAGTCACAGCAGATCTAATGAACAAGTAAATCAATCACAACAGATGAATATAGAAAATATGGTGCAAAACTGTGCAAAACATGCAGCAGTGCTCAATATCCCAGAAAAGGGTGAATGAATTACAATACAAACTGTCACAATGATTGAGCAATTTGAATTGCCTAAGGAGGTCATTCGAATCACTGAATGGAGTAGCTTGAATCCAACTAGGAGTCCTCATCATCAATCGGTGGTGCTCATCAATGCACAAGAACCAGTCATCCAGGTGTCAATCTGAGTCTAACTGAGTGTAATAAGTGTAACTGAAGTGTGTAGCACTGATTAAGGATCAGGAGGCTCAGTGGGGGCGCATGGGAGGCTAACTGAAGTCAGAACAAGTCATCTAGTCAATCTGGAGGTCCAACGGAAGTGAAACAGTCAGTCGGGAGTGAAACTAGCCTCAAATCAGGGAGAATCGGAGCTAACTGAATGTAACTGAAGTGGAACTGCAGTGGTAGGTGAACAAGTGCGCCCTTCTCTGGCAGTAGGTGAGAAGTGGGTGCCTTTCATCCTAGGAGGGCTAAAAATCTGTAGTAAGTGGCTCCCGGGTGCTAGAATGAAGTGGATAAGGTGCTGGAGGCATCAAACTGGTGACTGGGATGCATGCAAGTGCATGCAGGTGCATGCAAACCCTAGATTCTGCATGCAAACCCTAATTGCATGCAAGATCCTGAAAAAGATGATGTGGATATCCGAACAACTCTGTAGTAGGCATGAACTCACTTTCTTTAATGCTCTGTTCTAGCTCAGCTAAATATACCCTTCTCAAAGCAAGCATTTGAGCCTCAAGTTTATCATCTGGTATTTTATCAAGTAGTTTACCTCTTTGTTGCAAATAAAGAAACACGGATGATGTTTTCTTACATCTCACATAGCGATATTTCATAACGTTGGTAATACGTTGTACAAGATCATCACAAATCTTTAGACCAGATTCATTGAAGCTCTCAAAACTATCCAACTTAAACTGTGACTTTTTTATTGACTCTGGAAATTCTGTATTAGTATCAATCAAATCTGGTCTAAATTTTGTGTAATCAACTTGGCAAGAAAATAATTTCACTTCATTTTCTTCAATTACCTCCATTTGAAAATCGATCTGACTATGATTGAGAGCATAGCAACTAACAATTATCCCTAGCCTTTGTATATAATTTCCATCCATGGATCCAAATAGATACATATCTGGAAACATATTCATGGGACTTTCAATCTCAACATACCAATCTTCGACATACTCATATGCAGCAGATGTTTTGAACTTTTTAATCATTTCAAAATTAGAACCCATTGTTGAATTTATAATCTGAGTTGAATGACGCTTTTGTTTTTTGAATGCTGACTGTGGCATTTTACTTGCTTTGGAGACGACAGCTTCTAAAAACAATAATAAGCAATTATTACTATAAATAAAATGAAATCAAAATCACAAATATTACCATATAGTCTTCTAGTCTAACCATTTAGAAATGAGAGAATAATATTTAAAACCACCATACCACATGGGGGAGACGTTGTTTGTGTGTCACTTGCAATTCATTTTTTCTTCAAATTATTCCTTGGAATTGTCATTGCACCAGAGTCCATAGCTTCTAAAAACAATAATAAATAGTCGACTATAAGTTTAAATTGTTTTAAAAATACATGAAATAATGAGCATTATCAAACAATATTCTGTTACATGTCTTTTATTCACATGCACAAGAATAATAAGGGTCATGTGTTATGGAAACATATTAAATACTTAGAGATAAATAAAAATCCATTGCATCTAGCACAAGTAGGGACTCATTAAAAAGAAAAGTTTTCCTTCTCAAAAATGCTAGAAGGAAATGCTTATGCTAGAAAGAAAGCTAGCAGTCGCTAGCTTTCATTGATCTTTTGCCATGTGCTTATTTCAAAATAGAGCACATGGCACAAGCTCAAGGTATAAGCTAGCAACCACCAATCACCATGGACAGGATTTTTCTATTAGAAAGCTAGCGACTGCTAGCTTTCTTTCTAGCATAGGTATGTGTTATTATCCTATAAGTAAATGCTTATGCTAAAAGGAAAGCTAGCAGTCGCTAGCTTTCCTTGATCTTATGCCATGTGCTTATTTGAAAATAGAGTACATGGCACAAGTTCAAGGCTTTCCTTACCTAACTAATTTATGTTTTGTGACCTCATGTGAAGCTTGGAGGCTACACCAAGAATATAATTTTTGAGATAATTTCTATTGCTAATAACAAGTAAATTATACAAAGACACTACCTCTAGTTTTCTATTGCTAATAACAATTAAATGTTACACATAGATTACCTCTAATGCGAAAATATACATAAAGAAGACCTCCTTCATTATAGCTTTTATACCAAATTAAGTTTATTGGTTTACTTAAAGACCTGTGAACAAAAAAATAAATAAATTGAACCCATATAAATGATAGACTATAAATCATCATATATTTTTTTTGAACAGAAACTAAAGAGGAGTATATTATAAAGGGGCTGTGCACAGCCATTCAGTACATAGCAAAAAGAGAGGAAGGATAGTCCTGCAGAGCAGAGATAGAGCATTGTAGACTAAGCCTGCAAAGGGTCCAAAAAACTATATACAAAGTTCTTCCATGATGACTAACAGAACGGGCAATATATACCCTTATATATTGCTTACATAATAAAAGACAAAAAAACATATATCCATAAAAACCAGATTACAGGTGGCCCCTGAAGTGGACTGGCTACACCACTGATTCTTCCTCCATATGACGCTCCCCTTCAACAGTTACTGCATAGTTCCTGCTGCCCTGGTTCATGGAAATGAGTCGCGCAAGGTCCTCTTGGATCATATCCACCTTCCCCATCATCTCGCGCAAGGAGCTTTCATTATCATCGATCCTGGAGTCATGGTTGCTGATTTGAAGGGAAGTGTAGCTCATAGTGTCCTCCATCTTTTTTATAACGCAGGCTATCTCCCTGTTATCCATAATTCCTATGGAGACTATCTCATACAGCCGCCCCAAACTTTTCTTGATGTCTTGGATGCCGGTATTGTCCCTTGGCTGAGCCATTCTGCCAAAATTAGAGGAAATAACAAGACAGTCAAACTGCCTGAGCAAAGAATCAACAGTTAAATTACTACACGAACCCTCACGCGCTGAGCAATTAAGGATGCAACTGAGCACTAACAGTTCCTGATGGAGCACTGAACCCCCTTGTCTGTCAGAGAAGACCTTTAAATCATCATATTTTTATGTCATTAACCAAGTAGTTCTTTTATCATTACATTTTGTTAACTCATTAAACAACATAAGGGTCAAGTGTCCTGGAAACATATTAAATACTTAAAGATAAATAAAAATCCATTACATCTAGCACAAGTAGAGACTCATTAAAAAGAAAAGTTTTCCTTCTCAAAAATGCTAGAAGGAAATGCTTATGCTAGAAAGAAAGCTAGCAGTCGCTAGCTTTCCTTGATCTTTTGCCATGTGCTTATTTCAAAATAGAGCACATGGCACAAGCTCAAGGTATAAGCTAGCAACCACCAATCACCATGGACATGATTTTTCTATTGGAAAGCTAACGACTGCTAGCTTTCTTTCTAGCATAGTATGTGTTATTATCCTATAAGTAAATGCTTATGCTAGAAGGAAAGGTAGCAGCCGCTAGCTTTTCTTGATTTTGTGCCATGTGCTTATTTTAAAATAGAGTACATGGCACAAGTTCATGGTATAAGCTAGCAACCACCAATCACCATGCCTAGGGTTTTTCTATTGGAAATCCAGCGACTGCTAGCTTGGGGCCCACCGCTGCTTTCGCTCAGTCCTATGGATCACGTCCTTGTAGCCATTCTTCTTCAAAATCGTCTGAGTCATATGCATGATGACCAAACAATACATCTTCGTCCACGTGTTCATATGGCACAGGAGAAGGAGGCGGATATAGGAACTGAGAGAAACATCTTTCAATATCGGAGCCTTTAAACAAAGGATTCGGATCTCACAGGAATTCACCTCTGAAATGTGATTCTACTTTATAGTCTAGTGGAATCTCTTTGGTTGTAACTCTGGACTCTATGTGTTCTCCAGCAATAGATCTTCGGATAAATTTTTGCTGGGCATAAATTCAGTGCTCAAGTGGTTGATAGGTTCCACCTTCGTGGATCAGTTTAAACTTAAACCACTGGAAGTTCTAATGAGCAACTTCAAGATCGGCTTTAAGTTGCAGAATGAAATTTGCACGCCGATTCTCCCAATCTATTCTTGGACAGAAGGTATCCAAGAAGACATCTATCCATCCAGACCATGTCTGATTATATGCAAGGTCGGTTGGATCTACACAGATGATGTATAATAAGGGTCATGTGTTATGCTAGAAGGAAATGCTTATGCTAGAAGGAGAGCTAACATTCGTTCAAAATAGAGCACATGGCACAAGCTGAAGGTATAAGCTAGCAACCATCAATCACCATGGACAGGGTTTTTCTAATTGAAAGCTAGCGACTGTTAGCTTTCTTTCTAGTATAAGCATGTGTGTTTATTTTAGAAGGAAATGCTTATGCTAGAAGGAAAGCTAGCAGTCGCTAGATTTCCTTGATCTTTTGCCATGTTCTTATTTCAAAATAGAGCAAATGGCACAAGCTCAAGGTATAAGCTAGCAACCACCAAACACTATGGACATGATTTTTCTATTGGAAAGCTAGCGACTGCTAGCTTTCCTTCTAGCATAAGTATGTGTTCTTATCCTAGAAGGAAATGCTTATGCTAGAAGGAAAGCTATCAGTCGCTAGCTTTCCTTGATCTTGTGCAATGTGCTTATTTGAAAATAGAGTGCATGGCACAAGCTCAAGGTATAAGCTAGCAACCACCAATCACCATGCCCAAGGTTTTTCTATTGGAAAGCTAGTGACTGCTAGCTTTCCTTCTAACATAAGCATGTGTGTTATGCTAGAAGGAAAGCTAGCATTCGTTCAAAATAGAGCACATGGCACAAGCTCAAGGTATAAGCTGGCAACCACCAATCACCATGGACAGGGTTTTTTATTGGAAATCTAGCGAATGTTAGCTTTCCTTCTAGCATAAGCATGTGTGTTTATACTAGAAGGAAATGCTTATGCTAGAAGGAAAGCTAGCAGTCGCTAGCTTTCCTTGATCTTTTGCCATGTGCTTATTTCAAAATATATCACATGGAACAAGCTCAAGGTATAAGCTAGCAACCACCAATCACCATGGACATGATTTTTCTATTGGAAAGCTAGCGACTGCTAGCTTTTCTTCTAGCATAAGCATGTGTGTTATGCTAGAAGGAGAGCTAGCATTCGTTTAAAATAGAGCACATGGCACAAGTTGAAGGTATAAGATAGCAACCATCAATCACCATGGACAGGGTTTTTCTAATTGAAAGCTAGCGACTGTTAGCTTTCCTTCTAGTATAAGCATGTGTGTTTATTTTAGAAGGAAATGCTTATGCTAGAAGGAAAGCTAGCAGTGGCTAGCTTTCCTTGATCTTTTGCCATGTGCTTATTTCAAAATAGAGCAAATGGCACAAGCTCAAGGTATAAGCTAGCAACCACCAATCACTATGGACATGATTTTTCTATTGGAAATCTAGCGACTGCTAGCTTTCCTTCTAGCATAAATATGTGTTCTTATCCTAGAAGAAAATGCTTATGCTAGAAGGAAAGCTAGCAGTCGCTAGCTTTCCTTGATCTTGTGCCATGTGCTTATTTGAAAATAGAGCGCATGGCATAAGCTCAAGGTATAAGCTAGCAACCACCAATCACCATGCCCAAGGTTTTTCTATTGGAAAGCTAGCGACTGCTAGCTTTCCTTCTAACATAAGCATGTGTGTTATGCTAGAAGGAAAGCTAGCATTCGTTCAAAATAGAGCACATGGCACAAGCTCAAGGTATAAGCTAGAAACCACCAATCACCATGGACATGGTTTTTTATTGGAAAGCTAGCAACTGTTAGCTTTCCTTCTAGCATAAGCATGTGTGTTTATACTAGAAGGAAATTCTTATGCTAGAAGGAAAGCTAGCAGTCGCTAGCTTTCCTTGATCTTTTGCCATTTGCTTATTTCAAAATACATCACATGGAACAAGCTCAAGGTATAAGCTAGCAACCACCAATCACCATGGACATGATTTTTCTATTGGAAAGCTACTGACTGTTAGCTTTTCTTCTAGCATAAGTATGTGTTCTTATCCTAGAAGGAAATGCTTATGCTAGAAGGAAATCTAGCAGTCGCTAGCTTTCCTTGATCTTGTGACGTGTGCTTTCCTTGATCTTGTGACAAAATCTGTCTCAGGTACTGTCGGCTTGCACGACAGTCACCTATAAGGAATGACATCCTAAGTTGGTCACTAAGTACCTTCGTCAAGTGGAGAAAGAGCAGTTATCCCTCCAACGGTATTGGGTCGTCTCCTTTTCAACAAGTGGTGGTGAGCCCACTTGAGAGAACATACACCCGCAACCTTGGGTTTGACCTCCTATGGCGTGGCGCCGCTCTTTCACTTGCCCCGTGTGGCTATACATGACCACTTGATTTAGAAGGATTTATAAAGCACCCTAAGGACAACAACTATGTTTTTGGATGCCTAGCCCCAAAATCCTACCTAAACTACAAGATTCTTTTGTGCCCTCCTATGGAGGTATTAAGTGAGTAGATTTAAGCTATTTTTGAACTTAGTGAGTGACGAGAGAGTTTCTTGTGTGTGTGTGTGTGCATCAAAGAAAGTGACGGTTTTGAGCGCACATGAGATATTGCATATAAATGAAAAGGATTTTATTTTAAAATGAAAATAATGCAACTCAACCTAATAGAAAAACAACTAAATAAACCATGTAAACCATGTAAAAAAACTAAATAAAATAAATTGTAAAAATAAAAAAAAATCTATAAACAAAATTGTAAAAGTAAAAAAAAATCTATAAACTTACCAAGATTTTCAACCTCTTTTTAATCCAGTCTTCTTCTTTACTTTTTGTTTGGCTAAGACTAAAGCTAATGCCAATGCCAATGCCATTTTTTTCCATAACTTCATCTTCATCTTAGTTGGTCTTGCTTCTTTGATAGACAATAATCTAGAAGCTATGAAGCCAAGAATACTTGAATGGAAACTGTACAATATATTGAAACTATCTGTAAGTTACAAACTTATATCAAATAATTAAATATAAAAAAACACTAGCTATTTAGCTATTTTTATATACAAGTAATGCTATATATTACATCTTATATACATTCATAGAGTTGATAACTATTTTTATGTACAAGTAATGCCATATACTTATATACATTCATAGAGTTGATAGCTATTTTTATGTACAAGTAATGCCATATATTACATCCTACATACATTCATAGAGTTGATTATACCATGGAGGTTTACAAAATGAAATTTAGAAATACAACATTCAAATAAATGATTGGCAATTATTTAAAATAGTTATTTAGGTCACCAATATTACCGGTTCAGTACTTGGGGAAAACCGGAAAACTAAGAATGGGTCACCAATGTGTTAAAAGATGCCCTCCTCTATCCCATAGGAAATATATATATATATATATATATATATATATATATATCACAAAAAAGAGGTAGTTATATATTTATAAAATGGTTGTTGACAAACCAAATAACATAAAAAGTACAAAAATTTCAAAAAACATTATAGTATTCTTGTATAAATATTTTCAACAAATATGTTATTGGTCATGATGCTTTTTCTTTCTTACAATACCTACCTTATGAATTTCAAATTTAGTGCTATACTGCTTTACATAATTACTAATAAACAAGACAAGTAAAATGCATATATGAGAAGTTTAAGAGCCAAGATAATTTCCATTGAGGCCTTCTTCCATTTGTTGTCCTGCTTTAATTTTCCCTTGATCTTTTTGATTCATGTTGTTCTCATTGAGTGCTAAAGTTGTTTATTGGAATGTCTTCATAAATAATATGCCCTTTCGTTGAAGCAATTGAAACATTAGGAAATCATGTATCTGGTCGAGAACCTCTTGCAAAACCCAATATGATATTGTAATGCATCTATCAGTTTGACGCAATTTTATCATAATCAATATTTAGTTCTTGGAATTTAGATTTCATGTTTTCCTTCTTGGATTCATGTTTTTCGATGTGAATACTTAAGTATTCTATGCATGTTTCATGCCCACAAGCTAGCAGGTCATTTGTCTGAGGATCTTCTTAATTTCATTGACACTATCATTGGCCATTTTAGTGAGATGGGAAATGTCAAAAATACAAATCAAAGGCTCTATGTGATACATGCATCTAGTAGCAGAGCAAGTATATTATAAATTCATGAGGTTTCTTAAATGAAGACTACAAATAAAGTTTAAAGAAAAAATTCCAACACAAGACCAGACATAAAATCATAACCCAGACTCCTTCTTACAATAATGGACAGAATGATTCCAAAAATTTAAAGCTTACCCGATATAGGTTCACTGCATCAATTGTATTCTGTTTCGGGGTCAAGCTCAATACCTACTTCTTGTGTTATACCCAGTCCCCTGTTCCATACCAACAAAAAAGATAACCTATAAACCAATTATCCCAAATGTGATTTGTGTTGAATTCAATTTTGGGATTAAGTTGAGTCCACCATCATGGTGGACAGTATTGAGGAGAAGATCCTGCAGACAAGGAATTTAAATGCACGTCTATGAAATGTCTTGTCTTAGTACATATGTTTACGCTTGAGGAACGATTAACATGCATTGACAGTGTTGGATTCTTTCCTTGGCGTACAACTCAATTCATGATATCTATGGTAACAAAACCACTTTGGGGGTGTCCCCATTTTCCACTTGTTTCCCCTTTGGTAACCATGCAACCATATTTGCAAACATGTTTTCTCAACTATTGTTTCTCCATCAAGTATGAAACAATTGGAAGAATTCAAAGGAATCAATCATACTCTAGATTCTCATTTTCATACGCTCAAGAACTACATCTTTGAGTTGAGGATTTCTTCTTATTAGTCCTATAATTAAAGATGAATATTTAATGATAGTAGCAATCGTATTTAAGGGTAAACAAGGGAGTCTCATACACCAACAAGATAGCTGACCGACATATATGAGGTAACTTGTATCCTTTTAAACCTAAATTAAACCCACCCAATTCTTTGGATTAAAAAAGGATCTGATATATGACCTGACATGTAACGTCTTTAAAAAAAATTAACCCCAGCAGATTATCTATAAATACTGTTTAAATTTATTGGTTTCAAACACGTTGAGACACGTTGAACTTCTTCCTACTTATCAAGATTTAAAAATGATATAAGTTATCATGGATAAGTCAATTAAGTGTTTAGTGGATGACTTAATTAGTAAAATATTATCAAGTTCTCATGTGTAAAATAAATGTCATTAATTGTAAGTATCCTCAAGTAAAGGTGTCTTCAAGATGAAGTATAAAAGTTAAACATTAATAATAGAGGAGTGTGCTATATAATTGTTGATCATGATTAATTAAATCATTAATTATATTTCATTGTTTATACACAGAGGTACTATGTTCACACTTATCCATTAACCAAATAAATATTTTAAATTACTATTCACAATTTAAATTAATTACTATTATTATTAATTGTTATTGTTATTATTATTATATTATTAATATTATTTAATTAATAATAATAATGATAATAATCCCTTTTATAAAGTATAGTGGGTTGAATAATAATGAATTTATTAAATAAATTATTAATTTAATTAACGGACGGAATCATCCCAAGTAAATTAAAAGGATATGTTTGAATAAATTATTGAATAATTCTATTACTAGAGAGAAATTGGGATGATATAAAATAATATATAATCCACCTTATTACCTCAAAAGGGGATGCATTAATGATTACCATGGAAAGTGGCTATTGGGATTATCGGTCTGTGGGCTCGGGGGCTAGGAAATCCGTTGATTTCCTAGGGTCAGCACGATAATAGCTGATCGGCAAGGTGGACACATCATTTTGGGGTTGTTAAGGTAACTTACAGAATCCATTCCATAAATTTTCTTATCTTATTGCAATCGACGGTTTCAAGTATTTTTCTAAACCAGCTTAATTAGAATGCATTTTCTTTTATTTCCAAGCTATGCATGTCAAACGAACATAATTAAATGGAAAGTTTTAGGATTATGTTTATTTAACTGCAGAGACATGTAAACATATAGAAAACATACAGTTAAACATTTACAGAAACAGAAATATAGATGGTTGAATCTCTTGTTTTCTTCTAACAATAATTAAGGGAAAAACTAGGTATAACCTGATAACCTGGAATAGACCCAGTGCCTAGATAGGGCACTACAGTTGGTATCAGAGCGCAAGGCTCAGACACTGAGACCTTAGGGCCTAACTACAGTTGGAACTTTAGTGAAATTTACTAGAAAATAACAAACCAGTATGATGGCTGCAAAAAGATAATTTGAAGAGCCTTTTCCCATTTATTCGTAAGGCGTAACAGAAACAGAATTTGAATGATATTTATATATAACTGCTTATTTAGGGCTCAGTCTAGACCCCATTAAACAAACCTTTCCAGAAAAACAACAACATTTCTATATACACTCTTTTAATATTCAAACCCTAATATTAATCCAATGCTAAAGCATTTGGGATAAACAATGTTTTTAAACAAATAAATAAATACATATAAACCAAGTTACAACACTATATATATTACCGTTATAATATTTAGATCTAAAATTTAATATTAACAAAAAAAAAACACTTCATTGCATTTATATAAAGAAATTGTATTCATAATAAATACGAAACAATGAGTCTCGCACAGGATTTACAGAGGGTTCTCCAAATTTCAGACCTGCAACCAAAGTGATCAGTTTTCATTTCCTATTATTTTAATGCAGATCTGCCTTCTTGCCTGTAACATTTTGTTTTAAACATTCATTTCAATAAATGTGGCATAAAACAAATATTCAAATAATATTGTTGCCTGCAATATTGTTTATAATACAAGCATCGCAGCAATTTCGACGCAGAAATCGTTTCATTTGAACTCGATATGATCCATTTTGACCAATAACTAAGAAGATTTACAAGCATGGCAAATGCATGAAACGATTTCCATACTGCTCTCCATTGTTGCTGCTTGTTTTGTCCGAAACGAATTTCATACAAAATGTTGATTCCTTTGAAACCCTAGCGCTCAAGCCAGGTGTACCAAGCGCCCGGAGCCCAATGCCACATCAATTGTCCTCCAAGCGTTTTTCTTCTTTCCTTTGTGCCCAGCCCGAACTCAACAACTAGAGCGAATTGGCCCACGCACTTAACACATCAATGCCCACCATCGAATCCCATGCACTGAGTTCACATAAGAGGACGGGAATATATAAAAGATGCGTTGTGCTCAACGCCGAGGACTCATCAGGGAACCGAATGCCAAGCCAGGAGGGTCCCACGGATATCATATCTCCCATCGTCCATGAGATTACCCACATATCTACCCAGCACCGAGGCTCTTACATGAAACCAAGAGCCAAGTCGAAGCAGCCCTACAATGCCAAATAAAACCTTATTTCCTCCTTAAATAGGCATACTTTTGACGGCACATGAGACGGTTTCCACGTTGCCCATGAGCGGTTTACTATACCGCTTTATTGGAATGCGGACGAGTAAGGAATGAACACGTGGGATGGTGGTTTCCTTTCCGCGACCACCAACCACCCTTACCATGCATGCATGTTGCTGACGCGGAATAAGGAGAGCCGTCAATCCTGCCTTGGCGTCAATCCCCATGCGAAAAAGAAAAGGTTTTTTTTTGCGTTTTATATTGTTTTAATTTTTTTTATTATTATTTTAAATTAATGTTTTTTAAATATTAATTTAATTTTATTAATTTAATGTAGTGTCTCTTAACATTCATTTAATTTAATTCGTTTAATTTAATTTAAATATTTGGAAGTTACTTAGCTATCCGTAGTTTTACTAGGGTGGGCTCCGCTAAGAACTCGCTGAGACATAAAGGAAACATCAGGAATGGCTACGGAAAGCTGCTATCAATTGGTTAAGGAAGGTGTACGGAGAGAGGCAATGATTATGCCACGCCTAAGATAGAAGTTGGGCTATATGTCTACAAATAAAAACGCTTTACTTTTATGATAACATGCAGTACAAAATTTAAGAGCAGGCAACACTAAATCACATAAATAAGTCAGAAGAAGGGGTTAGGGATGCTCAAATATAAGTTCGTTGTGGATCCAATGTAGTTGTTCTGTGATATCTGTGATAGGGATTCCCACTCAACCATTGCACACAGGTTTAAGTAAGAAGGTAGTAGAGTATATCATCCCCCATACCAAACATGCAAGCAATAGTTCAGTGATTATAAGCCAGTTACCTAACCTACAAGCGAAGCTAGTAACCCAAGCCAGTAGAAGTAGTTAAGGCAGGTTGAAGCTGTTACCGAACCATACCCATACCCATCCAAGCAAACCTACCAAACAAACAACTAGGTGAAGCTAATAAAAGCTAGGTAAAGCTAATTCTACCCATCTAACTAACAACTAGGTCAAGGTAGTGATGTACTTGGAGAATACAGCATTAATGGTAAATTTAAGAGTGCAAGGGTGGCGTATCGGGACCTTCCCCTACAAAATAAATAAAGAAAGAGGAGAGATTCAGTGAACCAACTTTCGCTGTGATTTATTCGGTCCAGTAGATTCAATTCCTTCCTCAATCCCTCCCTCCTAAGAATAATTCAGGCAAGTGCGCATTTCCTAGCAGTCATAAGCCTATGCATCCAAGGAGGTTACTTTGATGGACCAACCATAATCCCATCTACCCAACCTATCTGGGGAAGTTAAACGATCTCAGCTAAAGGTCAACCACCTACCTATCCTATAGGCTACTCAACTATCCATCCCATCCCATCGAGCTATGTCTCATCAGTTTCGGCTGTTTATTCTCAACCTCTCTGGGACTAGAACTACTAGCTTGGCTCGTTTAGCAACCCCAGTGAGTAGCGAGAGGGATAATAAGCCCAATAGAAGTAAGAGGTCTGGGGGTTATATAAGGCTTGGGGTCGAAGATTATAAGCTAAATATCAGTACGAGGTAGGGATGATTACCAGCCCGAAGCAGCTCGGGAGGGAGGAGTACCAGCCCGAAACAGTACGAGTCCCCGTAATAGTCTTTGTCTTCGGCTAACCCGGTTGATCCAGACTACTGAGTTTGTTTCAAGCCTGAGTTGATCCCGGCAACTGAGTCAAGCCATTAGCATAGGAAACAAAGATTGTATGGCAACTCAAGGAGTTTGGCTAACGCAGTTGATCCGGGCAACATTATATATGGAAGCATCATGCCACTTTCCTTATATATATATTCCTTATCTATGCGAGCACGAGTTTAGTAGCCCCTAGGGGGTGCTCTTTATTCCCTTTCAGTCGAGTAACTTCAAGTTTATATTATACCTAAAAACCAAATATGTGCAAGGCTACCTTACTATCCATTTACTTACTTTGTTTACCACTAAAACCCTGAGTTACGCATTTTTTGTTCCAATGTGCCAAGCTAGCTACTGCAGTAATATTCTATTTTATCATTGCATTATCTCAAGAGTGTATCCGATTTAAGATATAAATGAACTCTGCACACCACAATTTTGCATCCCTCTCCTTTCTCTTTATAGGGTTTCCCTATTAGGTATAATCTTTAGGATTGTAACCAGGGACTTTTTGAATTATAACCTGACCTGCAGGCAGGACTTGGGACTTACCTTCAAGACTAGGGGTTTTACTTTTAGGATAAGGGATCTGGGTGGGAACGAGCTAAGAATGGAGGGTGATCCCAAAGAGCAGTCGATAAATCCTTACATTGTTAAAGAGGAGGACAGGCTAATAATAAGGGTGTTTAGAGGGAAGGTAGAAGGGGCTTTATAAAGGCGTGCTGCTCTGGGATTGAAGTGCATGGTGTTTTTTCTCCTTCACTTCAATATTCTTATCTTTTTGAAGGAAGGACCTACCGCGGTCAGTTTAGTAATTACAACCCTTTGCTAAATTGCATAGACTAAAATAGAGTTGTTGGACTCAACCACGGATGCGCCAACTTAGATAAAAAGTATAAGTAAGAAAGATGTATCAGAATGCAATAGAGTTATAAGTTTGTAGAGAGAAAAAGAGTAGGATTTTCATTATGGAGTTTTTCTTTACCAATGCTCATGCACTAATTGACATAATATAGTATTTGCACCGGTTGTGTAAACAGTTGTGGGTAAGGTTCCAATGGTCGAAGATAAAGCAATAGATTGAGCAATTGCAAGCCTGATAAGAAAGGTTTCTTATCAAGTTATTTATTCCGATTATACAGCAGTACGTGCGACTAATATCATATCTCCCATCGTCCATGAGATTACCCACATATCTGCCCAGCACCGAGGCTCTTACATGAAACCAAGAGCCAAGTTGAAGCAGCCCTACAATGCCAAATAAAACCTTATTTCCTCCTTAAATAGGCATACTTTTGACGGCACGTGAGACGGTTTCCGCGTTGCCCATGAGCGGTTTACTATACCGCTTTATTGGAATGCGGACGAGTAAGGAATGAACACGTGGGATGGTGGTTTCCTTTCCGCGACCACCAACCACCCTTACCATGCATGCATGTTGTGACGCGGAATAAGGAGAGCCGTCGATCCTACCTTGGCGTCAATCCCCATGCGAAAAAGAAAAGGTTTTTTTTTGCGTTTTATATTGTTTTAATTTTTTTTGTTATTATTTTAAATTAATGTTTTTTAAATGTTAATTTAATTTTATTAATTTAATGTAGTGTCTCTTAACATTCATTTAATTTAATTCGTTTAATTTAATTTAATTAATTTAATTTAATGACTTTTAATTTAATTTGATTTAATTAATTTAATTTAATGTCATTTAATTAATTCAATTTAATTTTTTTTAATTAATTGAATTTAATTTATTTATTTTTTATTTATTTTTATTAATTATTATTTAATTTAATTTAGTTTAGTTGTTGATAAGAATTTAAAAAAAAAAAATACCATGTCAAAATAAAAGGGGTTTCAGCAAAATTTCTTATATAATTATATAATGCTAGTGTTATTTTATTTATATTTAATTAAATTTCGTATATATTTTTATTTAAATTTCGTGTATAATTATATAGCGCTAGTATTATTTTATTTAAATTTAATTAGATTCCATATAATGTTATAACCTAGGTTTCTTAAAAAATTAAAAGTTAATATTTAAAAATATAAAGCTACTCACAAACTTTCAATTTAAAAGTTCTTCATAGATTTAAAGTTTTAAGGTCAATTATAGTAAGGTTGAAGTGGTTGGTGAAGTTATATTTAAATTGGCATAGATAAAATTTAAATTATAATTTATATTTAAGGGAGAAATTTAAAATATTTAAATTTAATATATATAAATATTTAAAATTTTGGAAAAGAAAGAAAGAAAGAAATATATATATATATATATATATATATATATATATATATATATAATAAAGAGTGGTTTAAGTGGTTTGGTGAAGATCTAGGGTTTTATAAATCCATGTATTTAATCAAATTGTCTTAGTATTTATTATATTTAACATCCTACATAAAATTAAATTCAAAAAATATGTAGGTGTAATTATATAATGATAAAAAAAAATTACAATTGCAATTTTTGGATGGTCACATTACAATTTCTCATAAAAAAATTACAATATCTTTAATTTTTCAATTCTTGGTTCATTGCATTTCATGATCGTTGAAATTGCATTTTCATTTTACAGAATGTGAGTTATTCTCAATTATACTTGTTGAAATTCTAAAACTTGTAATTATCAAAATGCCGAAATTGCATTTTCCTACATAATAATTCTAAAGTTGAAATTGCAATTTTAATAATTCTTTACCTCTCTTAACCATGTTATGGCCTAGATGCCCATATTTAATTGAAAGTTAATTAGGTGAATTGAAAGTTGAATGGCTTGTGTTAAACAATACCAAGATGAAATAACAAATAGCAAATTATATTGAAGATGAAAAGAAGTTCATCATCATAGAATTTTGGGTTTTTCAAAGATGGGGTAATATGAACTATTGGATGCTTCATTTCATGTTTTGAATGTAAGTAAATTAGAAAAAGGTTTACTACTGTATTAAGCTTAATAAATGTAAACTCAATTTTATTGCAAAAAAACATTCATTACTTATGGATTTATTATTATTTTTTAAATATATCCAATTGAAAATTTTAAATCAATTTTAACTAATGGTATACTTTTAAAATCAATATTTCGAAAATACAAAAACACCTAATGGCTCTATTTGAACAATGTAAACTATTTCCTAGAAATTTATCTATATTTTAAAGAAAATTAAGGATTCCAAAACCTCAAGAATAAGAGAGGGTTCCAAGACCAAACACTGGTGGATTGTTATTAAATCCTTTTACAAATTTTTTATTAAATCACTCAACTATTCCATTTGCTTATAGATGACAAGGGGAACACTTCCTATTTCTATCATAAATTTAGACGTAATAATATTTATACACTCATAATAACATGATCTATGTTAGCCCTTCATTTTTAAGTAAGTGTTATGGAAAGTAGAAAGTCAAAAAAATCCTTGGGATGAGTAGAAAATATGTGGCAAGAAGATGAAGGAGATGTGGTACAAGTCATATGCCAATAATTGAGATGATATAATGCAATCAATGCATTGATCAAGGGTAGTGGAAAAACAAAATCATTAAATGATGTAATGTAATTCAAGTCAACAAAATCATTAAATGTTTTTTCAAAAACATAATCATAAAATATTTTGATAATTCTAATGACAAATATTTATTTTTTAAACAATCTCATAAAATAAACAATCCAAACCAAAATCATAAAATGTTTTGATAATTTAGATAATTTTTTTTTAATTAAGATAAACATCAATGATAATGTGATAATGTGAATGGTTTAAAAGTAATTAACATAAATATTAAATTCCATTAAAATATCATTAATAATTTAAAAAATACTAAAAAAATCCAAACAATAGACACTTTCATATGGAGTTACAAACTTTTACAATTCAGCCTACTCATATGGAGTTACAAACTTTTACAATTCAACCCAGTCATATGCCGTTATTTTGGAACACAAGAATAAGTATATATTTCTTTTACAAATCAGCCTACTCATATGAAGTTACAAACTTTTACAATTCAATCGACTCATATAAAGTTAGTTTGGAGCACAACAATAAGTATATATTTCAATTGAGAAGAGGTTATGGTTAATATAGATCCATTATATTAAGAAAACCTAATAACGGCCTATATTAAATGCAATTGTGAAATTACTATCATGTTATCATGTCAGTACCATTTGTCAAAAACCCAGATTCATGGTATTATAAAATTGAAGTTTTCACAATTTATAACATCTACATTTTTTAAATTTGATAAATAAAAATAAATTATCTAAAAATAAAATACATTTTTATTTTTGACATTAAAAGTTTCCAACCATGTTAATGTCAAAAGAGTTGTAACCAAAACTTGCATTGAGTTGGCAGAATAATCAAATAAGTCTATAGTTCTACACCTGAGTGAACCCTTTCTTAATATATTTTTACGGAAGAACACTACACTAGTACCATTTTACTCCCATTTACAAAACCTATAAAGGTTGGCGGTAAAGATTCATCATGCTGGAAAATTGAGTCGGATGGTAACTACCTAAATTTGCATAGTCACGACAGCAGAGTGAGAGAGGTGTAAATGCAAATCGTAATGACAGTGGTGTAAAATGCAAATAGTAATATCAGTGTCATTATTTAGACATGAAGTAGGGAGAAATCCCCCGCAAAAGTCTCCACAAAGAGAATTATATAACCTCTTACTCTCAATTTGGGCTTCTCATCATCATTTGAGGAGGCAAATTTTCATAAGATAGTATGCTTTTATAGGCTTTAGGTCAGCCATGGCTGTGAATTAAACTCCAGGCCAGTGACAAAAAAATATCGTGTGCTCCTATCTATGAATATGTTCGAACTCAAACGAGGACGGGAAGCGGCAATGTCACTTGTATCTGGTAGTAAGGCGGAACAAAAAATTTCAAAATTCAAAATTCAAATGGGCGATACAGGAAAATGGTTTCATGGAAAACGACGTTAATATAGACATCTATAGATAGATTTAGGCCCATCTCCCTCTACAACGTTTAATACAAGATCCTCAAAAAGATAATTGCAATCAAGTTATGGAAAATCATCCCTTCCATCGTCTCGATTAACCAAGGATGATTTGTCTTTTATTTTTTTGGAACCTTGAATTACCTTTAATTCTGTAGGTTTCGATATCAGAGATTGCTACTGCAAAAAAGGTTTTTATATTTGAGATGGTGAATTTATTTAACAAAGAACCAGGTGCACTGGACTTGTGACTTAAAGCTATATTTCATTCAACTAGCATTTTGAAGTTAGGGTATGCTTTGCACTCTGACCTGAAGCGTCTTTCTAATTCCTATGGAGAGCTGGAGTGTTTTCGCTACTGTGAAGCGCCTAAATTAGACCTTCAAAAGGTTTTTCCATCTGTTCCAGGGGGGCTTTCCGACCTTGCAAAGACTGTGCTGGGAAGTGCTTTAAAAAAAAGTACTAGGATGAGTGACTGGAGGGAGCGTCCCTTGAGCAATAGTCAGGTACACTAAATATAAATCCATGCTACGGTATAAGTTGCACTACAAAGTATAAGAACCAGTACAAACCTCTAAAAACTGATAAAGTTTGAAATAAGAACATACAAACTACAAATTTAAACGTTGCTACGAAATTTATATGGGAATGTTCAGATCAAGATTTTCAAGCATACAACAGACTCGCAGATATCTCCAGTAACTGAAATATGCAACCTCTTATAACTTGAAGAAGGCACAAAAATACCCATACCCCATGGGCCTTGTACAAAATCCAGATACTAAACTAAATGAACGAGAATGATAGGAATTTGTAGGACGAGGAGTACCTGAAGTTCTAATTTACAGGAGGACGATTCAGCCGCTCCAGCTGCTCGCAATAGGATTCAGGTTCTGATTTGCAGAGGACAAGAACAATGTTTCAGTAGCTCCAGCTATAGGAATTTCCAGGACGAGAATGAGGACCACATCTCTTGGCATTTTGCAATGGACTGCACTGCCTTGAATGCAGGTAGATGGGCGTTGAATGTAGGTAGGTGGGAGTTGAACCTTGAGGATATGGCGGGAGTGAGACTGTGTACGATGAGATCTCCAGGATATGGCTACAACTGGCTCATGATCAAGCTGCATGTTTTCGATGGGACTGTGTGGCGCTTCGTGTGGTACTACGTCAATAATTATAATACATTATTATAATTATAAAAACTAGTTGAATGATATTGCAATATTTCTCATTTATGCAATGACATGAAATGGATGATAATGTATGGTATGTTCTTATTTCATATTCCTTTATGGCATGTTCTTATTTCATATTTCTTTATGGCATGGATGAAAATTTAATGTATTATTATATTTTATAATACCTTATTATAATTATAAGATTTAGTTGAAAGATATTGTAATATTTTTTATTTATGCATGATAGTATAAAGTAGTGTGATATTACATTTTTTGGGGGGGATAACTGGAAGTAGAAGAAAGATTAATATTTTGTCTATATTTTGTACTTTCTTATGTAATTTGAAAAGTTAAATGTATTATTATATTATATTTTATATTACGTTTATGTGATGAAATGAATTACGTAAATTTAGGATAATGCATCACCATATTTCATATTTCGTTAATGGGATAGCAAGATGTAAAGGAAAGGTTAATGCCTTGTTTATAGTTCATAATTATTTTATGGGATACTATGAAAGGCTAATGTATTATTATATTTATACTACGTTTATATGATAATATGAACTGGTTGAAAGATAAGATACTGTTATGATATTTCTTGATGTTATAAAATGAATTAGATGAAAAGTTAACACATGCCTATATTTCACAGTTCACTTAGGGGATTGTAGGTTGTAAGATTAAAGACATAGCCTTCCTTTTTGTCAAATTGTACCCTTAGGGTTTCCGTTTGCAAGTGTTACTTATTTAAGATATATTTCAACTATGATAGAGATCCTTGCCAATTCACATATGGAATAATTGTTCCAGAACAAATGCTTTGGAAAGCCAAAGAACTATAACTTAGGAGTAGACACTTATAGTATAAAAAAAAAAAAAGAAGAAGAAAAAGAAAAAAAAATCATTCACTAACTACGAGCATTAAATTGTCGAATAGAGATGGTATCAATAACGCAAAATTGTATTTTAAGAAAAATCTACTCGGAGAAACTTGGAACAAAAACCAACGATATTTTAAACCTTTTTCTACATAGCCATGATGAGAAAACAAGTGGATGGATATAATTGGTGGATTTGCTGAATGACGAAAATTGATCAATTTTAAATGATAAGACACCAAGATGCTCAGATTGATGAGACTTTGACGGATTCTCGAGGAAGAGAAACCAACTTAAAATTTGAAAATGAGATATCAATGTGATTGGTATGATGAGCTGAACTCAACGGCATGCATTTTGCATTACGACAAAACCATTTATGAAAACTCATGACTACGAACTTGAAATTTAACCATGGTATCGAAATGGTCAAATGAAGGCAATGTTTCGTAAAAAGAAGTATGGAGACGATTAGCATAATAAATAGAACGCAATGAAGCTAACCTTAGGTCATAATCAAACATGATAAAATGACAACTAGCCCTCGAGATGGAACTTGATGGGGTTAACAAGACACTTTGTGCGACTTGATGAATCTGTCGAAGTGGTCCTATGACAACATAAACGAAGAGATAAGGGAAATACATGATAAGCTCATGGAGCTGAACATGATGATACTAATGACAAGAATAAGTGATATCGAAAATCTAGTTGGGACCGACAGTTATTGAATGTACTAACGAATTGATATTATACACAATTATGATTGAGTTCCTGAGAATGTATTGGAACCATGTTGGAAAAAAATAATAATAATAATAATGATTAGAACCACTTGTGCTTAATATGGCCATGATTGTTGGAGAAAAATAGAAGGGAATGGAAAGAAGATGATAATAGGAAATTAAGATAAAGCTTAGTGTCGAAAGTACAAGAACAAAAATTAACTTCAGGATGAAGTTCTATTTAAGAGGGGGTGTATGTAATGCCCCTAGAATGACTGTGGACCGTAAGGGCACCTGTCAAGTGACCCGGCTGAACAACTTCAATATAGTGGTCTCTTGAGCCTTGTTATGTCTTAAATGATTGAGGAAAACCTGAAGATGTGAATGACGATAATAATTGATAAATGAATTAAGGAATTAAATTATATTGTGTGGGGTGGGATAATTGATTGATTACATCTTGCTTAATGATTAGCACGGATTGATCAAGTCAAGTGTAGTGGGACATTTATAGTCCTAGCTGTGCGACTTGGGAGGACGCAACTGAGATGCATCATATATTTCCACATTTATTCTGAACTTCAGGACGAAGTTCTAAATAAGTAGGGGTGTATGTAGTGCCCCTAGACTACTGTAGACATTGAGGGCACCTGCTGAGTGACCTGACTGTTTGAAACATTAATAAAATAACCCTATGATTTTATTTTGAGTATATTTATGATTACGATTGATTGATATATGTGCATTTGGGTAGTTATTGTGAATGGACGATTTCATGTTGTTTAACAATTAACTTTGATATGAAAACTGTACATATGAATGGTGCTTAACGACTAGTTGTGCAATTGATTATGTGATTAGACGAATGAGTAACGATTGAGTAAACTATAGATGCTTAATGAAGCAATAAATTTATAAATCAAATTGTGATTATTGAGGACATTGCTACTAATTTACGTTTGTGATAAATGTGTGTAGTGACAGGTGAAACGGTTCACCGACAGACACACAAAGGAATATGAAGGGTCGTAGAGTACGGGTAAATCACACACAGGGAGAGCGACGACGATGTCGACTTCTGACGGAATACCACGCTTGAGCAGATAAGCACTGATCCGCTTGCTCCTAGTGAAAATGCTTGTTAAACTTAACTAAATAAAAACATATAAGTTTGCACCTAGAGCATTACTTAGAAATGCATTTGAGTACTTTAGGCATTTGCATATATCTAAACATAAACAATCATTGGAGAATGTTATGGCAAATTATCACATCATCGATCTACTGCGTTGGAAGGCCACATTTTCCTTTTTTAGTGATTCAGAGATTCTTTGCAATACAACAGTTTCCTCCTTCGATTGACATATTTGCTTGATTTTAAACTTCACATTAGCTTCATTGTGCCTATTTCTTTAAGTTGGGTATTTATATGATGCTCCTATATCTGAAGTACACGTATATGATAGCAGCAGCAGTGACAATGATGATGACGATGATCTCGAGAAGAAGACTTGTCTAGCAGATCTGTGTCAAGAAATACCTTCCTAGTTAAGAGGGAGTGTTGATGTATATGTAACTTTGGAATGTATTTCATCTATATATTTATTGTACCCTTATTAGAGATGCGTTATTCCTCTATAAGGAAGTGTCGTCATGTGGATTGACAAGTGTCGCAAGTGTGTGTACTTGTCGATGGGTTATTAGACCACCATGTGTGGGGTCGGCCCTGAAATATATATTATATTGTGGATGTACCTAGCTAGACAATTCGGCCCCATAAGGTCACTAGGAAAATAGGTTTGTATAAATAGAGATCAGGAGATCTCTATTTAGATCATTCGGAAAGTCATCTCTCTCTCATTCGGAAAGTCATCGAGGTTTATCTTGATGACTTGGTAGCTAAATCTAAGAAAAGGGCCGAACACTGTGCACATCTACATGTTGTATTCATTTGATGTCGTAAGTACAACATTAGTTTGAACCCAAATAAATGCATCTTTGGTGTGGATATTCAAAGATTACTTGGTTTCATTGTATCTAAGTATAGGATTATGGCTTATTCCCTTAAGGTTGATGCAATATTATAGTTTCCCCCCCTCCTCCCTAAAAACAATCCGACAACTTCAAATGCTACAAGGGAAATCAAACTTACTTAGAAGATTTATCACAAATTATGCCAAAATAGATAAA
This sequence comes from Larix kaempferi, assembly GCA_027924585.1. Classification (NCBI taxonomy): domain Eukaryota; kingdom Viridiplantae; phylum Streptophyta; class Pinopsida; order Pinales; family Pinaceae; genus Larix; species Larix kaempferi. Next base: position 4,646,393 of record BSBM01000852.1, read on the forward strand.
TGTTTCATGTGTATTCTCAAAAAAGATGCACCATTCATATGGGATGACCAAACTCAACACTCACCTGATGCATTGAAGAAAATCTTGATGTCAACCCTGATACTTAGTCCTCTGAACTATAGTATATATTTATGCTATATTTGGAAGCTACCGAATCTAGTTTAGGGATGGTATTAGTACAAGAAGATGATTCATATCGGGAATATGTCATATACTATCTTGGTAAGGGCCTTGTTGTCCTTGAATTTAGGTATTCCTAGGTAGAGGAGTTTGCCTTAGCAGTGGTTCATGCTAATTAAATACTTGGGCATTATATATTTCCATGAAAAACAAAAATAGTGTCTAAAATGAACCCCATGCAACACATTTCATCCCGTCATATAATCAGGGGAAACTATACGAAATGGGTAGTAATTTTGCAAGAATTTTATCTTGAATTCGTTAATGCTCGCATGGTAAGAATGTTTTGATGAATGTCTCCATCATGACTAGGCCAATGGAGCTATTGGGTAAATAGACCCATTTGGATGATTTCCTTGTATGTAGGGGAACATGTATTGGATAATTGAAATATACTATTCCTAAAACCCTCTTAACTATGTTGGAGGATGGGTCCTCATAATAATAAACTCTGGTTTTAAGTACCATCTATCTCTAAAACCCTAACCCTCTTTCTCCCTCACACTATTTCCTAATATATCCATTCTACATCTCTCCTTATCTATCTCTCACACCCTACCCCTCTCTCTCCCTCCCACCATTTCTCAATATATCCCTCCAAAAATCCACTCCTCCATACTTCCCACCATACTCATTAGATCTATCCCTTTGCTAATCTATACCTCCCATGCTACCTCCCTCCCTCTCATCCCCCTTTCTATCCCCTTTTCCATAACAAACCACCTCTCTACCCCACCCCCCCCACTCTCTCTCTAACCCCATCTCTCTCTCCGATTATCTTTAACCCCCCTCCTTTCTAACTCCCACACTCTCTCCCTCTCTCTCTTTAACCCCTCTCCTCCTCCCTGTTATTATACAAACTATCATCCCTAGAACACCTAGGCTGTGTGGACCAAGGGGATAGTTACAGTAAGTGGGGAGGACATAGGTCCAATGTCACCATAACCTAACTCCTCATCTTCTTTGGTTAAGTCCTAAACCCATGGGAGAGTCCCTAATGGAGGAATAACACCTGTAAGCACCAACACACCTAGAAATACCATTCTACAATAATTATGGATAATATTAGTGCCTTGCATGGAGTCAACAATGGATAATAAATACAAATAAGTAATATAAAAGGCATAATTCAATATACCAATCAATTTCAATGAATATCACAAGTTCAACATACTTCACAATTCATACAATGCATCTACCTGATGCATACCAAGTATCTACCTGATACATATCATCATACATGATCCACCTGATCATACTGTGTATCCACCTGATACAAATACAAACTTAACCGAATATTTAGGGACACCTAAAATTGAAGTTATTGACATTTAGACACTGACCCATTATAATCCTCCCTTGACCCAACCTGACGATCATGTCTTGATACAACTAGATGTACCTTTTCCCATAGATCCCTTTAAATTTGTTCAAAATGTACAACATAATATGTCTAGAACCAAATTATGGTTAATCTAACAAGCATGGGATGTACTTCCACTACACCTAGTGTATTTTGAGGAAACATGAATGCTTCTTATGTATATTTAGTTATCAAAATCATTTCTTCTACCCATATGCCACATGTTCCCAATGTCTCTTCATTCATAATGCCATCTATTAGCAAACACATTCCAACCCTACGTTTTCCTAGTCTTGGAATACCTTCCACAAGTAATTTTATGCCTAGTTTGAGCTTCTCCTTGGGTGTATGTAATAATCTATTGATCCCTCAACAACTCCCCAAGTTATGTGATGTGGGGCCCCACCTGAAATTTTGAGCTAAAGGCCACTGATCCAAGTGTTGTTACTCTTTAATGATGTCTATACAACTACAATTTGGATGGAGTCCTTATAAGGTATGTTTTATCATACCATGTCTAATATTTCTCCTTTACAGGTTTTTTTATTATCATGCCATACACTTGGATATAGTAAACCCCCCCTGCCCTTACTGCCTATTCTTTCTGTACAAGCAATTCATCCTTGAAAAGTTTGACAAAATATGAGTGAGAAAACTATCCCTGATTCCATAAGCTTAAATTCCACTTGATGAAAACCCTCAATTTGTTTCACCCCTAAACCATCCAAAGAGTGAACCTAAAAGAAAAATAAGAAAAGACTTAGTTTTTTCGAAGAAGCGTCCTTGGAAAAATAATTTTGGAAAAATAGCTTTATACACCCATGTAACATATCGGAAATGGCATATGAAAAGCGGTGAAAAACGATGAAATGTTACATGGGTTATATCATATGGTGTATCATACGTTTTGTGCGTCCAATCTTATTTGCAACATCATGTGACGAGAGCTTGCACAAAGTACGAAGCAAAGTTTGCGCACCCTCTTAAGACTAGTCACATATTATGATGGTGAGCTCACACAAATCGCCTTTGCACTAGCCAATGTGTATATGATGAGCCCGCAATACCATGGTGCAACCATCAAATGTGTATCGTCGCATGTAGAGTCGAGCTTGCACATGGGACAACGAGTTTAGTTTTGTGCATAGATCATGGTCTTGACTCTTGGCATTGCAGAGGGGCTGCAAAACGTACCATTTTGTGCACCCTCCAAGGACTAGTCTCCAATCATAACCGTGAGCCTGCACAAAACGATACAATGTGACTCTGTGCACTATCAAACAACTTTTGGTTGAATGGTCGATGGAGCCCACACATTGTTATGTAACATTGGTTGAATGGTCGATGGAGCCCACACATTGTTATGTAACATTGGTTGAATGGTCGATGGAGCTCGCACGGTTAATGAGTCAATAGCTCGATGCTTGAAGTCGTTTTCTCACGCTCCTTTGGCTTCTGTCTCCATGAATACTAGTTGCTGGAACAGTGGAAACCTATTGGAACACAACCAGTATTCCAATGAATCAGATCCCTTTTTTGTTTCCACGAACACCAATGTCAAAGAATGCTTGCCTACATGAATTTCAAACATAGTTGTAACAACAAGGGGACTAGGACTACTTAAGCGACTTGGTACAGGTTTCAAGGAAGTACAGTACTTAGCATGTACCAGTACTTGGTACATGCTAGTGTTACACAAGCAAGTTTGATACAAAAGAAAACATAGAAGATATAATGTGGTACGGCAAGAGAAAATAACATAATGTCGATCATGCATGGATTAACAAAATAAAACATGCGATACTTTGAGGGGTGTGCTCAAGTGGAATGTGCATCCAAGGAGGATGCAAGTTAGTTATTCCAACTATGAGTCAAGTGCATTTGAGCAAAAATGTGCATGACAATGAGTGCACATGATGAGCATGGGGTAACTGTGCATGACATATGAAGTGCACTAAGGGAAGATGAAATATCAATGTGGAAGTTGAAGCGACAAAGATGTGCTCAAGTAGTCATATGGAAGTTAAAGAGTAGTTGAAGATGGATGAAGCGTAGGGGAAGCTGCACCATGAGTAAACATGAATAATAAAAAAATGGTTGTCATTTGAGAGGGGTTAGCTAGATGGTCTTGAGACATGGCAATTGAGAGAGTCTACCATGGACCTCAAACATAGTGGTAAGGCAAATGTTGTAAATGTGTATATATATTGTTATGTTTGAGTAATGAAAATGAGTAGAGAAATTCCCTTATTATAATTTGGTTTTGTATGCCCTCTAAAATTGTTTCAACTTTTATGTTTGTAGTGCTTTTCTATTTTCAACTTATATCTTTCGAAGCATTGTACTTAGTCTGCATAAATATGATTTCATAGAATTATGCCCATCAACTCTTTAGTTTGCTTTAATAATAACCAACTTCACAGATTTAGTTCATTTAATATATTGTTAGCACTCTAAAGTCTGAGCTAGTTCAATTAAAAAATTGTAACTCAATCTTATTTTGATCCTATATTTGAAGAAGAAATAAATATATAAAAAATAAAATAATCTTATATCAAAATAACCTATTTTGACCACAAATTTATTAAGAATCTAATGTATGTCATATACCAAGTCCATGCATATAATGCATAATATATACATCCTGTCCCTTTAATGTTCAGACACGGTGTTCAAAAAAGCGAATTTGAATTTCAAATCTCAAATGCCCGCGCTCCACGAAAGTTACCAAAGGACGGTTCCTCACCAATTTCCTCCATTCTTCGCCATGGAAGAAGATCCATCAAGGATACCTCAGAAAACTCACCATCGGGACTCGATAGTTCAAGCATTGGAGGAGCGCCTTCAGGGCTTGCAAGTTTCATAGAAGGAAATGGGTGAAAGGATGTTGTTCTTTCCATACTAAGGCTATGATGAAGGCGGTGAGCATTTTGCAACAGTTCATAAGGTTTTTGGGGCGAGCATTGTCTGGAAATATTTGCTATATATTCTCATAATCTAGCGCTGCCAAATAGTTGTCACACATCCTACAAGGCACATGCTCAACTACGAGATCCAGTCTATGCCTGCTTAGGGCACATTTCCTCCTTGCACCAACTGGTATATAAACTAAATAGCCTCAGCGTATGCATTATTTGTTGTTATTTCCATAAATTGCTTCTGTTGGTATCTCCAGCTCTCAAGATATGTGTAATGAATTTTTTACAGGAGTTGGCAGGCCGTAATAACCTTCACGAGCGTGGGTGGCCAGCCGCATTTCATTCGGTGTTTCATCCATCTCCATGAATCATCCTGACAACACCACATTAGTTTCAGGTACATCTCTCTGCCATGTCATCCTATCTCCTAGTGCTACAAGGCATTCTTGTCTCATCAAATTCTCTGGCATTTTCTTAACAAAATTTCAGTCCCTAAACCAAACACTATCCAATTTCTGGTCTAGTCAGGTTTAGTGCGTGGAATGTTCATAGAAACAACTGCAACATCTCATGGGAAATACCTGCACACTTTGCCATCCTGCTTTCCCTTATATATTTACTCTAGCTAGCACATGAATTCATTCAAATTTTATTATTCAGTGTAATTCTTTGTGTATGATCATGTTAATGCTCTCGGATATGGTTACAATCAAGAATTGTTATCTATGTTCAATCCTTTCATTCGCCTCCCTGTCTGTATATTCAAGAAACTAAGTATGTGAAATGCAGGAAGCGAGCCCTAGACCGATCTATCAAAAGATTGTGAAATGTGTCAGGGACCTCAATTTAAAGGTTGGAGGGTTAAGTCGATTATTTTATATATTTGAAGTGATTGTGTGTTAAGTACCAAATGAATTGTGGTATTAAGGCCCGTGTAATACGTTTGTGGAGTGCATGCGATGTGCAGATGGTCATGGTCTGCAAATAACTATTAAATTTCGTGAACTTACTGTTAAGTGAAAGACAAGAACCCTCAATAACTTTTTGGAATGTTTCCCTACTTGTCAACTCGGCGTTTTCATGTTCTTCCTTGTGAGATCTGCCCATTATTTTTGGGTTGTGATGCAGCAGTTGAGTGATGTGTTTTGGGTAGAAAACAATCAGTCTATTATGGTGATGGTGCGATATAGTTGGGAATTAATACCCCCTTGGTTCTTGATCGTAGATCTTGTGGTAGAATCTTCATAATATTTGAAGGTTGACCCTAGCGGAGAAAAACAGTTTGGTTAACTCCCTTGAGCAATCGCTCATTTATGTGACAACTCTTTTCTGCTCGACGCCTGCCTCTCACATTTTCTTGTTGAATCTTAGAGTCCATATGTACTTTAAGGGTTTAGTTGTCACCCTTGTCTCCTATGCCAAACTCCTGTTGAAGAAAAGGAAATAAAAGTTTTAAAATTTCTTCATTCCTTTTTTTTGGGTTGTTACATTTCCAATGCTAGCACATGTCCAATTTTTACATATTTTTTTAAAGCTAGAAACATGTTCAAGCATCTTTAAACACAAATATATGCTATTTACTAGGAAAAAAACAGTACTAGGAAACATACATGTAGGAAATTTGAGTCACTTGGTTGGGCTCCCTAGTGAACCTATGTTGGTATCTAGCAATTAGTACCACATTACATAAAATATGCTTAGAGATTTAATCTTCCATGTACCTTTGGGTATATAGGAAGTCTCTTATTTTCGCCTATACCCATGCTTCCATAAACTCTTCGATTATCTTACATTGCTATAGTACGTGCTAAGAATATCACTTTGCGGGGAGATCACTCTTAGGAATCATATAATATGACTAAGGATATGGTCTATGTCATTAGTTAGTATTTTGAAAGATTATAGATGAATAAACTACCTAAACACTTGAATATTATGTTGGCAAGAAGGTTGAAGAAACCCTAAATTTTGAATATATTTCAAATTAAAAGTTCAATTTATAATCGAAGAAGGATAGAATGATGGATAACATCAACCATTTAGTACAAAAGGAGAAGGATGAGAAGGTATAAGAAGGTCACCATAAAATAATTGTTGAATTTGAACATCATCTTCAGAATATGAAGGAAAAATATGATCTTATTATCTCAAAAGTAGAAGCAATTGAAGGTCAATAATTATAATAGTTGGAGCATGTCATTGTACCAAAAAGGAGAGGGGGTGATAAGGGCATCAAAATTTACGAAGCACCATTAATGGTGGAACCATATTGATACCTCTTTACAATGAAATATCGGAAAAAATACAATAAGTGTCAACATTACAAAGGATGAAGATGAAATAATCAATGGTTCATATAATGAGGAAAAAAGGGACCATTATTTAATGTGATGTTATCAAAGAACAAAAACTATAACAAATTGGAGAAGCTATAATAATGCACATGCAATCAAAGGAAAGGAAGCCATGAAGAATTGACAAAAAAAAATTAAATATAGATGGATGGATAATCAATAGTAGTAGCAAGAGAGAACAAATATAAATAACCATTACTATTATTAGGTTTCATCACATATAAAAGCCTTAGCTACAAACATTTGATGACGAATCCTTTTTATGGGGTAATATGTTATAAATCCATGGGATGTATATATGGGGTTGAATATATAGGTAATGTGGTTACATGAATATTTAATAGGGATAACCCTAATAGGGGACCCACAAGTACAATTGGGGATATTATATGGAGAGATAGGGAATATTATATAGAGAGATGTAGTTACAATCATTATAATTAAGGATTCTCTTAATGAATATAATGATTTTTCTCTCTCAGGATTTCATAGTGTGCTAGTTTATTCTCCATGATTTTTGGATTCATTGTGTTAAGGAGGGGTTTATCGACGTTTCGGACCTATGATATGTAGTCCATCTTCATGATAGGAAAGAATATGGATTGCGTATCGTAGGTATGAAACATCGATAAACCCCTCCTTAACACAATGAATCCAGAAATAATGGAGAATAAATATAAGGATTTATTATTTAATTCATCTCTATTATAACTTTAGGATTTATGTTTCACTCTCATATTTGGTGTACATTGGTTTATACACTATTTTATTAAGCTATTTTATTTACAAAATCCGTAACATGCTTCTTGAAAAACCTCCCACAAAATGCATTGTTCTCCCATGGTCTAGTGCTTATATGTATATGTTGATATAAACCTTCCTTCCCATTGTTGGTCTTACTAGTGCAATGGCGTATGCATCCTCTAATGAACCAATCTACATCTTCCTGAATTTAGCACAAGACACATATCTACAAGTTATTATTTGTTTTCTCAAAACCAAAATGGCCTCCAACATCAGAGTTATGGGCCTCTGTTATTAGTTTTTTTCTCTCACCTATCTATATATAAGTGTATAACACTTATATATCTTGTTGAGAAATGCATCTTGGAGATGATACTAAATATTGCTGTCACTTTAATTGATTCTTCATGACTTTGGCCTTGTATCCATGAAATATCTTCATGAAATTGTAATCTTATGTTCTTTCCTCTTTGTATGAATCATGAGTGAAAGGATCCATGTGCACCAAATTAGCTAAAGATATGATCTTCAATGCACATAGAATCAATAGGATGTCTTCCTATGTGTTATATTTCCATTTTTATAAATGATTATGAGATAAATTTTTGCAAACATCCCATCCATTTCTAGTGTCTTAATTGTTGAAGGTCAATATGAACCTACAAATATTACAAAGTCTAGTGATTAGTGTTATTGATGGCCTTTTTCAGTTTATATGGTTCTTCCACTTCATAAGATCATTCATTAGAGGATATAGCACATTGCTTACTTGTCTACATTAAGATAACTTCCATAATGTATCCACTTCCATCTATCCTCACTTGAAAGTGATTCTTAATATTATGAAATATGAGAATTGGTGCTTATCTCGCATTTTAGGTTTTCAAATTTCTTTTAATAATTTCCTTTCCCCATAAAACCCTCTCCACTTTATTTTAGGGCATTCCAAAACTATCCTAAATTCAATGAAATTGGTAGGAAATATCCATTTAATGAAAGATTGTAAAGAAAATCACATTTCTTAAGTTGAAGGTTTTGATGTATATAATTTTATATATCCAATTGATTTGATGCTTAACTTGACTGTAATTTTAAAATTAACTTAATATTAATTTATCTCTCTTTTCAATTATTTAATGGTCAAAATATATTTAGAAGGGGATAGTAAAATCACTGATATCTATTGAGATATGATTTTAAATCTATGAGGCATTAACCATAAAGATATGGTTTAACACATTATAAGTTGCAAAAAGATGGCATTTAGAGTAGAATATTTTTATTTCCTCTCATGGAAACCCCATATAAAACCTATGCGACATTAACCGTTTAAAATATATGGGACATTAGCCATTTAAAATCTATGGTTCACTGACCATTAGATCCCTCTGGACATTACATTATGGATCAATCGACCAAGATGGAAAAGTTTAGTGTCGGGTCATAATAGTTTAGTCCTACCTATTAAGTTTATAGAGAGATTTAGGATTGATCGCCAATTTGGTGTGTAACTTGTAGTTGTTTGCCTTGCATTGGAAATGCTATGCAACTATAAAACAAAAGTAGAACAGAACATGGAGTAGAATAGAACCTACTCGAGTAGCAGATGCAAGGGTCTCACTGCAGAAGGGTGAGATGTCTGGTTGAGAAGCAAATGCAGGGGATGGGCTTCCACAACGGAAGAATGAACAGGGAGAGGCAAGATGCCAATTTTAATTCACCAACCCACTACCTTGAACAAGTAATGAGGTTTGAAGTCCTGATAACATTTACGACAATATGACAAGTGCATACCGAGGAAAATGACATGTCATACTTAGTTGGAGATTGGAATGCTTGGAGTTTGAAATGCCAAAAATAGGTACAAAAGTTGAGAGTGGTGTAATGATCAAAGCATAATTATTGGACAAAAATTAATTAGACTAAGGTATAGATTAATTACAATTTGCATTCCCTTGTTGCTACAATTCAACAAACTTGCAACATCTACTGGCTTGGTATAGAGGTAGACCATCATAAAAGAGAAATCCAATTTTTTTAGATATAGAGAAAATACACCAGGAATTTGAGAGGATGGAAGATGTATTGAACTATGAAATGCAGATGGGTGCTAAAATAATCACTGACACAAAGCGCATTGAACTATACATTGTGTTTGGACATAATTCTCATGTAACAAGAGAAAAGATTGGCATTCTATGTGTTGACACTAAGGTTTGAGAATGACTAAATCCAAAAAGTTTGCTAAAATGTCCAAAAAAGGAAGAAATTATCACAAAGGAGGTTGAAGAAAAGGTTGACAATTCAAAAACAAGAGGAAAAAACCCACTTATGCAAAGTCCGAAAGCAAATTTGTGAAAAGATTAAACCCCGATCAAGTTTCGGTGGCGGAGATGTCAAAAATCCCGATCAACGACCGATATTGCTTCCCGCATCGCCAAAGCGATCGACGGCAAATAGATGTGGGCGGTAGCGGACTCAATACCGCCGGGACACGTGTCCAAACCTCATCCTTCCGCATATGTAATATAGCGGTAAAGGAAACCACCATAGCGCCGGGCGGAACCACCAAATATTGAAGCGCGGTGGGGTCAGTACACGTGGCAGGGTGGGACCTGATACGTGGCAGATAGAGCAAGCGTGGTGGGGTCATATCACATGGCGTATACTTTGTAGCAATCGGAGGGTCGATATAAACCTTAATCAAATCAATGGCCATTGTTTCATCCGCATCTAGGAAGGTGCACACTGGATATGAGGAAGAGCAGTTGTGGAGAATAAACCACTCGAACAGGTGTCAGCAGGTGGCTGATCCACGTAAAGAATAAACCAGAAAAGAAAACAGCTTTTTGATCGCGGATACCACCAGATGGAATAGAGGGAGGCAAGATCTGACGGTCCAAAACAAAGTCTCGAGATCAATGGTCAGATATGAACCGCATTCATAAAGGTGCAGGGAAGTTAATTCAAAAGTCTTATATAAAACAAAAGGGGCTCCACATAACGGCATTCTGCATGTGTCACTATCCCGAAGAGCTCTGAAGACTGGTGGAGGTCTGCGATTGCGACAGAAGGCGAAAGGCGGGTACATACAGGTAGGGTCGGGTTACCTATCCTACGTTTTTAAACAGAATTTTGTTTAAAGAAACGTTTAAATGGCGACTGTGCACGATATAGACGTTTTTAAATCAAAAGAAGCCCTAGAGGATAGAGATGAAGACGTCTACGATACCCTAATTAGGTTTCCAATATCTGATATAAAAATTAGGTTGTGTGAATTGTTAAAGGAAGGGACAGACCCCCACAGAGTTCACCAGTTGTCTTTGATAGCCTTTTGCCCCGACCAAATCCCTTGTTTCCCAGAATTCGTATCATGGTGTGTCGAAAATTACTCCCGGGAAGAGAAAGTCGTTCTAAACAGCCAAAAAACCCGAGTCATTTGCGAAATAAAGCCAGCAGAGTTAATTAAATCCCTAGAAGTAGATTGTTCCCAAACCCTTGACGCTGAGGTTTTCTCTGAAGTCTCCATTATTGAAAACTATCATCATGTTTCTCAAAATGATAGGGAAATGTTTTTGTCATCGTGTCTCAAGCCAGAGACCAGCATTTCGGAGGTCCCATACCCTATAGATATCAATCTTTTTAATGAAAATACCCAGTTAGTTTTGACATTATTGGCCGTAGTTCTAGGTTTGGATACGGATTTGTATGTAACCGAGTTTCAATTGAGTTTATTGTACAAAATGAGTACAGTCCAGTCAGGGATTGGTGAAAATCAAATCCCTAGACTTAATTTTGAAGCATTTTTAACAGAAAAGATTCATGACCAGATGGTCAATTTTCCCACTCTCAGACATTTCAGGTTTCAGGCCTTTTTGATGAAAATGATTATGACAGCCAGTCAAGACGCGTTGCAGTTCCCAGAAATCATTTTCACGACTTTACTAGAAAATAACATGTTCAATTACATCAATTACATGCTTTCAGAGATTTATAGAATGATTTTTGGAAAAAATATGCCTAGAGTACTACCGGAAATGCAGGCATCCATGCAATTGAGTACAGAATACGCAACAGGAGATTGGGTTTTGTCGAAAGACAGTACAGTAATCAGATTATATGGGTTCAGACATAAACCCTATGTGTTACCATCTTTTCTTACTTTAAGGGTTTTTGCCTTGGAATTCTTAAGACAAAAGTTGATTGTGGAAGATAACAATTTTTTGGTTCACAGACAAGCTACAGACATTAAATACCCATTCACATTTGGTCCATTCACAATAAAGAATAAGAATGCTGTAGTGTATATAGAGAAGTTGTTGAAGGATATGAATTTTGAGTCAGATACGGCTATGGAGTATGACCCGTTAAACATCATATCAAAACGAAGAACGGATCATCGTATCAAGGCCCTGAACCATCAGATTGTTGAAGGAATGTCGGACAGAGCCAATTGGCTAGAATATAAAGAAAAAATCATTCTGGATGCATCCGACAAAGAAATGGCATTGATTGACACAACAACAGGGACAGAAAGCGAAATAGATAGTGCATTGGTTGGATCTAAAAGACCCATACAGGACATAATGATCATTGAATATGAAGAAACAGAAAGAGGAAAAAGATTGAAAATGAATGAACCACAAGAGTTAACAACAATTTCAGAAGAGGCTAAAACAGCTGAAAAAGAAATACCAGAGGTTACAGTTAAAGAGTACAACATTGAAGAAACCCCTATAGAGGGTGATGTAAATAGACCCCAGAATATCATGGATGTGTTTGATGAGCATAGTCGATATAAACAGGAGTCCACGAAACAAACCAGTCAATTGTTTCCGAAGGTTAGAAGTATATCTAATACTGAGGTAAGCTTATTTACTAGCAGAAATATCAAGGAAAATTCCTTGAAATTTTCAGTTGTCACAAAAAATAAGATTTCAGAAATGAATATAGATTTGTCTAAAATAAATGCCCCGGATAAAATTTTATTGCATAGACAAACTAAAGAAGTCATATATTCAGACTATTTGGCAACCATATTAAGAGCAGACAAGTTGAAATGTTCAGTGGATAAATTGAATAATCAATTGAGATAGGAGAAGGCAGAGAATAAGTCTCGACAACAACAGATTAAAAAATTGCAAGTATATTTGATAAATAAAGAAGGAGATGCAGCAACCAAACTGCTCAAAGAGAAAGACGATACGATCCAGACGTTGAGACGAAAATTAAAAATTCCAGACACTATACTCATCCAAGGAGCAGAATTGACAATATTGGAAAAAGAAAAAGAAGAATTATCTAATGAAGTCAATGATGTTACTGCTAAAATGTTAAAGCTTTCTGATGAAAAAAATAGATGGGAAAAAGAGAAAATCATTTTAGAAGAACAGTTGGCAGAAGCGAGGAAAAGATTAGCAGGAATTGGTCAGCAACAAGTACAAACAGACACACAGGAAGATAAAACGGGAGTAGATGATATTTTACAGGCTATGTCCTAGGTAAGCTTAAGGGAAAATGAAATCAAAGAATTGAAGGTTGAAATACAGAAGCTGACAGAAGAGAATAAAATCAAAAATAAAGAAATAAAAACCTTGCAAACAAAGAATCAGGAATTAAGTAATAATAATAAAAGATTAGCAGCTCATGTGACAGGGCAAGTTGCTATGCAAGGTTGTAAACACCTGGTGTGGGACCAAATTATAAAAGAAGTTGAGAAACTAAGACCATATCTAGATTACATAAGAGTCAAAGAAAAGGTGGTCAAAGATGCCTTCGAAAGTTGCAGAGCCGTCAGGGAAAGCTTAAATAAAAAGCCAAAAGACGTAGCCTAGAAAGCAATAACATTTTTAAACAGTCTAACTGAAGTAGACCTGATAGCCATGAATATAACGAACAGAATTTCAGTCATCACATGGGCCAGAAGGATCTTGGGGAAATACTCGCATGTTGAGAATGTTGAAGCTAAAGCTGGAGAAATACAGGAAGAAGTAGTAAAGTTCAAAAAGCAATTTGAAAAATTAGTAAACAAAGGGTTCCCTGCTTTTTGGAATGAAAAAAATGAATTAATTCCTCCGAATGATTATAAGAGATTGCTGTTTGATATAAGGATGGATCACAGAAAGTTCCACCAGCTGGATCATATGCTTACAGGGAAAATTTTAATGGAGAAAATATCAAAGGATTTTGAAATTTTAAATATGCTAATCTCAACCTGTGGAAACCTTCTTCCTGTTTCTTATGCAGGTCATGTTGAAATGAGACTCTTGGTGAAGGAAATGACCAACTATGACTTACCCGCGACCGACCAGTGGACTTATGTGGAAAAATATGGAAGGACAAGATATTCTGTCCATTCATAGAGGCTTTCAAAACTCTCGCCAAGTGGCGAAAAGATGATATTCAAAATTTTTGCCAAGTGGCAAAAAGGATACTTTTATTTTAAATTTGTAATATTATTTGGAGACAGTTGTCTATTGCTCAAAGACAGTTATCTTTTAAGTTAAAATATTTTCAGTTATTAGTTAAAAGAAGCAGTAATGTCAAGCTTCTTCCAAATTTTGTATAAGAACAATGAGAGTCATTGTTGAACGGGATGGAAATTTTTTGAGATACAGTGTATGTTTGGAGATCTATTTTTTGATAAATGAAAGTAGTACGGTGAAAATACCCATCTTTTGAGACCAGAGATTCATGTGTTGATCAACTTTACAGTCCGTTTTTTCTTTATCTTTATATGTGCATGTTCACTTCCTTTGTTATATCTTCCATTATGTTTTTCTTCTATATTTAAATGAATGTCTGAAATAATTCGAGATTCATACTGGTTATGCCTCGTTTTATATCATTTAAATATTCACTATTTTCTCCAAAGTTGACAATGGATTCATCCTAAGTTAGATGCCTGTTGTTGATGGAATGTCATTATTTCTTTCTGTACCACCTGAAAAAATCAAATTGACTGTAATATGATTGCTATCTTGCCTCTGTGGAAATCTGTTTGGTATAAATCTCTTACTGGTATATTGTATATTTGAAACTTTGACTCCATGCCCAATGTTTCTTGTTTTCCTTTTCAACCAGAAAATCCTTTTGAGAAAATTTGAGAGAACTTTTATATTTTTCAGTCCTTGTATATGTATTGTGAGAGAGCCCTCTCTGGTGGAAAAATGGCTGAGTTTTCCACCTAAAGCTTGGTTTGAAATAGGTTACCTTAGGTGTTATTCTTTTACAACCGGAATAAAATCTAAGTGCTAACACTATGTAATGGGAAGTTTTATTATGAGGTGAATGTGGAAGAAGACGCTGAGTTTTTAAAGCTTGTCATTTATAAACACTTATTCTCTCATTTATAAACACTTATTACTTCTGGCATAACCACACATTCTTATGCTAGAAATAAAGTTACCAGTCGCTAGTTTTCCAATAGAAAAACCCTAGCCATGGTGATTGGTGGTTGCTAGCATATACTTTGAGCTTGTGCCATGTGCTCTATTTTGAAAGAAGCACATGGCACAAGATAAAGGAAAGCTAGCGACTGCTAGCTTTCTTTCTAGCATAAGCATTTCCTTCTAGCATAAGTACACATGTGCTTATGCTAGAAGGAAAGATAACAATTGCTAGCTTTCTAATAGAAAAACTCTAGCCATGAAGGAAAGCTAGTAGTCGTTAGCTTTCCAATTGATAACATTGTCCGTGGTGATTGGTGGTTGCTAGCTTATACCTTCAGCTTGCACCATGTGCTCTATTTTGAAATAAACACATGGCACAAGATCAAGGAAAGCTAGCGACTGCTAGCTTTCCTCCTAGCATAAGCATTTCCTTCTAGGATAATAACACATACTTATGCTAGAAGGAAAGCTAGCAGTCACTAGCTTTCCAATAGAAAAATCTTGTCCATGGTGATTGGTGGTTGCTAGATTATACTTTGAGCTTGTTCCATGTGCTCTATTTTGAAATAAGAACATGGCAACAGATCAAAGAAAGCTAGCGACTGTTAGCTTTCCTTCTTGCATAAGCATGTGTGTTTATGATAGAAGGAAATTCTTATGCTACAAGGAAAGCTAGCAGTCGCTAGCTTTCTTTGATCTGTTGCCATGTTCTTATTTCAAAATAGAGCACATGGCACAAGCTCAAAGTATAATCTAGCAACCACCAATCACCATGGATAGGATTTTTCTATTGGAAAGCTAGCGACTGCTAGCTTTCCTTCTAGCATAAGTATGTGTTATTATCCTAGAAGGAAATGCTTATGCTAGGAGGAAAGCTAGTAGTCGCTAACTTTTCTTGATCTTGTGCCATGTGTTTATTTCAAAATAGAGCACATGGCGCAAGTTGAAGGTATAAGCTAGCAACCACCAATCACCACGGACAATGTTGTCAATTGGAAAGCTAACGACTGTTAGCTTTCCTTCATGGCTAGAGTTTTTCTATTAGAAAGCTAGCAATTGTTATCTTTCCTTCTAGCATAAGCACATGTGTGCTTATGCTAGAAGGAAATGCTTATGCTAGAAAGAAAGCTAGCAGTCACTAGCTTTCCTTTATCTTGTGCCATGTGCTTCTTTCAAAATAGAGCACATGGCACAAGCTCAAAGTATAAGCTAGCAACCACCAATCACCATGGCTAGGGTTTTTCTATTGGAAAGCTAGCGACTGATAACTTTCTTTCTAGCATAAGAATGTGTGGTTATGCCAGAAGGAAATGCTTATGCTAGCTTTTTCTGATCTTGTTCCGTGTTCTTCTTTCAAAATAGAGCACATGGCACAAGATCAACGTATAACCTATCAACCACCAATCACCATGCCCATGGTTTTTTTATTGGAAAGCTAGCGATTGCTAGCTTTCCAATAACATAAGCATGTGTGCTTATTCTATGTAATGGGAAGTTTTATTATGAGGTGAATGTGGAAGAAGACGCTGAGTTTTTAAAGCTTGTCATTTATAAACACTTATTCTCTCATGTTGACATGTCCAAAATTTATTCATCTAACAAGTTAAATTATGGTCTCTATGGGATAGGCTATTATGAATCTTTAGGAAATGTGAACTTCAAGAGATTCTTATTATTTTTCTATTGGAAAGCTAGCGACTGCTAGCTTTCCTTGTAGCATAAGCATGTGTGCAGTCGCTAGAAGAAAAATTCTTATGCTACAAGTAAAGCTAGCAGCCTGGCTTTCCTTGATCTTTTTCCATGTGTTTATTTCAAAATAGAGCACATGGCACAAGCTCAAGGTATAAGATAGCAACCACCAATCACCATGGACAAGATTTTTCTATTGGAAAGCTAGCGACTGCTAGCTTTCTTTCTAGCATAAGTATGTGTTATTATCCTAGAAGGAAATGCTTATGCTAGAAGGAAAGCTAGCAGTCGCTAGCTTCCCTTGATCTTGTGCCATGTGCTTATTTGAAAATAGAGTACATGATACAAGTTCAAAGTATAAGCTAGCAACCACCAATCACCATGCCCAAGGTTTTTCTATTGGAAAGCTAGCGACTGCTATCTTTCCTTCTAACATAAGCATGTGTGTCATGCTAAAAGGAAATGCATTTGCTAGAAGGAAAGGTAGCATTCGTTAAAAATATAGTACATGGAACAAGCTCAAGGTATAAGCTAACAACCACCAATCACCATGGACAGGGTTTTTGTATTGGAAAGCTAGCGACTGTTACCTTTCCTTCTTGCATAAGCATGTGTGTTTATGATAGAAGGAAATTCTTATGCTAAAAGGAAAGCTAGCAGTCGCTAGCTTTCTTTGATCTGTTGCCATGTTCTTATTTCAAAATAGAGCACATGACACAAGCTCAAAGTATAATCTAGCAACCACCAATCACCATGGACAGGATTTTTCTATTGGAAATCTAGCGACTGCTAGCTTTCCTTCTAGCATAAGTATGTGTTATTATCCTAGAAGGAAATGCTTATGCTAGGAGGAAAGCTAGCAGTCGCTAGCTTTCCTTGATCTTGTGCCATGTGTTTATTTCAAAATAGAGCACATGGCGCAAGCTGAAGGTATAAGCTAGCAACCACCAATCACCATGGATAGTGTTATCAATTGGAAAGCTAACGACTGCTAGCTTCCCTTCATGGCTAGAGTTTTTCTATTAGAAAGCTAGCAATTGTTAAGAATTATTCATAGTTTATTGAATGTTTTTTGAGAAAATACTAAGTTTGTTATGTTTGGTGTACAGGTGCAAATGTTTGTTCAACATTTTCTATTAGAGACAAAGTAGATCTTTTACAACATGGAGTGAAGGTGGGTGAGGGCTCCATATTCAATACAGATCTTGGGAATAAGGTTCATGGAAAGATTGTAAAGAAAGGATGCATAGTGGTTAGAATTGAGAAGGTGTTAAAAAATGATGCTCCTTTACCACATCCAACTGGATTTGAGGAAACACTAAGGGGTGCAATAGAATCTTATGAGATTTGGCCAGAAATAGATTTGAAGCCTCATTGTGAAGATCAAACCATAAATATTCCACAAGATAGGGCTGCAAGTATAATTTTCACAAAAGGGGACTATGTTGACCTCTTGGTTAATGGTCAAGTTATTGGGCTAGGAAAGGTTGAATCTATAGAAGTTGGAACTTATTATGGTGGAGGAAGGTTTGTTGCAGGTTATGTTATGGTTTTGATAATTGATGTCACTCAACCACATTTGATTGTGGAATATGTTGATGAAGGGGACACACATCCATGGAGGACTACAGATTTGAGGCACACCATAGGTAAATCAAATACCAAAGCATGTGTTAAGAATTATTCATAGTTTATTGAATGTTTTTTTGAGAAAATACTAAGTTTGTTATGTTTGGTGTATAGGTGCAAATGTTTGTTCAACATTTTCTATTGGAGACAAAGTAGATATTTTACAACATGGAGTGAAGGTGGGTGAGGGCTCCATATTCAATACAGAGCTTGGGAATAAGGTTCATGGAAAGATTGTAAATAAAGGATGCATAGTGGTTAGAATTGAGAAGGTGTTAAAAAATGATGCTCCTTTACCACATCCAACTGGATTTGAGGAAACACTAAGGGGTGCAATAGAATCTTATGAGATTTGTCTAGAAATAGATTTGAAACCTCATTGTGAAGATCAACCCATAAATATTCCACAAGATAGGGCTGCATTCACATGTACAAGGGTTTCTCTTACACATGGATGCATAGGAACAATTATGTGCATTGCCAAAGGAATGATAGTTAATGTCCATGAGGATGACATGGTTGTGGGTGAAACACTAGGTGAAGATAACTTTGGTGTTTTTGTGGAAGAGATACATGGGTATTGTGAAAGATGCAAGATTGGGGATAAGTCTATACATGGATTGGTTAGATGGCCAATACATAAATTGGTGGACAACATAGGTGAGATGTTAAGGGTCAAGACAAAGTACAAAGAGCCACCCATGGAAATGCTGATATGGGATGTTATAGAGGATACAAGTCCTTTATACCAATGGGATGGGGATCTTTATAATAAAAAAGATCAAGATGTCAATGTTCTTAATGCATCGAGGCCATATAAAAAGATTAAACGAGCTATGACAAGATAAAAAGTTGCAAAACGTCAAACCAAGATAGATAAAGAGAAAGAAGTCCGACTTTTGGCTGCAGATGAATGTTGTAAACAAGATTGTCTTCAACATGTGGATAGGAATGCCATTGCAAATGCTAGAAGGGATATGGAATGCAAAGACAAAAATGCTATCAGGGAATTTGTATTGAATTCACTTGTTTCAAACACTATCATGTCAATGAGCCATGGCCATGGCCTACCTCCTATTATTAGAAAAGTAAAGGACATGAGATTTGATGGTAATGTTATTTGTAAGAAAGCATGGTACAAGATACATAAGATTCCTCAAAGCACCTTCTATAGCTACCAACATAATTTTGAACAAGGACATATGGAATCCATTCATGGTAACACCAATACATGTAAAGCACGTGCACAAACTGTGGCGGCCATAGAAATACTGCATAAAATTGTAATGGACAATTCAGATTTTTCGCCAAACCAAACACGTCAAGTCGAAGCAGATGGAACTTCTTCTCCTCTAAGATTGTTGCCTTCGACTTACACACAAAGCTCTTTGTTAAAAGAGATCAATGTGGGTTTGGAAAAGCTCAATTGTCCATTAATATCACAACCAACAATGAGCAAGATTTGGAACACTCATTTTCGAGACGTGGCATTCTCAAAGAACACCAACTTCAGTAAATGTGGTGAATGTATTGTGTTGAAAGCACAAATGAAGTCAACAACTACAAAAGAGTTGGAAGAAACGGCAAGTGCTAGATTGAACAAACATAGCAAGATCGTTATGTGCGGAAGACATTGCTACTATGCCCACAGAATCATGTCAGAGAGGTTTCCAAAGGAGTATTTGAGTATTATCCATGATAAAATGGATAAAACAAAGACTTCAATTCCAAGGCTACGCGTCAAATCAAAATCTATTGTAGGAATAAACTTGGGTTTGTCATTGACAGGTATACTAACACATGGGCATAAGACAGGAGGTTTTGGTCATTTCTCCCTACCATTTGTACATATGGGATCACAATTTACTATTACATCACTTGCTAAGTGCTTTAGGGACCTTGAAGACCCACATCTTGATATGTATGGTGATCTTCTTTATGAGAGTGGAAGTTCAAGAAACCCACTTTCAAATGCATTACTTGACACCTCTATTTACTCAAAATGTAGAGTGTACAAGGATGAATTTTTATCTCATGGAAGATTAGAAAATCAAGATATCGATTTTAAACCTCTTCCTCCACATTTATTGTTACAATTGGATAATGCAGCAAGTGATAATAAAAATCATTATCTTTTCATGTTTCTATCACTTCTCACTGCACTTGGTGTCTTCATCACTATTGAGGTTGGGTTCTTGCTCGTGGGACACACCCATGAAGACATAGACGAGACCTATGGGAGAATGTCTTCCAGCTTGAAAAGTAAAGATATATATTCTCTACCTGAGATGATGGATACATATCGCAAAATTGAAGAAAAAAGAGTGTTTCCACCTAAACTGATTGATAAGGTATATGACTTCAAAAGCTTCCTTAATGGATACATCAAGGAAGGAAAAAATGCACTAGTTGGACATCTTAATGTTCAGTACTTCCAATTTCTTGTACTCAATGATGTTCCGGTATTAAGGTATAAAGAATCCATAAGAGATGTTGAGTGGTCAGAACCAGTTGAGTTATGGAATACAGACGATGAAGGTCGATCTAAACTGCCCATAGGGAAGCCATCTTTCTTACATCCCAAAGAGAATGAAATCTATTTAAAAGAACTAAAAGAAGGAATAACATCATACATAAAAATGTGGAAAGACACAATGGGTGGTGAGGATTTGCCAATTGTTACACCAGAATGGAAAAATAAGGTAGAGTATTGGGAAAGAGTTCTTGATACTTTATATGAAGATTACAATGATCATGATTCATCTTCTGAGGATTTCTGGCCCAAGACAAGGCAAACTCCAGATGTTGGTCGTAATGCGCTTCATGCAATCTCAAATATTATGGATGGGGATTTTGATACTATGACAGGTGAACCCGTGTATGTTGGACCCAAGTGCAATAAGCCAAAGACAACATTCAACCCTATTAATGATGTTGAGAAAGGAAAGATGTTGATAGTTAGATCAGGAAATGAGGAAGAAGGGGAGATGATTTGGATGTCAAAAGCCACCTCAAATATATTTCAAGATGATGAAAGTGATACTCTTCATGTGAAATTTGATTGGTGTAAGCCCGGTTCAGGGAAATACAATGGAAAAGTATTAGAAGAATATTGGGTACCAAATCCTGATGACATAGAGCTTGGATCTATTCCAATTGATACCATAGTTTGGGCATGGATGGCTAAGAAAGAACATTGCAAGAAGGCCAGGATAAATAAATATGGTGTACAAGCTGTCCTTGACCTACTTGAACGAATAACATGAGATTAGGTGGAGATGATTCATGGATGTAATTTTTTTCTTTGGAGGACCAATTAATACATGAAGAAACATTTTTCAATTTTTCTTGTATATTGAATATTCTCTTCAAATTTATTTGAGGAGTTTTATATTATTTGGTACAAATATGAAAATTTTGTTTAAATTGCAATGTATTCATGTGATGATACTTCATGCAAATTACATGACACCATGAAATATTAAACTTTCAATGATTTGTTTATATTAACATAACTTCTCCCATAACTTGGATAATCAAGTCCAATAATGCGCTTAAAATCAATATCTTCTAGTTTTGGCCTATTAAAACTATATTGGAGTTAATTTGGCATATTAAAACTATATTGGAGTTAATTAGCATTGTTTTCAATGTAATACGTTCAAACACCAAACAATATCTAACATGGAAATTACAAATTCCAATGCTTTGTCTAGATCGACATAACTTCTCACTCCATCAAACTTGGATAATCAAGTTCAATAATACATTTAAAAGCATCATCTTCTAGATACGATCTATTAAAACGATAATGTTTGGAGTTAATTAGCATTGTTTTCAATGTAATACGTTCAAACACCAAACAATATCTAACATGGAAATTACAAATTCCAATGCTTTGTCTAGATCGACATAAATTCTCACTCCATCAAACTTGGATAATCAAGTTCAATAATACATTTAAAAGCATCATCTTCTAGATACGATCTATTAAAACGATAATGTTGGGCTAGCTAATTCGTATTCTTTTCAATATAATACACTCAAACACTTCATGAATATATATTATAATAAAATAAATTAAACTGTACTACTTTGTTTCTATTCCAATTCATAACAAAATTATTTATTTTGATCATTAAAAAACACGCCTAGACTTATAAAATATTTTCTTTTGACATCTGTAAAATGTTTCCAATAAAAATTACCAATAAAAGTTCATAATAATTTGATTTTGATTGTTAAATGACACACAAATACTTATAAAATATTTTGATTGTTAAATGCACTACCAATAAAAATTCATAATAATTTGATTTTGATTGTTAAATGACACACAGATACTTATAAAAAAAATTGATTGTTAAATGCACTTTTAATAAGTTTAGTGGGTTTTCACTTTTGTATTTGTAAGAAACAAAAATGTACTTCGATGTTTTTATTCTAATTCATTGATTTCAAATGTACCACAATTCTCGATCCATCAAACTTGGTTAATGGAGTCCAGTAAAGCACTTACAAGCAACATATTATAGACTGTCTATAAAAACTTTATTATGGGAATAGCTAATTAATGTTTTTTAATGTAATATGTTCAAACATTTCAAAAATAAATACTGGACATACAACATATTATAGACTTTGTCTATAAAAACTTTACTATGGGAGTAGCTAGTTAATGTTTTTTCAATGTAATATGTTCAAACATTTCAAAAATCAATACTGGACACTTGCAATAACTAGAATGGGTTTTCCCTCTTTCTTCATGAATTTGAAAAACCAATTGTACTATAAAATTTATATGCTAATTAATAATTTTTTTTTACCTTAATTGGTATACTTAGACTTTATCCAATACAATATTTTCTCTTGTTGGCTCTAAAATAGTGCCAACCACATATCATAATATATAGTATTGAATAATGAATATTTCTTTAAATGTTAGATGATTATATTTATATTATAAAAAGGAATCTAGGCTTAACCAATCAACATAATCCAAAGTAATAATTGATAGTTAACAATGTCCAAAACATGTAGAAACTTGTGGGCTCATAATAATCCCATAAAATGAAGGGAAAAAGTGAAGTGCCTAAGTACCTATTGTGCTATATACTTGACAAAAATGTCCTAAGGCATACAATAGACAATACATATAAAGGGAAGAAAATAAAATAGAGTATGACCTAATTTTCCATGTTGTTGCTCGTAGATATGTTATTGATTATTTTTCTAGTCAATATTCTAAAGATTATTAGGGGTAGTGTCATCATCCACAAGTACAATATTACAATGACTATAGGAGCTAATACGTCTTCATGGTATTAGAGGTTTCACCTAATTCCTAGACATTTCCAGTTCTCGTTGTCTCTTGAAGTTAAGCAAAACCCCTCATGTTCTAGCCACCCATTATCAAGATTGAGAATTACTAAGTTATTATGCCAATACATAAATTTGTTATAGTAACAAACACATTGACTGTTATGTCATTAAATAGCTTTCTAGGTCACTTTAAAATGGCGACAATCTCTTACTAATATGGTAATTCAACACATGCACAATATATGCTTTATCAAATTATAAATAAAATGGTTAATACTTTCAACATACAAATAATGCCATTAGATAAATTAATAGGTAAGAAATATCAATACAAATTACAAATTATAATAATAAAATAATGTAAAGAATCTAAGTTTAAGCATAGGAAGATATGCTTCAATTAATATAAATTTGATTTTATATAGCTTATAATGATAATATTGTAAAAAAAATGGTGAATATATAGATTGAAATGAGTGAATTAAGTAATTTTTAGGTTTTTCATTTTTTGAAAACTCAATCTTGTTGAAGTTCTAAATTCTAGATCCGTACTCGACAATACATATAAAGGGAAGAAAATAAAATAGAGTATGACCTAGTTTTCCATGTTGTTGCTTGTGTATATGTTACTAATTGTTTTTCTAGTCAATATTCTAAATATGATTAGGGGTAGTGTCCTCATCCACAGGTTCAATATTACAGTGACTATATGAGCTAATAATTTTTCATGGTATTAGAGGTTTCAGCCAATTCCTAGGCATTTCCAGTTCTTGTTGTTTCTTGAAGCTGAGAAAAAATCCCCATGTTCTAGCCACCCATTATCAAGATTGGGAATTAATAAGTTACTATGCCAATACATAAATTTGTTACAGTAACAAACACATTGACTGCTATATCATTAAATAACTTTGTAGGTCACTCTAAAATGGAGACAATCTCTTACTAATATGGTAATTCAACACATGCACAATATATGCTTTATCAAATTATAAATAAAATGGTTAATAATTTCAACATACAAATAATGCCATTAGATAACTTAATAGGTAAGAAATTTCTTGCAACATCTATTGTTCATGAGATGAGGTAAACCTTGATCAACTCAAATATTATTACTAATTAAAAAATTATAATAATAAAATAATGTAAGGAATCTAAGTTTAATATTAGGAAGATATGCTTCAACTTTATATAAATTTGATTTTATATAGCTTATATTGATAATATTATAAAAAAATGGTGAATATAAAGATTGAAATGAGTGAATTAAGTAATTTTTTGGTTTTTCATTTTTTGAAAACTCAATCTTGTTGAAGTTCGAAATTCTAGATCCCTTGTATAATTCCAAATTTAATGAAATATGTGTTCTTCCATGTCTCTTTTGAGTCTTGTTTGCCTCTCTTGAGTCCTTTAGTTTCGGTTTGCTTGCTTGAGTACTTGTTTAAAGTGTCTTCACTTCTTTCTAGCCCTTTTTGAAGTTTGTGCACTACTCTCTTTCAGACATAGCTGCACACTTTTTCCCTAGTTGCTTGTTACAGTCATACAGACCTGCGCTATTAACGTTTGTTGTTTGTGGCAACATTAGCACACTTCCACTGTGTCTTATCCTTCCCATTAGGGTTGCTTTAGAAAGGTTGCTTGGTTTAGATACTTTCTTATTGTCTTTTCAGTTCAGTCCAAGTGAGTCAAAGATTTCTAGTTATCTTTCTTTTAAGTCTGTGTGTTGGTAAAGTGATTTTTGGTTTGCTTGCCTACTCTGTTTACTTGGTTGGTGTTTTACTAGGTTTTGATGCTTAGGAGAAGCCTTATCGGTATGCCTTTCTGCTACATGCATCTTTTTCCCTTTTCTTTTTACATTCAATGCTAAGTCTATAGTTTTTTCATTTCAAAACAACTTGGTAGGTCGAGTCTTTCTCAGTTTTTGCTTTGATTGTTTAAGTCATTAGTCTCTTATCTTTACTGGCACCGCTTTATGATCTTACTTGTTCCATTTTCTAATTTCAGTTTCTTTGAAAAAGAGAAAAGTTAAAAATTGAAAATTGGTAGCATAACTGCAAGGTTTATCATTTCTTTTCGAAGTAGCATAAATTTTGTTTTGCTTTGAAAATTTAAAAAGAAAAGAAAAAAAAAAAAAATATCTTTAGGTTTGCTTATCTTTAGTTTTGGAAAACAATGAATGAGAAAGTTTAGTGAAAGTTGTTTACTTTCACGCACTCTTTATTTCAGTCACAACCTGTTGAGATATTGTAACTTCAAAGAATATTATATTTGTACTTTATTATTTCGGAGATGTTTCATTCCTCCGTGAAGATCTTATTGTATATCCGGAGATGTTTATTCCTCCGTCGGAATGTGGTAACTCGGGTTATTAGACTTCCCTAGTGGGGGTCGGCCCTGTATGTGTTATGTGGGTCAAAGGGTTATTAGAACACCCTAGAGGGGTCGACCCATTCAGTTGTAGTGGGGTATTTAACCCATTGGTTAAATATGAGCCTACGTGTACTTGTGTAAAATACATATCAGAGTAGTGTATAAATAGAGGAGGTGTGTTCCTCATTATACACACTCACTCACTTGAGGATAGCGCACTTGTGGAGGAGAGGTCTGCTACTGTGGAGGAGGAGATCATGTCTCAAGGTTTCATCTTTGTATATTGCTGGTCATCTATATTGAGGAAGCTTTGCTGGGTTTTCTACCCCATGAGGGTTTCCCAGGATAAATCTCTGTCTCTTGTGTTTATGCTGTGCTTGTTGTTTCTTCAGTGATCCTGTATATGCTATTATTGTGAAATGGAATGTAATGCTTCTATTTTCTGTCTTAGCATATTAAATCTTAACATGGTATCAGAGCTAACCTGAAGGAAGACAAGGTATGGCACTTACGACACTTGCTTTACTTACGACAATTTGAAGGTTAGGGTTTTACATAGCAAAAACCAGTCATCGTGGAACTTTCGCTATAACTCCATTTTGGAGAAGGTTCAGGGTCTGAAAAGTTTACAAGTCGAAGATAACATCCCCAGGTACCTTGTGTCCAAAGGGCATCCTCAGATTCGTTGTACTTTGTAAGTTATGATCAGTACAAGTTAGGGTTTCTGCCTCTTCCAGATCTCAGTCAAAATCAGGTGACCTTGGAAAAAAGGTCATAACTTGGGATAGGAAGCTCCAAATTAAATTTCGTAAAACATGAGAGGTAGTACACAGACTGTACTATCTCAGGAAACTTTTTCAGAGGCCGAAGGTGAACCAGTGACACGTGGAACGCCATACAAGGTCGCTCTCCTTTTTTATCCCATAAACAGGTCACGTTGCGACACTTGGCATAATTTGGGATAGGAAGCTCCAAATGAAATTTCGTAAAAAGTGAAAGGTAGTACACAGACTATAATATCTCAAGAAACGTTTTCAGAGGCCGAAGATGAACCAGTGACACGTGGCACGCCGTACAAGTTCACTCTCCTGTTTTATCCCATAAACAGGTCACGTTGCGACACTTGGCATAACTCTCTCTCAGAAAATCCAATTGAGGTCAGACCTGTCAGGATGGAAAGATGACAGGTCAGGATACTGCAAAAAAAGGGTTTTAGACCCTGTGGAGCAAAAATTTCAGAGTTATAGCAGAAACAATCAGGTGCATATTTCTGTCAAAACAGAATTATTTTTCAAGCACCTTTATTCATGGCTTCCGGAATTTAGGGTTTCGGAGAAAGTTAGAATTTTTGGAATCGGAGTCCACGGCTGAATGCTACTCAGGAAAATCGAAATTTAGAGACCAAGATCGAATTTTTTGGTTGGGTGGAAGACCGGGCTTGATCAAACCCCAGTTCGGGATTTTGATCGGAAAGATGGAAAATTAGGGCTTCAGCAAAAGTTGGAATTTTTGAAGTCTGTAACCATGGCTGGAAACTCCTAAGAAAAATAAGAGTTTAGAGCCTTGGATCGAACCTTTTGTTTGGGCAGAAGGGTGGGCTTCATCAAACCCTATTTCGGGATCCTGTCTAGAAGATCTAGAAGTTTCAAAGGCAATTTTGAGGGGTCAAATTTTGGAAATTCCAAAATTGAAGTATGCTAGTTTGATCAGCTCAGCAAGACATATTCTTTCATCCATTCAGAAGTGTGAAAGTCAAAGATTGAATTTTTAGGGTTTCTCTAGAAAACCCTAATCAAGCTCCAGATCAAGTTTCAGGGGGAGTTGAGGCTAAGGCCTTACATAAGAAGACTACAAGAAGTCTCGACAGGTATGACTTAAGGAGGCTCAGGTATGTCTTGAAATCTAATTCTTGATTAAGTTCATGATGTGTTTGTCTTCATATTATTTATTAGTACAATCTTGATTAATGTTAGAATTGTCTTATCACCCCAGTAACAGTATGAATGCATGTGAATGATCAAATACATTCTTTGATTAGGGCTATATGATTGTACTAATGCATTATGATGTTGTGTGAGGTTGATGTTGTCTGCTAACAAGATACAGGTACATCACAAAAGATAAATCAGGTTCCATGACCATGAAAACATGAAGACAAAGACTCATCCATAATCTTTGTTCTACTTATGAGGTATGTATGACTTTGTTATATTATGCTTAACCTATGAGACATGCAGGTTCTACCTCAGGATCTCTAAATCATTGAAGAGATTGTTTAGGTATGTTGTACATAACTAAGTAGGTATACTAATCCAGGTATGTTTCCCATGAATCTTACCTTATGTTAGGATCCCTCATATAAGTATACTTGGTATGATTGGTTATGCTTATTCATAAAGTTAGTAATCAAGGGATTATGCATATTATGTCTTTTATCTTGATTGATGATATGCATGAGTAAAAGAAGACTTCCCTGAAATCTTGAATACTAATGTTTATTAACTATAATCATGACTTTACATTCTCAAGATTATTTAGAACTATAATGTTTTGATAACATTTAGAACATACTAATGGGTGTATGTTTGTGTATGAGATCATGAGGATGACACTTGAACATGCACAGTGGTACAGAATGAATAGAAGTTCGAAAGACATACAGAAGATCAAGCAGGAGGCAACCACACAAACATAAAAGATAAGTATTTGAGTTGTTATTTGAAATAGTAAATGATATTGCCTATAATAAGTTGTATGCATATTTGTATTCCTATAATATATCATGCTAAGTGTAAATATTCATAGAACATTGAACAGTATACGACTAATATGCATATGATTGGTAAGTTGGACAAACATTCCATTGTTGCTTGTCTAGAATGAAACCTCTTTGCTGACATGCTGAGAGTTGTGCACACTCTCGATAGTATGTTCTGGTAGAGATGGAAGGCATCTAGATAGCCACTGTATGCATACAGGATATGGGAAAGTGTTGTGCCAAAGTATTGGTCAAGATAGTTGCATAACTATGTAAATGATATCTGTATGCATAATAGGTTATCATGTCAATATGATTTGATGATTATGAAGTATTACTAATCATGTACCTAATTTTGATTTGTAGGAAAAATCATGATGAATGATGAACAAGCGATGGATGTTCAACAAAAGGATTTACAAATCAAACACACTATAGAAGGCTTGTGGTCAGAAGATTCTCTTAGAAAAGAGAAAGAGAATCATGATGAGATGTTTGTTCCAAGTGGATAAATAAAACCATTCTCTTAATGGTGTAATTAAAGAAGAAGTGTGATTCAGGTTTTGTATGGGTACCCAGGATCGATAATCAATTGATGAGCTTAATGATCACCACGGGTGATGTGGATCTCAACCTTTGCTACAAGATTGAATATGGTTTTTATACACAGATGACATGGATGCAAGAAGGAACTCACCACAAAGTTTGAATAATATTGAGGCCCATATCAGTAGACCCATCTATCGAGAGATGGCACAGATAGATATGCAGAAAATCATTCAATGCAGAGTGTGAAT
The DNA here is from genome assembly GCA_027924585.1 of Larix kaempferi. Classification (NCBI taxonomy): domain Eukaryota; kingdom Viridiplantae; phylum Streptophyta; class Pinopsida; order Pinales; family Pinaceae; genus Larix; species Larix kaempferi. The sequence goes on from BSBM01000852.1 coordinate 4,675,908, forward strand.
GATGTTCAGTCACAAAGGGAGAATTGATAGTTTCTTGATAAGATTGGGCTTTACCAAAAATTAAAGTTGTTCCTATCCTTTACCTCAAGGCTATGGATCATACTATTGTTATGATATCTTTCTTATAGGGAATGAGAAACAGATCATGAAAAGAAAGAAGAAGATGGCTGCAGAAATGAAAAATGAAAGATCTCAGATTGATGCGTTACTTCCTAAGTCTCGAAGTATGGCAAGGCTTAGAAGGAATCTTTCTCAACCAAGGTAAGTATGCTGTGAAGTTTCTAAAAAAAACTTTGATATGTTGGAGTATAAAGCCATGGCCACTCCCATGGACTCCAACTTGAAGTTGTTAGTTAATGACTCATCGTATTTAGTGGACCTAACCCTATATAGACAAATCATTGGGTCATTGATGTATCTAACAAATACTAGGCTAGATATATGCTTTGCTGCAAATACCCTAAGTCAGTGTCTAGTAGAACTTAGAAAGGTTCACTTAATAACTACAAAGCATGTAGTGAGGTACCTAAAAGGTACAATAGATTTTGGTCTATATTATCTTGGAGGTCATGAACTCTGTTTACATGGTTACTCAGATTCTGATTGGGCAGGAAGTGCCTTAGACAGAAAGAGTACATCAGGTGGATGTTATAGTCTTGAATCTGCCATGATCTCATGGTTCAGCAAGGAACAATCTAGTGTGGCTCTCAGTATTGCTGAAGCAGAATATATATATAGTTGTCTGCTCTGCCAGCTGTGAAGCAGTGTGGCTTCAGAAGCTATTATATGGAGTGTCTGACTTAGAAATGAATTCCACTATGATTATGTGTGACATTCAAAACTACATCAAGATAGAAAATCTTGTATTCCACGATAAGTCAATAACACATAGAGATACGATACTTCTATATACGAGATATGGTGCAGAGAGGAGCCATCAAGCTCGAGTATATAAGCAATGAGGATCAGATTGCTAATATCTTGACTAAACCTCTGTCTCGAGTAAAGTTTAAATACTTCCGAGACAAGCTTGGTATAGTCCAGAAGGACCCTCCTCGAAAGGGGGAGTAGCATAGTATCTGATAACAAGTCTGTCTCATCAATGATGAGGTTACCTATTTACTGCACCTAGTTACTTAGAATTATTTAGATTTAGGAATCTTATATTTTTCTTTTGATGATAGATGTATACATGCTTTTGATGATAGATGTATTAGTGAGAATACATGCTTTTGATGATAGATGCATACATGCTTTTGATGATAGATGTATTAGTGAGAATACATGCTTTTGATGATAGATGTATACATGATTTTGATGATAGATGTATTAGTGAGAATACATGCTTTTGATGATAGATGTATTAGTGAGAATACATGCTTTTGATGATAGATGTATACATGCTTTTGATGATAGATGTATACATGCTTTTGATGATAGATGTATTAGTGAGAATACATGCTTTTGATGATAGATGTATACATGCTTTTGATGATAGATGTATTAGTGAGAATACATGCTTTTGATGATAGATGTATACATGCTTTTGATGTCAGATGTATTACTGAGAATACATGCTTTTGATGTATGATGTATACATGCTGTTGATGCTAGATGATGATACATGTATTGATTAATGCACTTGTATAGATGAGGATACTTGTACTTGTATTGATGAGAATGCATGTGGGGACTGTATCATCCTGAACACTTGTTCTAAAATGAGCCGTAGACAGAGGTCTCCGAGAAAGAAGAGGGATTGTATCATCCTTGAACACTTGTTCTAAAATGAGCCGTAGACGTGAGGTCTCCGAGAATGAAGTCCTTAGTGGACAATTGAGGGGATTGGATCATCCCTGGACTTTCAGTCCTAAAGAGAGCCGTAGACGTGAGGTCTCCGAGAATGAAGTCCTTAGTGGACAATTGAGGGGATTGGATCATCCCTGGACTTTCAGTCCTAAAGAGAGCCGTAGACTGGGTCTCCGATAATGAAGTCCTGAATGAACAGGCAGGGGATTGCATCGTCCCCGGACTGAGGTCCCAGAATAGAGCCGTAGACTGGGTCTCCGATAATGAAGTCCTGAATGAACAAGCAGGGGATTGCATCGTCCCCGTAATGAGGTCCCAGAATAGAGCCGTAGACCGGGTCTCCGATAATGAAGTCCTGAATGAACAGGCAGGAGATTGCATCGTCCCCGGACTGAGGTCCCAGAATAGAACCGTAGACTGGGTCTCCGATAATGAAGTCCTGAATGAACATGCAGGGGATTGCATCGTCCCCGGACTAAGGTCCCAGAATAGAGCCGTAGACTGGGTCTCCGATAATAAAGTCCTGAATGAACAGGCAGGGGATTGCATCGTCCCCGGACTGAGGTCCCAGAATAGAGCCATAGACTGGGTCTCCGATAATGAAGTCCTGAATGAACAGGCAGGGGATTGCATCGTCCCCGGACTGAGGTCCCAGAATAGAGCCGTAGACTGGGTCTCCGATAATGAAGTCCTGAATGAACAGGCAGGGGATTGCATCGTCCCCAGACTGAGGTCCCAGAATAGATCCGTAGACTGATGTCTTCGAGAACTGAAGATCGGATTGTATCATCCATGGACCTATGTCCTAAAGGGAGCAGGATTGATCATCCTAGGAACATGATCGTATGATGACGATGCTGATGATTGTGTGATGACGATGCTGACGATGCTGATGATCGTGTGATGATGATGTTGATGATCGTGTGATGACGATGCTGATGATCGTGTGATGACGATGCTGACAATGCTGATGATCGTGTGATGACGATGTTGATGATCGTGTGATGACGATGCTGATGATGCTGATGATCGTGTGATGATGATGCTGATGATCGTGTGATGACGATGCTGATGATCGTGTGATGACGATGTTGATGATCATGTGATGACGATGCTGATAATCGTGTGATGACGATGCTGATGATCGTGAGATGATGATGCTGATGATCGTGTGATGAAAATGTTGATGATCATGAGATGACGATGCTGATGATCGTGTGATGACGATAATCGTGAGGATCCAGATGATGATATTGTTGTAGCTGTTAAAGTGTTACAGAAGATAAAGACTCAATACTGAAGATGTCGATGTTCCAGTATTGAAGATGTTCCAGTAACTGCTTGAGTTACTGATGATGTTGAGAAAGCTTCCAATGATTTATAGATGTATCATGTATGATGTTGATGACTCCTTGCTCGTGCAGATGTTGTTATAATATCCTTCTCGTTAAGGGGGAGTGTTGAGATATTGTAACTTCAAAGAATATTATATTTGTACTTTATTATTCCGGAGATGTTTCATTCCTCTGTGAAGATCTTATTGTATATCCGGAGATGTTTATTCCTATGTCGGAATGTGGTAACTCGGGTTATTAGACTTCCCTAGTGGGGGTCGGCCCTGTATGTGTTATGTGGGTCAAAGGGTTATTAGAACACCCTAGAGGGGTCGTCCCAGTCAGTTGTAGTGGGGTATTTAACCCATTGGTTAAATATGAGCCTACGTGTACTTGTGTAAAATACATATCAGAGTAGTGTATAAATAGAGGAGGTGTGTTCCTCATTATACACACTCACTCACTTGAGGATAGCGCACTTGTGGAGGAGAGGTCTGCTACTGTGGAGGAGGAGATCATGTCTCAGGGTTTCATCTTTGTATATTGCTGGTCATCTATATTGAGGAAGCTTTGCTAGGTTTTCTACCCCATGAGGGTTTCCCAGGATAAATCTCTATCTCTTGTGTTTATGCTGTGCTTGTTGTTTCTTCAGTGATCCTGTATATGCTATTATTGCGAAATGGAATTTAATGCTGCTATTTTCTGTCTTAGCATATTAAATCTTAACACAACCACACCACACACTCCACTACAACCTTTGAGTAAAGAACAACCATTTAAAAGGAACACTTAATAAAATTTATTAGCAACTTTTTCATTTTTAGGGTTGTCACTTCACCAACTAGCTTAGGCTAGGGTTTCAGATAAGAACACACTTAAACTATCCAAAATCAATTTCATTACTTAACAATCGTAATAAGACTATCTATTAAGTAAATCCACCTATATCAAATAGTCCTGGGATGCTCTACTCAATCCAGATTTAAGCACGATGCTATGGACGATTGCAATTGTTGAGGATACCCGCTCACTTTCCCATCAACCATAAACCAGAGTTGACTTGCATATGGGGGTCCACTAGTGCTTTTTAAAGTGCTTTTGGATTTTGGGCTTTGCTACCCTTCCGACGCGTTTTGACTAGGCTGACGACTGTTCCCCCATGTTATTTCGTATTGGCGGTAATGTTAGTATCCAGACTCTAGGACTATACATAGGTGACGACAGAAGGCTATTTCTATTGTACCTAGGACAGACGTGGGAGGAAACCCTCTACAGAAATTTGGGAAGGTGGTTTGGTGATTCAAATGATTGCACACATAGGACCTGTATGTGGACCCCGAGTAACTGTTCTTCATCCTTCGTTGGTTATTTATGGGCCCTAATCATCCTCGAATCCCCTCCGGAAGGAATTTGTTTTCCTGGTTTGGATTACCTAGGACCTTTTTAGTGGTGTGCTCTTTGTGCTGCTTGTTTTTAGTTGGATTTAGAGACTTTTGGCCCGTTGAGTCAGAAACTATGGAAAGCATCCCGGTGAGCACCAATCAAGGGACCCCTGTTCAAGGGGCTCTTTGTGCTTTTCCATTCATTGGGAACATTGGTACTCCCTTAATGGTTACATTGAATCTTTCGGGATTAACTATAGGGCTACCGGTTTGGTTGTTTTTCGCTCCGAACGCCTTGCATGCTCCTGAAGCTTCTCAAGTAAGCACCTCACATAAAGAGCATCAGAACCCTATGCCTACTTCGCCAGTAAAATCTTCTCCTCCTCCTTCTACCTCATGTGGTGAAAGTAGTAATACTAGTAACCAACAGTCTAAAAGGAATGGACAGAGGAAGAATAGGAAGAAGATGCCAAAGTAAGGGGGTAGCCACCTAGCCTCTAGAAGTCATGTTGGGGGCACCCAACCATCCTCTGGAGGTCATGTTGGGGGGGAAATTTTAGTCATTGTAAATCATACTGAACCTATGCAACCAGCCTCTGGAGGTCATGCTAGGGGCACATACCCAACCTCTAGTGGTCATGTTGGGAGAACTCATTCAGTCATTGGAAATCATACTGAACCTCGCCACCCAGCCTCTGAAGGTCATGCTGGGGGAACCTACCCAACCTTTGGTGGTCATGTTGGGAGAACTCGCTCAGTCACTATAAATCATACTGAACTCACCCACCCAGCCTCTAAATGTCATGCTGGGGGAACCTACCTAGCCTTCAGAGGTCATGCTGGGAGCAAACTTTCAGTCAATGCAAATCATACTGAAAGCATGTCTTCAACCACTGTTTCTCATGTTGAGGACACGTCATGGATCACTGCTGGTCATATTGATGACAAGTCACCAGTTACTGTGTTTCATACTGGAGACACTGACTCGACCACTGCAAGTCATGCTAAGAACGTTGACAATGTCGAGAAACCTAATAAACAGAAGCTTAAGTTCCGTTGTAAGTTTTGTGAGGGAGACCACCTGACCTTTTTCTACCCTGTACTTTCAGAAGTGCAAAGAGTGTGGTCCTTAGTTCAAAATTCTTCTACTTCTGAGCAACCATCCACTGCAAGTCATGCTGGGGGCAAGCTGTCAGCCAATGCTAGTCATGCTGACAGTACTATTGTTGTAAAGGAGTCTAAGCTTATGGGACGGAAGCCAAAGTTCCCTTGTAAACTTTGTAAGGGAGATGACCTTACTCACCTGTGCCCTGCTATTCCAGAGGTGCAGAGAGTTTGGTCCATGTTTGAAGGATCCTCTACTCCTGAATTGTCTATAGATTTCCAATATCCGGATTAACCTTTGGCTGATGAAGTGCTTGAACCAATGCAAGCTTTGGTCAAATCCACTCTTTCTTCGGAGAGTGAAGTGATCAAATCGATGCAATCTTTGACTACTCCCATCAGTCCTTCAGAAAATGATGCACCTATCCCTGAAGTCTTCTGCATTAGCAGTTCGAATGTTTCTGAAAATGGGGGCACTTCATCTGTGCCGAGTGAACCCATACCAAGCTCTGGGATCATTTCTTTTGATTGGAATAGTCTAATTGAGGTTCACCTTCCTTCTTCTACACCTTTCCATATAAAGGTTGATATCGGAAACCATGCAGTTCATCGATGTATTGTATATGAAGGAGCTTATGTTAGTATCTTATCCCTTTATGCTTGGAGAGATTTAGGTTTTCCTAACCTTGTTCCAGCTATTAACTGGCCGTTGACTTTCGATAAAAGACCTAGTGAACTGTTGGGATTCCTCCCTCAAGTACCCGTTACCTTGGGTGGAAAAATAGTCTTAATTGATTTTATGGTTTTAAAAGACCCTATGGATTTTGATATGATCCTCGGGCGTGATTACGTATATGCTATGTAGGCTATGGTGTCTATGCTCTTTCCTGTGATGCATTTTCCTCATAACAAAATCATTGTCACTATTGACCAGCTTACATTTGTTGATCCCTCTTATTACCTA